>OX243825.1:18055047-18260977 GCA_945859605.1 Lumbricus rubellus
CCCCTCCCCCTCCGCTCCCTCCCCACCGTCTTTGTCCCGCTCCCTCCGCTCCTTTTCTCCGTCGCAGCGTCCATTCCAAGCCCAAAGGCCGCTTTGTGAAAAGGCCTAAAAGCGGCCTCTTTGGAAAATTAATCGCGACTCGCTTATGACGTCATAGCACGCCACCTCATTGATGTTTCGTTTGCTGTGTTTGGAGACGGCGTTTATGAAATCTCTGCAGCCGTGTGGGACGTGTTTAGTTTGCAAATGGCGGACGAACGGATTGCAAAGTTCACTTTTTGTGGAAACGGTTGGGTTTTTTCGGGTGAAAACATCTTAAGACACGGTGCTATTTGAATGGAAGGTTTTGGTAAATTTTCACAACAATCCGTGCGTAGCTTTCGGCGTGGTAATGCGACGAACTATTGAAAAGTTTCATTTTTATTTATATAGATATATATATATATATATATATATATGTAACATATATATGTTATATATATAGATATATATATATATGTAACATATATATGTTATATATATATATATAATGCTTTGTAGCTATAACCTAAATTTTATTTAATGCGTCATTGCTGTCTGATATTATTTAAAGGGATTGCAAGTACAAGACGGTATCATATGCTTTGCATGTTGCATGCACACGGTGGGGGGGGGGGGCTGTTCATGTGTTACGTACGCACTGAGGGGTCACTAGATTTAGGCAATTTGCGTACGGAGGGGGGCTCTCGGCAAAATGTACGTATGCAAAATAAATATATATCTAATTATGACGCCCACATTCGCCTATATTTCTAACTCTGTGTTATCTTATAGTCGTCCGATGGCATTTGACTACATTAAAATTAAATTCTGTTCAAATCTAAACAGTAAACCATAACAGTTAGGCGTAAAAAAAAATTGTTGTGTTTCCGGTAACCCGACCGACCCATTTTTACGGCCGCGACCCAAATATTTTTGTAAAAATCTTTTATAAATTTTTTTTTTTAAATTTAAAAAAAAATTTAAATTTCAATTTTTTTTCTTTTTCACTTTTGTATTGACATAACATAATAGACGTCAACAAAATAAAATTAATAGGACTGTTTCTAGAGCAGTTTTAGGTGCAGACAGTCAGGAAATAGGCGGTTTATACTTGCTTAGAACACATACTTTGTTTCAGCGTGCAAAATAGACTAGTTGGGGTATACTTTTTCGGATAGTCACTGCATAAAAATATTTTACAAAATAAAAATATTTTCCGACCTACCTACCCAATTTTTTTTAGCTCTGTTACCGGAAACACAACATTTTTTTTAGGCCTTAGCAAATTTAGCTAACAGACATGATGTTTAAAATAAAAAAATTGTGGCCTACGGTAAAATATGTGTTTCATATACATGACTTTATCTAAATAGTCTGTTTGTAAGGAGGTCGAGAAGCTTATTTGTGTGTGTGCATCGGAAAGTCAACTGAATGTACAAGTGCATATGGGGCAGTGGGGTCAAGAGCACTTTTTTGTGTACGTATTAAACATATGGAATGGATGGCCCAAGTATGGATGAAGATGAGAGTCTGGTGGAATACATGTAGTGTATTATAAAGGTTCAATTACAATTACAATATTAGCTGCTACATAGATGCTACGTTAAACTAGAAGTCATTTATTATTTTAACTGGAAATTGTGACCTTTCCGCATTGGATTTTCAAGTTAAAATTATAAATGACACTTTTTCATACTTTAATTTGTTTTTCTTCAGCATTATATCTCGATGTTTATCGCAACTCTAACGATTCCAATTCTGTTGGCGCCGGCCATTTGCATGGACAAGGATAACGTTGGAAAAAGCGAGATCACTGGAACTCTGTTTGTGGCATCTGGTATCATAACGCTGATACAAACTACGATTGGTATCAGGTAATAAACCTAACTTTGTTTGATTAACGAGCTACTAGAGATAGTGCTGTGTTTTAAATAATTTTTGTAAGAATTAAATGGTAACATAAAACAACTAATGTACTCAGTCAGTACTGTAAGCTCTACAGGGTATATCCCAGAAATAGAAAATGATGAAAAGAGTGTCTCGTGAGCTAACCAATGTTCCCTTTAAACTCTGTACATGCGTGCACCATAAGCTTTCATTTTTATTTCGAAGGTAAATTTTGCCCATTTTCCATCTAATGACATATTTGGTCTACTATGTTCCTATGGCCACATCAAAGCCTATGTTAAGAAATGTCTATCCTACTGCCGGTCTAAGTTTTAGACTCTTTGCAGTCTGAAATCTTCCCTGCTTATGACATGTTCTCTCTCATTTTCTGTCCCATCATCATACTTGATATGTTCGTGCAGTGTCTGTCTAAATCCAACTGTTTCCCCGTGGAGTTAACCATGGATCACTACGCACTCACACATGACCATGGGTCAACCGCTGTCTTGCTGGTCTATTCTTCTTTCTCTCGCTCGTTCTGTCTCGTTTTCTGTCTCTTGCACAGTCTGTTCCTGTCTATACAATCTTGGCCTGTGCAGTGTGCACTGTGCATTCATATACGACTGTGCACAGTGTTCAGGATGTGCTTCTTGGTCTGCTGTGAGCCAGGGAGGTCTGGATAAATAACTAATCCTTCAAGTTCATAATACAGTGACTAATGTCCTTTTGTCCTTGATTGGATAACTGTATAAGCATACCTTGCTTCTGCTTTCAATTATTACCGGTATGCCTAAAAATTATTCCACGGTGTTTCCTTGTCTAGCAAAAGAATTTGCGATCGATTTTTAAGAAATAGCGGTTTTACGTATGTATCGATTCAAAACTGCCGTCAATGGGTACAGGGCATTATGGTGATCAATGGAAGTTTTATATATATATATATATTTCTATAATATACACTGTGTCCCAATAAATCGGGCACCCTTTTTATAATGTGAATAAAACTGGTAAATATGCATCGATTGTCAAAATTTCAAAACTGTTTTTATCCTGAGATAATTATCTACAAATTGGTAATTTATGAACGGCGCTCACAAAAAAATTACGTCATAATGATGTCGTTAATTTGCATATCGAAACCAAATGTCAACAAAATTCGTTGTGTTCTATACTTAACGTTTGAATTCTCTGATGCAAATGACGTAATTGTGACGTCAATATTCATGCCAGAAGCTTGATATTTGAACCAGTGGAAGATAATTATCTCAGGATAAAAACAGTTTTGAAATTTTGAAAATCGATTAAGATTTACCTGTTTTATTCACATTATAAAAAGGGTGCCCGATTTATTGGGACACAGTGTATGTTACATATATAAGATATATAATTATATATATATATATATATTATAACGTAAAACAGCAATTCTGTTGACATGATTTGTGATATTTGCGTGAAGACCAGCACTTACGACAATTTCACTGCTGTTAAACATGAGACGAATCGAAGTTGAAGTTTATTTAAAGCTACACCTGACACACAAGACTGTGGAATAGACTATGCATAATGCGGGCACTTTTAAGATGTTGAAGGAATCAACCAGCAAAGAAGAAGTGAGATTGGAGTTACTGCAACAAAAGCATCAGAGCGAGAACAGATGAAAAAGTTTTTTGATTGATGGCATTGTACTTGCTGTCAAATTGGCCACCTGATGAGAATTAAGAGTTTAATAAATTTAATTGGAAAAACAATTTACCTGGATCGTATACCTGCCCGTTGACATTCTTGCAAATATGAACAAGAGAAGGTCTAGATGCTCTATTTAAATTACATTTTATACCCTACCATGATTTTACAGAATTTTATAATCTACTGGACATGTGATTAATTGTTTATGGAACATCTTGAATCATGTATCCATTGGTTTTAAAAGGTTTGGGTTGGATTGCTATGTACATGTTAATTTGCTATATATCAACTGTATCGAGTGGTGTCGTTGGGCGTTGTTTGAACTTACATCAAGACAGAGAATCTGAAGAAGAAGAGATTGTATTTGCATGTGTCAGTTGCATTTGTTTGTTTTGTGATCAATATATAATGATCGCTGTATATGCAATCCTGTTACGATGCTGCCACATGCACATAAATGTTACTTGCTTGTAACATGCACAAGTTTGCCTTTTTCGTTTTATATGATGCCATTTTATAGACTCCTAGTTTTGTCTTGAGTTGAAAATGGGGAGCAAGCCACTCTAAAGGCCTCTGCTACCTCAAATTGCCTACTCGTTTTTGCCACCTTTACAAGATTAAAACTTCTGAGAAACTTTGGTTCGTTTGACTTAGGGCTGGAAACAATAGAAGTTCAGTGATAAAATCCAAGAAAACTGATGTTCTACCTAGATTATCACATGTATACTCATTCATTCATTCATTTCAAGAACTTATATAGCACCTCTTCAAGAAACCTACTCATAGGCGCTCCCAGTCCAGCCACAGCTAAGAAAAATAGAATTTGAGCATACATCTATGTCTCATGCAGATTTTACCTTTCGCATGCTGAATGAAAAGTGTATTTGTGTCGACGGAAAACCCTTCTGCTGGGATGACATCATGTTTCGGTACAAGATATTCCAATGCTTTGATTGGTGGTTTTTTGTATTGGAATTCAGGTCACGAATTGCACTGTTGGCCCTGCTTGGAGTATGAGCTAATTGAAGAAACGGAACATGGACTCATTGAGGCGAAGCAGACACTTGTAATGGTTCATATAATTGTCAGAGTGAAGGTTAAGCTAAGGTTGTTAATCCTTTGAAGTGAAGGCTGTGGTGGCATACACAACTACACAGCCACGAGGAATGTCTTGAAAAACAGACACTAATGTAACTAGAATGTTGGTTTAAATGTGGTCAGCAACCTAACAATGACGTTGTTTTTCACAGTACTTGTTGGCAGGGAATTTTGTCCCGCTACTTAATCTCTTGGACAGCTTCGAGTGTGCTTTGAAGCAAAGCTACTTTTAGACATATTGTACACGGTTTGAAAGCAGTTTTGTGAATCAACATGTATATCTATATATATAGTTGGTTTGCATGCAAGTCTTCTGCACTCCACACACACACACACACACACACACACTGCACGTATATTTGCTGCTTGTGTCTGAATCTTATTTGAAATTTCTATAATTATTGTTCCATACTGTTTAGGATGTGTGTGTATTTCTTGTTTGTGTGCACTCTTCACTTGTGGATAGAGGATACTTACTTACCTACTTAACAATGTATGTTTGTAGTCATTATGGCAAAGGTAATGTCATTTGCGTGTGTATATATATGTAAGTGTAAATGTTCATGTTGTAGCACTTTACCTACCTTTGCTAAACTTGTATGATCAATGTTAACAGACATTAATTTTTAAAAGAATTGTATTTGGTGCAGTTGTTCAATTATTGAATTACGACTCATGCAGGTTCACCCGTGCTTTTGATTAATTGGTTACATGAAGTAAAAACCATTTATTGAGTTGATTAATGGCTGTCAGGGGATAGCAATGATGAGTGTTCAGCATGTTGTTGTACAGCAGTGCTGTTGTACTAGGGCTTGGTACAAAAAGCAAAAAGGACACAGAGCAGTGTACATTTGTGTGCGCATGCGTGTGTGTATGTGCGCATGCGTGTGTGTGTGTGTGTGCGTGCCCGCGTGTTTGTGTGAGACTTAAGCTAGCTGGGCGTCAGATGACAGAGTGGTTCAGTGTACATAGTAAAACTTGTGAGAAATGGCCCATAACTTTCCTAATACACAAGAGATCGAATAAAACTTGGTCAATTGTAACACGAATTCTGACGACACGTGGTAGGGACGGAAATTGCAATGTTAGTTCGGCTACAGAAAATGAACTGATTATAAGACAACCTCAACGTAAGAAGGTCTTGGTGTAGATCCCAACGACAACATTACAGTGAGTTTTTTTATGGTTTTGACAACGAAAACTGTCATTTCTGACGTAATGTCGAACAGGCTGACAGATAGACAGTTGGTAATAAAGAAACTGACAAAAGAAAGTGACAGTAAATGGCTGTCTGGCATGATGGAATGAGACATGCCAGCACATGGCTGTTTATCGTTCGGTATTGAAAGGCAGCTCAGTGGTGTAGTGGTTAGCATGCTAGACTGTCAATAAAAAGATCGGGGAGGGGGGTTCAAATCCACACCAGGGTAGAAATTTTGTTGGAAATTTCTGATCCACCCACCTACAGTAACCCGCACCCAACTCATCAATAGTGTACACTATTGATGAGTAGTGTATTGACAGTACACATGTGCTGGTCGGAGGATTTGGCAGCAAGGGAGAGGACTGACCATTCCTCATTCATCTGAAGACAGCTGTATTTGGCTGTACTTGGGTTGGGAGCGCCTCTGAGTAGTCCTCTCATCGAGGCTAAAAAATGGATGACGTTGACACTTCACGCCCATGGCTGCCTCAAGGCTGAGGGCTTAGTGGAATGGCTTTTTTTACTATGATGTTCCAGTGGTCTGGAATGGGCTCCCACAGGAACTATGTATACTTCCTGTAGCTCTTACTGAAGCATTTTTTATATTCAAGTAAAAAAACGGTACCTTTATGCCAGGGCTGTTTTTAAGGAATTTTTAGAACTGCACAATCCATTCTTTTCTTTCCCATTCTCCATGGTAAATTACTTTCAATCGGAAGAAAATGGCCTTTTTCAACTACTTTTCACTGCACAGAAGTGCTTCTACAACTGCACAAATCCATTTAGAACTGCACATTTTGTGTACAACTGCACATTATTAAAAAAAAACTGCTTTATGCTGAACTTCAATCGGGAGTGCTTCTGAGTAGTGCCTCTTGATGAGTTGCTTTAGAAATTCTTGAATGAAATGAATGAGTGAATGAATGTGTAGCATGGAATGCATTATGTAGCGCAGTGCAGAAGTTTCTGGTTGCTGCAGACACTGCTGTTTACACATGTGTTGTTTTATGTTGAACAGGCTTCCGATTGTTCAAGCAGGTACTTTTGCGCTCCTCGTTCCAACGCTGTCGTATTTTAATCTGCCACAATGGAAATGTCCCGACAACATTATTATGCCAGGTAAGGAACCAAGCTTTGAACGCAATTCATTCATTCTGACATTTATAGCGCCCCTTCAAGGAAACAACTCAGAGGCGTGAAACAATATTTAACTGAAGGCAAAAGCAGAAAACTTTACAGAACAATGGTCCAGTTCGAAACCAGATGACGTAAAAAAAAAGCATGAACTGTTTTAGTGTATAAATTGTTGTTTATATTTATTTGTGACAAGCAGGGAACTTTATACTTAGTCGTTCTTATGAGGTACAAAGATTAAGATTTATCTTTGGGGCCACTGTTTATCACATACTGATTGGCTATCAGATCAGTACCTATGTTGTGTACTATTTGTCATCTTTGTCTGCACTCTATCTATGATTGTTCAGTAATTTTCCTGAGATTCTGCTTTTGTTTAGTCACAAAGGGTTAGGTTGACAATGAGTAACATTTAATTTTCCTTATTAAATTACTGGTAACTGTAAACAGATCTCATGCAGTTGGTAATTATAATCTCCAAATTTCTAAGGTGCTTCAAAGGACACAAGTTGCTTATTCACAAGTGCTGCTGGTACATTTCAGGCAGATTATTGGAATTTATAGGGGGGAGGGTACTTGATAGTATAGTGGATTGCATGTTGGACTGTCTATCAAAAGATAAGGGGGTGATTCCGTGTCAAATCAACCAACATGATTGACATGACCGACTCAGATTTACTTGAAATTTGGCACACTTGTTGGGCTATGTGAGACATGTAAAAACCTGCAAAGAAATTTTTTGGGTCAACTACTTCTCGAGATACGGGTCGACAAACTTTGACCCAAACCGGTCGACCACGTTCCTTTGGACGTCTGTATCTCAGCATGTATAATAGCTAGAAAGGTGTTCTTGGTGTCATTATTTAGCTCTTTTGTTGAACTATTTGAGTAGATTTTTTAAGACTGTTTAACATTGTAAGATAGTGACCATATTTGACAATCCAGCACCTTGACCTTGACCATTTCAATCTTTTTGTAAAATCTGAAAAAATTCCCACTTATTGGGTGAAGGGACTCGAACATCCTCCAAAAAAATCAGAATGGGATCTCTAATGGTTCTCTCGCTATAATTATTTAGTCTGTAATTCCACTCAAAATTCGAGTTCAGCATCATGGGCGATTCCAATGTTAGACGACTGGACATTGAAATTTGCACAGAATTATAGACTAAATAATTATAGTGAGAGAACCATTAGAGATCCCATTCTTATTTTTTCGGAGGATGTTCGAGTCCCTTCACCCAATAAGTGGGATTTTTTTCAAATTTTACAAAAAGATTGAAATGGTCATGGTCAAGGTCAAAGTGCTAAATTGTCAAATATGGTCACTATCTTACAATGTTAAACAGTCTTAAAAATCTACTCAAATAGTTCAACAAAAGAGCTAAATAATGACACCAAGAACACCTTTCTAGCTCTTATACATGCTGAGATACAGACGTCCAAAGGAACGTGGTCGACCGGTTTGGGTCAAAGTTTGTCGACCCGTATCTCGAGAAGTAGTTGACCCAAAAAATTTCTTTGCAGGTTTTTACATGTCTCACATAGCCCAACAAGTGTGCCAAATTTCAAGTAAATCTGAGTCGGTCATGTCAATCATGTTGGTTGATTTGACACGGAATCACCCAAGGGGTTAAAATTCCCACCATGTGGTTCAAGATTTCTACTCCACCTTCACCCCATAGCCAACTCGACTGTAAAAGAGTGCACTGATTGCACTCTATCGGGTGGGGGAAGGGGGTTGACCACGAGGGAGAGGACCGTCCATCTTTCCTCTTTAATGTGGAGGATAGAAGTTGCTAACTATTACTGTATGGAAATGTCAAGTCTGTAGATAGTTGTTTATTTTATTCATGATGAATGTGTACTGGAGTGTATAGGAAACAATGCAGATTAAAGGGATAAGTACCTCTCTAATGCAGTGGTTGGTCAATGGTCAGTACCGGTACTGGAAATGCTTGAAATAGTAACTGACCTGATACATAATAATTAGAGTGTTTGTTATCAGTTTTGCGTTATTGAGTGCTTGTAGAAATTTTGAAATCTTGCGAATAGATTGCAGTGTATTTGGTGACGAATTTATGATTCTGTGGTCCATATTTTCATTTTCACATGATCCAGATGTTTATTGTTTTTCTTGTGTATTTATACACTGGGTCGTCATCGTTGCTTGACCTGCATTAATTAGATGATGATTCATTTACTGATTACAGAGTCTTATCTGTCTGTTGACTAAAATTAAAGGACATGCACTATCAAATGTATTTCCCCCATCAGTTTGCTCTATCAACCTCTCTTTCCTCATCTTTCTCTCACCTCAAAACCTGGCTTTTCTCTTGAGATTGCGTGCACTGGGAGTGCTTCTGAAAAGTTCTTGCTGCGAGAAGTGCTTTATAAATGGTCAGGTACAATATATTTACAATACGATAAAAATTGAACGCAATGTAGTTAGCTCCTGATTTTAAAACTTAATTGTTTGGTCTGGTAGTGTGTAAAGTCACCAGTGAACTGTTCTTTAAAAAATTTCATATATTCAGGGCTGTTTGTAAGGAATTTTTAGAACTGCACAACTTCTTTTCTTTCCCATCCTCCATGGCAAATTACTTCCAATCGGAGGACAAAGACCTTTGCAAGTTTTAAATGTATACATAAGTGCTTCTACAACTGCACAAATCCATTTAGAACTGCACATTTTGTGTACAACTGCACGTTAAAAAAGCCCTGCATTTATTCACTATTTTGACACAGTGTAATTTTACTTTCATCAATAGGTTCTCTAGGAAATCAAAGCTTTGCGATGACTAACGAGACTTACATTGAAGTGGGAAGTCCAGAGCACCGGGAAATATGGATGAGCAGATTAAGAGAGGTTAGTAGTTCTCGTCAACAACTTCTGATGGCTTATCTCAAAGATCTGACCTGCCCGTAGGTGTGGACATAAGACCTGACCTTTTATTGATATACACACGTGCCATATTAAGAGCATTGACAATGGATATTTTGTCAATTGGTTTTGCCATTGTTTTCTTTGTATAATTTGCTGTGATGGTTTTGAATTTATTGTATTTGGAAATTTAATTTGGCATGCGTTTATTACCTGCCTTATTGGAGTTGAGGCCATCAGGATATGAGTTGACCAGGAGTTTGCAAGCTGTTAATTAAGAACTAAACATGTTTCACTTACATGAACTTAGATCTATTGATATACTGCATACAGTGAAACTGAGGCTTAATATTTAATAATAATGATTTCTTTATTGGAACAATCCGGTTGACAGACCGCAGAATGTCATCTTTAATTGTTTAAAATACAGGGTGGCGCAGAAAAAACCGGACTATTAGTTTTTGCAATTGCATCGCTTGAATAATCAAAGTAATTATATCACTGTGACGTCGTTCTACATCAAGGATTACTGCCAGACATAATAGCTCACTCTGGTGACAATTTCACTTTCCAACAGGATATAGCACCTGCTCATCGTTCACGAAAAACAGTTGCTTTTCTCACTGCTCACGTTCCAGACTTTATTGAACCAGAAAATTGACCACCGAACAGTCCGGACTTGAATCCCGTAGACTATTCGATCTGGGGAATTCTTCAGCAGTTTGTCTACAGGCAGAGAATTCGAGATATTGAACATTTGAAAGAAGTTCCGACCGCATGCTGGGAGGAAATCAGCGAGCACACTATCAACCGGGCTATTGGACAGTTTCGCAAGCGATTATCATTGGTTATCGCAGCAAACGGAGGACATCACTTTGACTTAAATTTCTGACGCATTCAGAAAACTCTGAAATTTTACAGTTCATTCAATGTTAGGCTATATTAAATGCCAAACCAATGCCATTTTTCTGTGTCATTTCTGCAGTCTAATGATAGTTTAAGGCAATAATTACTAATAGTCCGGTTTTTTCTGCGCCACCCTGTACAGTTAGTTGGCTCAGGCCATCTGTTAGATATTTTCTTTTTAGGTACCTTGAACATTTTCTTTATGCTGATTTGCTTAGCGCTGTTGGTGGATGTCTTGTATTAAAGTAAAGATGGGTGTATCATTAACATAAACTTTAATATCGTAGGACCCTTGTCCTGGATTGGCACCACTCAGCTTCTTCTCCAAGTTCTTAACAGTCATTTGGAACAGAATTAATTCCATGAGGGCATCACGTTTCTTTCCTATCTAATGTGATACACCTTTGAAGAGACACTACACAGTCATTTAATGAATGTCAAATGAATGAATGAAATTTAAATAAAATAGATTGAAGTTGTAGGATATTGGTTTCAGTTACAAGTGAGATCCTGTTTAGGCGAGGTGTCATGCCATTGAATATTAAGCATTTATAATGAACACAAATTGCTCACTAACCTTGTGACCTTTTGTGAACCCAGTTCTTCTCATCAGGTGACCTTGTCAAATGACGACCACGAGATTCAGTGTATCACGTTAGATAGAAAGGAAATGTGATGCGTTCATGGAATTAATTCCGTCCCAAATGACTGTAAAGGATTTGAAATCGATTTTGTTTGATGTCAAATTGTTTTGAATATTGTTTCTGCATGAGTAAATATTGTACAATCGGTTCAGCACGTCTGAAAATTTGATTATTTTTAATGTTGAATATTTAAGCGGATCTAGTCATCTTGTGTTGCATTCTACGTAAAAGATACCCGGTATTTACTTTGAAACTTTTTGAGCAATTGTTTGTGTTTAACACCATAATCATAATCCCCAAATTTCTAGTAGAAACCAAATGCAGGGCACCATCTTATTCACGAGCGCTGTGTCTAGTTAGAAGGGTTGTTAATTAACATGTTTATTGCAGACTTTTTACATACACACCCCTCACGCATACCTCTACTGATTTAAGAGTGATTTGGTCTGTAGGGTAGGGTTTTAACACGTTGGACGCGAGGGACGTGTATACACGTCCCCCATTGAGTCATTTAACACAGCAAATAAGCAGTCAACGTGTTAAGTGGAAAATTACGTGTTTTGCAGATTCAGGGTTCGATTATGTGTGCCGCTCTTTTCGAGATCTTTCTCGGCGCTAGCGGAATAGTTGGCAAGATGTTGAAGTTCATCGGGCCACTCTCGATCTGTCCCACGGTGACGCTTCTCGGATTGTCACTCTTCAAATCAGCGGCTGCTATGGCGGCCAAACAATGGGGGATTTGTATTGCGTGAGTAAGCGATATCTTAATTATTATTTTCATACGTTTGTTTATCTCGATATTTGTATCTGTAAATCGTTTATTGAGCACTTGGTAGAAGTGCGAGAGCTGTGAAGAGGTGCGAATTAAGATAGGTGGAGTACGTTTCTAAGACAACTTACGGAGATAAATTCTTGTTATCAGTGAAAGACTCACTGTTTATTTAAAATCTTAGGTTTGCGTCTGTTTTACTACGAAACATTAAGGCCTTTGTTAGTTTATCTTAGTTTCAAGGTTGGTGTGAACTGCCATTGTCTGCTTTTGCATTGTCACTTGTTCTAGCACTCTCCTCGAGCAACAGTAAGAGGGTAGTAGACTTGTTCTCACGAGTTTTGAATCAATGAAGAATTGTCTTATCTCATGACAGTGTTCTATGAGTGCCATTGAGTGGTCACAGTTTAAATTGACATAATTTCTAGCACTCACGTACACAGCATCTGTCGAAGGTGTTGAGCATGTTGAGCAATGAAAGGCTCGCTCAATGCTCAAGGTCCCTACAAAGTAACGGGGAAAGATATTAACCCATACCCTCTATGTTTAAAGGCGAACACTGAACTGGTCAATAAATTGCTACATGTCTCACCGAAAATCTTCCATGTACGTGTTTATTTTCTTTATAGGCACTTGTCAAATTAAACTTATCATTGGTGCTGTTTGTAATTTTTGATCTGATTTCCCTATTTTAACCGGATGTGTTTTTAAATTGTGTGTTTCTGGCTGGTCAGCACCATACTGCTGATGATGCTGTTCTCGCAGTACCTCGGCCATTTCAGCATTCCATGTGGCTTCTTCAGTCGGTCGGCTGGCTGCCGTAAACAAGCATTTCCTATCTTCAAGATGTTTCCTGTAAGTGATTAACAAATCTCTAGCCTCATATAGCTAAAATGGCTAAAATGTTCTAGGAGGCCTTCATTATGATGGGTTGTGGGCACGGAATTATGAGACAAGAGTAACTTATATTTTGGGTCGGGAGCGCCTCTGAGTAGAGTCCTTGAAGGGACGCTATATAAATTACATAGATCTAGTTGCATGTAGATAGATAGATAGATAGATAGATAGATAGATAGATAGATTTTTTTTAGCGCTCCCTGTCCAACTCCGGTCAAATAGGACAGTCTTAAGAAGAGAAAGAAATGAAGTAGAAATGCCAATAGGTATTTGACGAAGGATAACAGGGAGCTCATTCCAGGTCGCAGGGCCAGCCACGGAGAAAGCACGGCGCTGCCTGATTGCAGTCCGTGAACAATTGCTCATTCTGAGTATGTAGATTGTTTGAATTTTTTCTCTCATTTACTCTCAACTCTGTTGCTGTGTGGGAAATTAAATACATTTGGGCATAGACTTTTATGTCAATACTCAATAAAGTACTGTTGCTGCTTAAGTATAATTGTGCTAATTACCTTTGTGTTTATTACTTGGTTTTTATGTTACAGAAACACTTGCATTTCTTTCTAGATTCTTTTACTCCAATGTATTCTTGTGCCACAAAATGTTTCAGTAAAGTAATCAATGCGAATGAACATGGTGGTGTGGTGCGTTGTGGTGGTGTGTAATGGTGGTGGTGTGTTATGGTGGTGTGTTGTGTGGTGTGGTGGTAGTGTGGTGTGGTGTGTCGTGGTGGTGTGGTGATGGTGTGGTGGTATCGGTGACAAAAAATAAATATGATGACATTCTTCAGGTCAATTATGTATCGCCCTTCAGTTGTCGTGTTTTCGCTTAGTAAACTCTGACAGAGTTCATAGCATAATTAAGCTTTGACAAATTAATTCTCTGTTGTTTCGTCATGACATCGCATTCATTATGTTATGCTTGTAGATTATTTTGTCGATCATAATTGTCTGGTTCGTATGTCTGATTTTGACGGAGACCGATGTTCTCCCTGACACGCCGGGCGAGTGGGGCTATGAGGCAAGAACGGATCTACGCACGGATGCCATCTTCTCCTCACCCTGGTTCCGGATTCCTTATCCAGGTAATGTAATCCCAGGTTCTCGAATGGTTTTCGATTGTACCTCCAGTTATCACATTAACCCTTTAATGCCGGAGGGTATAGGATTTCCCATACCATTTACTACCATCTCGGCATTAAAGGGTTAAATAAGTTTGATATATTCTTAGAAAACAGGTTTTTTATTTTCGATTGGAGAGTGTGTTTAGACTTGTTTTTCGGAATGGTTTTCGTTTTCAATATACAATTATACACAATGCACACATACATTATATTAAGCTACTTAGAATATAAATGATTCTAAATAGGCCTAACCTCTGTTAACCAACTAGCACCAGACTATGTACATACATGATAGGTGGCCATAACCAGCAGGCCTTTGCTCTCCTTTCTAGATTCCCTTTTGTGACCAACAAACTGCTTGTGCTTTGTGTCACAATATGTTGCTTTGTGTACCTTTCTCCAATGAATTTATATGGTTCATGGTCATAGGTATGGTTATTTTATGATGACAGTCATTTTGATATTGTTGTTTATTATTCATAGGTATGGTTTGTATGATGACAGTCTTTTTGATATTGTTGTTTATTTGGCAAAGCTGATAATGGCAGATACTGGTAGGCTGATTTATGTGTAAAGAAAAACTTGACTCTGGTTCAGAATGATCCGAAGTCTCGGACGAATCAAGGGAAGTAATGTATGGAAAGATCTCAGAGGTCAATCACCGATAAATGCCCGCCAGCCGCCTTCCACCGCCCAGCCAGATAAATTGAGAATTGTTTAGAAGCAGGCGAACAGAGAGGGCATCCATAGCTTGACAGATCTGAGTAACTGATAATATCTTGATTAATTAGTTATTACACAGGTGATGTCTATTGTCTATGCATGCCAGACATTAATGACATGTCGAGCCACGTTTAGTTTGATTTGAGTCAGGTGCATATCAATTCTAGGACAATAAACAGCAATCATTAAAGTTTTACAGCTGACATTATATTGGTTGTACTCCATTGACTTGAACTGTCTGTGATTTTAGGTCAGTGGGGTATGCCGACGGTGAGCATGTCCGCCGTTGCTGCCATGTTGTCTGGTATCATTGCTACGACAGTGGAAAGCGTCGGTGACTACCATGCGTGTGCTAAACTAGCCGGGTCTCCTCCCCCTCCCCTGCACGCAGTCAACAGAGGTGAATTCAGATTTCACAGACTCTAGTCGCTTGTGACTTTTTTTTAATTGAATTTACTTTTATTAACCCTGGCAAAAGCTTTGCAGAAGTTTGCATATGTCAGTGAGGTTGGCAGGGTGACATGCTGTAAATGTATACATTATTATTCACTACTGCATATGGTGTCAAGTCGAAGTGCATATGATTAAAACATGTTTTCAGGCAAAATGGTTGGTCAATTTAACAAATGCAAATTTATTATTGAAAATTAGTGCATGCCACAAGTTGCTTTTCAGTTTCCATAAAGTTTTTCAACTGAATATAAAATTACTGAAACATTTGTGGTTTTATGCTCCTTGTTAGAGGAGCTTTATTGTAAATATTTTGTTCAGATTTGAATCGGGATAAGATAGGAGGGATCCGCTGTTTAATGACAACTTATCATGGCAACAAAGGCCACTAACATCGACAGCTATTATTTTGAAAAATGTTACGATTTTTATAGCATAATACTGGACTTCTGGACTTTTACATAAAGGAATGTATTCAGTTTGCTTGTTATTGTAGTGGCCTCTGCTTAATATACTGATGAAGCAACATGTGCGCTGTTGTTTGTAGGTATACTCATAGAAGGCGTTGGAACGTTCTTTGATGGTCTCATGGGAACTGGCAATGGCACGACGTCTACAAGCATTAACGTGGGAGTTATCGGAATTACAAAGGTTTGCATTTTATGACTTTCAACATGTTTAGCTTCGTTATTGTCAAATAATTTTTTTAAAATTTTTATCGAAAGCATGGTTCTTGTATTTAAAGTTTTTTTTGCATGAGGCACATACACAGTTACACCTATTTGGACAATAGATACTTGTTAGTGGCATTATACCTGTACATCATTTACTTGTTATTTGAGTTAGCCAATTAGTCCATGGTTGGTGATTTGGTCAGGCATGAATGATTTATTGGTGTTGCTAATTAGCACTGTGCCTGCCAGCATCATATCCACAGTTTGGTTGCGTAAAGTAGCAGTAACGCATAATCAATCGATCAGAATTTATATAGCACCCTACAAGATCCATACTCAGAGGTGCTCTCGGCCCAAGCCAAGCGAAAAAGCTGTCTTCAACAGTACTGTTGGTGAAACTGAGAACTGTTTGGGAGGTGCTGCATATAGTCGAGGGAAGCCCATTCATGGTTTTTGGATCAACTACAGTGAAGGAACAGCTCTGCATTGTTGCAGAGCGGGCGAAAGGGACCATTAAGTCGCCATGGACAGCTGAAAATAAAATATTATATGTGCAACAGACATGCTAGTTTGAAGACTGCGATATATAAGGATACTTTGTTTTGGACACGTTCCAAATATTGTTACGTAAATGTGTATGTATACTTTTTTGATAGTGACCATGTGGCCTCAACCGTGCTAACATTTCAATTACATGTTTCTTTGTTAGGTCGGTAGTCGACGAGTGATACAGGTTTCTGCTGTTTTCATGCTCGTGTTTGGCATACTCACGAAATTTGGAGCGCTCTTCATCACGATTCCAGATCCAATTATCGGAGGAGCGTTTTTTATTCTCTTCGGTGAGTCTGCTCATTCTGTTCATGAATTATTGATCTGTTAACTTTGGTCGTTTCTGGGTTTTTTTTCGCAAGATAATGAATGTACATAATAATAATAATAATAATAATAATAATAATAATATAATAATAATAATATTAATAATATTAATAATAATCTTTTCTTTATTGAAACGCCTGCAAGACGCACTACGCTTTACATTTACAAGTTATGCAGTAATCTTAATTAAACTTAACTACCAACTGAACAGACAGCTTTGCAATAATATTACAATGGCGCTAATAGCAGCCTACAAATCAAATCCGCCCAACGGGGGCTCGAACCTGCTACCTCTCGCACTCTTAGCCAGCGTGTTAACCATTACTCTACTGGGCCCCCCAAAGATGACAGATGGGAATATTCTTTACAGTTTTTTTGCCCTTGAAATCTTTACTAGTGAGGTTAATTATGTGGCTTTGACCCAATGGATCTCATGAATTTTTGATAATGTTGCAGCTGCTGCTTTAATTACTCTTTGCATGCCAGATGTTTTTTGGCCATTGTTATGACTCCAGCCAGGTATTTCTGGGAGTTTGGTTTATATCACCTTTAAGGGTTAGAACGTTATATTTTGTCAACCACTTCGCAAACATGAGAAAAGGTAGTTTCATGACAAAAGATAGTACAGAGACAAATTTATCGTAATTAAGAAATGAATTTGAACCGGCTTGTGCCATAGAAGTGCACTGCCAGTTTGGTGAGACTTGTTGGTACTGGTGTTGTAAAAAATTGCTTAAAATTGTAGAGGGAAATCTGAGATTGTTTATCTTTGGTAATTTATGAAGACAGCTTACGTTCATGAAAAGAATCAAATTCGTGGTTTTACGTGGAAGGATATCGACGCAAGGGTAGACCGCGTATTAGCTGGATTGACAACATTCTTGTTTGGTCCCGTCTTTCCGGATTCCATCTTTCTTGCCACTGCACGCAATAGGAGGCAGTGGAGAGCTCTAGTCCATGCGTGTGACCAACCGTCGTGTGGTGACATCGGTGATGGACATGACATGTGGAATTATTTATTATTTGTTTTCATCTTGTTTAAATTCTTGTCTTTCATATTTTTGCCTAAACACTTCATGAAATTTGATTTTGTATTTCGTGTGTGTAGGTATGATAGTCGCTGTGGGAATATCAAGCTTGCAGCACGTGGATATGAACTCCGGCAGAAATCTCTTCATCATCGGTTTCTCTCTGTTTACTGGACTCGCGCTTCCACAGTGGATGCTGGCAAATCCAACGGCCATCAAAACAGGTCCTTGTCTAACTGATGTGCATTCACTGGAGGCTTTTATCTTCTAGAGTCTTGTACTGTTTGGTAATGCATGTATAGTTATATACAAAGCTTTTATCTTGCAGAATCTAATACCATATGCTAATGCTTGTATCTTGCAGAAACTAATATTCAGGTCTGGCTAAATATGCAGTTTACAAGTATTTTATGCATGAAATTTTTTCATTTCTGCAAAGATTGGTTGGAGCTTAGCAGGCTACTGTTGGAGTGTAAATGCTCAAAGATTGATCTACATTATCCAGCTTTCTTACCTTCATATTCCATCCTTATTATTGTATTGTATTGTATTGTATTGTATCTAATCATTTGTAGGGTGAACCCTTCGGAGGTGCTCCCAGTGTGATGAATACCTTTAAGTATAAAATTATTTATGTACGTAGAATAGATGAATTACTTTGATGATTGAAAGTAGTCGTGTGTGTGATGCATTTGTATTTGCATATTTGCAGGCAATCAGACAGTTGATGGCGTCTGCACTGTGCTCCTCAGTACTGGAATGTTCGTTGGAGGTTTCATTGGGTTCGTTTTAGACAACACAATTCGGGGTATGAACTATTTAAATGTCAACTATTCTTATATCATTGTCATTTTAATCATACTGCTATTCAGCAAATCTGTATTAAATACATTTTCGTGGTTTCTGTGTTTAATTTCATGATGCGCATGCATGTTGTGCTGCTGTGACGTTTGATTTGTTCCTTTCTGCATTTGGACAAATTAAAATGCTGTTAAGTGCATTACAGTAGTCAATGTCATTAAAGTATGAAACCAATGAAAATTGAGTGTTACTGCTTTCAATTTTCAAACTAAGAAACACGTGTATGTTTAAGGAATGTGAAGGAGTGTAATGATTTCAATTTTAAAATTACTTCTAATAGTAAATTTCTATCTTCCAGCATATTGATAGTTATATTTGTGTCACTTCCAGTTTTTAACCTTTGTGTTTGTGTAAACTTTAAAAAAACCCATTTAGACAAGAAAATCAGTCTGTAACTGTTAAATGTGTTCCAGGTACAATAGAAGAGCGTGGTTTGTTGTACTGGAAGAAAATGCGTGCCACCGTTGATAGGCCAAACGTATCTCAGTATCTGAAAGAAAGAATATCTGCTACATACGATTTGCCGTACTTGGGAAATATCCTGCAGAAAGCACGATTCTTGCGTCACGTACCGTTTTGCCAAACGTACACTAGCGGTCGAAAAACAAACTTCTTTAGCTGGCCCGGAAGCAACTGCAGATGTTGCTCCTTTAACCGGAACAACTCTGCGACGGTGACTATCAATCCCTAGCTTCCGTAAGTTAGGCCACCTTAGGAAATGTGATTGCATTTATTTTAGAACTCTGACGTTTCATATTAGCGTAGTTGTTGCTGTGCAGCACTTGGTAAATACTTGTTTTTAAGATGTCGAATGAGCTGTATATGCTGCACGGTAATTTTGTAGTGTGTCTTTGGTAAATGTTCATCATGTGGGATTGTGTTTAAGCTGTCGCTAGGTAGTCTGACCGCATAGGCGTACGGGAGATATCAGCAGTGGAGGGGCGAAGATTTTACTTCTGCCCGAAAAGTTGACGACCTTTTTTTAGTCGTAGATTGAAATGTCGCGAAAAATACTATTTTGCCCCAGACAAAAAAGTTGATGTGGGTGGAAATGTCGTGCAAAATAATCTCTTTTAATTTTTAAAAACTATTTTCCTGGGTCTGCTTGCCCAAAAAACCAGACTTGCCCAAAATTTCGGGGGGGAGGCGTTTGCCCCTCTTGACCCCTGCCTCGTACGCCTATGTCTGACTGGGTGCTGTCAGGAACAACGATTTCCTTTATTGCAGTTGATGTGAGATATAAGATAGTAGCAGACGACAGAGATGATGCATTGGCATATTATACAGTGTAGTCAGTCTGCTTCTGTGTTCAGAATCAGATTTGTTCTGAAGCTGTACGATCAATAAATGTTTCTAGTTCACTGCCTGCTTTATTTCAATTCTTAGACGAGGAAGACTAGCCTAGTTAGCTACACCGGTAAGCGCGAGCGGCATGCATCTGTTGGTTGCAATGGACTGCGGTTCCAGCCCCGGGCTGGTGGTTGACATTCAGAGATTTGGATATCTCAGGCTAGCATGTGTGGGATGCGGTGGCACAGGCTGCTGCGGAGCGACCTTGGGCAAGTTGCTTACCCATCATTGTCTGTGGGGAAGGCAACGGGAAACCACCTCACTCATCTCATCCCCAAGGGCGTAAAGTCAATGAACCTGCCTTCGGGCAGAGAACCATCATCATCATCAGACGAGGAAGGAAGCAAAACTCCTAATCGAAAGTTGTAGCTTTGCTACAATGTGCACATGTAACATGGATATTATGTTGCTGCATGTTGGTTTTATTTAGGGAAGTGTAAGAATCGAGACTTGTGCGCTGTTAAACGAATGAACTGTCAGTTGTGTTTTATGTGTTGTGTATTTGTTCTCGCACGTAAATGTGAAGATAACAAAGTTGTTGACAACTTTGGGACGTCGTGCATTTCAATGATGATGATTCTGTAGTTTGCTTATGAAGTTTGTTTATTGACCGATTATTATTACGTTCGATTTCGATTATGTAATTCTCAAGAAGGCGTTCAGTTTGAAATTAATTCGTCTTGAAATTTGCTGATGTGACCAGTGTCGCCGCATGACACAAAACCTTTCGAGCTACTTTTAAAAGATTTGTATTGTGAAATTTCTTCGATTTTAGCTCACAGTTTATGTACATGTATGTGCACTTGTTATAGTGCCCTTTAAAGATTCTACTCAGAAGCGCTCCCGACTATAGCACGGACACTGTATCGGAGTTTCACACCGAAGCACTGAGCAATTGCGAGTGAAAGGCTTGCCCAAGGTCCCTATGAGGCAGCTTGAGGTGGATTTGAACCTGCAACCCTCCAGCTGCAAATCAACGAACATACCCACTACATCACTGCACCCCATGAGATTGTGGGTATATTTGATATACCACGTATTTTATATACCACAGTGTTGGTATATTTTCGAACTATCGCAGTTGTCAAACTCTGGAAGCAAATTTTTTGTAGTTTAACGTACGATGAAGCGTTTAGTGTATTCTAATGTCAGAACATAATTTATATCGATGCCACTGTGATCTGTGGAATAGTATTTCATTGGCAAGGTTCGATGATCTTGTATTTACATGTCAATAATATCCAAGCATCTGATATTTAGTAAGTGGCTTGCGCAGTCACGAAAGATTACGGTCAAGTTGAGACGAGAGAAAACTCCTACAATGGCAAACCATTGAAAGCAAACAATTCTTCAGTTTGTTGTGAAGACACTAAACGAAATCAGTATTATGCGGCTTACGGTATCGTTTGTTTCAGTTATTATTGCCAACTTCTTAGGATGTTCTTCTTTATACGGCTTTTGATCAAACGCGAGGTTCATTCTGTTCGGCTGGTCTAAGGGAAAAAATGAGCTTCTTAAACTGCTTTTTCTCACACACAAAAATTATGTACATATCTGGGCATTCGTGTGAACGCCATCTTCTAAGGACCAATCAAAGGTAAATGTGGTAACACGATGCCTTCATTATTTTATCCGAGCATCATACTTTTGTGACCTTTGCATGCAGGGTTCGTATCCCCCATTGTGTTGGGGTTCACATCCCCCCATTGTGTTGGGGTTCACATCCTCCCCATTGTGTTGGGGTTCACATCCCCCCGTTGTGTTGGGTTCACATCCCCCCGTTGTGTCGGGGTTCATCCCCCCCCCCCCCCGTTGTGTCGTGTGAGATAATTTCAGTAACAACTTATCTCGGTCATATTGGTTGTTTTTTTTTTCGTGTCTGGACTTCAGCTAAAAAAAACTTTCAACAATGTCTGATTGCGGCCATCTTGAGTTGCTCTTCATTAATCATTTACAGATCATCATGTAATAATATCTCATTTGATTTTAATTTGTTCTGAGTTTTCCATTTGAGCATGACAACAATTTTTTTTAAAAATATCTTTTGGTAAACCTGATTTTTTTATTTTTTGCATTTACCGATGATTACTAGTGCATTGTGAAGAATCTTAATGATCCTGGCTTGCGTAAGATTAAGTTTGGTAAGAAAGTCGGTTTGATTAATTATCAATTGTGGGAACTGATGGTTCAGCTTTGCACAGACAAACTTAAAGATAGATGAGAATATTTCTATTCATTAAATTTTTTAATTTTTATTTGCGTGGCACCATTATTTTGTTCTGCTGATCGTGTATTGTTCGAAACCTTGACACAAATTCTCTCGTGCCTGTTGCTTAAATTCGGAGAGGCTCAAGTCAGCGCATACAGTATTGCGCTGAACTGACAATTCGTTCTGTCACTTGTCTGACACAATTCAGTGACAAGTGACAGAACGAATAGTGTCAGACAAATTGGTGTCATGCATTACTGTTATCGGTGTCATGTATTGTGATTGCTGCCATGTGCAAATTATGATAAATTCATCATCATTGTGTGTGGTTGTAGCCTAATGGAAAAGTTACCTCTTTGATATTTTACTCTAAAGTATAAAATGTATAGATTTACTTACTGTATTCATTAGTTTTTTGTTTTTAATCTGTCTTTAAGTTACCCAGTAGTTTAGAGTTTCTTTATGAAGTAAAGTGTGCTGTTTAAACTGGAACGTCCTATTGTCTTGTTTCTACTTTACGGATTTTCAGTAATGCTGGAAAAGACAGACAATGTCATATACTCATTTGAACTACCGAATAGTTACAGGAGTGTTATTTTAATATCCTGCAGTATCTCAGGCAGTGCCATCATCATTTCATTGTTGGCTTCCATTGAATTTCAGATGGCAAATCTGTCTGCATCGTGTATCCTATTGTCAGACCTATCGAAATGACTGAAGTTATTTGTAACATCGTGTACCTATACAAGTACTCAAGTTGTAACAGTTGTGTTTCTAGTGTTGTAGCCTGCAGCAGAATATACAGTCAATGGAATGTAGTGACGGCCCATGCAGTATAAACAACGAGCTGTGCAGTTATTGATTAAAGATGACATGACCTGCCCTCTCTCTAGGATGTACTCCTATCCTCTTTACCTGCTTCCATTCCTTCTTGAATCATCTTGATATATGCTTACATCTCTGTCTCCCCTCAAAACATATTACTTCTCTCAGGGTACTCACAGTGGCAGTGCTACTCAACGATAACTTCTGTGAGTGGTGCTTTATAAGCGTGAAATTACATTACATTACTCGTCACTGTTTCTTAGTGTTCAGTTGTTCACAGTGACTACTTTTACTAGTGGACATCTTTTGCACAACACACGCACACAGTATAGTTTGATATTTGAATATTTCTATGCGACTAAGATTGTCTGCCTTCTTCGCAGTTGCAAGCATATGTACAGGGTATTATAGGTTGATGCTTATGCACAATGCTTTTTAACACTTTTACGACGAGCATGTACTAAGCATGAAACGAATCCCTCTCGTCTTTAAAGGGTTAAGTAATTTTATTCGTCCGACGTCTCACTCCATTTTGTAGTTTAATGTATTTTTCTTAAATTAGGGAGCAAAAGTTGTTTAGTTTTCATTTTGCATATAGCTATGGGTTTTTAAAAGTTATTTAATTACATTTAACTGAAATTTAGTTGACCTAAAAGTATGTTTCAAGCCAAACTTATTTTCAAGAGATTTTACAATGTTCAGATTTTATTTCCTAAATTGTATTGTTGACGTCCATTAGATTTTTTCTTAATCTAAGAGATACAAAAAATCTCTTAACACTTTTTCCTGAATTGGTTTCATTAAAGTGTTAAATAATTGTGAGTAGTCACCATCATTTTTATAACAGATAACCTTATTTCACAGGAAATTGGCATGCTATGAGTTGCAATCATCTGGGGTATTTCTGCTCGAGTACACTGTGCTCAGTTTTTCCATCTTGTGGCCGCTGATGTTTCGGTTGTATACTGATAAACTTTGAACTATATTTTATCGCTCAATTGCTTGACTGAAGATTGGATTTTAAAGGAGATGAAGAATTGTGTCTTTTAAATTTTTATCCGTTTTATTTTCGTTTTTATCCGTTTTATTTTCATAGTTTTCAACACTGTGTGTTGCAGGAAATTGAATGATATTATTTGTGTTATTCTTGTTGAGGCCAGACTTGAAATGTACATAGAGTCTTCTTGACGGTTTTGGGAAATCAGTTACAGTAGTCAGAGGTTTAAATAATAAAATTATTTATTTCTTGTTTTATTATTATTTATTAAATCGGTTCTTACTGGTGCGAATTTTGTATGAGTGAAGACAGGAGAATCTTGTAAAGCTGTTCGGGATGTTGTCCCTGTACTTTATTAATGCGATCTTTGTATGTATGAAGGCTCTGATTGGTGAGATAATATCATAAACGAGTTATACTGAAGTCTTCAATGCATCGCCAGCATTCTTAATCCTACACATGAGTTCGTTTTTTCAATCAAGCGTTTGTCATCTTATGTAAATTATCTCTCGTGCACTTGTTAATTTTAGAGTTTTTTGCACTAATTGAGCACGCACTGAGGTATCAAGAGAGTTACATTCTGTTAACAAATTACACTGGATCATGGTACGCTTAGTTTTTAGCTGTCATTCCAAATTTGAAACCAGATATATATATGCGCGATATTTGAGTTTGAAATTTTAATGCTGAAGCTATGGCTACTGTTCGGTTAACCCTTTAATGCCGAGATGGTAGTAAATAGTATGGGAAGTCCTATACCCTCCGGCATTAAAGGGTTAAACTGTTGTTAGCAAACAAGACAGTTACGAGCTTCCTCCTGCATAGCCTGCTCTCTTGCTAATGGGACATCGGCAGTTCAGGTCGTTGTTTTTCAGGACTGCTTTCTACGCAACCAAGAAGAATGTATTTTCCAAAAATTGTGGTTTGTACTTTTATATGTGAGAATTTTTTAAAAATGTGTGCGAATTTGAAGTGAGATATTATGATGTCCAAATCTTAGCATATGCTGTGGTTTAAATTTTGTTAGAATGTTACAAATCGGGTGAAGGACCAACATTTTTACAAATTACTAGATTTTGTGGCATCCAAGCCAGCTAATGGTACACTCTGTATGGCCAATGTGCCTTTCAAACTCTGTAAATTATTTAAACGTAAACTTGTACACTTTTGAGTTTTTGGGATCAAAATTTACACATTCTTGCGATAAAAGTGACCTTGAATTTTCTCTGGTTGCGGTTAATTGGCTTGTGTGTGTTAGATCAGATATATTTTGAATGTAAGACATTGAAACTGTTTTACACAGGTTGTGCTATGATTGTAAAATGGTTTCTTTCTGTTTCTTATTTAGCGTATGAATCACTACTGCTGGTACAAGTCACTTTACTTGTATGGGCAGATCAGGGAGTTCGAATATAAATCCATTGACTTTTATAGTGCCATTTATCTTTTGACAAGCATTTGCTGTGGTTGGTCCTTTCATTTGAAATTACCTTTTTCCTCTCTCAGTAAAGGATAAACCAATGACTTTTGTTTTCCTCATCAGTCTCTCATTCTCTAAAGTCATTTCATTTCCTCTGTGGTTTCTGTGTCGAGAGCACCTCTGAATAGTTATTATGCAACAGGCGCCATATAAATCTATAGATGTGCGATACAAAGCATCGGTTGATTGACGATCATTTCAAGTGAAATTGTAGTCAAGAGTCGTCTGTTTTGAAAATGTTTGAATGTACGTGTGTAGTCCAATGCATTAAAGTTTGTCAACATCTGTTATTGTTATTTTTAATTGGTAACATCTATCACGCCAGTGTCTGATGCCAGTGTCTGATGCACTTCATTTGACGGTCTCGGGAAGAATCAACTTCCCAATTCAATTTGCCCTAAGAAGAATCAACTCTCCATTCAATTTGCCTTTAGAAGAACCAACTCCCCATTCAATTTGCCCTCAGAAGAATCAACTCCCCATTCAATTTGCCCTCAGAAGAATCAACTCCCCTTTCAATTTGCCCTCAGAAGAATCAACTCCCCATTCAATTTGCCTTCAGAAGAATCAACTCCCCATTCAATTTGCCCTCAGAAGAATCAACTCCCCATTCAATTTTTGCCCTCAGGAGAATCAACTCCCCATTCAATTTGCCCTCAGAAGAATCAACTCCCCATTCAATTTGCCCTCAGAAGAATCAACTTCCCATTCAATTTTTGTCCTCAGAAGAATCAACTCCCCATTCAATTTGCCCTCAGAAGAATCAACTCCCCATTCAATTTGCCCTCAGAAGAATCAACTCCCCATTCAATTTGCCCTCAGAAGAATCAACTTCCCATTCAATTTTTGCCCTCAGGAGAATCAACTCCCCATTCAATTTGCCCTCAGGAGAATCAACTCCCCATTCAATTTGCCCTCAGAAGAATCAACTCCCCATTCAATTTGCCCTCAGAAAAATCAACTTTCCGTTCAACTTGCCTCTAGAAGAACCAACTCTGCATGTCATTTGGACCCGAGAATATTCACTCCCCAATTCAATTTGCCCTCAGAAGTGGCTCCTCTATGGTTTCTAGTTACCAAGAGGAGTGTTTTACTCCCAATGACGTTACAGTTCAGCGGTCAATGCCCAAGCAAGAAAGGAAGATGCACACAAAGTACGACACATATGCAACATAGCACATCACTTTGTGATCATTCATCAAGCACATAAAAGAATAAATTCTACAACAATGCTTTGAACAAATTATTTTTTACACAATTTTTAGAACCAACAAATTCAATACATGTGTAAGAACCGAGCAAGCATCAACAACAGGTCTTCACAGCAGTCATTAAACTTCAAAATCGCCACTTACAAGAGAAACAAATAAATCAAGCACTTGTTTCACACTATACAAATAATATCAAGAGTAACTTTACACATAAACAGTAAACATCAAATTCTGTTTTCATAGCTAATTTTATAAAGTTTGTAAGGTTTGCCTAACAAATAATCTAGGAGGAAACGATGTGAGCCAAAGACGCATTTGCATTGTAAATAATAATAATGAGAACCCTTCTAGCTGGCTCGGTCTTCGCCATATTCCAGATTGTATTCACGCATTTTCAAGGCCTCGTTATATGAGGGCGGTGACCAACCCTCTTTCTCACTGTCTCATTATCCACTGACCGTGTAGGTCAGTCACGTCAGTGTAGTCATCAAGCTGCTGTCACTATATCAATCAGGAATATGAAGTTCCACTACCTGCCCATGTAGAGTAGGCCTAATACGAATACGCATTCCATAAAATTATATTTATACCCCAGCTCTCGTGTTTCAGTTCTTGTTCAACGTATATCGAACGTGTTCGAAGCCTGCTTCGAGCAGCGGCAGCGCACGCCTAACAGGATGTTAATGGCTGCCAATATGGCGAAAGGGTTTATTGGGGTTTAGTGAATTGTTCGAAGCTGTTTACAGTTTGTGATAGAAGTAATAAAAGAAGGCACGTTTTATTTAATGCACACTAACTGGTATGCTTAAACGAAAAGGAATTTTTAGTGGTTTCTGATTTCGCGAAGCCTGACTTAAGATGGAAGGAAATATCTTTGATTGTTTACCGGATAGTGTGTTGTTGAAAGTGCTTGAATATCTAGAATTTGGCGACAGACAAACGCTGCTGCAGGTGGGGCCGCGTTTCAGGCGGATATGCTACGATATGGAACTTGTGAGGTCAGTCTGAGTTTATTTTGTGTTTCTTATTTTGGCATACTTGTAGGGTGAGTCTTAATTTATGTTGTGTTTCTTATTTTGGCATGTAGCATCACTTTTATTTGTTTCTATGTGACCTTTGACTCTGCGAGGTAGGCTATACCCGATTTGAAAGTGATGAAAGTGCAATGAATGTGTTGTTATTTGCTCTCCGGACGATATCCAAAATAGTATATTGAAATATATTTAAAAATAGTTAAGATTTGAACAAATAATTTTGTTTTAAAAGAGTTTTATGGACTGGATTTTCAAGATATGCTTGAACATCCTGAAGTTATTATATATTTTTATTTAGAGCCCCAAGGTATATGAACCAAGCTACTAGTAAAGGGATATTCGCAAAAATATTTATTTCCGTGAGCGATTGTTATTGGGTTTAAATATTATTTTTTTGTAGTTTTGGATGTTGTTTGGATAGCTTAACATATGAATATGCCCCCCATTGTTAAGTTAATTAATGTTAGAATTTAAACCCTGATTAAAATATGCTATTTGTGTTTGTTTTCTTCAACAGATATAGCAACTTCGAAGGTTGCTACACACTTGCGGAAGATGACCTGAAGCAGTATGTGCAGTACAGCTGGCGATACATTCGTGTTCTAAATCTCAACCACTGCTACTGGTTGAATCAGAGATGCCTGCAAGTGGCGATTAAGAAATGCCGCTATCTCCAACAACTGCACATCATCCAGTGCAACCTGAACACAACGGTTCTTGTTTCTCTTCTGGCGGACCTTTCCGAACTGCGCTCGCTGTCGTTCAGCACGGATTCATTCCTGAACATTAAAAAGGAAACGTTTCATCCAGCGAGGGAGACGCTCAGACATCTGAATTCGGTTTGCATCTACTATAGCTCTCGCGAACTGGCCGTCATGAACTACCTCGGCGAACAGTCAACTCTGTTGGACTTCTGCGAAAATCTGGAGGAGCTGGTTATTAATTCGGCGGAGATATCCATTCCAGAGCTCTGTCGACCGGTGTTTAGCAAGCCGAAGAAACTGGAGACAATCAAGTCGATGAGTCTTTCGAGTAACATTCATGCTGCTGCGAACCTCCTTTTCTACAGCACGCTTGCGGTTTTGGCGCATCTTCAGATTCCGCTGGAGAAGCTACTCATGCCGAATGTCAATTTTACTGAGTTCTCGCAAAAGCCGGAGTACAAGGACTGTCTGAAAAATGTTTCCGACCTGCGATACCTGGACATATCTGGTTCGTTTCAGCCTGTGGACGGAACCATTCTGAACATAACATCTGCACGCCAGCTTCGATATTATAACGTTTCGCGGACCAAAACGACGTCACAACATCTAGCAGATGTAGCTTCAAGTTGCCGTAACCTTACTAGTCTGAACATCTTCGAATGCAGCCACGCCTTTTTTGAGGTAACGAATTCAGATTCTGCTGCTATTTAGTAAGTTAGAATTTTCCTAAACTAACCTTGATGATTTCAATTTGAGAACTTGTGCTGGCATTTTCGGAGTTTTTGTCTTGGATAGTGGTGCTTGTCATGAAGTTTTTATAATTTCACAGATTTTAATGGTGATGAGCTTGTAGTAGTTTTGTAAGTAAGTAGGTAAGTGAGTATATTCTTTAATATAACCAGTGGCCAGACAGCTCTCAGAGGAACAAGTCTTGCATATAAAATTCACATAACACATCAAAAACTATTAAAACTAAAACGTATGTAAACAGCATTCTAGCTATAAATGCTTTCCTTATTTGATTGTTTGCTCTTGGCACTACCCGGTCACGGCATCTGGGGTTTAGGTAATAAGGAGGGAGCAATTCGTAGAGGACATGGCCTTATAGATTTTTGTAGTTTTGGTAGTCTTTTCATTTGTAAAAGTTGGTTTAATTTGACTTTTAGGGACCGAAACTCAACGTTGATGGTTTATCAGAACTGCTGAAGAAGTGCTGCCATCTGCGGCACTTAAACATCGGAGGCATTCACTGTCACATGGAAGACAGCAAATCCTCCGATCAAATGAGAAAAGTCATCGGGGAAATTAAAGGTAAAATATATCTAAAATGAAATTGTTTTATATTTGAATCGTGCCGTGTGAGAACTGAATGCATTTTGCTTCAGTATACTGACATCTGCACTGTGTTGTTACAGCATATATGTGGAATTGTCATTTGGTGATTCATGTGGACAAGTACTTGTTCAAGATAACTATTCTGAGTTACTACCGACTCGGACATGGCTAAAAGAGCAAACATAAGTTGTGATGAGAATGCAAGAGAAGGAGTCCTGAGAAGAGGCCAGTCTAGGTCAAGGAGCCCACTGTTGTTGATATGTTTTTGCAGCACTTTTGATGCATTTAATTAGCTAGAATTAAGGCTGATGAAAGTGATAAATAATGATGGATGGATTGTTTGAAAAATAACTTATGAGATGCCAAATTGGACCACTAGGCAATAACCATGTTTGTTTGTTTGTATGTGCACTTGTTATAGCGCCCCTTCAAGCTCTCACTACTCAGAGGCGCTCCCGAATGCAGAGCGGACACTGCATCGGGGTTTCACACCGAAACACAAAACTTAATGGCTCTGGACTCTGCGGTGCCATCAGAAATCAATTGGCGTTTAAATGAAACCACTGTCCATTTTTACAGTTTAGAAAAACAAGATTTGAGTCTCTGACTGAATTTGGATGATGACTCATTGACAATGAGTCATTGTAGTGTAACTATTAATTTATAAATGGCCTCTCACAGAATGATTAAATTCAGAGGCACTAGTTCCAGCCCTTAATGCAGGAGGAAGGTCATTCCAAATGGAGAGACCAACAACAACAAATGCCCGACATTTGGCAAGAGTATTCCTAGTCCTGGGAACAAGAAGATCAAGGCGATCAGCAGAACACATTGAGCAAGGTAGTGCGGTATAAATACCTATATTGTGTGCCATGTTATTCTTGATGTGCATATTTGACACCTGATATGATAACACGTTGTAGGTCTGTACAGCCTGGCTCTGCCAGTCTGCTTACTGTGTGATTTCTCAAAGTTTACCTCAAAGACGGTTCCATCGCCTACGTCTATTACGTTTGACTGGAACAAACGATTCCAGAACGGTGGTTGTCCTCCAGCAAAACGGTCTCGACAGGTAAGCTCAACCATTCTTTGTTATGATTTATGACTCACAAGTTATTAAAGGTCACTAGTGCATCAAATTAAATTGTATTTGTTATTGCTAATTTGTGTCGCATTTAATCAGCTTTTCGTGAAAAGTTTGGCTTCTCATGACTTATTATTACCTCTTTTTACCTGTTAAAAAGTCAGTCTGAATTTAAATAAAAAAATTATCAGATAGCAGTGTTTCCATCTGTTTGAGAACCAATAAATGAATATAGTAATAATGTTTTACCACCTTCGAATGTTTCTAAAAGTCGTGATGCTAATTGATTGATTATACAGCTGTTTTTGGTCATTTCCTTGTTCTGTCCCCAGTTGTAGGATTCTTAGCTAATGTAACAGAAGCCCAACTGTAGACTTGGATAAAATACTGCCTCATGGCTGCACGATCAAGTGACTGTTATTTATAAGTTATGTGAGTGAACTGGATATGTTTGTTCTTCTGTTTATGTGTATTTCATTCTACAGGATCAACTGGAATCTGATCTTCAACCAGATTCATCTGATGCCATCGCCAGTCAACAGTCGGAGTCAAAGTTCGTTCTTGATGAGATTTCAGTCAACAATCCTCGTCTGAGTTGTCTGGAGATCGTCTCTGTCGGCTTCTTATCGTCTTTCCATAAGAATAAGTTCGTTAAGCCGAAGGAACAGCAGTTCTCTTCATGGTAATACCACCCACACATCTAACATAAGATTTCCTCTTTTCCATTTGCTCTTTATTATGAATCCTATTCAAAACATTGTATTAAATGTTATCTTTGTCAATGACCTTTTATAATCTACAAACATTTGCAGTGTGTTGCAGCTTTGGATTCACATCTTGTAGAAATAAAAATCGCTGCATTTGTTGAAGAATTTTTTTCAATAGTTATTGGTAACCATTAATATTACCATTCATTTGGCATGATATAGTGCAGCTTACATGGCTTTCTAATTTTCTCTGAAGTCAGACATAAAGTGCATCTAGTGTTTTGTCCATATGCTTGGATTTTAATTGATGCACTGCTTATATCTGAACAAAATAATGAAGTGTAGAGCAGTTGAATTGCGTGAAATTTCAGCTATAAGCAGGAGATTTGAACGCAGCAGATTTTGACATATTTCAGTGTTAACTGTTGAAACTGTCCTAAATGGTTAATAGGTTTTTAAATTTCTCCGTGGTTTTTCTTTCCACAGTACGGAGACGCGAATGGTGAGAGACGGCGCTCTTCTCGCAATTTCTCGACTGAGATATCTTACCGATCTCACAATTATTGGTGCTCCAGGTTAGTCACTCATTTTCTCAGTACTCATAAGGAGTGTCTTGGTGAAGCTTTATTATTATTATTATTATTATGGTAGACATGGATCAGCTCAGGTATAAATTATTTGCATTTGTACTACTGAATGAATTGTTAGGTATTTTGGTGAATTGTTTCCAGGTCTGAATGGAGGTAGCTTGGTAGAAATTGCGCGATGTTGCGAACGACTTGAAAGACTTTCACTCGGCTTCATCGGAGATGCGCTGACTACTGTCAACACGTTCTCGAAAGTCCTCGTTCACTTAAAGAATATCAAAGACATTAGGTACTGTTGATTCACGGAATTTTATTTTGATATATATTTTGATACATGTACAGTTTATGTTCTGTCATTTGCTGTGCATAGTAGCTATTCGTGTTTTTCTGGTTCGTATCATGATTAAACATGGCATACACTGTGTCCGCGATAAAGTAGAACCCAAAATAAAGTGCCATAACTCGGTCAAAACTTGTAGGATTTGTCTGAAATTTTACACACAACAACGGTGGCCATATATACACGAGATCCTAAAGCCGATTTGAAATATTCGTGAGTTTGCCAAATTTATGAGCGTTTGAGATAGAGCACCGACAAATGCAACTTTCCAACATGCAAACGTTAAAGTAGAACCCTAAACTTTGTGAAATATCTTGGTTAATTGCCGTATTATATGTACCAAATTTGGAGCACATGATCTTCAGTCTTTTCCATCCATACCCTGCAAATTTTATTACATTTTATTGAACGGTTACGAAGATATACCCTTTTGAAATTGGGTGGTTCAGAAACCAAGTTACCGAACAGTAAAACGCATAGCATAACGTAATTTTTCTGGTTAGCGCAGTGGATACATAGGCTGTTGTTTATAAGCGACATTTGCGGAAACAGACACACTACGAGACCTTTTTTTACGTAACAGTAGCCTAGCTGGTTGTAAAAAAAATGTCCTCTGCGCTGAAAACCATTTTTTTATAATACTGCAATTAACCAAGATATTTCACAAAGTTTAGGGTTCTACTTTAACGTTTGCATGTTGGAAAGTTGCATTTGTCGGTGCTCTATCTCAAACGCTCAAAAATTTGGCAAACTCACGAATATTTCAAATCGGCTTTAGGATCTCGTGTATATATGGCCACCGTTGTTGTGTGTAAAATTTCAGGCAAATCCTAAACATTTTGACCGAGTTATGACACTTTATTTTGGGTTCTACTTTATCGCGGACACAGTGTAGATCCAGTTGAGCCTCAGATTTTGTATATAAGAATCATTGAGTTTTGTTTATCGCATTACTGTAAGAACCTAGTGAGTTATCTGCATATTGTCGAGCTTTTTCCAAGAACCTTTTGCGGATTATCAATTAGAGATGTGATATTGTAATATTCTGGCAAGCATTTTCTTACCTGTTAACAAGTATGCTTAATTTTATCGACTGTTTACAAGTATACTTCATTTTATCGCCTTTTGACAAGTATACTTCATTTCTCGCCTTTTGACAAGTATACTTCATTTTTCTCCCCACCTGTTAATAAGTGTGATCATTTTCCCACCTGTTAACAAGTATCCTGTTCACAAGTATGTTTCATTTTCTTGCCTGTTGACAAGTATACTTCATTTGTTAACAAGTATGTTTCATTTGTTAAAAAGTATGCTTCATATTCTGATCTGCTGTGGTGTGATGTCTGTGATGTTAGGTTAGAGCAGCCGTACATGGCTCTCGATTCCGCTTTCTTCTCTAGTCTCTTCAGCTGTCGACGTTTGCAAAGGTTGTGCATCATTGCAAAGCACAGCCACTTTGACCTCAACGACCTGATGCGCGCCGTCGAACAGGTATTACTGACTTATGTATGTGTGTAGTTGCTGTTTAACGTCACTGTGTGGTAACAAAGACCATTAGCGACGCCCTCCTACTTTATCATAAGTCATGATGTATTCAGTCAAGTGTGCAAGGCCCCGCGAGTAGAGGCAGGCTTTGAGAAGGGAGAAGGAAGAGGAGAGACTGCAAGACAGAAGTGTGGAGCGAACGAAAGGAGAAAGAGCATTCCAATTGAGAAGGACCAATTGAGACAAATGAAATTGACCCATCGCAGAGTTTGTCCTCAATTCTACTTAACGTGAAGTGCAGTTATGTTACCAAAACTATTAACACACTGTACTGGTTGTTAATATGCTATACAGTGACCTGATTTACATTCTCGGTCCGCGACTGAGACTCAGAATTTGTAAGGGGTCCATGGGCCTCAAAAGGTTGAGAACCGCTGCTGTATGGTAGGACTTGTCCAATGATTAGTCCAATGATTTTTTTCCAGGAAGTGGTAGACCAGGGTGCCAAAGGTACCTGGGCAGAATGGATATGAGCTTGGAGGGGGAGGGCTCAGCAAGCATGTACTATAGAATTTGGATTAAATTAAATTATCTGTTAGACCAAAGTTAATAAGCTGTACTGAACAGTATCTTATGATGTTACAATCCCATTTTATTTGTTTGTTTTTATAATAGCTTCCATATTTGGTTGTGGTTGAGTTATTTTCTGGTGAAACGTTGACAGGATGTCACAAGCTATCAACTGCAATCAAGAAGAAGTTAGTCATTGATTTATCTTTTACAAATCGTTAGAGCAAGCTTGAAGCGATGAGCATGAAGAGGTGAACCAACCCCTGTCACTCTTTGCGGGATGCTGTGGTGTAGGGGTATGTTTGGTGCCTTGGAGCCAGAAAGTTTCGGGTTCAAATCCAACTCAAGCTCCGCGTAGGGACCCGAGCAAGTCCTTCACTTGCAATTGCTCATGCGCTTCGCCGTGAAACTCCGATGCAGTGTTCGCGATGTAGTGATTATCGTCATCAGAGATGCCCCAGTAATGCATTGTTGAAAATATTAATAGTGATAGTATAACAGGCTGTATAGCAGTGTTCTCAATGCTTTATGAAGTTCCAGATATATTTAAACAGGACACAGCAATAGAACTTTTTCTTTTTATATGCTAAACATAATTATTTAAAAAATTGAAACATTTTTGTGAAGTTCCAAACATATTTGCGAGCTTCAGCTGTAAGGCCAAAGAGAATGTTGATATACTGTGGTAATATTCACAACGTGGCTGATCGGTCGCTCGCTCACGGAGCGGGCGGTTGTGGTTCGAATCCGGATAACAACCTTGGGCAAGTTGTTTACACACATGTGCTTCTGTCACCAAGCAGTATAATTTGGAAACCGGTGTAAGCTGGGAAGTAAACGGCAAGTCCTGTGATTCACTGGCCCTGTGTCCAGGGTCTTGGGATTCGTCCATTGCTGGCTCAAGAAAAGGAGATGAGTGCCTCACCAATGTGCCTTTGGCCCTCGGGTCTCCGGCCCTTGGACGACTTTACTTTACTGTGACTTAAAGATTGAGAGTTGGCCTTAATGTGTCTCTTCAAGAACCGCTGAAGCCGTTCGATAAATTAGCTGCACATTGATTTTAAAAACCAAAGTTTTGTTTGATTTGTCACTAAAACAGTTCTTTGATATCAATTTCCATTCTAGATTCTCGAAAAGCCGTCCTGGTTTGTCGGTCTGTATTTTTCCTCTCCTCCACGACGATATCAAGGATGTTCCGAAACACATTCCGGCCAAACACTTCAACGAACTGACGCGCTTCTCATCGAACGTTGCATCGCTACCACCCAACACGTCTTAGGAAAATATTTCAAATGAACTGATTCGACTGTGGAGCTGTTTATAAATTATTTACGAAAGGTTTCAGATCCTCCATGCTGAACTTCCACACAAAGTTTCCATATTTTGTTGTAATTTTCTGGGAGTGGGGTTTTACAATTCAACTTTGTACATGTAGGTAAATTTTTGGAAAATTGAAGCAACTGGTCTGGAGTTGGTGACAATGAGAGTTGCACAATACACAATATGCCAATCGAACCAACCAGATGTAGCCGTTGACATGTGACCAGTAGTTAACTGAACGTGCACACTTTATATTGACTGACCAGAGTTTTCCAACGAAAGTGCATGCTTAGGTAAGTTGTCATCACATGTCAAGACGGTTTAGTTCATGAGCAGTATTTTCAGTGATTTGCTGCAATGGTGGGTCGAGTTATTCTACTCATAGGCGTAGGAGACGGGGGTCCAGAGGGGCAAATGCCCCCAAATTTCGGGCAAGTCTAATTTTTCGGGTAAGCAGACTCGAAAAAATAAAAAAGTAAAAAAATATCGGGCGAAAGTACCGGATGACTTTAAAAAAGTCGTCAGAATTTTTGAGCAAAAATTAATGTGAAATTTCAGAAGATTTCGGCCGGACAACTAAAAAATAGGTCGTCAGAATTTTTGGACAAATGTAATGGAAATTTTTCTTAAGATTTCGCCAGGACGACAAAAAAATTTTGGGCAAAAAGTCTCATTTTTGCACCCCTGCTGCTGGGATGTCCCCTACGCCTATAATTCTACTGGTTGTGTTCTGGATTTGAACTTCATATTGGTATCTAGATGTGGCATGGCAGTTCGACACGTTCTGCACGATGCAACAAAATCCAGCATTGATTGAGTGGCGCAATGGTGTCTGATTGCGTCTTCAACTGTTTTGTGGCATAATTTTGATGCTTTATGCACGAATACAGTCTGTGCCACAGAAGTTTATTTTCTTGTATGTATAGCTGGGCATTTATCTAGCACTGTTATTGTATCTCTGAAAATTGTTTTAACCCTTTAACGATGAGAGGGCTTTGTTTTCCGTGCATTTTAATACACACTTGTTAAGCGAAACATAATAAGTGAAGCGTGGATGACATCCAAATACTCTGAATATTGGAAACTGTCCTAATGCAAATCTGGCTTTTAATGAGCACTCCAGTTCTTGCATTGTCAAAATCTTCATGAAATTTGTATTACTTGAATTTTGACCTGGCAGAAAACTAAAGTTTCTGATAATGTAGGGTTTAGTGGTCCTTACGGAAAGTCTGGGGGCACGTTTTAGACAGATATGTGCATGAAAAATTGTGTTTTGTAGTAATACTTGAGAATTTTTAAAGCTTGAAAATGTAAATTACTCAACTGTTCGTTGCACTTTGATGATAATGTGTAAAATCGTTAGATAGTAGTACAGTGTTCGTTTGGATGTGCTTGGTAATGTAAGATACTGTTGGACCTGTAGTAGGAAAAGTGGAAACAATAAATTGTTATTCTTTTCTGAACAGTATGGAAAAATAAAATTAAGGCTAGTCGCTGTGCTGTTTTTAATATGCAAGGAATGGAAAAAGATGGCCCGAGCATGCGGTTGACTACTGTTGTTGAATTTCTATGTGGTTAAGATGCGAAGCTGGAATATAATTTCGTTATTTGTACCGTATTTTCGCGAATATAACACGCGGGTTATATAAGTTTTTACAAACCACGCACCCTGCCCGCGGGGTATACTCGGGGGCGTGTTATACAAATTATTTTTTACACAGCCAAATTTTCAAACCAGATTATTTTCAGGTCATGGTCAGAAACTGCTGTAAACAGGTTTTTTACTTACAATACGGAGGCATGGACGTCGACGAAATGATAGGGCGTAAAGTCCGACGTCAGTACAAGTATTTGTTTATCATCATTTTCATAAAATGTCAAAGCCGCAGAAAATCACAATTGAAAATGGAAAAAATATTATTTGACTTTAAATATAAAAGTCAAATATTACTGTATATAAATTGCAATTGTCCGTCGTTTTCAATTTTAAATAAACGAATGAACACATGATACTCTGTATTATCGCTCGCACAGCACAGGTATGGAGTTCAGGAAATTAAGGATTTGAATTGCTATAGGCTATAGCACATAATTTTGCGGTTTTCACACAGTCGTTAATCCTCCTTTTTAGTGTCATCCGCTAGCTCTTCCACATTAAATATAAATATTGTCCACGGCATCAAAATGAAGTACAAATTTGCCAGAACAGCTTGCCAATTACCAAATTGTTTCATCCCAGCTTCTGTGCAGTGACATGGCGAATGCCATCTGTGAACCCGTGTAAAAGTCAGAATTTCATGGCCAAACCCACTTTATTTCGTCAATTGATATATCAAACAATTATTATTCACTAGATTTATCAAAACTGGCGTCATTTAAAACTAGTTCTTCAAGCAAATGGCGATTTTATACGGGAATCTATACCTTCGCGAGGGCCGCCATCTTGGATTATTCGAATATGCGTTCGTGAAAGTAACGCGCGTTCGTTCCCACTTTAAATATAATCTTCCACTTATATACACGCTTAAGTATGTTTTCTTAGCATAAAAAAATTATCGAAAATTTATTACATTTCCTGGTCAAAAACGGTCGTTATTGAGAACGCCAATACTAGGCCTAATTGTAGAGCATAAACTCGTCATTACCCCCATGCAACGATAGTAGGTTATATGCTCGTAATTTAAGGTTATTTGAAAGTGGGGGTTGATCAAATAAATTTTGGTTTCAATATAACTTGAATTGTCGAAAAAATGTTACAATGGGCGCATACTTAAATTCCCTAAAAATACTTTTAACAAAATCGCTTTGCTTAATGAAACCGGCTTATGTCGAAGTCTTCCATTCAGGTTAGGCCTATAATTTTTAAACGACGAATACCTTACCTTGTGAAGACCTAACTGGTGCCAGCAAAGAATCGGAAACAAGGTAATTCGCGCTTACAAGGAATCGTTATATTTATAATTATAGTAGACTTTATTGAAACGTTCATTTTTGCAGGAATCTTCCATTTAAAAAAAATTTACGCAAACAGATTATTTTAATTTGCGTTTCATTGAACCAGTTACGAATATACACAGGCAGAAATTGCATAATGTATGAGTCACATGAACGTTAGCGTACACGTTCGAGTATCACGTGTAGTTTGATGCACGAAAATGGGTGCGTCTTATAGTCGGGTGCGTCTTATATAATTCAATTTTTACTGAAATCGCAAAAAGTAGCGGGTTATATTCGGGTGCGTGTTATACCCGTGTGCGTGTTATATTCGCGAAAATACGGTAATTGCCATTTTCGTGTTGCACAGCTCTCTCAGAATTATAGTGACAGTGGGCAGTAGTAATCGGACTGTGTAGATCATGAATACATCAGGAATGATATTAAATACATCATCGAAATAATAATTAGCAGTGAACTTTCTCATTGATCTTCGGTGTGTGTGCTTTTGTATCATTGGTTTACGCACATCGTTGCATGCTGTGATGCAGAATTTCAGGTGAAATGATTTTGTTGTGCGAAAACAGAAACAGAATTGTCTGATGTTTGGTGAAGTCTATGCAATGTTATTCAAGTTAACTAAAACTCAAACTGAATTTGTGTAAACTGAAAAGTTCCATTTGAGTTAATTGAAACTAAAACTGAAAAGTTCTGAAATCGGAAACTAAAACTAAACTTAACAGTTGAAAACTGAATTAATTTTCCTGTGTGGCGCTCAAACCGAGCGCAGGAAATATGTGGAGGAAGAGAGCGAAATGGAGGGTGTGGAGGAAGAGGGCGAAATGGAGGGTGTGGAGGAAGAGGGCGAAATGGAGGGTGTGGAGGAAGAGAGCGAAATGGAGGGTGTGCAGGAAGAGAGCGAAATGGAGGGTGTGGAGGGAGAGAGCGAAATGGAGGGTTAAGAAAAAGAGGGCGAAATGGAGGGTGTGGAGGAAGAGGGCGAAATGGAAGGTGTGGAGGAAGAGGGCGAAATGGAAGGTGTGGAGGAAGAGGGCGAAATGGAGGGTGTGGAGGAAGAGGTCGAAATGGAGGGTGTGGAGGAAGAGAGCGAAATGGAGGGTGTGGAGGAAGAGGTCGAAATGGAGGGTGTGGGAAGAGGTCGAAATGGAGGGTGTGGAGGAAGAGGGCGAAATTGAGGGTGTGGAGGAAGTGAGCGAAATGGAGGGTGTGGAGGAAGAGAGCGAAATGGAAGGTGTGGAGGAAGAGAGCGAAATGGAGGGTGTGGAAAAAGAGGGCGAAATGGAGGGTGTGGAGGAGGAGGGCCAAATGGAGGGTGTGGAGGAAGAGGTCGAAATGGAGGGTGTGGAGGAAGAGAGCGAAATGGAGGGTGTGGAGGAAGAGGTCGAAATGGAGGGTGTGGAGGAAGAGGTCGAAATAGAGGGTGTGGAGGAAGAGAGCGAAATGGAGGGTGTGCAGGAAGAGGGCAAAATGGAGGGTGTGGAGGAAGAGAGCGAAATGGAGGGTGTGGCGGAAGAGAGCGTTAAGGGCACAAGTTTATCTGTGTGCGTTAAGGGCATCAGTTTATTCACGAGCGGAAAGGGCACTAGTTTATTCACGAGAGCGATGGGCATCAGTTTATTCACGAGCGCGAAGGGCATCAGTTTATTCACGAGCGCTATGGGCATCAGTTTATTCACGAGCGCGATGGGAACTAGTTTATTCATGAGCGCGATGGGCACTAGTTTTTTCACGAGTGCGAAGGGCATCAGTTTATTGACGAGCGCGAAGGGCATTAGTTTATTCACGAGCGCGATGGGCACTAGTTTATTCACGAGCACGATGGGCACTAATTTATTCTCGAGCGCGAAGGGCATCAGTTTATTCACGAGCGCGACGACGACAGCGACAACGACGCCGACGACTGATGCCCTTCGCGCTCGTGAATAAACCGATGCCCTTCGCGCTCGTGAATAAACTGATGCCCTTCGCGCTCGTGAATAAACTAGTGCCCATCGCGCTCGTGAAAAAACTAGTGCCCATCGCGCTCGTGAATAAACTAGTGCCCATTGCGCTCGTGAATAAACTGATGCCCTTCGCGCTCGTCAATAAACTGATGCCCTTCGCGCTCGTCAATAAACTGATGCCCATCGCGCTCGAGAAAAAACTAGTGCCCATCGCGCTCGTGAATAAACTAGTGCCCATTGCGCTCGTGAATAAACTGGTGCCCTTCGCGCTCGTCAATAAACTGATGCCCTTCGCGCTAGTGAATAAACTGATGCTCTTCGCGCTCATGAATAAACTGATGCCCTTCGCGCTCGTGAATGAACTGATGCCCTTCGCGCTCGTGAATAAACTGATGCCCTTCGCGCTCGTGAATAAACTAGTGCCCATCGCGCTCGTGAATAAACTAGTGCCCTACGCGCTCGTGAATAAACTGATGCCCTTCGCGCTCGTGAATAAACTAGTGCCCTTCGCGCTCGTGAATAAACTAGTGCCCTTCGCGCTCGTCAATAAACTGATGCCCTCCGCGCTCGTGAATAAACTAGTGCCCTTCGCGCTCGTGAATAAACTAGTGCCCATCGCGCTCGTGAATAAGCTAGTTCCCATTGCGCTCGTGAATAAACTAGTTCCCATCGCGCTCGTGAATAAACTAGTGCCCCTCGCGCTCATGAATAAACTGATGCTCTTCGCGCTCATGAATAAACTGATGCCCTTCGCGCTCGTGAATAAACTGATGCCCTTCGGGCTCGTGAATAAACTGATGCCCTTCGCGCTCGTCAATAAACTGATGCCCTTCGCGCTCGTGAATAAACTGATGCCCTTCGCGCTCATGAATAAACTAGTGCCCTTCGCGCTCGTGAATAAACTAGTGCCCTTCGCGCTTGTGAATAAACTGATGCCCTTCGCGCTCGTCAATAAACTAGTGCCCTTTGCGCTCGTGAATAAACTGATGCCCTTCGCGCTCGTGAATAAACTAGTGCCCATCGCGCCCGTGAATAAACTAGTGCCCATCGCGCTCGTGAATAAACTAGTGCCCTTCGCGCTCGTGAATAAACTAGTGCCCATCGCGCTCGTGAATAAACTCTTGCCCATCGCGCTCGTGAATAAACTAGTTCCCATCGCGCTCGTGAATAAACTAGTGCCCTTCGCGCTCGTGAATAAACTGATGCCCTTCGCGCTCGTCAATAAACTGATGCCCTCCGCGCTCGTCAATAAACTAGTGCCCTTCGCGCTCATGAATAAACTAGTGCCCTTCGCGCTCGTGAATAAACTAGTGCCCTTCGCGCTCGTGAATAAACTGATGCCCATCGCGCTCGTGAATAAACTGATGCCCTTCGCGCTCGTCAATAAACTAGTGCCCTTCGCGCTCGTGAACAAACTGATGCCCTTCGCGCTCGTGAATAAACTAGTGCCCATCGCGCTCGTGAATAAACTGATGCCCTTCGCGCTCGTGAATAAACTGGTGCCCTTCGCGCTCGTCAATAAACTAGTGCCCATCGCGCTCATCAATAAACTAGTGCCCTTCGCGCTCGTGAATAAACTAGTGGCCATCGCGCTCGTGAATAAACTGATGCCCTTCGCGCTCGTGAATAAACTGATGCCCTTCGCGCTCGTCAATAAACTGATGCCCATCGCGCTCGTGAATAAACTGATGCCCTTCGCGCTCGTCAATAAACTAGTGTCCTTCGCGCTCGTGAATAAACTGATGCCCTTCGCGCTCGTGAATAAACTAGTGCCCATCGCGCTCGTGAATAAACTGATGCCCTTCGGGCTCGTCAATAAACTGATGCCCTGCGCGCTCGTGAATAAACTGATGCCCTTCGCGCTCATGAATAAACTAGTGCCCTTCGCGCTCGTGAATAAACTAGTGCCCTTCGCGCTCGTGAATAAACTGATGCCCTTCGCGCTCGTGAATAAACTAGTGCCCATCGCGCTCGTGAATAAACTAGTGCCCATCGCGCTCATGAATAAACTAGTGCCCTTCGCGCTCGTGAATAAACTAGTGCCCATCGCGCTCGTGAATAAACTGATGCCCTTCGCGCTCGTGAATAAACTGATGCCCTTCGCGCTCGTCAATAAACTAGCGCCCATCGCGCTCATCAATAAACTAGTGCCCTTCGCGCTCGTGAATAAACTAGTGGCCATCGCGCTCGTGAATAAACTGATGCCCTTCGCGCTCGTGAATAAACTGATGCCCTTCGCGCTCGTCAATAAACTGATGCCCTTCGCGGTCGTCAATAAACTAGTGCCCTTCGCGCTCGTGAATAAACTGATGCCCTTCGCGCTCGTCAATAAACTAGTGCCCATCGCGCTCTGGAATAAACTGATGCCCTTCGCGCTCGTGAATAAACTGATGCCCTTAACGCTCGCAGATAAACTTGTGCCCTTTACGCTCTCTTCCTCCACACCCTCCATTTCGCTCTCTTCCTCCACACCCTCCATTTCGCTCTTTTCCTCCACACCCTCCATTTCGCCCTCTTCCTCCACACCCTCCATTTCGCTCTCTTCCTCCACACCCTCCATTTCGCTCTCTTCCTCCATACCCTCCATTTCGCTCTCTTCCTCCACACCCTCTATTTCGCTCACTTCCTTCACACCCTCCATTTCGCCCTCTTCCTCCACACCTTCCATTTCGCTCTCTTCCTCCACACCCTTCATTTCGCTCACTTCCTCCACACCCTCCATTTCGCCCTCTTCCTCCACACCCTCCATTTCGCCCTCTTCCTCCACACCCTCCATTTCGACCTCTTCCTCCACACCCTCCATTTCGCTCTCTTCCTCCACACCCTCCATTTCGCTCTCTTCCTCCACACCCTCCATTTCGCCCTCTTCCTCTACACGCTCCATTTCGCCCTCTTCCTCCACACTCTCCACTCTGCCCTCTTCCTCCACACCCTCCATTTCGCTCTCTTCCTCCACACCCTCCATTTCGCTCTCTTCCTCCACACCCTCCATTTCGCTCTCTTCCTCCACACCCTCCATTTCGCTCTCTTCCTCCACACCCTCCATTTCGCCCTCTTCCTCCACACCCTCCATTTCGCCCTCTTCCTCCACACCCTCCATTTCGACCTCTTCCTCCACACCCTCCATTTCGCTCTCTTCCTCCACACCCTCCATTTCGACCTCTTCCTCCACACCCTCCATTTCGCTCTCTTCCTCCACACCCTCCATTTCGCTCTCTTCCTCCACACCCTCCATTTCGCTCTCTTCCTCCACACCATCCATTTCGCCCTCTTCCTCTACACGCTCCATTTCGCCCTCTTCCTCCACACTCTCCACTCTGCCCTCTTCCTCCACACCCTCCATTTTGCTCTCTTCCTCCACACCCTCCATTTCGCTCTCTTCCTCCACACCCTCCATTTCGCTCTCTTCCTCCACACCCTCCATTTCGCCCTCTTCTACCACACCCTCCATTTCGCCCTCTTCCTCCACACCCTCCATTTCGCCCTCTTCCTCCACACCCTCCATTTCGACCTCTTCCTCCACACCCTCCATTTCGCTCTCTTCCTCCACACCCTCCATTTCGACCTCTTCCTCCACACCCTCCATTTCGCTCTCTTCCTCCACACCCTCCATTTCGCTCTCTTCCTCCACACCCTCCATTTCGCTCTCTTCCTCCACACCCTCCATTTCGCTCTCTTCCTCCACACCCTCCATTTCGCTCTCTTCCTCCACACCCTCCATTTCGCCCTCTTCCTCTACACGCTCCATTTCGCCCTCTTCCTCCACACTCTCCACTCTGCCCTCTTCCTCCACACCCTTCATTTCGCTCTCTTCCTCCACACCCTCCATTTCGCTCTCTTCCTCCACACCCTCCATTTCGCTCTCTTCCTCCACACCCTCCATTTCGCTCTCTTCCTCCACACCCTCCATTTCGCCCTCTTCCTCCACACCCTCCATTTCGCCCTCTTCCTCCACACCCTCCATTTCGACCTCTTCCTCCACACCCTCCATTTCGCTCTCTTCCTCCACACCCTCCATTTCGACCTCTTCCTCCACACCCTCCATTTCGCTCTCTTCCTCCACACCCTCCATTTCGCTCTCTTCCTCCACACCCTCCATTTCGCTCTCTTCCTCCACACCCTCCATTTCGCCCTCTTCCTCCACACCCTCCATTTCGACCTCTTCCTCCACAACCTCCATTTCGACCTCTTCCTCCACACCCTCCATTTCGCTCTCTTCCTCCACACCCTCCATTTCGCTCTCTTCCTCCACACCCTCCATTTCGCTCTCTTCCTCCACACCCTCCATTTCGCTCTCTTCCTCCACACCCTCCATTTCGACCTCTTCCTCCACACCCTCCATTTCGCTCTCTTCCTCCACACCCTCCATTTCGCTCTCTTCCTCCACACCCTCCATTTCGCTCTCTTCCTCCACACCCTCCATTTCGCTCTCTTCCTCCACACCCTCCATTTCGCTCTCTTCCTCCACACCCTCCATTTCGCTCTCTTCCTCCACACCCTCCATTTCGCTCTCTTCCTCCACACCCTCCATTTCGCTCTCTTCCTCCACACCCTCCATTTCGCTCTCTTCCTCCACACCCTCCATTTCGCTCTCTTCCTCCACACCCTCCATTTCGCTCTCTTCCTCCACACCCTCCATTTCGCTCTCTTCCTCCACACCCTCCATTTCGCTCTCTTCCTCCACACCCTCCATTTCGCTCTCTTCCTCCACACCCTCCATTTCGCTCTCTTCCTCCACACCCTCCATTTCGCTCTCTTCCTCCACACCCTCCATTTCGCTCTCTTCCTCCACACCCTCCATTTCGCTCTCTTCCTCCACACCCTCCATTTCGACCTCTTCCTCCACACCCTCCATTTCGCTCTCTTCCTCCACACCCTCCATTTCGCTCTCTTCCTCCACACCCTCCATTTCGCTCTCTTCCTCCACACCCTCCATTTCGCTCTCTTCCTCCACACCCTCCATTTCGCTCTCTTCCTCCACACCCTCCATTTCGCTCTCTTCCTCCACACCCTCCATTTCGCTCTCTTCCTCCACACCCTCCATTTCGCTCTCTTCCTCCACACCCTCCATTTCGCTCTCTTCCTCCACACCCTCCATTTCGCTCTCTTCCTCCACACCCTCCATTTCGCTCTCTTCCTCCACACCCTCCATTTCGCCCTCTTCCTCTACACGCTCCATTTCGCCCTCTTCCTCCACACTCTCCACTCTGCCCTCTTCCTCCACACCCTCCATTTCGCTCTCTTCCTCCACACCCTCCATTTCGCTCTCTTCCTCCACACCCTCCATTTCGCTCTCTTCCTCCACACCCTCCATTTCGCTCTCTTCCTCCACACCCTCCATTTCGCCCTCTTCCTCCACACCCTCCATTTCGCCCTCTTCCTCCACACCCTCCATTTCGACCTCTTCCTCCACACCCTCCATTTCGCTCTCTTCCTCCACACCCTCCATTTCGACCTCTTCCTCCACACCCTCCATTTCGCTCTCTTCCTCCACACCCTCCATTTCGCTCTCTTCCTCTACACGCTCCATTTCGCCCTCTTCCTCTACACGCTCCATTTCGCCCTCTTCCTCCACACTCTCCACTCTGCCCTCTTCCTCCACACCCTCCATTTCGCTCTTTTCCTCCACACCCTCCATTTCGCTCTCTTCCTCCACACCCTCCATTTCGCTCTCTTCCTCCACACCCTCCATTTCGCTCTCTTCCTCCACACCCTCCATTTCGCCCTCTTCCTCCACACCCTCCATTTCGCTCTCTTCCTCCACACCCTCCATTTCGCTCTCTTCCTCCACACCCTCCATTTCGCTCTCTTCCTCCACACCCTCCATTTCGCTCTCTTCCTCCACACCCTCCATTTCGCTCTCTTCCTCCACACCCTCCATTTCGCTCTCTTCCTCCACACCCTCCATTTCGCTCTCTTCCTCCACACCCTCCATTTCGCTCTCTTCCTCCACACCCTCCATTTCGCTCTCTTCCTCCACACCCTCCATTTCGCTCTCTTCCTCCACACCCTCCATTTCGCTCTCTTCCTCCACACCCTCCATTTCGCTCTCTTCCTCCACACCCTCCATTTCGCTCTCTTCCTCCACACCCTCCATTTCGCTCTCTTCCTCCACACCCTCCATTTCGCTCTCTTCCTCCACACCCTCCATTTCGCTCTCTTCCTCCACACCCTCCATTTCGCTCTTTTCCTCCACACCCTCCATTTCGCTCTCTTCCTCCACACCCTCCATTTCGCTCTCTTCCTCCACACCCTCCATTTCGCTCTCTTCCTCCACACCCTCCATTTCGCCCTCTTCCTCCACACCCTCCATTTCGCTCTCTTCCTCCACACCCTCCATTTCGCTCTCTTCCTCCACACCCTCCATTTCGCTCTCTTCCTCCACACCCTCCATTTCGCTCTCTTCCTCCACACCCTCCATTTCGCTCTCTTCCTCCACACCCTCCATTTCGCCCTCTTCCTCCACACCCTCCATTTCGCCCTCTTCCTCCACACCCTCCATTTCGACCTCTTCCTCCACACCCTCCATTTCGCTCTCTTCCTCCACACCCTCCATTTCGACCTCTTCCTCCACACCCTCCATTTCGCTCTCTTCCTCCACACCCTCCATTTCGCTCTCTTCCTCTACACGCTCCATTTCGCCCTCTTCCTCTACACGCTCCATTTCGCCCTCTTCCTCCACACTCTCCACTCTGCCCTCTTCCTCCACACCCTCCATTTCGCTCTTTTCCTCCACACCCTCCATTTCGCTCTCTTCCTCCACACCCTCCATTTCGCTCTCTTCCTCCACACCCTCCATTTCGCTCTCTTCCTCCACACCCTCCATTTCGCCCTCTTCCTCCACACCCTCCATTTCGCTCTCTTCCTCCACACCCTCCATTTCGCTCTCTTCCTCCACACCCTCCATTTCGCTCTCTTCCTCCACACCCTCCATTTCGCTCTCTTCCTCCACACCCTCCATTTCGCTCTCTTCCTCCACACCCTCCATTTCGCTCTCTTCCTCCACACCCTCCATTTCGCTCTCTTCCTCCACACCCTCCATTTCGACCTCTTCCTCCACACCCTCCATTTCGCTCTCTTCCTCCACACCCTCCATTTCGACCTCTTCCTCCACACCCTCCATTTCGCTCTCTTCCTCCACACCCTCCATTTCGCTCTCTTCCTCTACACGCTCCATTTCGCCCTCTTCCTCTACACGCTCCATTTCGCCCTCTTCCTCCACACTCTCCACTCTGCCCTCTTCCTCCACACCCTCCATTTCGCTCTTTTCCTCCACACCCTCCATTTCGCTCTCTTCCTCCACACCCTCCATTTCGCTCTCTTCCTCCACACCCTCCATTTCGCTCTCTTCCTCCACACCCTCCATTTCGCCCTCTTCCTCCACACCCTCCATTTCGCTCTCTTCCTCCACACCCTCCATTTCGCTCTCTTCCTCCACACCCTCCATTTCGCTCTCTTCCTCCACACCCTCCATTTCGCTCTCTTCCTCCACACCCTCCATTTCGCTCTCTTCCTCCACACCCTCCATTTCGCTCTCTTCCTCCACACCCTCCATTTCGCTCTCTTCCTCCACACCCTCCATTTCGCTCTCTTCCTCCACACCCTCCATTTCGCTCTCTTCCTCCACACCCTCCATTTCGCTCTCTTCCTCCACACCCTCCATTTCGCTCTCTTCCTCCACACCCTCCATTTCGCTCTCTTCCTCCACACCCTCCATTTCGCTCTCTTCCTCCACACCCTCCATTTCGCTCTCTTCCTCCACACCCTCCATTTCGCTCTCTTCCTCCACACCCTCCATTTCGCTCTCTTCCTCCACACCCTCCATTTCGCTCTTTTCCTCCACACCCTCCATTTCGCTCTCTTCCTCCACACCCTCCATTTCGCTCTCTTCCTCCACACCCTCCATTTCGCTCTCTTCCTCCACACCCTCCATTTCGCCCTCTTCCTCCACACCCTCCATTTCGCTCTCTTCCTCCACACCCTCCATTTCGCTCTCTTCCTCCACACCCTCCATTTCGCTCTCTTCCTCCACACCCTCCATTTCGCTCTCTTCCTCCACACCCTCCATTTCGCTCTCTTCCTCCACACCCTCCATTTCGCTCTCTTCCTCCACACCCTCCATTTCGCTCTCTTCCTCCACACCCTCCATTTCGCTCTCTTCCTCCACACCCTCCATTTCGCTCTCTTCCTCCACACCCTCCATTTCGCTCTCTTCCTCCACACCCTCCATTTCGCTCTCTTCCTCCACACCCTCCATTTCGCTCTCTTCCTCCACACCCTCCATTTCGCTCTCTTCCTCCACACCCTCCATTTCGCTCTCTTCCTCCACACCCTCCATTTCGCTCTCTTCCTCCACACCCTCCATTTCGCTCTCTTCCTCCACACCCTCCATTTCGCTCTCTTCCTCCACACCCTCCATTTCGCTCTCTTCCTCCACACCCTCCATTTCGCTCTCTTCCTCCACACCCTCCATTTCGCTCTCTTCCTCCACACCCTCCATTTCGCTCTCTTCCTCCACACCCTCCATTTCGCTCTCTTCCTCCACACCCTCCATTTCGCTCTCTTCCTCCACACCCTCCATTTCGCTCTCTTCCTCCGCACCCTCCATTTCGCTCGAAATTGTTTTCAGGTTGTGGAGGTTTCAGTATACTGGAAAGAAATCCGACTATGGTATATTGTTACTTTAGAGCGATGAGTATTTTTGAGACAAACCTGCAGATCAGTTATGTGTGACAATAAATTTAGCTAAATCTATTTTCTTTCTAATGAATATTAATGTCATTAATACAAAATCTTCAGTTTTTCAAAAACTTTTTAAGACTAAAAAGTTTTTAAAACTGAAACTAAAACTGAAAAGACTTGAAAACTTAAACTAAAACTAAACTGAAAAGTTTAAACAAAACTAAAACTGAAACTGAAAAATAAGTTGAAACTTAAATAACACTGAGTCTATGTTGCAGAAACAAACTGAAAACTCTTTTTTCTGGTCTTTTTATTTTATTCCATGTCAAAATGGTTAGAGATTAAGTCATGCACAGAACATCACCACATAAACCAGAAGAACATTGTACCAAGATGACACGGTAAACTTTCTGACCACAGGACAGTTTGTGTCTGTACAAATACACTGATAATTAATTTAAACGTCTTCTAGTCTACATCTTTACAGCGGATTACTCGAGGTAAAAGAAAATAAACAACGTTGCAACGTGAACAACAACAATAACAACAGACAACAACATATCACATGACAGTTTCAAAATAGCAACAAAACTTCCTATCAGTTAATTAACAGCAAATTTATAGTCAAGCCACAGTAACGACTAATTCTCTAGTTTTGCTGAAACACTACACGCCTTAGCAAAGTAAACTGAAACAACGAGTCAATGAACAAAACGGTTCTACATTCGGTCAAGAGAAATCTGTTCTACAACACAGTTTTGTTTGAATTTACAAAAATTACGGCACAAAAATCTGAATGATTCACTATCTTTGTACATATATTTAAAAAGGAAAACGTGGCCACAATTGTCACTTGGAATCGGTTTAATTAATTGATTATCATCAAATGAAGACTATTAATACAATCATAAATATTCAAAGTGCTACGCAAAGCTTAACTGCATGGTGCCAGTTTTATTCAGGACTAGCTGTACCCTGCCAAATTCTGAAATCTGGCAACCCTGATCGACGTGCAGATGTGTATGATTTCAAAATGGCGGTCGAATGGAATGCAAATATCTCGTTTTGTGGAAAAAATTGCGTTTTTCCCCGAAAAAAGCATCTTACAACATGGTTCTATTGGAATGGAAGGTTTTGGTAAATTTTCAAAACAATCGGTCCGTAACTTTCCGAGAACACTCATAACATACGCTTGTGAAATTTCATTTTTATTTATATAGATTGAAATGGCTATCAAATCGAATAGTAGAAGAAGAATAATTATGTGGTAAGTACCAGGAGCTAATGCAAGAACAAAATATAATTAAACATGTCACATATACACAACATAAATGTCGTACAGCGGCAACAGTTCAACCATAAGACACAACATAGGTCAGCTCAAATGATTCATATGCGTAGTCATGCATGCACATCTTAACATACAAGACCGAGAAAATAAACAAAACTACTGATGGTCTCGAACGTCTTTAAATTGTTATCCATGCAGATTGGTTTCAAATGGCTATTTAGTTTCAGAATTCACATTTCGTTAAAATTCTGCAGAGTGATTATAACAAGCAATAGCAATTGATGGATTTAATGATTTTTAGCCAAACCAGACAGTAGTGACCAAAGCTGGCTTGCCTGTTGTCAGACTCAACAATGACACTGAGGGATTCAAACGTAGGACATGCTGAGAATTGGTCAACCAGATCTCATTCAACTCTGACCTGTAAATTGGCAGATCAGGAAATACCCGAGAAATCATGATTCTGAAATTGGCTCGCCCGAATAATACCACAATTTATAAGCAGTATGTACTGCCAGAAATCAACCCTAATTTTGTCAGTTTTGCACAACTGCCTGACAAAACAAAAACAATAAAGGAATGTAGTAACTGAATAAGAGGGCAGCAGAAACACAGCATATCTGTTATCCCAGATATGATATGATACAAATTGCATACAGTTAAGTGGCAAGACTATACACTGAATTTAGATCTGATGCACTACAGTGATGCCTTGAAGCTACGACTAGTATCATGTACAAGAAACTTCAGACTGATAACAATCGTTCATTATACAGTGTCAACTAATCATTTCAGGGACCACCAATGAATTCTCCACCGTAATCGTCATGAAATCACATTAACCCTTTGACAACCAGCGTGTACCAAAATGTATGGGAAACTTATGCAGCTGGTCGTTAAAGGGTTAAAGACATCGAATTACACCACACACTCACAGCGTTTAAAGTGGGTGGGAACGCAAGGGAACGGCATTCCCAATACTCTCAAAATTTCTTAATTACATTCCCACTGCTCACCATGCACGGAACCAATGAAACATATACGCTTTCCAATAAAACTCTTTTTCAGCGTTCCCACTGCTCACCAAAACCACATTAACACATTGACCGCCTACACGCCATGTTAAATGACTGGCTGTACTGCGAGCTAACTCGTAGTAGGCGGCCAACGTGTTAACCACAGCACAGTGCACATTCAATATGGTAAACAACTTACACTGTTCATGCAGTTGCCTGTTCAGTTTATGTATAAATGCGATGACTCTGTAACATGGCTACCAACTAACAGTGCATATTAAAATGAAAATAAATCTATTTTGCTGCATACATTATTTACATTCGCCTGTACAGTACACGTAGTTTCTTCGATTCTGCAAAATCTAAGCAACGTACGAACCACGATGGAAATTTGCTATCTGCAGCAAACTAAACAGAGCAATGCACATGCGAATTTTCTACAGCAACTGCGTTAGAGGTGTTTTGCTAGCAAATGCACCATTTACAGTAATTGTGAATGTACATGTTTTTAAATAGCAACTGCATGACCTCGGCCCTGTTCATTTTTCTATTTTCCATATTTCGATGGAATTGTCATCAAAATGGAATGATAATGTTGATGCAAATTTACAATTCTTTGGCATTTGTCAGAACAATCGACATAACATTAATCCATGGATTTACACCAATTAATCTGATTTATTAATTTGAAAAGACGTAAAACTGAATAGTCCGCCTAACGAAACAAAGGCCCCAGGTCTATGCTTTTAGTGTTCAGCAGAAAACTGAAATTGATGGACAAATCATAGCATACACAAAAAAATCAACATAATATGAATTTAAATATGTTGTTAACGTTGGAGAATAATAATTCCTAAAATATAGGTTACGTTCAGCCTGCAAAGGTCACTTAAGTCATATATAATTAATGAATTTTCACATATAGCTGATTTATTTAGTCCTTTTTTGCCAATATTCTACTCATGCACTAGAACAATAGCCTACACACGTGTTTATATTTAATTTTACTACATAAAGAAATGCATTCATGATTTAGCTCTATTTGAATAACCCAACAAAAGTACATGTCTTCTTGTACTTGTCTCAAGCATACAACTTTAATAAGACCTCAAATTCTTATTTACTGACTTTAAATCTGTATAACACTGCATAAATAAATAAGTTTATAAATAAATAAATGAAAAATTACGGATGCAAAGAATTAAAAAAGTTGATTCAACTAGCAAAGATATAATTTAAAATTACGGCATTAGTCGCTATTATTAATATTACAAACATGCATGCGGTTCCACTTACAAGTACTACTTTTAGTAATGGCTCTGATTGCTTTTGCAATTAGTATGAACAATACTAAATTTGAAATTTTACGCTATTTTGTCTTGTAATTTTCTCGTTTTAATTAAACATAATCGCAGTTTATCACGCTAGTTCATAAAATTTCTAGCAGAAACAATGCTACTATTGTTTTGCAATCAAAATTATCTCATTTAATTCTATTTGCAAATTTCTATTGAATAAACCAATCTCTGTTGCAGTCATCAACAGACTGGAAACTTAATATTTCATGTAACAATATGAATAACATTAACAGAGAAGCCATTTTCCTAATACTGCTAAATTCACATTTAACTGATAAACAATACTTAGAAAGAAGTGGCGAATAATGCTTGCTTCTTGCAGATACACAAGAACTGCAGCTCTCTGCCAAACTATGCAAAACACACAATAAGCAATACAACGTTTCATTAACATGTCAGTCAGCATGACAACAACTTCAAGTTTACATGATATACCTGTTTGCAACTGGTCACACTGAACTAACCATCCGACCTGCATATTATGTGGCATCTGACACACATATTATGCGGCATCTGACACACATATTATGCAGCATCTGATCCACATATTATGTAACATCTGACCCACCTATTAGAAGCATCTGATCAACTTATTATGCAACATCTGACATGCATGTTATGCGGCATCTGGCCTACATTTTATGCAGCATCTAACATGCATATTATGCAACTTGCATATTATGCAATATCTGACATATATAGTACGTAGCATCTGATCCACATATTATGCACCAATCTACATAGCCAAAACACAGGAACATGCCACAGCAAATAACAAATCAATATCAAGTCAGCATTGCTGTAAGTTATGAATTATATCATACAAATATGACTTTTCACCGACAAATAATGTTTCAATATAAAGTATACTTCACCGTAAATAATATTTCAACGTAACAGTGTACACTGCTACCTATGGAACCTGTCAAAACTCAAGACTTTGCTTATCAGCAGTCTATTTTTACCACCTGTAGTCATATAATATTCAGTAGCAGCTTGTAACAGTCACAGATGTAGAGTTGGCACCAAATTCACGGCTCGCACGACATTCACTACAACGTGCTTCACATTAATAGCCCAAAAAAAGAACACTGCAGAACAAAAAATTTTTTTTAAACTATCCTCCTAAATTCGGACCTACCGGTGTATGACACAAATTCTAACAAGTACACAACATGTAAATTCCAACCAAAAATTTACTTAACTTACAATTCATTCGTGTAACACACACACACACGACATGTACAGCACAACAGAATAATTTTCTCAGCAATCAAGTCATTATTAATTTTTAGCATAGCTGAAAATCCATAATTTTTCACACATCTTGAGATTAAAATAGTATGGGAGTAAAAAATTTGATTAGCCCATCATGTTAGGATACTATTCCAGTTATGGGAGTAAAAAATTGATTAGCCTATCATATCAGGCCACTACCACAGTTATTGGATTAATTAATTGATTAGCCTATCATACTCCAGTTTCCTGCTATTCTTATGAATTTCTGAGCTGCTGAAACACAGAGGACAAAATTTTTTTACATACCCAAATCTCAAGCTCTGATTACATCTCTACACTGGAAACGTATAAACCTTTCAATCCCATACAATAAAATAAAATGCATAAACATAATTTATGTCCTTTTAAAATCCTTGGACCCCAACACACATCTGTTTATTGATTTTATTTTCTAAGCACCAACAGTTGAACCTTGAGATTCACAACTGTCAGCAAGACATTAAATTGCAAGTTTTCCCCCTTTACAACAGATCGCCAAAATATTAAAAGATTTGAGCTACATAAAAATTCTTTAATGGTTGATTGATATATCCGTATATATTCCATCTTACACCATGTCCGAATGCACTGGTCTCACCAGCGTAAATAGAAAAGTATAACAATCCTTTTGTCATTACAACGTGTGGCTTGTACAGAATTGATTGGTTGGCAGCTGATGATTGGTTGCGTCAACAGAAGCTGACGAATATTAATGAGACGGACAAGAATTGAAGCAACGTAACCAAGGATGGATATAAGAAACTGCAACGCCCACAGTCCACGAAATCTTCCTGCAAAAGAAGAATAAAACATTCCGTTAAGAGATACTATCAAACTGTATTGTATCTGTAAGTCATAAAGCACCTCTCACAGTGTACAACAATCAGAGGTGCTCCCGGTGTGAAATACCCAGAGAAAAGAAAGTAGCATTGGAACAGCAGAAAGATGTGTTTGGGGTCATCATCATCATCATCATCATCATCATCATCATCAATAACCTTGGGCTCAATGCCCGTAGGAGTCCGACGCCACTCTCTGTCTGAGTCTGTCTCGCGCCATGTTGCCCAGCTTCAACCGGTCCGGTCAGCAGGTCAGCTCCATACCATTAACATCTGGAAGCAGCTAGACCACCTTGTCTGATTGAAGAGAATATTGGGAGAGAGGCATGAAGGACAACCTGGGACAATGCCCGTATGAGTCCCACGCTCTCCCCCCCGACTCTCTCCACCGGTCTGTCCTAACCGGCCTGTGCATGTCTGCTCCACATGTTTGGGGTAGCAGTTAATAACAAAGAACGTGTCAATGTAGACAGCTAATTTAAAAGTGCATGACCAATGAGGCAAAAGCTCTCAAGTTGTAATAAACAAAAAAACACAAGCTTACGTCTTGGTGATGTGCGTAGCAGTTCGATAATCTTTGGCGATAGGTGTCTTCTTGAACAGCTTGACACATGACGCTGTCATTAAGTAATCCCAGTTAAGTCAAAATGCAAACCAGGAAGTCACTACCTAATATGACCAGTAGCAGCAAATCTTTTAGCTGATTTTCGACAAAATGTAATTAACGGCAATCAAAGCTTCTGACAACATAAGATGCATCAAATATGCACTGTCATTATCGTTAATTAATATAATTATTGGTAACTAAAAGTTAAATATTATCATTATTTCACAATTTTTTCTTGCCTGAGGCGAGGTACATATAAGATAAGGTAAGATAAGAATATTCTTATTTGACCAAATACTATCCACATTTTACTCTACAGACATAGACATGTAGAATTCCTCAGGATTTCAAAGATTAGAGATAGCATTTTTCTGGAATGGTAAGTTTTTATTGATGTCATTTAGGTCAGCAAGAGTAAGAGTACAGGACATAAGCTTGAACTTGCTGTGAAAAGCGATTGCCTTAAAGCCCTGGATGATGGTCCTATGTAGGTCTTGCAAAAGAAACGTAGCTTCTCTCCAGTCAATATCCAAGGTTGCTGAAGAAAGTCAGGCTATACTGTCAAAATTACTGGCAAATAAGAACTCACTTTCATTATTATTATTATTATCATCATTAACATTATCGTCATTAATTTCTTCATTGCAATAATTAAACATTAAATTATTAATGATAAGCAATTTGAATATTTTTATTAGTACTTTCGTAAGCACAGTCAAGGCACACGCGATCCTTCTGGGAAAATAAGAGCACTTACTAACACTTAAAATTCCCTGCTTTGTTCTGAACAGAACATTTTTACATGAAAATAAGACAACAAAATCATGCTGCTCAATCACAAAGCCTCAAAGTAGGTGGAAAATAATTATCAGTCTATCGAAAGTTAAATCACACTTCTGCAACTTATAACCACTTTCAAAGTCTGACTTTTGATTACAAAGGCAAGCAAACAATAGAATAATGTAGATAATAAGATCGTAGCCACAGTTGCCATAGCAATGTCCATGTGAAAAGGATATGGTTGACTTCAACTGGCTTCGAACTCATGACAGGCTCCGAGTTGCAGTAGCAGACGGAATCGACGGCCAGGAGCATAAGATTCGTTCGCGGGATGAGATTGATACTGAATGACCTGAGGTTAACACAGAATTTAAAGAACTTCTCAATAATTCATCAGTCATTTCATGTGTTTCCATTCCAATAATAACCTGCCAAAGAACTTAACAGGACACTACAAAACAACACTATAAAAAGACATAAATATCTACAACACCTTCACTGCAGTAGTAGTAATGACAACACATCCTAGTGCATCTAAAACATTTTAGTCAATGGAGTGAATAAATGACTTTCATTTATTCATTCCAAGAATTTACATAGCACCTCAACACGAGACCTACTCAGAGAGACATTGCCCAGCCACAGCTAAGAAAGTATGATTTGAGCAATTTGCTTCTCATGATAAACATCCTTTCTCCTGCTCCTCCACCTCCTCCTCCTCCTCCTGCTCCTCCACCTTCTCCTCCTTCACCTTCTTCTCCTCCTGCTCCTCTTCCACCTCCTCCTCCTCCTTCTACTCCTCCTCAGACATATGGGCACACATTATATGAAAGTCCTTAAATAATTAGCCTTTAGTGGGGGCAAAGGTCATTTTAAGTAGAGTGACGCACAACAGAAAACCCGATCATTAGCTTAAATAAGAAGGACAGAGAGATAAGGACAGTACGCCAAGGACTTACTTTTCGCAGACGTCGCACGTGAAGAGCGTGCCGACTTGCGGCAGCTGCGAGGGGTTTGCAATGTAGTGTGTGTACGACTTGATGCAAGGCTTGTAGCCAGTCACGCCTGGCTCGTACATCTTCAAGATGTCTTTGAGGCAGAGAAAGGCGAGATCTCCATTCGGCATCTTACGAATGCACTCGTCCTTCCATTTGTAGACCTGCTCGATCGACGCGACCTTCATCAAATCCGCGACCAACGAATCGAAACTCTCGCTGTCGATATCCTCCGCTCCAGGATACGATATCGTTTCCAGTTCGATATCCATCGATTCCGTCACATTTCCTGCAACGTTATTTCGTAATCGTAAGCTCAAAACTCGTAGAGCGCCACTCAAAAGGCAAGCGCAGGGCACCAGCTTATTGACGAGCACTGCACAGAGTCAGAGGGGTTGCCCCAAAAAAAGGCAATCCAAGAGATCCTAGTTTGGTTGCCAGAGTGTCAGAAAAATTGCATGTATACCCTTCAGTCAACCATTCATTTCAAGAATCTATGTAGCGACCCTTCAAGAAGCCCGCTCAGAGGCGCTCCCAGTCCAACCATGGTGATAAAAATAGGTGTTAAGAAGCCTGTAAAACACTGATGAGTCAGCCCAAGGGTAATGGGCGCATATCCAACTGGAGACTACTCAGATGAGTATACAACTGAGAAATTTCTACATGCTAGTCTTAATAGAGCTCTGGGAAGTGCTGTCCTAAGTCCTTATGTCATTTCAAAGCCATGTATTGTTTATTCGTTCAATTTTGGTATCGTAATACAGCAATTTACATTTACCCGGTACATTCCCCTTCTGGGAACAATATGAAAGCAGATGATTGACTTTGAAGTACAGATGATAGGCTAGTCAAAAGACCTACTTAAATGTAACCGTCATGCTTTGTAAATAATACTAAATGCAGCTCTGCACAGTGTACATTAAAATACAGCACATATAATTACGCTCTTGTATAGGTTCATACATACACATCGACTACCGTACATGTAAAAGTTGGCATAAGGCTTCACTTGTGCTGTCTGTCTTTCCTCAAACTCTTAGTTACCGTAGTTAACTAACTTTCAACTAAATTCTTTGCAAATTTCACTCTCTAGAACATGAACAATCTTCTTGTCATCAGGTTGGGCATGAAAAAGGTACAAGTCTTTCATTGTTTCATTCTGCGTTTGGAACCGGGTTCTGCTATAAATCACACATTACAGGGAGTTGATCTTAACTCTTTGAACCCTGAGCTCCCATAACTCTATGGATAACGTCCTGCTAAAAGCAGTCAGCCGGATTGAAAGGGTTAAGGAATATGCATATTGCATAGCCATTTGCTTCAGACAATTTGCAGCTCTAAACATTCCTGCAATGTAGCATTACATAGGAGTTGATGATTTAATATGTTGAAGGTGTGAGAAAAAAACTTTATGTTTCCATAACTTACCAAAGCCACCGACACTGTAACCTGGCAAAGAACTTAACAGGACTCTACAAAAACAACACCATAAAAAGACATAAATATTCACAACACCTTCACTGCATTAGTAGTAATAACAACACACTATAGTACATCCAAAACATTTTAGTCATTCTACTATTAAAATTTTAAAATCTGAAAGCGACCTTTAAATGTTCACATTGCATTCTTGTGCCATTGAGATTTCACTTTAAATGAAGTATCAATCAGCAGACAATAAATTCAGCAGACAATAAATTCAGCAGACAATTAATCCAGCAGACAATTAATTCAACAGACAATTAATTCAACAGACAATTAATTCAACAGACAATTAATTCAACAGACAATTAATTCAGCAGACAATTCACAGTTAAAAATTGAGACAGGTCACTGCCCTAAAACTTCTATCACATCCAGTGTGAAAGTCTTGTATAACAGCACATTTAAATTAACTCAGTTATAAAAAAAAACAGCACTCTCCCGTCATCGCATAGTTGTGTCCATACTACTCCTGGCTTTTATTCTACAAATTATTTTAGAGTGTGAACAGTGCATTCTGTGCTTTTGGTTATCAATAAAGTATTCAAACAATAAAATACGAGAAAAAAATGTGCATGTGTAGAAATAAATCTAATTATATTTTGGCAAAGACAGTAGTGCTTTTCAAGTGACAGTGAAACACTTTTAAAGTTACCATTCTTCACAACTGTTATATTGTAAATCACATAATATTATGATCAACATCATGTTGAAGATAAAAATGTACTATACATTTAATAAGTACACACATGCTAGTCACTTGTGCCGGTACATGCATAAGCTTATGCATGCATGTACTAATTCGGAGTAGTAAGAGTACATATATATACATATCCGAAATTCAATGTGCTGGAAAATAGGCAGCAAGAAGCAGATCACACATATAAAGTGAGACATAATAAAATTTGAAAGATGACCCAAAAGGGAGGCAAACACAAAAGGCACTGCAATAATCTATATGTATGTATAGTTGTACATATATATATATATATATATATATATATTATATATATAGATGTCTGTACTATGTATATATGTACAGTATGTATGTGTTTAGGTATGTATATATGCATGTATTGTATGCATGCATGTATGTTAGTGTGGTCCAAAAAAATGAAATTCAAGCTAGAATCCAAGACTAAGTCCCAGTTTGTTAGACTTGTTATTAGTATTCTTGAGACCAAATTTCAGCCCCAGATTCGGACTAGAAGGCGGTGCTTAATGACACACAAAAATTACCACGTAGTAGTATTAGCTAGAAATCTTGATACCTTTCTTCTTTGGTCAAAAACTCAACATATGTCATGTAGATGAGCTTGAAATAGTTTCTGTTGTTTATTTGTATGTGCACTTGTTATAGCGCCCCTTCAAGCCCCCTACTCAGAGGCGCTCCCGACTGCAGAGCGGACACTGCATCGGAGTTTCCTACCCGAGATCTTCAGAGCAGGAAATGTTAACCGCCTGCCAGTGCTGGTTTCAGGTGATGGTGTGTATAAACTCGTAGGCCCAAATTAGCTTCAGTGGCAGGATGCAATTCAAATCCACAGCAGTTCGTTATTTTCTGGAGTTATGGAAACTCACTGATAATATGCAGACCCAGAACTTTTATACATCATTATGCCAGCACCGGAATTTTCAATAGAGTGCACGATTTTGCATGAAATCAAGATAGGTCAAGAGTTCCTGTGGCTGACCTTCATGTGATGGAATGGATTTTGGCCATAAGCCTTCTGCAAGTTCCTGTGATTTATCGAATTCACAATATATTCCAATGTTTAAAAGATTTAATGCTGCTTGGTAAGGTGTGACACTTGACAACATCTTAGGACTGGAAGTCACATCCGGTACTGAAGCCCTCTATGCAAGAGTATTCAGTTTTCTCAAGTACTTTGCTGAAATAAAGTCAGTTTCAGATAAATTAACAAGAACTCATTCAGATATCAATGGTTGACATTGGAAGTCAGTCTTCAATAAGAAACTGGAGTACAATAATAAAAAATGCACATTGGATGGCCAGGTTACTGTATGACATCAAAATATACCTTTTAGTGCTCAACAAAGTCAACATGATGTAATCAATCTAATTAAGAAGAAAAAACTCGGATTCATCAACTTAGGCTATGTAATTTGGTGGCCTTCGTCACACAAGGGCATGGTTAAAAGACTTGCTGCTGTAGCTGCAGGACAAGATCTTTCAATATGGACATATATAGAAAATACGAGTCAGTTGCCCATGCAGGAGATCAGCTTTGCTTCCATGAAGGTCCTAGAAAACCACCAGTAGTACCTTTCAGATGAGGTTGAAGGTCTGTTATGTGGCTATTTGCTCATAACCTACAAGGTTAAATATTCCACAGAATAACTGTGAAGCTTGGTGAAAGGATGGTGAGGCTTAGTGATATGGCGCTGAAAAAGGAGATTGCATGGGTGCTTTTGCATCTCAGCAAATGAGGACGCTACCATCACGCCTGAAGATTGGTGATTTCTTTTTACACTTCCACCAGAAAAATAGATCGAGAAAGAGGATTACAAAAAAGGCAGAGACTTAATTCAACAACAGAGTGTTGAACAGCATGTCTTAGAGATGTGAGAAGTTGTTTGAGGAATTCAATTGGCTTATCACTGATGTTGTTGAAAAGCCAAGTGGTCGGGGGAAGTAGGAAAGCTGTCCCCACTCACTCATTAAAGAAATCTGCTGTTGACACAGTGCCTGCTTACAGTGCTTAGACTTCTGCATTATAAAGACTTTATCGGATGTTGAAGTAAGAAAACGAGAACTATCGACATTCATGGACTTAACGATGTTTTTTGACAATTTTTAACATTTCTTATTTTTCAAACCAACTCAAATTTTACATTTAATACTGGCCAATTGCTTAAGTACCACACATATTGTCATATTACAGCAATATTTGATTTATATTGAAAGAAACTACGATTGTATAGGAATGTATGCTCGACACATTATTTTTGTACAATTACAGGTAACGTCTATACACTGGCCCATGCAAAGTAACACAGTCGCTTAGCACCGCCTTCTAGTTGGAATAGGAAGCTGAAATTTTGTCTCAATGATACTATTGATAGGTCTAACAAACTGAGAGGTAGTCTTGGTTTCTGGCTAGAACTTTATTTTTTACCATGTATCTGTGAACCACACTAATGTATGTATATAATTATGTATATAAGCATATACAAATATATGTATGTAAGAATGTATATAATTATACTTAAGCAGTATGCATGTATTTATGTATGCATGTGTCCAATGTGAATGCATGTAAAGGTTATTTAATGTCATTTAAGAACATCCACAAAAGCACTGACGTCAGATATCTAACAACATGCATATCAACGTAAGCTGGCAATACCAAATAAGAATTTGTGGGTCTAACCTAATCTGTGCATTTCCCAATTGTTCAAATGCAACATTTCGCAAGCAATTTTTCAGGCAGTGATAAATCATAATTTTACGTAAGCAAAATCCTCATAAAAACCATTAATGATGTGGCAATAAACGATGATAAAAAAAACGACATTTGTAGCCTGCTCCAGCAAAAGGAGGCGGAGGTGACAAAAATTAGTTTTGTATATTTTGGATGAATATGTTAAACAATCATTTCTGTTTAAAAAATTATTATTCTATCTTAATTGGCTCCCGAGATATGAATTTTATAATGTGATGCCGGTCGGAAGTACAATTTCGAGAAACGACCATTAAAATTTGTTTAAAATCGGCAAAAATGTGTAATTGTCCTACAAAATTCTTAAATTTGCCGCAAAAGAGGTCAAATAATATTAAATCAATATATCTTTCTGTAATATACGATCTTGTTGACTGACATTTGCGAAAAAACCAAAATCGAAAAATTTATACCTTATTGGTGTTTTATCGAATTTCCTCTGTTTTACCATTTCGACTTCCGCCTCCTTTTGCCAGAGCAGTTCACATTTTAGTAGTAGTTGAAATAGCATTTTACTGACAGAGCATCAACACCAATAAAACCACAAAAAATAGTATAGTCTGTAAAAACTCAAAAAGTTTTCCAGTGATTGATGGAGAAGTCAAAGGATCAATCTAAACAGGTCATTCATATGGATCTGCTGATCAATATTGAATTGTAAGTGCAACCAAAACAATAGCATGAAAAGAATATCAACAAGAATCACACTGGTGCAAACGCAATGCTAATTAAATCATGATAAATGGCAAAACAATGCAACATCAAAACAACTAAGAGATATAAAACAAATATTATGGCAACTGAACAATAATTAACTAAGAAATTATGACAGAAAATCAAATGAATGCTGTAATACTATCGGTACACATGCTATAACTATAAGACAGAGTATGGCACGCATGCACGTTACAGCACATATCACGGAAGGACTTTGTACGTACAGTGATATTTCGTGTATCAACCACACGAATGACTCAAATAGTAGCTTAAAAGGCTACAAGAAACAATTTAATTTGAAAATCACTGAAATTCCGCAATTTAATTTGAAAATCACTGAAATTCCGCCTTTTCACTTTCTGGAACTTCAATATGAGCAAGCAAGTAAGCACACACCACCGGTATATTTTTAAAAGTTTGCAAAAACACGTCTATTAAAACCACAGCAATTCAACATCAAATTATATTTCATTCATTCATTCATTCATTCATTCATTCATTCATTCATTCATTCATTCATTCATTCATTCATACCGTTATCAAGATGGGCACTTTCTCTTACATGTGTGAGCTTTTGAATCCCCTCTCAAGCATTTCAAGTCTTTAGTTGCTAGTAGCTTCTTGCTGCTGTATCCTATTGCAAGGCCCAGAATTCCTCCCTAATAACTGGTGGGCAAAGTTATTAACTGGTGGGCAAAGTGAATATTTTCGCTGCCACAAATTCTTCTTCTTGGTCTCTTGCACTGGGGGCGCCACTGATTAGTGCACACTGCAAGAGGCATTATAAACATCTATAGATAAAATACAATACAGTAATTTGTAAGTAATTCATTTCACAATGTTTCATTTCCTTTTCATTCTCTCTCTGGTCTGTGGTAACTTGACCAGATCTGGGCAACCCGTCTGATATGATGCAGTGCTTGTGAATAACCTGGGGCCCTCTTCTGAGCTCTAGAGTAGTGCTTCATAAGTTTGAAGATTATGATTACAATTACATAAAATTTACAACTACAGTCATCATCTTCTGAATATCTACCGCCACTTAACCCTTTACCCATTCATTTGTCCCGTTAAGCACGTGTTTTCAGCGGATATTCTCGAGGCAAACGGGTAAAGGGTTAATACATTGCCGAGTGTAAATTATGGTGAATGTTTGCCAATTTATCGTTCATGCATTAGGGTACATCATCGGAGGCATGGACGAAGAAGAAGGAGTCATGCAAAGGCCAGAATAAAATATTCGGAGCTGACAAGAGGATTTATAATGTAAGTGCAGTAACACAATTACAATCCCCCGTTGCGAGAATTCAATCAACTTACATTCATAAAAGCTGCATGAGATCCAGAATTCGTCTTGCGCAGTATTTCACACACTCCCTGATAATCGTTGTTCTGAATCCTAGAAATAGAAACATCAAAACAGTTAATGGGAAACACGAACCATTTGTACTCCTATCCACCGAGATGGAGACGAGAACAAATATACAGCATTCGAAGCATATGTACATCTGTTAAGAACATATTATAGTGCTATAAAATTATCGCATAAGTATAACTTTTTGGACAGTATGCAAAACAGTGATAATTAAGCATCTAACTCATATAAATTTCCTTTCATTATCTCAGATGACAGCACCTTAACTTAACTCAATATATCAGCAATATGTAGATACGATCTAATCTAATCTAATTTAGTTTAATGACCTCTATAGCAAAGGCATTGAGTACATAGAGAATCATGCCATCTGAAAATCAATTAGCATCAGTAACAGTTTAAACCAGTAACAATTTACCAAAAGCAATAGGTATCATAAATATCGTAATGTCTGTTACAATTAACCCCTTTACCGTGATCCCTGAGTTAACTCGTCCAATTTTTACTAAGAAAATTTTTATTACACGGTAAACGGGTTAAACTTCAATGCCAGTAATAATTCATTTATAAAGCAAGTAATGTCAGAGATAATAATTAATTGGCAGTGCTAATTAACATTTATTTATTTATTTATTTCAGAAATTTATATAGCGCCTCTTCAAGGTAGGCTACTCAGAAGCGCTCCCGGCCCAACCACAGCTAAATAAAACAGTTTTTAGGTTCATACATAACATATGACAGATCATAATTAAGAACTTCCACCCGTTCATTGTGTTACTAGTGTTTTAGTATCAATCACAATTTTTTTATCCAGCCCAACAAGACATTTAAAGTTTAATCTTTAGTCTCGGACTAACCTTCTGAAGACACCCTTCTTCAGCGAAGGCTGCGTTGCGGAATCATTTATCGTCATGTCCTTAATCAGCATCGATGCAATACCGTCCAGTTCGCCATAAAACTGACCCAACTAAGAGACAAGATTAGAAAAAAACTCAATCAGTTCCCTGCTTTTAATTAGGTCATTCACTACCATCACTGGCCTTCCTTACAAAACGAAACCAAAGTTAGACGAGTTTCAAAGGGTCAGTCTGCAAAATCAAAGTTTTAAGCAAACAAAGTCTATTGGTATTCAATATAGGAAGTCTATATAAAGCACAGAAAAGATGCACAGTGAAAAAGTAATTCTCCAAAATGCTTAAAATTACACGATTCCTTCATCCCTGCAAAATCATTCATTTGGAAATTTGTCTTGTCTTGTTTACTGCCGCAGTCAATCCGAAGGTTGACCGCATCATGAACCGCCTGTCTCCAGATGTATCCTTCCTCTGTCATCCTCAATAGTTCAATCATAGTCAAGCCTGTCCAAGGCATAACATCTTCAATCCAGCTTGCTCATGGTCTTCCACTCTGCATTATCTCTTTTTACCAAACAGTTTCCACTTTTCCTCATAATGTGACCAAAGTATTTAATAATGGAAATTCACATTATAGTCGACATTATAGGGACCTTGGGCAAATCATTCACTCGCAATTGCTCAGCGCTTCAGCATGAAACTCTGATGCAGTGTCCGCGCTGTAGTCGGGAGCGCTTCTGAGTAGAACCTTGAAGGGGCGCTATAACACTTGCACATACATATTTTCAGTCTGCCTCATAAGTGACATTGATGACTTTAGATCATAGACATTCTACAAATGCAAAGTTTCAAATGACCTCGTTTGGATTCTCTGATAAGACAATGTAGCCATTGTAGTCGAGTAGATAGCAGTCCATTTCCTATGTAAAATTAAATGAAAATACTTGATGTCCAGCAACAGTGGATTACAATAAGCAGGATTACAATAAGCATTGTTCAACAGTAGATTACAAAACTGAAATTCTCCATTTGGCTCATTAACACTGCCGGTACAATAAGTCATTCAAAAGCCAAAATAAAATATACAGTTTATACACAAATGGAAATGTTAAAAAATAAAAGATAGCCTTTTAATTGAATCAGACAGATATTTAGGCTAACCTGGCACCATTAACATTTACTACCCTAATCCTTATATGTATTGAAAATTATTTTAAAATGAGCTTCAACTGAGCACTATTCAGTGGCATTCCAGTACTTAAAATCAAAAACAGGCTACAAGCGATACCATTACTACTAAGCAGACCTGGTTTCTTTCTTATTCTGAGTTTTCTTTCACAGACACAGTTTGTACATTCTATTATATTCTATTTTATTCTATTTAAAGCGCCTCTCATAGACCAACTTATTCAGAGACACTTCCAGTGCAAAGAACCCTTGGAGAAGGGGGCGTGGTGGTGTAGTGGTGGCGTCGTTGCCTTAGAGTCGGAAGTTTCGAGGTTCGAATCCACCTCACCGCACAAGGACCTCGGGCAAGTCCTTCACTCACAATTGCTCAGCGCTTCGGCGTGAAACTCCGATGCAGTGTCCGCTCTGCATTCGAGAGCGCCTCTGAGTACAGAGAGTTTGAAGGGGCGCTATAACAAGTGCACATACAAACAAACAAAAAAAGAAGAAAAGTCTCAACAGAACAAGTAGAAACAGAAGTACCCATTAAGATATCCTTGATGATTAAAAAACCCAATAATTTAAGCAAATGAATTAATATCTACAGTTTAGACTGACCTCACTTTTGCACAGTTTACATTTGATCTCATTAGTCGAGCAGAGCTGTGAAGTGTTCATCAGCAACTCAAATAACTTTGTGTACTTCATCTGAAGACCTACGACAGCGACGACCGCCTCGTGACCATCTCTGTTGACGAATATCGGAGTGCCTCCAGTCACCATGATCTTCTCCAGGTCCGCAGTTTTGCCTTTCAACGAAATCAACAACAATGAAGGTCACTGCACAGTAATGTATAATTCATGTAATCTTTTTTCTTCTTCAAGTTCTCCAGCTAGTTCAAATGCCCAGGTCTTTCTTAACGCGCAGTTGTACACAAAATGTGCAGTTCTAAATGGATTTGTGCAGTTGTAGAAGCACTTCTGTAGGCCTACAGTTAAAGCTAGCAAAAAGGTCATTGTCCTCCAATTGGAAGTAATTTACCATGGAGGATGAGAAAGGAAAGAAGGTGGTTGTGCAATGTGCAGTTCTAAATGAATTTGTGCAGTTGTAGAAGCACTTATGTACAGTTAAAACTAGCAAAAACTGGTCATTGTCCTCCGATCGGGAGTAATTTACCATAAAGGATTGGAAAGAAAAGGAGTTGTGCAGTTATAAAAATTCCTTAAATACAGCCCTGCAAACGTCTGATGAAGCTACTCCTCTCAGTGCTGAGCTTCTCGTTTTTTTAGTGACTTCATCATTCGTATACTTGAAATCTGTACAGAGTTGGTCCTCCCATAGTCTTCATATAATTGTCACCATAGTGCTAGCCAGACCTGATTAAATATAGGTGCTAAGAGTGCCTGCAGTTTTGAGGCCTTGCAGTTATAAACATGTGCACGGTGGACCGGTGGGTTGTTTGAAGAGGCCATTACAGGGTGATGACGGCACCAGAGTCAATACTAGCTTTAATATGATGCTCAGGGCTTAAAGTGTGGCTGGACGGTCATGGACGGCGTCCAGGCACTTATTTTCAAATCTGAACGCCGTCCTGTCACTTATTAGGCCAGCACAACACGGAAAGGTATGGGGCATCCAGGCCCTTCTTTTTCTACACTTTAAGCACTTACCTCTTAGGACAACTCACGCACAAGCATCAATGCGTAATGAACTTCTTGGTTCTTTCTTTGCCTCCTTTTCACAATTCTCGTTGATTGTGGTTTGGTGCTGCTAGGTCTGGAGCACCTCTGAGAGGCTTCTCTTGAAATAGCGCCATATAAATTCATGATCATTACGCTTATGAATATCACATACACTCTGTACCAACAAACAATTTTATGTACAGGGTCATCTCCAAATAGCACCGTTAGCTAATGAAGACATATTATCATCAGTTGATGGGTGATGAACAATTAATTAAGTGGAAGTATTTGCACACAGTCAATACGCAAGTGATACATATGTGTAAACATAATAACATAATGTACTCATGTCCTTTGCTGTACAGTTACTTAGGCAAGAACATACATACACAGAAGTAATTTGATAATGCCATTTCTCATAAAAATCCCCATGATAATTGAAATAACTGGGGCATGTATGTATGTTTGTTGACTTGCAGCCGGAGGGTTGCAGGTTCTAATCCTCCTCAAACCGCCATGAAGGGACCTTGGGCAAAACCTTCACTTGCAATTGCTCAGCGCTTCGGCATGAAACTCCGATTCAGTGTCCTCACCACAGATGGGAGCGCTTCTGAGTAGAAATCTTTAAAGGACACTATAACAAGTGCACATACAATGAAACTTAATGAATGAATGAATGAATGAATGAACAAATGAATGAATGAATTCTGTACCTGAGTAGCAATCTTGAAGGGGCACTATCATGACAAGTGCTCATATAAACAAACATAATGAATGAATGAATGAATTCTGTACCTGAGTCGAATGGTAGCGAAAAAGTGAACATTTCTTCTCCATTTTCAACGGCTCTTTGGTAGTAAAGAGCGTCGACTGTCGACCTCTGTCTCTCGATAAATTCCCTGTCAAAAGTTTCAACGTATTACTAACGGTATTGTATTTGAACATTTATAGAGCACCTCTAGTAAGGTGAACCGTTCAGAGGCGCTTTTTATCAAAATCATCTGCTTATCACCATTATCTTCATCTGCTCATTATCTTAATCTTCATCAACATATGAATTTACATAAGCATCCAATGAGTAACTGTGTGATTCCAACAGCAGCACCACTGTGACATACTTAAAAGATCTATGCTATGTCTTTGTGTGCTCATTTACGTACATAGGCAAGACACTGCAAGGCAATTTCTACTTAGCAAAGCAGCTTTGGTTAACACTAAAAGGAACTAAGCTACCCAACATGTGCTAGCTTAAGATGTAAGTAAATTCTTCTTGCTAGCGGCAGTGGGATGTACATGTATTCTGTGAAAGAAAATACTTCACAGAACACCACATTTGCACAGCTAATGACAACTGATTCAACATGTAATTGTTTAAAAAATCGTCTTGAGATCCATTATAGGATATTAGGTGACCCCCATAGCAATACTTATAAATTGTAATCTCCATACTTTGGATGTCTAGAAAAGAGTATTTTGAATAAGCTGTATTACTGATTGCTACTTGTTGTTCAGTAAAGAACTAAAGCTGGCTTCATTTCAATTTAATTCACAGGTTTACACCAAACTGCAACACAGAATAACTTTCCTTCTTCTGCTGTAAGATGTAACAAGATGTAAGAGTATTAAAATGTAAGAGTAATAAGATGTAAGAGTATTAAAATGTAAGAGTAATAAGATGTAAGAGTATTAAAATGTAAGAGTAATAAGATGTAAGAGTATTAAGATGTAAGAGTATTAAGAGGTAAGAGTATTAAGAGGTAAGAGTATTAAGATGTAAGAGTATTAAGAGGTAAGAGTATTAAGATGTAAGAGTATTAAGATGTAAGAGTATTAAGAGGTAAGAGTATTAAGATGTAAGAGTATTAAGATGTAAGAGTATTAAGATGTAAGAGTATTAAGATGTAAGAGTATTAAGAGGTAAGAGTATTAAGAGGTAAGAGTATTAAGATGTAAGAGTATTAAGATGTAAGAGTATTAAGATGTAAGAGTATTAAGAGGTAAGAGTATTAAGATGTAAGAGTATTAAGATGTAAGAGTATTAAGAGGTAAGAGTATTAAGATGTAAGAGTATTAAGAGGTAAGAGTATTAAGATGTAACAGTATTAAGATGTAAGAGTATTAAGAGGTAAGAGTATTAAGATGTAAGAGTATTAAGAGGTAAGAGTATTAAGATGTAAGAGTATTAAGATGTAAGAGTATTAAGAGGTAAGAGTATTAAGATGTAAGAGTATTAAGAGGTAAGAGTATTAAGATGTAAGAGTATTAAGATGTAAGAGTATTAAGAGGTAAGAGTATTAAGATGTAAGAGTATTAAGAGGTAAGAGTATTAAGATGTAAGAGTATTAAGATGTAAGAGTATTAAGAGGTAAGAGTATTAAGATGTAAGAGTATTAAGAGGTAAGAGTATTAAGATGTAACAGTATTAAGATGTAAGAGTATTAAGAGGTAAGAGTATTAAGATGTAAGAGTATTAAGAGGTAAGAGTATTAAGATGTAAGAGTATTAAGATGTAAGAGTATTAAGAGGTAAGAGTATTAAGATGTAAGAGTATTAAGAGGTAAGAGTATTAAGATGTAACAGTATTAAGATGTAAGAGTATTAAGAGGTAAGAGTATTAAGATGTAAGAGTATTAAGAGGTAAGAGTATTAAGATGTAACAGTATTTTGCCATCAGGCATCAGCAATACAATTAGCATCATTGAGACATTTTAATTAATTACCATAATTCAACAGCTATCTCTAAGATCAATAAACACTAAGTAAAGCATAAGCAAAACTTGTTATCCATTTACTGATACAGATACAAGCGCACCAAACAACCAACAGTTGAGTGAATACTTACGGGTCAGTGAGCGGATACACGAGTGGTTGGTATCGTGTCAGCCCTCCTATCGTCCCGATAAAAACCAGTTCCACTCCACTTTTTCTACAAGAATCGGAAGCACAACAAGTCAACAAGCGCTTTCATCGTGCTTGCTCCATCAAGAAAATATCTACTGAAGCGCAAACCACAGAGCAGTAGTGATATAGAAGACCAACTCCAATTTTTTAGACTTGGACACAGAATGACTAAACACTTGATATTTCATTTTAGTAAGCCTTGTAAAACTGATTTGGCAGGTTTAGTTCATGTAAGACAGAATAACGCCTAAGAAGAAAAGCATTACGGTACTCGCACATGCATGCAATTTACATGCATGTGTGTTTCAGCTACAGTTGTAGTTACAGCTCTATAGGCATAGGCAGAGTTATAGATGGTCTGCTATTATTAAACCCATCCAGGGCTTAAAGTGTGACTGAACGGTCATGGACGCCGTCCATGCATTTATTTTAAAATCTGAACGCCATCCTGCCACTTATTGACCAGCACAACATGGAAAGGTAAGGGCGTCCAGGTACTTCTTTTGAAAAGGTTGGAGGCGTCCAGGCACTTATTTTTCCACACTTTAAGCACTGTCTTATAGGGTAAGTCAGTCACATAAGCTTTAGTGCCTATATTATTCCATCCAACCATCCGGTTTCAAGCTTGGCGCAGATACTACTTTCCATGATGACCGGCTCCAGTGATCCACAATTCCTCAGCTAAACAAGAATTTATCAAATGTCTAATCACATAAGCTTATGATGCAGCTTGAAAGCTGTACTGCATTTTGGACGAAGTCGTTTCATCTATATTTTCCATGTCATGTACAATTTTTGAAGTCTCAATGAGAGCACCTCTCATTCTTCTTATTTCAGAGATTCAAAATCTCGGGATGGCACGGTCCGTGCACGGGGACCTAAATGGCGTGGCATCCATTCAAACGTACGAGCGGTGGTGAAGGATCTCACCTTCGGATCAATTCATTGAAAACTGAGCAGGGTCATGGCCATATACGGCCGCTATATAAAATCTGAATGCATTTACATTTACATTCTTCGCTAAAAAATACATCCAGCTTTTGAAGCCTTTCTAGCCAGATATCTGACGAGTTTAGTAGCTCTCTTTTTTAATTTCTTTCACAGCATCAAATTTCTTTTTTGTCTTTTTGGTTCAGCAGCACAAACTATGGAAATTAGATCTATTTTTGCAAAGCAGTGTATTCAGCAAGAGCCTTACTTGAGATTAAGAGATCCAGGATCACTTGAAGTGTCATCCCAATTCTCTTTCATCCAACTGCTGTAGGCTCCACGTGTCGCCTCAGCGTCAAACAGGAAACTCCTAATCAGCTCGTCGTTACCTGGACAGAAATGATCACGGACACAAAGCTGAAAAACTTAAGATTCTAAAACTTAAAATGTGAAAAAAATTTATTTATACAATTGAATCAGAATTAACTCCAAACTAATTTGTTTCAAACTCTGCCCAAGAATCGGGGACGACCACTGCATTTCCAGAAAAAAAGAAACCATGATACCGCAAGCTCGCACTTCTATCAGACAGCACCAAATCTTTTCTATTGTGGGTTCCGGCATCTGGAATGGCCTCCCATTAGCCTTGCAGCTCATGCCTAGACTAAAATCCCCTGCTCTTTACACATCGCTCAGATCCTACCATTTTTAGCTGTGGCTGCGCTGGTAGCACCTCTGAGTAAGTATCTTGAAGAGGCGCTATATAAATTCCTGAAATGAATGAATGAACATAATGGCATGTAATAAAGAAACTTCCCATAAACCCCTAACACATTGATCTTCTTCATATTATTGACCTGATTAAAATATGGTCTGTCTTCACTTGATGTCCTTCTGCATTAGATGCCTTGCCCACCAGTATGACAGAAGTCGCTAATTACACTTACAATTGATTTGCACATGCCAGATTAAAAAGCTCTGTTAACCTTCTGGAGAGTTCACATGTTTAAAGGACAGATGTCTGATAATTAACTGTAATTTTTGGTAATGCTGCAAAGCAATACACAAGCGAAGACCAAAGAGCTTTGACGAAATACTTACAGCGCTCCCTATAAAGGTGGTGACCCATTTTTCCGTTGCTCAGATATTTTATGAGCACTTCAACAGGATTCTGATTCTGTTCACTTTGATCGAATTTACAATAGGTCCTGTGAAAAATGAATTGAAACTTAAAATTACAATTAATCAAGGTCAACACTTACAGTCTATGAAAACCTATTAACATATTACTTTAATATTATTAAAGCAATATTAAAGTAATATGGAAAGTTAAGTGAACCCTTTGGGAGGGTAGAGGGATCAATCGTTTATAAAACAGTGAACTCTGGTCTAACGCAATATTAAAAATCAGTTCTTATTTCCAAGAATCGAAGCCTTTCTCCCTAACTGCTTATTGACCACAGGCTGCATCTCTGTATTACAGACTGATATCTTTTTTCATTTCTTGCATTTCCTATAGTGCCTCTTCAAGGTCTCTATTCAGAGGCGCTCCCGACTGCAGCGCTGACACTGCATCAGAGTTTCACGCCAAAGCGCACAAGCAATTGCGAGTGAAGGACTTACTGACGGTCCCGAAGTGGCGGCTTGAGGAAGATTCGAACCTGGAACCCTCCAGCTCCAAGGCTTCGAACCCACCCTTAAACCACCGTGCCCCACAATTATATTTAAAAATAAGAAACAATATGTGGAAAATAAGTACGATGCAAAAGACGGACTGATCTACTGAATGGTGACCTGATTACGACTTATTTTTGGAGCGCCATCGGCTCATACTTTGTTCATTAAACACTTGGACAATGGAGATGATTAATTGCAATTGCAGGAGCCCACGACAGTGATACATCATCTGGCTCAACCAGAAGACTCGTAAGTGAAGACTGCAGACTGCTTTCAAAGGATGTACTCAATCAATCAATCAATCAATCAATAATAAAAACCTGATACAGCATCCCTTCAAGAAACCTAATCAGAGGTGCACCAGTTTTCTTAGAGATGATTGAGATGTTGATGAATTTGTCTCTGAGAGGAAGTACAGCTCTAAGAAGCGGTTCGGGGTAGGTAGGAATGCTCTTTGTAGGGTAGCTTTTTGCAGGAAAGTGTACCGGAAAAGCTGATAATTGAAAGACTTCCTAAATGAGCTCTGAGAAGGACACAATCTTCAACTGCAGAAAGACTTAAAAACACAAACTGCATACAAGTATCTATGCACATACCAGGTACAATCCAAAAACACAAAAGGTATTTATGGAAATGGCAAGACATAAATTATATATACCGGTAACTATAAAAGAAAATTTTAAAACTTCAAATTTTTTAAGCTCAAGAAAGTTTAATTGGAGAATTCAGCACATTAATCGCTATTGGTGTTAGTCAGACAACTCTTAATAAGTATTTTCTTATTTTTTAACCATATTTAATCCGAAATCAACGTAGATTGCAGAGAACGCCTAAACATTTTCTCATCATGGTCGCATTATGATAAAATGACAAAAAATAACTGCATTTAAATAAATCTAATATTAGATAAGGTAAATAATTACCAGGGTGCAATAACTGGATCACCATTTCTCAGAGATGACAAGTCTAGAGGACATAACAACAACACCAAATTAATTTAACAATAACATAGTAATATCAAACACAGGGCATTATATAACTAGAAATAGCAAACTGTTAATTCAGTCACACAGTCATTGAAGATCATCACCACCGCCATCACTGATGTCATCATACAATACTTGCTCCATACAAAGTTCAGAAGAGCACATGATGATCATAATCATGATCATGATCATCATAATCATGATCATCATAATCATGATCATCGTGATCGTCATCATCGTTATCATCGTCGTCGTCGTCATCACTGCCAACACTGCCATGCATTGAACCTTTTAACCTTTCATACAGCCATAGACAAAAATTCTGAAAATCAAAATACGTACATTATGCTAATTAGTGTAATTACAATTACAACATTATTACCAGTTGGCTGTAGCAGCCAATGTGAGAGTGTATGGCATGTCTGCATTAATCTTAATTCATCATTGCTTGTAATGCAGTAGGCAAAGTTTCAGATCAGCGAAGTCATGCTGTCTAGTTTGTATGTGCACTTGTTGTAGCGCCCCTTCAAGCTCTCTCTACTCAGAGGCGCTCCCGAATGCAGAGCGGACACTGCATCGGAGTTTCACGCCGAAGCGCTGAGCAATTGTGAGTGAAGGACTTGCCCAAGGTCCTTACGGGGCGAGGTGGATTCGAACCTCGAACCTTCCGGCTCCAAGGCAACGACGCCACCACTACACCGCTGCGCCCCACGAGAGATGTTGAGATGCTAGCGCGTGAAACCAGAAGATCCCCCATCATTGATCTAGATCCTGTTACACAAAATATCCTCTCCTCTATGCCATCCTTCACCAGATAAGGTTAAGCTACTGCTAGAGTAATCAATCATAGTCTGCAATTCAGTGAATGTAAAATGCAAGCAATGGCAAGCACATGCACTGCAATCCTCTGGCAGACCCATCTACACGTTTGAAACCTCATGTGCTACATAAATTTCTGGCTAGACAAGATCATTCACTGTAGTGGCTTACACAGGCATTCGACTAAATATGACTGTAGTACGACTGATCTCAGCAGTAGACCAGTTTATTCGAAACACCATAACAAATAATATAACTGAGTTTTAATTTTAAAACACGCCTACCAATTTCCGGAAGCTCTTTCCAACGTTTCGTTAAGTTACGCCCATGCTCGCTCGGCAACGACAGAGCAAGGCTGAAAATAAAATGAAAATCAATACAAATAGTGTCTAACAAATCAGAACTGGTCATGGTCCGACCTCATATGCCGAGGCCAAGAAAATGAAGTTGCTAACATAATTTCCTAACCTATGGCTGCCTCAGAGCTAGCCTGAGGGCCTCTTCTTCCTCTTCGTCTTCTGCTTCCTCTTCTTTTTCTTCTACCAAATCTTGGAACAGTCTCTCAATGCATCTACATGTACTGTTTAGCTGACTGACTTTGTATAGCACCACTTTTCATACCATCCATCGTCGTCGTCATCTCTCATTCTCTCTGGAAAACGCCATTGGACTTTAAAGTGATTCAAATCTATCGCAAATACGTACAAATCTGTTTATAAATACTTCCTTCAGAGTAAGTTAAATACTAAAAATCTGCATGTACTTCTACATTTTCAATGGTCCACCTACTGTTGCTGACTCATAATATGCCTTCAGAAGTTTTACAGTAAGTAGATCTACTCCAAATGGATTCAAACTCCAGCTTCGGCGCATAGAAAAGGTTGCGATATATTACCACTTGGCCACTAAGCCATATGGAGTGGGCATTATGCTGTTTAATTCACAAAGTCATAATCAGCATAATCACTAACCTAAAAGGTGTGCTGTAAACATCGGTAAAATAGTAGTGGTTGTCTTTCGCCATAACTCGCTTCTACAATTCACAATAACAAGCGGAAAGATACAAACAAAACATTGATGTCATATCCATAATCCAACTGCCGACACATAATATATTTTCCAATGCCAGTTTTTGTTCTTTCCTTCATCCTTAAAGGTCATTTTCCTTTTTTCCATCTACCATAGTTGTCCCTACACAACTTCAGTTTAAAACCCTGCAAATCTGTCATTGCCAGCTCTCGTAAAGTAAACAAGTAAGCATATTCTTTATCATACGAAATGCCAAACCACATTCCGGTGTACAATAGTCAACATGCACACAGCATTTCAACTATAAAGATTGTGTCTCATCTATCATTATCTTCTTCCATTTGCCATTCATCTATCCCCCATTTGTTTTCAGTCCTCATTATCCAACTCAGTTCTTCCTGTGTCTATCATTCATCTGACTTTCCATATCAGACCAAACTACCACGTTTGAAAACATTCTACGCCTGCCTCATCAATCCTTCGATTATTTCTCTGAGTATACATTGTAGCAGTTCTTCTATCTACTTTTCTCTGATTCTATCTCTGATTCTCCGATTCTCTCTATCTCTGATTCTCTCTCTGTCTCTCATTCTCTCTGTCTCTTATTCTATGTCGCACATTCTCTCTGTCGCACATTCTCTGTCTCTCATTCTCTCTTTTTCTCATTCTGTCTCTCATACTCTCTGTCTCATCTCTCTCTCTCTCTCTCTCTCTCTCTCTCTCTCTCTCTCTCTCTCTCTCTCTCTCTCTCTCTCTCTCTCTCTCTCTCTGTTTGGTCTGGTGTGTCTATCTATCTGTCTGTCTCTCTTTCTAGTTTCTTGGCATATGGTATCTTGATAACACCCTGACTCAATGCAGAACTCAGAAATGAGCTGCTGTCTATCTTTTAAGTATTGCACCAGAAATTTCTGAGTTTACGATTGCAGATATGTTATAACCGAAATCTTGTTTCAAAAAGTCTGCACATCCAAATTTTCCAAAGTTAACCAACCAGGTCAGTGCGATACAGAATTCTCCCATAAAATTCAATCACTAAACATAATAACTACACAGCAATAAAGATATTCTTCTATGAAACTCCAAGCTAATAAAATAAAATAAAATGCAGTGCAAAAAAATTTAAGATGCAAAATATTTAAATAAAATCCTGACACCAATAAAACTTACATGGTGTCTATAGATCTATACAATTTCGCTTTCAGGCAACAGAGCGCCTCTGAGTAGTTTCCTTGAAAAGGCGCTATATAAATACTTGAATGAATGAATGAATGAACAACAGTGTCTAATTGTACGATGTCTGCTTGACGGCAGCATGGCTTACCATTTCATCATACATGAGGTAAGATCTCATTCGCATAGAGCCGCTGTCTCTATCAAGCATTCTCTTCAGTAGCTAAAATAATCATTCAGACTTAATATAAAAACCAGGGAGGTAAGAAGGGAGGCATGGAAGGAGGGAGAGAGACTAGATGGGTGTGTGCCAGAGAGAGGGGAGAGAGAAACACACACACACACAGACAGCTAAAATAATAATTCAGATTTAATATATAAAAACCATAGAAAGAAACCTTGCAGCATGTGGTAGAAATGCAAATGGACACAGAAAAACAATGAGAGAGATATCAATTTTCTGGTAATAAAATATAGACCCACCGACGCGTGTTTGCAAAGTACTCTGAGGCGCCCTATGCATAATATATGTTTCTCATAGAAGCTGTGATGGTGTGTTGGTGTCCACTGAGACTGTGCTATCATCTAAAGCAGTCCACAAATAAACAACTCCTGTACAGAAGAATTTCTGCCATAATGTTCCTTTCGGTTTCGTAAATAATTTATCTGTCTGTTCTCGACTTGCACTGTTTGGTGCTAATACGGAGAACCTCTCCCACTGCATGGCCTCTCTTTTCCAGCGATAATCGTGTAGGTTTCAATTAGGTCGCCTCTGAGAATCATTTCTGAAGCCCTTCTTTGTCATTTTCTGATCGTTAAATTAATGTCGTGTGTCAGGTACGGATTCCATGCCTGGATGCAGTACACTGTAACTCTGGCCTTATTCAGTAACAGTGTATTGTCCCCATTGTCTCCACTGGTACCAGTGCATTATCTCCATTGTCTCCACTGGCTATTTTCTTTTTTGTCACAACTAAGCTTGAGTCAGACTTCTTTGATGCTTCATCCGGAAGGCTTAGCACCTGTAACCTAATTACTTCCACATCTCTTTCATCCTCACTTACCTTTAATACCTTACCCACCATTTCATAGAAAAAAGTCTTTGTTTTTCTTCCTTATAGATATCACTGAGCACTTTTCCAAATGAAGAATCAACCGGCACTAGTCTTCGCAAAACCCATCTAAGCATCATTATGCTCTGTGATGCTGTTTCTTAGATGCTGGTACTTACGGTAATCCTGCACTTTGTACCCCTTTGGCGAATAAATGTATAATAATTAGGACTTAATCGAAACACATATTTGCTGTATTCCAACTTCTATAACAACATATCAACATAACTCAATAAGCTAATAAGATGAAATGCAAACATTAAAGACACCATTGCAACAATGATGATTACAATAAAACATTACCAGTGATGCTGATTATAATGAAATACCTGCGGGACATCCGAAGACTGCTCCAGTTTGTACAAGTCAACGATGTCGTGATTTGGATTCAGGGCATTTTTGTGCTGTTGTTGCGAAAGAAACAGTTCAACATTAAATAAAACTTGTCAATCAGTCAGCTCAACAACAACAAAGAAAGCTCAGACATTTCATTAAATTATTAATTTCTTTACACAGCATTCAAAGCATGCACTGAATACGCCATGGCAACTCCATTAATCAAGTACAATCTGTTTTGCTGTGTAAATTCACCAATACAATACAATAACCCAAAAATATTACAGGATAAAACTTCATTGTTAATATTGCCCAGCACACAATTGAAGCATCAACAATATTTCCATTCCACACTGCCTCACCTGTGTATGTTGAAATGCTGTATCTACAATTTCCTGCCATAGGCTAAATAGAAATAAACTTTCTTAATTTAAGTACCACGTTTAATTTACCTTTGGCCTCAATTCCGGATGAGAAATAACGTAGCCATTATTTGTTACCACAAAGCCATAACCATTGACACCAAGCTGTAAGAACAAAATTACACAAAAATTGATACTCAATCATTTTCTATCTCAACAGACACATTGAATGAGTTTTTCTGTAGCAGGCACTACACCAATAAAAAAAATACAACACACTGTTTGTTATTCACATACAGAAAGTACTTTACTGTAATTAAATGCAGAAAATCACAAGAAAGACAAAGAATCAGATAATTATTCATCAAATGTAATTTAATTATTCATTATATGTAATGTAAATCTTTGAAATTTCTTAGTGCGACGTAAAGAAATGTCCATCGGCCAACGTTGTATCGAATCATGTCCACAATGTGGGGTGAGGTGGTGTAGTGGTGGTGTCGTTGCCTTGGAGCTGGAAGGTTCGAGGTTCGAATCCACCTCGCCGCGTAAGGACCTTAGGCAAGTCCTTCACTCACAATTGCTCAGCACTTCAACGTGAAACTCCGATGCAGTGTCCGCTCTGCATTCGGGAGCACCTCTGAGTAGAGAGAGCTTGAAGGGGTGCTATAAAAAGTGCACATGTACAAACAATAACCAGGCTGCTGTGTCTATTCCGATGCCAGATCAGAATCTGGGGGAGGTCAAGCCAACCTCCATTATTCATTGCGCATAAGTATACATCAAGATGCTTAATATAGCTCCTTTAACTTGAGCATCGATCGTCAAAACTATTGATCCGACTAGTCTCTGACCTTCTCACCAAATGTGGCATTCATAGCACGGTGGAGAAAAATGGGCGATTCAATTGCAGCTGAAAATCCAACAATCGATTTAATTTGAAAGAATGAAACTAACCACAAATTGTTTGATAATCTCCGCTATTTCTGAGATTTTAATGTCTGTTCCGACGACGCCCAACAGCTTTCCCTCTGATCCCTGGAAATTCAGGAAATTTTAAGATCAGTAAAATTTTCAAAAAGTCAAGGTACAATGGTACATAAAATACACAACTCGAAACAAAGCAATGAAACAAGTTAATAAAAATCACCATCATGCAAGTATCATGATACAACTGCTACTACTGCTACCAACACTACTATTATTATTAATGCTACTGCTGCTAACATCATCACCACCAACACAGCCGTCGTCGTTGTCATCACCATCATCATCCTCATCATCATAGAAAAGAAATATCATCACAATCACCAAGATCATTCATGATCATAAAGCCACCTTACAATGTCAACCTCAACCACAGGCACCGTCACACTCATGATCATGATGATGCATGAATCCCCATTCAAATAGGTGCAGGAATACAACAATACACAGGAATTAGCTTAATTAATAGAAAATGAAAAACTATGAGCATTCAAGTAATTTATTGAATCAGAAAATGCTTTAAATTATTCTTAAAGATATAGGCCAGGTAATTGACAAATAGTTAAGATTGTATACTGTTTCAAAGTTATCCCTCCCCCTGCAAACCTAATATACAACAGTCAAGCATTTTTATTTTTATTTGCATTGCTGTTGTTCTTTGACGGGACCCATGCAAGCACATAACGCCGAATCCACTGAAACCAGTTATCCATCTTCTATTGTAACTCATCCATGCATTCCAAGATGACCAAAAGACAGACGCTGCAGACTCCTATCATGGGACCAATCACAGATGTGCAGCAGCAGCAGCAGCAGCAGCAGCAGCAGCAGCAGCAGCAGCAGCAGAGACCAGTCAACCATGACAACATATGCAATGACACGCATCATACACACACACAGCCAGGACATAATCGATGGGGCAAGTAGCTTCACGGTCCAGTGCTCATCCTGAACATTCTTCCCCAAAGAGTTCCTCAAACGGCATGAGAAAACCAGACAGCCATCTCGGCTCCAGACAAGAGCAACAGCAATAAAAAATATTAATAAAAAAACAAATCCCAATAAAGGAAAGTAATTCTCAACACAGCCATGTAGAGAAAGAAGGCACAGTTCAAACAGCATGAGAACACCAGACAGCCATGAGCAACAGCAATAAAAAAATATTAATAAAAAACAAATTTCAAATTTAAAGGAAAGTAATTCTCAACGCAGCCATAGAGAAAGAAGACACAGTTCAAACAGCATGAGAACACCAGACAGCCATGAGCAACAGCAATTAAAAATATTAATAAAAAACGAATTCCAATTTAAAGGAAAGTAATTCTCAACGCAGTCATAGAGAAAGAAGACACAGTTCAAACAGCATGAGAACACCAGACAGCCATGAGCAACAGCAATTAAAAATATTAAGCAAAAATAAATCCCAATAAAGGAAAGTAATTCTCAACGCAGCCATAGAGAAAGAAGACACAGTTCAAACAGCATGAGAACACCAGACAGCCATGAGCAACAACAATTAAAAATATTAAGCAAAAATAAATCCCAATAAAGGAAAGTAATTCTCAACGCAGCCATAGAGAAAGAAGACACAGTTCAAACAGCATGAGAACACCAGACAGCCATGAGCAACAGCAATTAAAAATATTAAGCAAAAATAAATCCCAATAAAGGAAAGTAATTCTCAACGCAGTCATAGAGAAAGAAGAAACAGTTCAAACAGCATGAGAACACCAGACAGCCATGAGCAACAACAATTAAAAATATTAAGCAAAAATAAATCCCAATAAAGGAAAGTAATTCTCAACGCAGCCATAGAGAAAGAAGACACAGTTCAAACAGCATGAGAACACCAGACAGCCATGAGCAACAACAATTAAAAATATTAAGCAAAAATAAATCCCAATAAAGGAAAGTAATTCTCAACGCAGCCATAGAGAAAGAAGACACAGTTCAAACAGCATGAGAACACCAGACAGCCATGAGCAACAGCAATTAAAAATATTAAGCAAAAATAAATTCCAATAAAGGAAAGTAATACTCAACACAGCCATAGAGAAAGTTTCTAAGACACAGTTCAAACAGCATTAGAAAACCAGACAGCCATAAGCAGCAATAAAAATATCAAAAAAATATTAATAAAAACAAATCCCAATAAAGGAAATAATTCTCAACACAGCCATCGAGAAACAACAAGACACAGTTCAGCAAATAAAATAACTCACCGGATTGCTGCTGATGTCGAAAACCGGTCGGGCGACAGTCACCACGAGGTCTAGTCCCTGTTCGCAGAAAACATCTCTATCTCATGTAGATATTAAACAATAATAATAATAATAATATTTTTTCTTTAATGTAAAGCCTGCAAGACAGTGCAAGTGCACTGCGCTTTACATGTACAGGTTATGCATTAATCTTAATTAACATCACACTTACAACTAACAGAACAGACAGCCTGCAATACACGGCACTATTAGCAGCCTAAAAAGCATGTCCGCCCAATGGGGGCTCGAACTTGTTAGCTCTCGCTTTCCATGCCAGCGTGCTAACCAATGCACTACCCCCCCCCCCATGTAACGTAATGTAACAGAACACTTGCATAGCACGTATTAAGAGCCTCTGAAGGGCACTTTGTGCACAGCTGTCAATCAGATGGAAAAGATATGTCTTAAATGTTCGATAAAATGCAATGCAGTCCGTAATATTCATTCACTTTTTCATTTTCATTCAAGTATTTATACTATACAGCATCGTTGAACTGAGCAAATAACTTCTGTGATAGGATATACATATATACATAATTTTATATATACCTGTCCCCATGGAATTTATCATTTATAATGCATGATCATAAAAGTGACATCAGCATTTCACACATTAATGATGAGGTGCTGCATTGTTTTTCCAGTTAACATTTAGTACGCTCTCATCTCATCACCGTTAATGTGTCAAACAAGGCAATGCGATCTCAGAAATCATGACGTCAAGCAAAATCAATATCAGCACATTCAGGCATTTCTAAAAAATGTCTATCTAAGGATGGCAAATTATGGTAAATATTTCAAATTTTTAATTCAACCAAATCACACTCTCTTTTACTGTCAGTCTTTGTATGCATGTGTGCATGAATGTATGAGCGCTTGTTATCTCCTCAGAGGCACTCCAAACTGCAGCACGGACACTGAATCAGAGTTTCACGCCAAAGCACATCAGTAATTGCGAGTGAAGGACTTGCTGAGGGTCCCTACATGGCGGTTTGAGGTGGATTCAAACCCGAAACCATCTGGCTACAAGGCACTGCACATATCTCTACACCACCGCACCCCACAGTATATTTCTTTCAAGTGAGCATATCAACAGTTTGGCACCACACCATCCAGTCTCTAGCCTTTCTCCAACATTAGACCTAATAGTTCCAAATCTTTTTCGATCGTTCTGACTTCTGTATTGACATTCAAATCATAGCACTCTGAATTTCAGGTGGACATCCAAGATATAAACTGAAGACACTTCTTATCTTATCTGACCATTTATAAAGCGCTTCTTGCAGCAAGAGCCTTTCAGAAGTGCTCCCAGTGTGTTCAACCCCGATAAAAAGGCAAGTTTTTAGACGAGAGAAAGACGAGGATACACACTTACCACAGTGTCATCATAGACATTCGTCCATATCGTGTGATCTGCCCTAGACAGGACAAGAGGACGACTCAGGACACGCAGGAAGTCCTACAATAAAATAGAATTACTAGTGCACAAGAAGTATAAATATTTCTAAATTACACTACGACAGAAAGATGTCCAAAAATCACTTCCTCACGACTGCACCATGTTTATTTGACAGATAAAGTCAGTCTTATGATCCCAAATGTCTTTTATACAATTGCTCTCATTCATTCATTCATTCATTTCAAGAATTTATATAGCGCCTCTTCAAGAAATCCACTCAGATGTTAGGCAGCTCCTGTATAATATAACATCACGAGAATGCTGTATGCGTTAATATTTTAGACATTTCATTCGACTTGTGATTCAATTTGTACCTTTTATTACCAATTGTTACTTTGATGTATCATAATTATGTTTTGTGTCCCATTGTGCGCTTGCAAGTGGAGTAATAATGAAAACACTCATGGTACGTATTCATATCCTATAGATCTTCTCAAATGTCATGTACGCCAAAGTACAGAAATGCAGTTGGCTTTACAAGGAATATATTTACTTTATTTTCCAATTGTGCCATAATTATTAAGTTATTTTAACACAACAGATATATATATATATATATATATATATATATAAACCCATTTCATATATATATATATATGCATTAATAAAGCATATATAATTATATATATATGAAATGAGTTTATATTAATCACCTGTATATGTTCATGAACACCAACCAGCGACCGGAGATGAGAAAAATAACCTGAAATGAAAATTTTCGAAATTAAATTCCAGAATTTATAAAATTACAGATAAGTTTCCAGAAAATATTAAACAATGTCTAACTCAATCTCAGCAGTCGAAATTAAAAATCTATTTCCCTTAGAAATGGAAAGACAACACCTGAGCCTTTCTGTTCGAACTCATGATGTTGCAACAGTTGTAATAGCAATTTTCCATGGTTACTCTTTGCTGGCAACTCCCAAGAGATGTAGAACATCAGATAGCAATGCATAACTATACAAACAGTAGCAATGTGGCAAATGAGTTAGCTTCCATTAAATTTCTGCAACAATTAAATCTTTGACAACAAGAACATTTGACCTGGCCTTTACCACAAATGGCATACTTGTAGTGTGCATGGTTTAACTTTAACTCAACCCTGAATACACAACATTGCCACAGATTCGATTCTAATTTTGTCACCTCTTAACTCTTTGGGTCCGTGAGAGTAGTGACAAGAGTGCTCAACTGTCAATGAACAGATAAAGGGTTAAAAACCGAGCCAGGGCAGAAATTTGTTCAAAATAAATTTCAATTCAAAACCTAACATTACGTAGCAGCCTATTGATTTCTTTTGACTGAGCACCCATAAATAATAAAATAACAAACTGCATACCAGCAACCACAAAAAAGTTAAGCTATATCGAATAACTCCAGAAGAAACACCCTCTGCACCAGTGGAATAACAATTAAACTTTAATAAAGACAGACCTTTATTGTTGCATGCGATGGCTTTCATGTTGGCGGAATGAACCTTGTTGCCATTGCCAACGAGGTATGTGAACAGACGCACCTACGCACCAACCAACAATGAAATGAAAAACAATGAATTGAAAAACAATTAAATGAAAATAGAAAACAGTAGTTCCACAGCTGTCAATCAAAAGTAAAGAAAACAGTAGTTCCACAAAAGTCAGATATAATCAGCGAGGTGATGGTTGGATGGTACGACGCTGGCATGAAGATAATGACGTGGATTCAACACCTGCCAGCACCATTAAGTTGACTCAGACCTTCGTTCCCTATGGGCAACTGTAAAATAGGCAGTTTGACAGATGTATGCATTGAAGGCTAAACATGTGGGTGCAGTGGTGTAGGGGTATGTTCGGTGCCTTGGAGCTGGAAGGTTGCGGTTTCGAATCCACATCAATCAGCCACGTAGGCACCCTGAGAAAGTCTTTCACTCGCAATTGCTTATGCGCCTCGAAATGAAACTTCGATTCAGTGTCCGCGCTGTCGTCGGGAGCGTCTACGAGTAGAAATCTCGAAGGGGCACCATAACAAGTGCTCACACATACATGTATACATACACACTTAATTGACTCAGGACCGTTAGTCTTAGTATCATCGGTCGCTACTATATCATGCAATCTTACTTCGTACATGGTCTGTCAGTCTGACCTAACGGATGAATATCACTATTATTATTATTTTTTTATTATTATTAATATTATTACTATTATTATAATTATTATTATTATTAATATTATTACTATTATTATTTTTATTATTATTAATATTATTACCATTATTATTAATATTATTACTATTATTATAAATTTTGTTTAATGCCCCAAGGTATTTAGGATCCCTCGGGGACTTCATTACTAACTATTGTTTAAAAACTAGTTATAATTATTACTATTATTACTATTATTATTATTTATTATTATTATTATTTACTATAATCTCACCATGACAGGCTGGTTGTATTTTGCAAAGACTTCATCAAACGTCTTTGTGACTCCGTCGGTTAAGAACAAAATCGATCGATGGCACAAAGATCCACGACTCGTCAGATTCATCTGCAGTCCAGAAATACAGAAAAAATTAAGACAAACTCAAGTCAGACAGTCTCTAGATCTTCAAAATTTGTCATCGTCGTCGTCATCGTCACCATCATAAGATCATCATCACATGGCTCCTCTCTTTTGCATACTCTGTCTCCATCTACGGTACTCGGTCTCAACTTCTAACTGGTAATCCCTCCTCCTCACTTTCTTTCCACAAAACTTATTTCTTCTCTCGTGGCCTTGCGCACTAGGAGCGCCTCTGAACGGTTCACCCTAGTAGAGGCGCTTTATAAATGTTTTAATACAATACGATCATCATGTGGGCTCAATGCCTGTAGGTGTCCGATGCCTTCTTCTACACAATGTTTCTACACTCGAGTCTGTTCTGGGCCGCATGCCCAGCTTCTGTACGTCTGCTCCACACCACTCCTCAATGTCATGCGTCCACTTTTGATGCGGCCTTCCTCTTTCATTGGTGCCCTACATTATAAAATATCAACTACACATAGAAAGTGAATGGTGAAAGGAGATGTCTTTTGGTGTAGCGTTATGTTCTCTGCCATGTACCTGGAGGGTTTTGGCTTCAAATATTCCTCAAGTCATCGCATAACAACCCATGACAAGCGGCTCACACAGAATTGTCCTTGAAGAATTAAGACACTGGAAAACCACCTCACTCACTGCATACCAAGGTTGCAAAAAAGTCAATGGGCCTGCCGCGATCAGCAGTGAATTCATTGTCATTAAAAGCTGTTGAAGCGTAAACTGCTTACCAAAGCAAGAAGTTCGAAGGCTTCTTGAAGCCCAAGTTCGTGAGACGCTGTTCCAGCAGCTTTTAACGGATCGAATGCTGACATCATTCTCTATCAAATACAACATTATAACAGCACCTTGTTTGTGTTGGTCCATTAATAGCTGCAATAATGTATAATTATCATTATTTGCAAAATGTAAACAATCCACTCATACTCCCATAGTGCATGCTGATACTTTTCTACATGATTGCTATGCTACAGGTAAAGACATGATACAATGCAATACAATACAACTGAAATTTGATAATGCCCTCCTTACAAAGCTCAGAAGTGATGCATCGGTGAATGAATGACTTCGTAACAATTTCACGTGAAAAAAGTTATTTCATTCAGTTATGTAAGTATTGATTAACATACAAAAATTGTAAAAAATTTGAAACCATGACTAAAGAAGGATACTGTAATCCTATCTACATGTCAGAACAAAATAAGAAGTCGCACGTTAACAACATGTGTGTGTTTCGTGAGACTTGAATGTGCATTAAACACGAGCCAACTTCAGCAACACTGCATTGCATTTAGCATACTATATTTGACTGGGCATTCTACACTACATTACACAATGTACAATCAGTGCAGAGAGTAGACATTACCATACCCGTTTGTTAGCAGTATTAGCGTGAATCAGCGTTCCGTTAGAACATGGATCCAGATACTCAGGCACATCTGAAAACTGAAACAAAGCAGCAAAACTTTTGAAACAATCCCGCCACCTTCATTTGCTATGAAACTAAAAAACTGTGCTCAGGTTAAAACATTTAAACTGCCATGATTACATGTATGTTTTAATAATAATATGCAAACCTGGTTGTAAGCAGATCACTTAATTACCTGAAATACATCGTCATCTCAACCAAGCATGACAATATAACTGTATAGTATTTAATCATTTATAAAGCGTCTCTAGTAGGGCGAACCGCTCAGAGGCGCTCCCAGTGCGCAATGCCCCCGCCCCAAGAAGAAGCAGGTTTTAAGAAGAGACAGGGCATAAGAGGGACTGCCAGACAGAAGTGTAGAACGAACAGAAGGAGAAAGCGCGTTCGAAAGAGGCAAATTGAGGCAAATGATCAAGACTTAGCTATAGGAGTTCTAATATTAAATCCTAATATTATAATAATACAAATATCATAATATTACAGAGGAATTCTAGCACAAACTGAGAACACAAATTTTGTTTAAAAGGCCAAAAAATTTATTATAGCATGTCTGTGTTTCTGGATAAAGTGTTCTCACTATTGAATAATGACTCACGGAAATGACATTTAATAATGACTCGTGGTACTAATGACACTTAAATAACGGCTCAAGGAAACACGTCATTAAAATTATTAATGATCTACATCAATTACAGGGAATAATGGATTCCTGGTAATGAGAATATGGTGATGACATTGAATAATAGCTCACGGTAATGACGTTGAAATAGTCGTTTTCTGTTAGCGTGTCTATGATCAGCTTAGCTGTTTCCTTTGCAATTTCAAGATTCTGTCCCTTCATGCTGCCACTTGAGTCGAGTAATATGACGATGTCTTTGGGAGTCGTTGCAGCCTCGATGTACCTGTCAATCAAATTTGCAATCAAACGAATGCAATCAAACGAATGCAATCAAACGAATGCAATCAAACGAATGCAATCAAACGAATGCAATCAAACGAATGCAATCAAACGAATGCAATCAAACGAATGCAATCAAACGAATGCAATCAAACGAATGCAATCAAACGAATGCAATCAAACGAATGCAATCAAACGAATGCAATCAAACGAATGCAATCAAACGAATGCAATCAAACGAATGCAATCAAACGAACGCAATCAAACAAACGCAATCAAACGAATGCAATCAAACGAATGCAATCAAACGAATGCAATCAAACGAATGCAATCAAACGAACGCAATCACCATGTAAGTAAAACAACCAAACACTTAGACATAATGGATTCAAACAGTGAGTGAGTGAGTTAGCGAGTGTGAGTGCGTGAGAGTGAGTGAGTGAGCAAGTGAGTGAGTGAGAGTGAGTGAGCAAATGAGAGTGATTGATTGAGTGAGCAAGCAAGAGTGAGTGAGTGATTGAGTGAGCAAGTGAGAGTGAGTGAGAGAGCAAGCGAGAGTGAGTGATTGAGTGAGCAAGTGAGAGAGCAAATGAGAGTGAGTGAGTGAGCAAGCAAAATTGAGTGAGTGATTGAGTGAGCAAGCGAGAGTGAGTGATTGAGTGAGCAAGTGAGAGAGCAAATGAGAGTGAGTGAGTGAGCAAGCAAAATTGAGTGAGTGATTGAGTGAGCAAGCAAGAGTGAGTGAGTGATTGAGTGAGCAAGTGAGAGTGAGTGAGTGAGCAAATGAGAGTGATTGATTGAGTGAGCAAGCAAGAGTGAGTGAGTGATTGAGTGAGCAAGTGAGAGTGAGTGAGAGAGCAAGCGAGAGTGAGTGATTGAGTGAGCAAGTGAGAGAGCAAATGAGAGTGAGTGAGTGAGCAAGCAAAATTGAGTGAGTGATTGAGTGAGCAAGTAAGAGTGAGTGAGTGAGCAAGCAAAATTGAGTGAGTGATTGATTGAGTGAGCAAGCAAGAGTGAGTGAGTGATTGAGTGAGCAAGTGAGAGTGAGTGAGAGAGCAAGCGAGAGTGAGTGATTGAGTGAGCAAGTGAGAGAGCAAATGAGAGTGAGTGAGTGAGCAAGCAAAATTGAGTGAGTGATTGAGTGAGCAAGCGAGAGTGAGTGATTGAGTGAGCAAGTGAGAGAGCAAATGAGAGTGAGTGAGTGAGCAAGCAAAATTGAGTGAGTGATTGAGTGAGCAAGCAAGAGTGAGTGAGTGATTGAGTGAGCAAGTGAGAGTGAGTGAGTGAGCAAATGAGAGTGATTGATTGAGTGAGCAAGCAAGAGTGAGTGAGTGATTGAGTGAGCAAGTGAGAGTGAGTGAGAGAGCAAGCGAGAGTGAGTGATTGAGTGAGCAAGTGAGAGAGCAAATGAGAGTGAGTGAGTGAGCAAGCAAAAATGAGTGAGTGATTGAGTGAGCAAGTAAGAGTGAGTGAGTGAGCAAGCAAAATTGAGTGAGTGAGTGATTGAGTGAGCAAGCGAGATTGAGTGATTGAGTGAGTGAGCAAGTGCATGTGTGTAAGTGACAGTGAGTGAGTTAGCGAATGAGTCAGTAAATAAGTGAGTAAGCTGGTAATGAGTGATTCAGTGCATAGATGTGAACGAGCAAGTGAGCAAGCACTCACTCACAAGTGAACCAAAAGTGCAGATTACTGATAGACCAAATAAGCCAGTGTACAAGAATGAGTGCAAACAAGTGAATGAAAGAATGAGCAATCACACAAAGGGAGCCAGAGTACAAGTTGGCTGGTTAGTCAGAGTCAGCCAAGTTTTTAGCAAGCCAGTCATTTCGTTTGCCATCCAGTCAGCCAGACAGGCGCGTCATTAAATATAAATGCACTAATGATGATACGACAAAAAATCACCATTTTCGAAGTCTGCAGTCGAAGACGTCAGGTTTCAAGAGACCGGTTCTATCTCGGTGCCAGACGGTTCCTACGTAAAGAGGAAAAAAGAATTGGAGAGAACAGGAAAAAACACTTCACACGATTCGACACGAACACGCTCCGGCACTTATTCGCGGCGAAGCGGCATTAGGCGGATAATTAAATTTCGGCCAAATTCGTGCCATCGAGATCACACTTGAGGTTAATGCTTTTATGAGCGGTGACTCACTCTCAGCCGTCTCTTCACATTGTCTGAAAGCATGCTAGTCGACAGAATGCATCTGAAAAAGGAACACTTTGTTTGCCTGTGCTATCCATTCCAGGCCGTAGATTCCTTAGCTCTGCTACGCATGGTGCTCTGGTTGATCCTATGGCTCGATCTTCCACAGTGCTGCATAGAAGTTTTGCTATGGTTGGTCCGTCTTTCTGGAATAAGTTACCTAAATTAGTCTCCGTAATGAACTTCTTTGTCTTTCTTTGCCCCTTTTCCGCAAGCGTTTGAAAACCATTCTCTTTGATTATGGTTTGGTGTCAGGTCGGGAGCGCCTCTGAGAAGTTCTCTTGAAGTGGCACTATATAAATGTTCGATTACAATTACAATTACAACTGAGACTCCAACGCTATTCTCATCAACACAGAACCCATCAACGATGATGAATTACGCTACAGTACATTACGCAATAAGCGGCGCACGTCACGATCCCCCGGTAATCATCAGATAGAAATTCGATCATGCAGAACTTCGAGGATATGCAGAAGATGACAAATGCGGCAACGGCGCACACTGTACCGAGCGATAAATAATATTTAGAAGCCCGTAGGATTTCGCCGAAGGCTGTAGAATAAAAGAGCACACAGTTTTGACCAGCGTCTTTATCTTTTCCCCACATCTCAATTGCCATCGATTTCGTTTCATCGTCGTCATCGGCGTCCAGCTTTGGGTCGGTTGCAACCCACGCACAATTGGCTGCATGCGTTGCCCCTCTCAAAAATAAAAAACCCAAGTTGGAGCGTCAAAAAACCCAAGAAAACCCAAGTTGCTCAAATCTTCCGAAAATTTCCACAATTTTCCGTCCCTAAAATTCTGACGACCTTTTTTAAATTTTTTTATTTAGTTGTCCGGACTAAAAATTTCTCCAATTTCCCGTCCGAAAATTCTGATGACCTTTTTTTAAGTCATCCAGCCAAACAAATCTTCGAGAAATATCCGGAGTTTCCTGAATTTTCTGCAAAAAAACCCAAGTTTTTCCCGAAAAAACCCCATTTCCCAAGTTCGGATCGAAAAAACCCAAGTTCGAATCAAGAAAACCCAAGATTTTTTGGCCAAAAAACCAAGAAAAACCCAAGTTCGTCTAAAAAAAACCATTTCCCAAGTTTGGATCAAAGACCCAAGATCTTGTGAAAAAACCCAAGGAGTGGCAACGCTGATGCCTGCATGGACTGAAATGGCTTCCTCAATGCCGTCTAGAATTCTCTGTCCGTTTTGCTGCTCCACAAAAATATTGTGCGGTGTCTTTGCATCGTAAAGTCTCTATTCAAGTGCTTTTATCCAAGGTTATTTTTTTCTCCCTCACAGCACACATCTTTCTCTTGAAGGATTGCGGCCCTGCGTGGTTTGACAGGCCATGCCAAGTAGCTTCATTGATTGATATGATGCGCAGATAGTTGCATCATTGTGAGAGTCCTCTGATTGGAGTGGGTTGGCATTGATCAACAATGCTTCCAATACAGACATATACAATACAATTCATTAATTCACCAATACAATTCATTCATTCATTCATCCATTCATTCACACACTCATTCATTTTAATCCATTCACTCATTCAGATCATTTATAATGCCGCCTCCCCGAAAAGAACTGCTCAGAGGCAATCCTAGCCTAACCACGTGAAAAAAACACAGTTTTAAGTGTTTATAGAAAGAGCATGATAATTCAGAATTGATTCTTGCTATTAGAAAAGACAGTATGTAAACAAAAGGAGCAAAGTTAAGAGACGAAGACTAAAGACATTCACAAAATATCCTCATTCATTCAGAGCATTTATACAGCACACTATCCAGATAGATCTACTCTCAGAAACTATTCGCCGAACCACATGCCCCAAGTTCAAGCATCATTCAGACTGGTACAAACAAGACCAGAGAAATAAGTCATGTAGCTTTTCACGTCCACATTCTGATTGTTGATGCCCTGCACATGGGTGCCCGAAGAAATTTTTGCAGGAGGGGCACAACCATGGTTAAATGTTTTAGCAAGAGCTTGAAAGCAAAACAGGAAATTAAAAACTTGGGTATTTTGCGTAGACGTTCTCAAATGTAAATTCTCAGTTCCAGCTTATGCGTGACTGGTGATTTTGCACGAAATTTTTTTAACTAAAAAACCCAAAATATTAGTAAAAAAATGGTGTTGATTTTCCAGAGGCGGGCAGGTGCCCCTATGTGCGGGCGCCCATGGCCATGCAAGTGATGCCGTACCTGAAGGGCTTAAAGTGTGGCAGGACGGTCATGAACGGGGTCCTGTCACTTATTTTCAAATGTCTATGCCGTCCTGCCACTTATTTGGTCAGCACACCTGAAAATGTAAGGGGCGTCCTGGCACCTCTTTTGGAAAGGTAAGGGGCGTCCAGGCACTTCTTTTGGAAAGGTAAGGGGCACTTATTTTTTACACTTTTAGCACTGCGTACCTGGATACATTCGTAGAAAACCGGATGTGCTGCAGAAGTACTGCCACGTAAGTGACCGGTCTTCCTCAAAATTCCTACGAAATGTCTCGTCCAGTGCGTCCGTCCACGCAATACCGTTCAGAACTTCAGCAGCTGCAACATTCGACATCAGACATGAAAATAATAATAATAATAATAATAATAAAAATAATAATAATAATAATAATAAAAATAATAATTATAATAATAATATCTTTTCTTTATTGAAACGCCTGCAAGACACACTGTGCTTTACATTTACAAGTTATGCAGTAATCTTAATTAAACTTACCGGTAACTACCAACAGCTTTGCAATTACAATGGCGCTAATAGCAGCCTACAAATCAAATCTGCCCAACAGGGGCTCGAACCTGCTACCTCTCGCACTCTTGGCCAGCGTGTTAACCATTACTCTACCAGCCCCCCCCCCCAAAAAAAAACAATTGCCTCGCCATGACGGTCTTTGCTATGGCAAGAAGGCGTGCTGATTAAAACAGCGCACAGTGGTGTTGACCATAATAAATTTGTCGCAATCAACCATTTTGTGTTATTGCCTCGCCATACTATAGTATACAGTTTTGGATAGCATAGCACAGTATAAATATTATGGTATCGTATGCCATGGTATATTATTTCATTGTATAGTATGGTATATTATGGTATATAGTATAGCATAATATAGCATGGTATACATATAGCATAGCATACAATACTATACCATACAATACCATACTATAGTATGCATACCATGTCATACTATGCCATAATATACCATACTATGCAATATAATACAATGATATACCATACCATAAGATACTATACTATGCTACACAACACTTCTACTATACTATCCTATACTACACTATACTATCCTATACTATACTATATAGTATGGTAAAGCAAAAACAGAAAATGATCAGCTATGACAAATTTCTATTAATTAGGCCAGCACTGTACACAACATAAACTGTGTCGGAATCCATAATCTCGTAAGCACACATCAGAAGAGAAAGCTGCAATTAATTTAGAGATCAGTGTCAATATAATTATATTATCGCACGACATTAACACTATAACACACACTAGTGTATGGCTCAGTGTCACTGAGACAGAATTCATCACTCCACAGTCCACACAATTCGCTAGATTAGGTCTTATATATCCTATCTTCATTAGTTGTTCAACCATCCAGCCACTTCGTTGAACACGCTATTTGTCCTCTATAACACTGCCTTGACTTCCATCACCTCATCACTAAAATTTGCAAATTGCTCTATAGCACTACGACAAATAACTGACCAATCTTACGAACTCACCAAAACTCCATCTCATGCTATATTCCCACACGACTTTCACTAGAAACTCAAAACATTGCCTTTGTTTATATGTGTTTGTATGTGCACTTGTTATAGCGCCCCTTCAAGCTCGCAGTACTCAGAGGCGCTCCCGAATGCAGAGCGAACACTGCATCGGAGTCTCACGCCGAACCGCTGAGTAATTGTGAGTGAAGGACTTGCCCAAGGTCCTTACGCGGCGAGGTGGATTCGAACCTCAACCTTCCGGCTCCAAGGCAACGATGCCACCACTACACCACCGCATCCCACTTTGAGATGTAATATATAAATAACCAAAACAATAACGTAATAAAAGCCAATGAAAATTCAACAATAAACATTAGATTAATCATCACATAATTTGGTAAAATTCATAGTTTAAATAACGCAATGTGCACTGAGTTAAATCATCATCATCTTCAACGTACACTGATCGTAGACATTCGTTGGAACGTGAACTGTACTCATCGTCAGATTGACGGAGATGTTGTTGAAATGCTCGTTCCTCACCAACTCAAACTCCGTGACATTTAACTTCTTTGATTCAGGGTAAGTTATCTACAGCAAAATCAAAGAAGCAATGGACACCACTCCATGTTATCCAGCAAGAAAAGTGATCAGACATTCCTTGTAACTAGTTAAGACTTGTGAAACACATGTATGCTAAGCAAATCTGATATCCAAAGGCAAATCTTCTTCGCCGTGAATGTTTTTTCAGCGACTAAAGTGTACCTAGCCTGCATATAGACACAGCATTTCTGGTGTCAAAGCAAATCCTCACCAAACCCACTGCCATGCAAACTTGTATTTCTTTACCTAAAGTTTGTATCTCTTCACGTTTTTGTATTTCTTTATCGTTTGTAATTCTTCACCCTTTGTATCTCTTCACGTTTTGTATTTCTTTACTCTGTATTTCTTTGTACAATTTGTAATTCTTCACCTATTGTATTTCTTTACCTTTTGTATTTCTTTATTTTGTATTTCTTTGACTTTTATATTTCTTTACCTCCATTTCACAAAGACTGCCTCAAAAGCAGTCTGTCCAATCCTGGTTTCCATGTAATGGTATTGATAATATATCTACACTGGATCTAGATCACAAAATTAATTTTCCCATGTATGCCAATTTTGCATCTATCTGTACGTAATTTTCGTGCTCTTGCACTACCTTCATGGTGAATGAACGTATACAGATGTAAACTGTAGTCTTCCAACTATGCAAAATTCAACGTTGGCAACATGTGTCATTCAAACATGAGCTGCAAACATGTGAAAAACATCGATGATGCACGGGAGCTATATTATTGGCCATTATCCTGATCGTATTACGTCACAAAATCCCTGTTAACAGAAAAGCGAGAGTAGCGGAAATATATAGACAAGCAGACGAGACCAACACAGCAGTCTGTGTTGTCCGTCATTATCATGGTAGTCGCTGGGATCATCTCCATATCCCCAAAAGCTTATGAGGGGAAATTGGCTTCCGCAGGCCACTTGACATGGAAGACCCTCAACGTAATTCGGCTTTCGTGAGGCCTTATGAACGCGAACTATAGGGACGAGAGAAGAGAAGATGTATGTTATTCTCCTCTCGCTGTGGTGCAACTTTAACGACATGCACTTCAGAGAATCATCAATTTCACTGAAGCCGAACACCAACGTATCTCGCGCTTGATCGTAAACATCGTCGGCGTAAATTTTCATAGAAAACAAACACCGGAAGTTTTGAGTTTTACTCACGATGCCTCAAAGCTCAGACATTTACGATAAAAAATGCACATTACCATTAAAAATTAAAATTACATTACATACAGCAGTTCATGTTGCTACATTTATTCCTTGTCTAATAAAAATCACCAAATACAAAAGTCTGAAGTTTTTAGTTTTACTTACGATGCCTCAAAACTCAGACATTTTTACGATGAAAAAACGCACAGTACCATTAAAAATTAAAATTACATTACCGGTACATACACCAGTCCATGCATTGTTGCTACATTTATTCCTTGCCTAATAAAAATCACCAACTACAAAAGTCAGCATCTAATTAAAATTTACCACATATGTACATATGAATGATGAGTATGAAACTAGCAAACTCAGTTAACAGAGAAAACGTTTGTTTATAACCAAATACCTTTAGATCTGGATCAAATAAGTGATGTCTGTGGGCGTCTTCCGCCTTCTTCTCTAACTTCTATAACCAAATAAAAAAATCTAAGATGAAAAAACAGAGTCTATGAAACTCTCACAGACTGCTCTCAAACTTATTCAAAATTCAATACGACTGACCTGTATTCAACCAATCACAAACATCCAGGTCATCACAACCACAAATAATTCTCTGGTCCATTTCAGCCAAATCAGTCCACTTCTATGATTCAGTGTATTCATTGCTCTAACTATTTGCTCAATCAAGTTCATGCTCTAGTTTTGCAGTTTATTAATCCGTTCAACCATCCATCTTTCATCCATTCATCTTTCATCCATTCATCTTTCATCTATCCTTCATTATCTTTCATCCATCTTGCATCCATCCATCCATCATTCATCCATTATTGTTTCATCCATCAATCTTTCATTCGTCTTTCATCCATCTATCCATTCATCCAGCCCATCCATCCATTCATCCAACCCATCCATCCATGCATTCATCTATCCCATCCATCCATCCCAATCACCCATCCATCAACTACCTAGTACCTCTTTAAAATGAATCATATGTCTATCAATTCGTCCATTCAGCCATCTAACCCACCCACATATTCACCCATTTCCCTATTCGGGCATTGACTCCTCATATTTTCATTCAGTCAATAACCAACAGCTCTAGGTCACCACAAACACAAGGCAATTGGTTAGTTTATAAAAAAAAGTATCCCAACCTCAAACCAGTTTTATGGCTGATAGACCATTCGATTATTGAAAGGTCAATTTGATCATTTATCATTAATAGGCCTAGTTTATTACTGACTGAAAGGCCCATTTTATCATTAATAGGCCTAGTTGATCATTGAAAGGCCCATTTATCATTAAGAGGCCTATTTGATAATTGAAAGGCCCGTATATCATGGATAGGCCTAGTTGATCATTAAAAGGCCCATTTATCATTTATAGGCCTAGTTTATTATTACTGACTGAACTGAAAGGTCCATTATATAAATGATAGGCCTAGTTAATTATTCATTAGTCAACGTCAGCAACATTTCTCAATGGCCTTCATTTCTTTCTTCCCATTCAATACAATTGGCATCAGTCTCTTGCAACAGTCAAGTATGAGCATTGTCAGACTGTCAGTGTAAGTTCAGGTGCTCTGTAGACCAACAGAAGTGATGCAATGTTAGGTACTGCATCAATGCTCCGAATGAGAGAATGAATGAATGCATGAATGAATGAGTGAATGAATGAATGAATGAATGCATGAATGATCCACCTTAGTCGTCTGTCTGTCTGCCTGTGTCACAGGCTGTGTGCCTGCATGTCTGCCTGCATGTCTGCCTGCCTGTATGTCTGCCTGCCTGCATGTCTGCCTGCCTGCATGTCTGCCTGCCTGCATGAGTGATGCATTTACTGGTCATTGTGGGGCGCGGTGGTCTAGTGGTGGCGTCTTTGCCTTGGAGCCGGAAGGTCCGAGGTTCGAATCCACCTGACCGTGTAAGGACCTTGGGCAAGTCCTTCACTCACAATTGCTCAGCGCTTCGGTGTGAAACTCCGATGCAGTGTCCGCTCTGCATCGGGAGCGCCTCTGAGTAGAGAGAGCTTGAAGGGGCGCTATAACAAGTGCACATACAAACAAGTGCACATACAAATTCAAATAAAAGGTGGAAAGACAAGCAAATCAACGAATCTATAGTCTGTCTGCATGTCTATTTCCCGCATAATGTTCAGTCTGTGAGTGAGTGAGTGAGTGAGTGAGTGCGTGAGTGAGTGAGTGAGTGAGTCTGCCTGTCTGTCCGCCTGCCTTTCATCTTGAACCAATTTTAACCTTCAAACATCACCTATAGATTGGTTTCGTTTTGACCAAGAACCTGTGTGACTGTGTCAATATTCTGGTTCCCACAGAGCTTCAGTTCTTTGGGTGCTGCTATAGTATAGAGGAAGTTTATAGGATAAACACGATTGATGCATTTACTGGTCATTAAAATAAAAGGTGGAAAGACAAGCAAATCAACGAATCTATAGCCTACTGATCCTTGGGAAAATGCGTACAAAACCATAAATCACGACTTATTAAACATTTTCGGGGTATTTTATATTATGAGGTCGTTGGGGTAGCCCATTGAAATGATCGACAGTCGCCCGGGTAATTTTTAAGCACCTTCGTCCATTAACTTCTTATGGTCAATTGATTCCCTCATCCGATATTTCAGGGAAGGCATAGATTTATTTTTCTATGAATCAGCAGATTTGTGGAATCGCCTAGACTCTTGGCAGTCCATCCGTCCACCGTCGTGGCTCAATACAAAGAAGAATTGGCTGACAATGTCAGAGCGGACGGGCGGCCGATGGCCTCCATTCAGCGTCTAACGTGATATCATTATGAAAGTGCAGAACCAAAACACTGGACTGAAAAGACAAACAACAGCGTCTCCTCCACGTACCCGAATTATGGCCGAACATGAAAGCAAAATGTCAATATTACAGGACTGAGGCGGTTCGCTCGCCCGCACGTCCACCCGGCCTCTCGCCGCCCAGTCATCCGCTGGCCGCCCAAGGGTCCGAACGGCGGCCGGAAGGCGAAAGCAGACAGCGGCCAAGGCCCGACCGACCGAATGGCCGACCGCCTGGCAGCAGCGGCGGCGGCCATATTGATTGGACTAAACGAGGAGGAGAACCGGGAATGACCGGCAAGGGAGACAGCGGATCGCTTACTATAGTAACCAGAAGTCAATCATGAACAAGAAACAGACGCAATGGCCGCGGATGGACCTGAGCGCCCCGCTGAGGTGGGTGGGATGGGGAGGGAAAGGGGGATGAGAATGGGAAGATCATTAACAATGAGACGAGGAATTGGATTAATTGCCAGATCTATCAATGGAATGGCTATCGCGAGTAGTGTGTGGAGTTAGACAACGAGAAAATTTGCCCTACTACAGAACTGTCTCCAACATTGACAACTGGAAAAAACATTCATGAAGTCTCACACCGCTAACACTCCAACGACGAACGTATAGGCTACGTGGGATTTTAAGCTCTATTAATCATTTGACTCTGTCTGTCTGTCTGTCTGTCTGTCTGTCTGTCTGTCTTTCTGCTTCCCTGTCTATAGCCTAGGCCTATATCAATTATCAAAGACGTTATAGTCTACGTAGACTATTATCTAATAAGGTCTTTGCCTATAGCTATATCTACCTATCAATTCATCCACCTGCTTATCTATGTAATAATAATAATATAGCGTCCCCTTCAAGATAACTGCTCAGATGTGCTCCCGACCTAGGCCTGGCCAAAGAGCAAGGTTTATAAAAGAGCCAGACAGGTACTATGCGAGAGAAAACTCCGCCCCTGCTCGTCATTTGGCACTGTCAGTAGAAAGTAGGAGGGCCACACTCATCATCATCCTTGATAATGGACAACAGTCACATGCAAAAAAACACAGGATGGTCTGGAGAGGCCATTTCCAAACAGATCGACCTATGATTGAGAAAGCCCTATAAGACTTAGTATAAGTAGTTTGCGCCTCAGGATTCTTTGACAGTTGCACTCTGCCAGTGCCAGTCCCAAGCTTGGATAAAAAAGGAGAGCGACACTAATCGTCTTTGATATGACACAGTGTCCCTAGCCTAAACGGCAACAAGAAGAATCTTTGATAACCTTTCATAACTGACCTGTCCTATCCTCCTATCCACCGCCTACGTCTACATTGAAAATACATGCTTGTAATGTATGGGCTTGACCATTGCTCAAACCGCACACACACACACACACACACACACACACACACACACACAACAAAACATACACACACACATTACATACACATATCCGTAAGCCTACCTATGTACATGCATTAAATAGTGCATACATACATAAACACAGACACACAAACACACATGCAAACACACACACAGTTCTAAACACACCCCAATTCATACTGTTTGCACACATGCATATACACATATCGGGGTGCATACCAGTACTTACATACATATTATCTAAATCTAAATCTAATAAAAACATTTGCAAAGTGCTTCTCACAGCAGAGCTATTCAGAAGCACTCTCAGCGTAACAGGCCCATCTTTTCGTCTTTTCGCTGCTTGAAGACAGCGAAAAGATGCACGTGAATTTCCTACCAGAATCCTGCCACGAATTCCAGAGGGAAGGTGATTCCACATTAAAGGACCAACAATGGCAAAAGCTCGATGCTGTCTTAATGAGGTTCGTGATCTAGGTACAAATAGATGAAGACGGTCAGCTAGACGCTGGACGCACGCTGGACGCATGCTGGACACACGCTGGACGCACGTGGTAGAGCAGCAGATTGAGCTCTCCTGTCACACGCTCAACAACTCTGCTCTGCATGCAATCTACCGAGCATTCCTATGATACTTAATAAAATTCTATCCTCATTCTTCCTCATGTGTCCATTTTTCACACCAATCCAATTCAAACACCATCTGTACGCAATATGGACTTCTACTGAACCACAACTGATTTTATATATCACGGAATTCCTCACAATAAGCTGCTTCCCATTGCTCAGCCTTACAATTGCGAAATGAAGAATTCAGAAATTACAAAAATTAAATGTCGTGAACAAAACAATAGGGAAGACATAAAATATAGGAGAATAGAATAGCATCATATCACGCCAGATACCATTCACATTCTTTTTCCTCTAATCTACTAGTTGTTGGCTGTTGTTTGACTACAAAATGCCAAAACAGGCTCCATTGCCAATGCTAGTGAATAAGCTGGTGCCCCTGCACTTGGCTGTCAAGTGGTGCCTTGAAGTCTTGAGTTTACAAAGTTAATTTCCAATTATGATTACTTTTATAGCATTCTGCAAAGAGCGATATCTGGGACATTTGTCTCACATTGTAACCACAAAAATCATCGTCGTCATCATCATCATCATCATCATCATCATCATCATCGTCGTCGTCGTCGTCGTCGTCATCATCGTCGTCATCATCATCATCATCATCATCATCATCATCATCATCATCATCATCATCATCATCATCATCATCATAATCATAATCATCATCATCATTATCGCCACCATCACCACCACCATCATCACTACCACCACACCCCACCATCACCATCATCACAACCACCATCACCACCATCACCACCATCATCACCACCACCATCACCACCACCATCAAGATTCAAGTAACGAAACGAGAGCGTCTTTCTTACCTTGACGACGTGTTCTTTCCGCAGCAGTTGCTTCTCCAGCGCATGCTTGATGTTCCTCACCAACCAATGACCATCGTGAGGTCGAACCTCTGGCTCCATCAACAGGTAATCCTAATCAGACCAAATCAATCAAAATGTCAATCACCGTCAGTCAAATGTTATCAAATCCCTTTATTGATTCAATCAATCAATCACAAATTTATATAGCGCACCATCAAGATCGCTACTCAGAGGCGCTCCAAACCCAGGCCTGGTCAAAAAGAAAGATTTTGAGAAGACGGTAGAAAGAGCCAGCAGAGTCACGGAGAGCTGCATTTATTGAATGATTCATTGACATGCATATCATCGTATCAGTACCAACTAACAGACCGTATAAGAAGTATTGTGTTGTATAATTTATTTATTTCTCGCATTTGCTATAGCGCCCCTTTAAGCTCTCTCCTCAGAGGTGCTCCCGACTGAAGTGCAGACACTGCGTCAAAGTTTCATGCTGAAGCGCACGAGCAATTGCGAGTGAAGAACTTGCTCAAGGTCCTTACGCGGTGGCTTGAGAGTGGATTCCAACCTGGAACCCTCCGGCTCTAGGGCTCCGAACCCACACCTGCACACCCCAAATTGTGTTGTAATAAATATTAAGGTCATTTATAAAGTGCTTCTCACAGCAAAAGTCCCTTTTAGAAGCGCTCGGAGTGCGATCGACCCCGAGAAAAATGCAGGACTTGAGGCAAGAGAAAGATGAGGAAAGGCTACCAGAGAGAAAGGCGAAGCGAACTGATGGTGGTATAGTCCATAAAAAAAGAACTATTCAGGCAAATTATCTGGATTGAGCCATGGGAGTCCTGACATGGGGATGATGGGGAACAAAGAGGTCAAGCCAGGGCTTAAAGTGTGGCAGGACGGTCATGGACGGCGTCCTGGAACTTATTTTCAAATCTCCATGCCGTCCTGCCACTTATTTGGCCAGCACACCTGAAAATGTAAGGGGCGTCCTGGCACTTCTTTTTTACACTTTTAGCACTGGGTCAAGCCGATCAGAGGATCTAAGAGAACGTTGTGAAGTGGCAGAGAGGGGATGAAGCACGAGATGATCACACAAATACTTCAGAGCAATTGAGACTTAAGAACCAGGACAAGAACTAACTTTGAGTTGTAAAACGGACAGAGAGAGAGGGAGCCAGTGAAGTTGTTCAGTCATGAATGTAGAGATGTCATGATATTTTAAGGCTTTTAGCCCCACTTAGGCAAACTCAGTAAAATTGATATAAACTGCATATGTCAGTGGGAGTGGTAGGTAATTGTCAATCTGCAAGAAAGATGGCTGATACAGCCTGATAGCCATCATCTGCCCAGCCTAATTCCAATACCAAGAAAAACGTGGCTGCTAATGCATCATATATATATATATACATATATATATACATATATAATTTATATATACACATACATATATTTATACATGGATAGCTTATTGAGCTCATTTAAGGGACTGGTTCTTTCCTGTTTCTCTTCCTTATCCTCCTCTGCTTTCTTCCTTTTCCTCTTCCTCCTTTGCTTCATCAGGCCTAAAAAAAATGTTCTGTTTCCGGTAACAGAGCTAAAAAACATTGGGTAGGTAGGTCGGAAAATATTTTTATTTTGTAAAATATTTTTATGCAGTGACTATCCGAAAAAGTATACCCCACTAGTCTTTTTTGCACGCTGAATCAAAGTACGTGTTCTAAGCAAGTATAAACTGCCTATTTCCCAACTGTCTGCACCTAAAACTGCTCTAGAAACAGTCCTATTAATTTCATTTTGTTGACGTCTCTTATGTTATGTCAATACAAATGTTAAAAAAATATTTTTTGAAAAAAAAAATTAAATTTTTTCTGAAAAAAAAATGTTTTTGGAAAAAAAAATTTAATAAAATTTTTTTACAAAAATATTTGGGTCGCGGCCGTAAAAATGGGTCGGTCGCGTTACCGGAAACACAACAATTTTTTTTACGCCTCATCTCTTCTACCTCCTCTAACTCCTCTTAATCCTCTGCTTCATCTATTTCTTCATCCTCCTTCATCGTTCTCTTCTTCCTCTTCATCCTCCTCCTCATCTGCTTCATCATTTTCGTCTCCCTCCCTCCTTATTCTTCTTCTTTCTCCTCCTCCTCTTCCTCCTCCATCATCTCTGCTTCTTCATCTTCCCAGTTCTCCTCTTCCTTTTATCCATCCTCCAAACAGCACACCGCCACCAATGCACGGCTACAATATGTTGGATGACCTTTTCATTTTCAGACAGCACATGTATACATTCATCTTATTAAATATGCAGGACATGATTTCAAAGGCTATTGAAAATAATGAATACTCAGTGGGAATCTTCTTTGATCTAGCTAAAGCGTTTGATACGGTAGACCATAATATTTTGCTTAAAAAATTAGACAACTATGGAATTAGGGGGACTCAGCTCAGATGGTTTGCCAGCTATTTTGAGAGCCGTACACAAAGAGTTCTCTGTAATGGTGTCCTTTCTGAGCTAGGGTTGATCAAATATGGAGTTCCTCAAGGCTCCAACCTCGGACCACTCCTTTTCCTGCTTTATATTAATGACTTGGCCAATGTCTCTCCAACAATGTTTTTTATTCTATTTGCCGATGACACCAACGTTTTTTACTCCAATGGTTCATGGCAGACGTTGTTTCAAACTGTGAACGTTGAACTATCTAGCATAGCTGTTTGGTTCCATGCAAATAAACTCACCCTTAATTTAGATAAAACCAACTTTATTTTATTTAAATCCCACCGGAAAATAAAGCCAAATGACAATCTCTGTTTGCTTATTGATGATATTTCCATCAATCAAGTTGAATCTACAAAATTCTTAGGTGTGCATATAGATCAACATTTGACCTGGAAAGTTCATATTAATCAAATTGCAACTAAAATTGCTAAAAATATTGGTATTATTTCCCGCGTTGCTTATATCTTGCCAAAGACAATTAGAATGAATTTGTATTATACCCTTGTCTACCCCTACCTCACATATTGCAACCTTGTTTGGGCATCGACATATGAATCCAGGCTTCATAAACTTGTAATCTTACAGAAGAGGGCTGTTCGTATAATTGCGGGTATTCGTAAACGGGAACACACTGGCCCTTCGTTTAATGAACTTCATCTCCTGAAAATTGACCAGATAAAGGATCTCCAAATTAGCGAGTTCTTTTTTCGACTCGAACACGGTCTCCTTCCTTCGGTATTCCAAGGTTACCTCCCTCACGCCTCTGACATCCATTCGCATTTCACTAGGAATTCATCTGCTTTTCGCCCTGTCAAAGCTCAATCTAATACTAGGCGGTTTACTATTAAATCTTATGGCACTAAAGTATGGAACACAATACCAATTGACATTCGTCAATCGAGTAGTCTGCAGGTATTTAAAAAGAAACTTCGTGTTCTTCTACTCTCCTCCACTAATGCTACTTGAAGTGCACATGACCATGTGTAGTTAAGATTTTAGTTAAGTACTTAGTTAAGTTTGTTTCTCTATATGCTCTTGACAATATAAGCTTTTCTGCAATCTGTCATCACCTAATTTGTTTTAGTCTCTTTCTTTTAAGCTATCTTGATTAATTTTTCTTGGGACTTTTTTACTTGGGTGACCCTTCCCAGCGGGATGTCCATCCCTTTTGGGCCCCCCTTTGTAGCCAATGCATGCATGTTTTGTACTTTTATTGTTTTCTTGTTTTCTGGTTGCAATAAAGTGAATTGTATTGTATTGTATTGTATCTCGTATACTATTAATGCATTTAATTGAGCGCATATAATAATCATCATACTCATAATACACACAGATTATACCCACAAATGACATCCAGCTCATCACAAGACGCAACAGCACAGCATTGCCAATATCACGTGACCTACGACAATTTCAACGTCAGATGAAAAAAAGACGGAAGCTTCAAGCTGGGCTTTGAGGTCAGGGCCAGAGACAGGGCGAGAGACAGGGCGAGGGACAGGGCCAGAGACAGGGCCAGCGAGGTCACACTTGCACATATCTGTCTCGAAGGAATCCCGACCTCGCACGTTCATCCGCGCGTTCATCGACTCCGCGAACAACACTTGTGGTGTCACGTGACCTACGTAAATAATCTATCAGTCGACTCCCCGCTTTCGGCCAGCCCTCGAGAAATAATTCGCAAGAATTAACGGAATCATGTAAGCAGCTGGGTGATATTGCCTTAGGAGATTAAAAAATAATCGAATTTACCAAAGAAAATGGATATGAATGCATCTCTCATAAGAACCGAATGAAATAGTTATTAAGCAGCCATGGCATATTATCTAAGACGCGGCAATCAACCGGAAAGTCAAACGATGCATAAAGGTTTATGGATGGATGGACGGAGATCACGGATCATTGACTCTGAATGCATCTCTAGACTTCATGGTTCAATGGTTGTGCCAATCTTTTGTTAAGTGGTTTTTTAGACTCTTGTGGTGCTTATCGGAATTATTTTGGATGTTTTTTTATTTATGATATACAAGTAGGCCTATAATGAGTGCCTAAAATACTCAAAAATTATATCAACTGCATAGACTCATTCAAACTATATGATTCTATATCTGAACTGGCAAGTAACATTACAGGCATTAGGCATTGTGGGGCGTGGTGATGTAGTGGTGTAGCGACCTTGATAAAATTACAGTCCTTCACTCGCAATTGCAATTTTCGGTTGTAGGACCGTCCATCTGAAATGACCTCCCTTCAAAGCTACATTTATTACATCTGACCAATCAAACTTCGTTTCATTAAATTCCTGTCTTTTTTCTTCTGCCGTGGCTGGACTGGGAGCGCCCCTGAGTAACTTTATCAAAGGGCACTATAGAAGTCAATTAAATGAATGAATAATTGAATGAATGAATGAATGAATTGCTCGTGCGCTTTCGCGTGAAACAGTGATGCAGTGCTCGCACTGTAGTCGGGACTCGGGAGCACCTCTGAGTGGAGATCCTGAAAGGGAGCTGCAGCAAATGCAAGAAATAAAATGAAAAATAAATAAAATTAGAATTAAATCATTTATATAATTGCCCTTGGCTGATTTCTATGAATTTCATTCTACACACTGCACACAATTTAGCTGCAAACTCAACAATGTAGACTGTATGCTATGTGTCAGAAAACACGATCTCATAGACCCTGGGAGTAATAAACACGTAAACTGAACATCATGAACTCTTTCAAATTGTCGTGTTTTTTATGGAAATGATTGTTGCAATTCACACCAAAAAAACAGCAATAAACCACGACATCATTGCAACAAAGCCAAAAACATTGTATTAAACCCAGGACATAAAAATTCATTCTCTCATTTGCCATTCTACGCTAGCGACCTCTATCTAAACAGATCCTAAAACACGTTAGAGTCCTATGCTTAGAAACTGAACCACGCGATCGATTCAAGATTCTAAATAACAAAACAAGAAAAGACCACGAATTTTACTTCCTAGACATGTTTATAAGCAGAGCTACAGAAATATTATGGTACATGGCAACTTGAAATGTGAAAAATTACTATTTAAACATTATTGTCTGGTTTTAATTCAGCTGCATATTTAGTACCTGCACAATAATTTCCTAAAATTTATTTTCCCAACTCAGAAGAGGTAAACATTTATCCTTAATGAAGGCAAAGAAACTATTCAGCAAAAGACTAGCTTCGTAACTGTAGCCCTACACTGCTTAAATTGAGAGTACAGGTGATCTATGATCACGCAAAATGAATTGCTGATGTATAGTTACATGCCCTACAGTGAGAATTACCGGGGGGTTGGAGAGGTTAAACCCCCAGTCTTTCTTAGAGCCCATGTTAAAATCTGTTTTTTACACCCCAATTCCAAGTGGATAATGGTCCAACCCCCCCCCCCAACCCCCAGTTATTTTTCCACAATTCTTACACTGCCTACACAGCACATCAAGAACTTCCAATCAGAATTCTACTTCATTGTGGACAACTCTTTTGACTTAACGCAATGCTCCTGAATAAGCTGGTGCTCTACTCTTGACTTACTAGTGGTGCTTTAGAAGTTTAGAGATTACAATTAAAATGATTCTACAGCTTTTGACCAGCAGCTCTTCCTGCTTGCAACCCTCTGGAGAATATTCGTGACAAAAGCAAATAGATATGCAGATGACTGTATAATGTATAAGTCGACAGCCCAAGCAGTAACCTAAAAAAATCCCAATTAACTGCGTTTCAATGGAACCCAATTAACAATAGGAATGATGATCGCTGCTGCAATTGGCAACACAACAACAATACACGACATGACAATGACATCTGCATAAACAATTAATCTTTTATTTGCACTGGACAAAGGAATCAACCGACCCTACCCTTCCCATTTCTTCCCTTCCCTTTCCTTTCCGCTTTCCCACAACTCCATGTCTCTCAGCAGTGAATAGGCGATTCCAAGTCGCAGTCCCATTTCAGCGAATGGAACAAACCTTCCTTCGCTGCATCGTCCACCGAGTACAAGAATCGCCACGGAACAAATAGAAATTGCAGCGTCGTCTTTAGAAGACTGCGGAACCACCACCGTGCTCCGGTCGCTTTCCCTCTCTCCCACCCAATGCACCTGATGACCTGAGCAAGCAAAGAAGAGTGGATGGCCTGCTCTCTCTCTGTGTCTGTCTCTCTCTGTCTCTGTCTGTCTACGTCTGTCTATGTCCGTCTGTCTCTCTGACTCTGTCTGTCTCTGTCTGTCTGTCTGTCTCTGTCTGTCTCTGTCTAATAGTGTCTATCTATCTATCTATCTATCTGTCTGTCTGTCTGTCTGTCTGTCTGTCTCTGTCTCTCTCTCTCCCTTCTTCCCATGCCCCCCTCTCTCTCTCTCTCTCTCTCTCTCTCTCTCTCTCTCACACACACACACACACACACACACGCACCATCCACTCACACACACGCACACACCATCCACCCACACACACACACACACACACACACACACACACACACACAAACACACACACACCGCATTGCCACGGAGAACAATGTTGGAGGCAAGAAGCCGTTGCCTGCAGCTACCTGTCATATTGTTGCCGAGCAGCAGCAGATGATTAATGTTTCACGTGGGTTTCTTGATAACAAGATGCCCCCCCCCACCCCTACCCCCCCATTCCATTGCACCTCTCTCTGAGTCTGAACTCAGTGGGTCATCAGTCATTGCTTGAAGTAATTTAAATCTGACATCTTTAAATCTGAAGGAACATAATAACGAGAGATGAGGGAACAATAGATCTCACATCAACCAGAAACCCAACAACCTTCCCAATTGCCCATGCCATGATTTGCCCCCCAGGATTCTGGCCTGGCACTAAAACGAGCAAAGCAGCGAGGCTGCGCTAAGGACTTGGTCAGAAATAAGCTGATCTCGTAGACACGATTTTCATGTGGCGCTAATAAATTTTGAAGATTTTGATTTACCCGGACAACGACGACCTCCTTCGGACTACTCTTTTGGACAACCTTTCTGACATGACACAGCGCTCGTGAATAAGCCGGTGCCCTGCGCTTGACTTTCGAGTGGCGCTTTAGAAATTTGGAGATTACGATATACATTTACAATTACATAACATTGCATGCCCCGCTATCACCCGAATGTAAGCTAGAACGGGCTTGGATAGACAGAGAGAATCAGCAGCGGCGCTAGGGGCGGGGGGCTAGAAGGGGATAAGCCACCACAAAAAAGGCCATCCATATTTTCCCATGTAAAAAGAAATTATTTAGATGATTAGCCCCCACACCAAAAAAATTAACCAGATGAATGAAAAAAAGACATGTTGTGGACTTGTGGCCAGGTAATGCCCTCCCGAGAACACAGCCATGAAATGATAAAATAAAGCAATACACAATTATTAGCAAGTGTGTTTGTTAAAATGCAACGATTTTTCCAATGAAAGCATCATTTATAAAAGATAGAATAATGAAACCACGCTCACAGTTCGAAGATCAGTCAGGGCTGTGACTTGTGATGATAACTCGTAGATTGTCTGACCAAACGTTTCAGCCAATTTCTCAATTCTATCAGAAGAAAAAACCAGGAAATAAATTAAACCTGGAAAAGTAAAGCAACAACCACAAACACTAGCAAAACATTTAATGTTCCTTATGTTGCCAACATCTTTCAGCCTCTCATTCCAGGGTATTGACCTATTGAATTACCATGGGTGAACTTGCACAAACAAGCTGACAATGTCACGTAATGTAATGTAAATTAGTACTAATTAGGCTATATTACCGTAGTAATTTCTACAGCGCTGCTCACAGCCGAGACCATTCAGTAGCGCTCCCAGCGCAATAACCTCTAGATAAAAAAATAGGTCTTAAGAAGAGAGAGAGAGATGTAGATAACGATCCAGAAAGTAGAGTCCCACGCAGAGTGGAGGGAAGAGAATTCCACAAGGAGGGCCCAATGATGGTAAAGGATCAAGACAAGACAGCTTCTGGGCAGGGAGATTGAATGGTAGCAGAAAGATCAGAAGGACAGGGGTTCAAACTCAACCCACCAGCCCCATAAGGATGACTCAGTCTTCCACATGCATGGTGAATGTTCAATAATCACCGTGACATACGTGGACACCTTGCAGGTTGCCACACACCGTAAAAGGGCTGTAAAATCTGACTCCTGTTAAACTTGTTTCTATCATCCGCTGCTGCTACTACTACTATATAGCATAATCTTAGAGTGTAGGCTACTCGTGAGTTTGAATCATTATTGTTTTAAATTGAATGTTATCATTAGTGTTGGTACAAAGCTTTGAAGAAGTGCAATGGCGGGTGAAACAATTCACAGAATACAACGGCCGCCATGTTGGTGTGACAACCTCATTTATAGAAATGGCTCCATTAAAAACCAAACAAAATCCTTATAAATTATTAGTCCAAACTGCTTTTAATAACGCGAATTTTGTATGCGGAAGCAATCGATATGCATGCATACAGGAGCTGCAAGCTTTTGCTTTCACGCTGGAGTCTAGATCATTCTACAATGGGAGATTATTTCAGATCTGAAACCGGTTCTGACTGGCACGTCATGCGGATTATGTCAATCCTGTTTGTACGGCATAATGCATGCACCCGCTGACCTCCCTCCCGTTCCCGCCACCGTCCCCCGCTGTCGTCTGCTCGGCTAAGCCTGATGAAGCCACGTCACCTGAACGTCACTTTCAAATAGGATAACGTTTACTGTAGGCCGATGCTGTCAAATCGATAATAGAAACAGCGGATAAATGCTCATAATTACCCAGCCGAGTCTGTTGCATGGGGGACTCTTTCCCCCAAAACAGTCTATATCAACCGCTAGCAATTTATTAAGCTGAGCTGACTTATTATTAGTAATCGTGTGTATTTATATAGCGTCACTTCTTCAAGAGAAACTCCTCAGAGTAATGTAATGTAAATCTCATGAATTTCTGAGCATCATAAAAACAGTACCATATTATTTCTAGGTATCGTCGTCCTGGAGGCCGGTTCAATCACAGGCGCTATATCAAATAAAGTTCATTGTCCTTTGTCCGTTCCAGTAATATAGGTCGAACGAAGGTGTAAAATTCATGATGGTTGTCATGCATTGGTGAAGGAGTAGAATGACAAAAGAATAGCTTGAGGGGTTCAATTTCTCAACCACAAGTGAACGAGTGCAGAGGAAAGTCAGGTAATACCGGCAGGTAAACATGCTTTGGTGCTTTCAGAGCACTACATAATTCTTTAGTAGGCCTAATTAGTAACTATCTGATATCGAAAACTTTGTCATAATATATTTCAAAACATTGCATTACATTTGATCTCATTGTTGTGATGAGCTTTATATTCATAGATAACTACATAAATCTGTTACTACAATTTCAGCCACATATAATTCGCGGGGCAAGGTGGTATAGTGGTAGGTTCTGAGACTTTGAGTCGAAGCATTCCATGTTCGAATCCACCACAAGCCGCCACGCAGGGACCTTTGAGCAAGTCCTTCACTTGCAATTGCTCATGCGCTTTGATGTGAATCTCCTAAACAGTGTCCACGACTCCACACTGTAGTTGGGAGAGCCTCTGAGTAGAAAGCTTGGTACTTGTTTTTTAATTCACCCCCAACAGTCATTGGCGGCCAGAAGAGCGCTGATTCTTGCTTGTTTGACGACCACTAAATTTTTTTAATTCGATTTAAAATATTTCCTAACGAAATAGAAGTGGGATTTAGCGCCTGAGGGTCGGTTACGGCTAGTTTTATGGTTAATGCAGTCATTCTGCTGAAATTGAAGCTGGATTGATGAAAATGTTCTTGCCTAACTGGAGCTGGATTGACGAAAAATTATTATTGTTCTCTAAATAGAAGTTGCATATCAACTATATAATAATTTTTATAGGATGCTACCAAGAACCAAAGCTGTTGGGGGTGAATTAAAAAACAAGTACCGAAAGCTTGAAGGGACGCTTTAGAAAATGCGAGAAATAATGAAAAATAAGAAATAAACCTATGCGACAACACTTTACATTCTTATCATTCTCAACCCTTTAAAAAGTTTCTCTCCTTAGTTCTAATATCAACCTCTGCAGTGTCTGCACACTGACTGAAATATGATCTTTTATTTTTCATCATTCTCAACCAAATGAATGTCATCTTCCATCCAGGGATACTCTAGTAAGATACACTGTCTACAGACAGTCATCTAGACCTGAACAAACGAATCTTTCCTTGTGGATTTCATAAAGATCAGGGAAGCAGAAACATTTCTACTGACTATTACTGACTGTTATATGAATGCGTGAGAACTCGTTATAGTGTCCCTTCAAGATTTATACTCAGAGGCGCTCCCGACTACAGCGCGGACACCAGTATTGGAGTCTCATGCCAAAATGCATGAGCATTCAGCATGCTGTGGCTTGAGGTGGATTCGAGCCCGCAACCTTCCACTTCCAAGTCACCAAACATAACCCTACATCACCGCGCACCACACACTAGTTATAAGACAACTCGTCCAATTACCTACTCCTGCTTGAACTTGTGCTGGAAATAATTGGTTTTTTGGAAGTGGTGAAAGAAGAGCCTAGACAGAACTGCCGAAGATAAATTTTTCTATCTCACAGGCAACTCTCCAGCTTAACCTTCATGCTGCTTAAAACACTCTGCGGCTTAATAATAATATGAAGATCTGAAGTTTCAGGAACAAGATTTACAGATTTTAAGCCTAAATTTTTCAGCCAGTGCTGATATCCATTTCAAAATCATTAAAAAACTTTATGTTAATTGCTAACAAAACTGCAGAACTCCACAAATGAGCACCTCCACGACACAGCAAGAAAATTTGCACAATCATCAAACTCTCCTGTTCGGGGTAAAACTTGTTTTCATGTAAAAAGTTCACATTTCTTGCTCAACTTATTGTCAGGCCCCAATATATAAATCTTTGTTTATTAATTATTATCAATCAGAATGACAAATCACAATCTGTTACAATTCAAATGACAAGCATCACATTGCAAAAGCTAATCTAACTCTAATCGGCCTATATAAATGTTGTGGGGGCGCAGTGGTGTAGTGCGTATGTTCGCTGCCTTGTAGTCGTAGGGTTGCAGGTTCGAATCCACCTCAAGTCGCCATGTAGGGACCTTGGGAAAGTCCTTCACTCGCAGTTGCTCAGCACTTCGGCGTGAAACTCCGATGCAGTGTCCCCGCTGCAATCGGGAGCGCCTCTAAGTAGAGCGCTCAAAGGGGCGCTATAACAAGTTCACATACAAACCAACAAACAAACATAAATAATAATTTTTAGACACTATGAAACTCCTTAACTACATGGACGACTGGTCTATCTATGATAAGGTAATCAAAGGTCTTTCTAAAACAATATTAACCCTCTGGATCTTGGACTGCTATGGATGAAAACTGTCTGAAACGATTCTTTGTTCGCACAGATCATTCTCAGCATATATATATATATATATATATATATAAGCTGGGGTACCCGGCGTTGCCCGGGAAATTGATTCACTGTAGGCCCTACATTAGATGTCTTTACACATTACAGAAAAGATCCTTTAAAACCATTGCCGCCCCTGCTGCTACTACTGCTGCTACTGCTGCTGCTACTGCTGCTGCCGGTGTTGCCTACCCATGGCAATTTGCCATGTATGTAATACTATGTATGTACTTACGTACGCACATATGTGCATATGTGGGTACATACATGCATATATGTACATACATAGGGCCTCATAGGCAAACAAACATAAACAGGCATACATATGTATGCATGTATTGTATGTACGTATGTATCATCATCATCATCAATATCCTTAGGCTCAATGCCCATAGGAGTCCGACGCCACTCTCTGTCTGAGTCTGTCTCGCGTCATGTTGCCCAGCTTCTGAGCATCTATAATGCTTCTGCAAGGCCTTTGAAAACATTCACTGTACATTATGTGTCTTTACACATTACAGAAAAGATCAATGCTTCGGCATGAAACTCTGATGCAGTGTCCGCGCTGTAATCGAGAGCACCTCTAAGTGTATGTATGTATGTATGTATGTATGTATGTATGTATGTAAGTATGCATGCATACATGCATGCATGCATGCATGCATGCATGCATGCATGTATGTATGTATGTATGTATGTATGTATGTATGTATGTATGTATGTATGTATATACATACATACATGTATGTATGTATGTAGGCCTGTGCATGTATGTATGTATGTATGTATTGTACGTAGGTATGTATGTATAATATGTATGTATGTTTGTATGCAAGAATACAGACATTTATATATAGCGTCTTACAATAACCGCACGGTTTCATCATTCGTATTAAACAAATGTTCCAGTCTCGATTCGAGTGCTTTTAAAACAACTCAAACAGCATCAGACATTGGCGTCACGAAATATTGTCAGCCAACGTTAAGCCGAGACATAAATTCAGCCACCGCAGCAGCAGCAGCAGCAGCAGCAGCAGCGTCAAGTGTAGTGGAATCATCATCATCCATCGTCCGTGGGGGAGAGCAGGGCAACGGTGGTGGCATCTCTTTTCCAGCAGGTCTTTCCCCTACCGCTACTTCGACCTCCGTCCATTATCCCGCATCATGCCTCTCCTCTCGTGATGCTGTCTGTCCGTCCTCCCAGGCAACCGAAATACATTAGCACCTGAGAAGGAATTTTTTTCATTTCCTACCTCCGTCCTCCATATATTATCGGATCTCTTACTGGTCATCTGTCTCTGTCTGAGTGTCTGTGAGGCTGGCATTCTGGTCTGTGTGTCTATCTCTCAGCTCATATGTCTGTCTGTCTGTGTGTGTCTATGTGTGTGTCTAAGTGTCTGTCTGTCTGTGCCTGTTTGCCTGTGTGTGTCTGCCTGTGTGTGTCTGTCTGTCTAATTGACTACATGTCTGTTTGTCTGTCTGTCCATGTGTCTGTCTGCTTGCCTGTCTGTCTGTCTGTCTGTCTGTTTCTTCCTGTCTTTGTATCGCCATAATGCAGCATCCTTTGTTAGCACATGATCCATAAACTCAATAACAACAACAACAACAGCTCTAGTAACTCAATAAAAATAACAAGAGTAACTGCAAAAACAATAGAATATAAGTGAAGCTCTTGAAGCACATAAAAACATGAGAACTGAGCTGACTAGTAGACTGGAATAATTCTGAACAGCCATGCTTTCTCTCCCCTATTCACCCTTCCTCGGCCAACGCCAAAGTCCACATTGTAAAATGTAAAGCCATTGCATTTCTGACTCCTGGAAAACAAACTCCGTGCACCCAAACTAGAGACACTAACATTAAAAGCAAGAACCAGTTTTGGTGCATATACGTAGGCCTATTTTACTGTATTTCACTAAAAGATTAATCAAATTTGAAAGAAATTTAGTACCATCTAAACTTCTAAAGCTCTCAATATGAATCTTTCGTGATTCATAAAACTCTTTTTAACCCACAGCTGGATACGCCCAAAATAATGTCCTCGGAAATACAGTCATAACCGTACATGTACAATTATTCCACAATCCGATTATTGGCGATTCATCTTCATAATGCGCCAATCAGCACACGCTGCACAGCACACAACAATCCTCGCATTCTGTTTGTGTGTGGCGTCTCAATAAGCTAATGCATCATCATCATCATCCTCTCCGTATTTTTTCCACGACTGAAAATACGTACAAATATTCTCCGCATTCACAACAACAAAAAGCAGAGAATGAAACAAAGACAGCAACATCCTGACATGTCCAACCTCTTGGCAAAACATGGAGAGGAGCTATATAGCAAGCAACTCCAGAGTTAGGCTACTACCATGATCATGGGGCACGGTGGTGTAGTGGTGGCGTCGTTGCCTTGGAGCCGAAAGATTTGAGGTTCGAATCTACCTTGCCGCGTAAGGACCTTGGGCAAGTCTTTCACTCACAATTGCTCAGCGCTTCGGCGTGAAACTCCGATGCAGTGTCCGCTCTGCATTCGGGAGCGCCTCTGAGTAGAGAGCTTGAAGGGACGCTATAACAAGTGCACATACAACCATGATCATGACGTGATTGTGATGACGTATGCAATCAGATTAAAGCTGAACCGTAGTCAATAAATGTCAGACGTTTGTTGATACAGACCGCTGACATGTCAGATGGGAACCATACCAACAGTAGGACCATAATTGAACCGTCTGGGTGGCAGGGCACCCCCCCCCCACCCACCCCAAAACACCCCCCCCCCCAATCCTCCCATTAAACACGAGTCTCTCAAATCCAGCTCACATGTATGTATGATCACTGGCAAGATCATGGAGTGCAGTATTCATATCGCGGCTTATGACATCCAAATCTCGGTTAATAACGGGCACAAACTTTACACCTGTTTTTTATTGCGTGCATGCACCCCGTCTGACATAAGGTGCACGTGAGATAGCGTGTGAGTGTCATGAGAGGTATGAAGCTCTCATGCCTCGACCCTCAGGAGCCATGCTTCTCAAAAGCAGTGCTGCATAAATACCCAGGTGTGCACTACCTGCCTAACTGTCCAAAGGATGAAATGACAGTGCTCAGAGATTGGCAGAGAACGAAAGATACACGGAGACAAAAACAGGTAGAACCAGACCAACTTCAATTCAATTCGTTCAATTGAGCCCAGTATATGCATGCATGTGCACTTGTTATAACTTGCCACTTCAGGATTTCTACTCAGAAGCGCTCCCGACTACAGTGTGGACACTGATTCGGAGTGTCACGCCAAAGCGTTGAGCAATTGCGAGTGAAGGACTTGCCCAAGGTGCCTACGCGGCGGCTTGAGGTGGATTCGAACCTGCAACACTTCGGCTGCAAGGCAACGAACATACCTACTATACCTGGATCCTCAACCTGGATTGGCCTCCCACAGTGACAAAACAGCAATAAAGCAAGTGTAACAAAGAAACCAATAAAAAACAACAATTAAAACATATAATATAAACGCAAAAAATGATTAAATACAAGAATTTATACTGCAGTTTTTAATCAGAACAAAGGGCACATCTAGACAGGGACGCATTGAACAAGTAATTGACTGAGTGCTGGTATAAATAAGTCAGACAGATAAGCAAACAGTGAAAAACTGGACCGTGTATCATAATAATTAGTGTGCTTAATGTGTGGGCATGGATAAGTCCTTTGAATTGTGATAGACTGGGAGCATTTTAGATATCTATAAAATATTTTATAAATTATTCCAAACTAGGGAACCCTGATACTGCACGGAAAGTTTACGCATGCTGGTTAATTGAAGCATAGATCAAGACAGAGTACTTCAACAGAAAAATATAAAAAAACAGGCTGAAGAGTGTTTTTAAGAAAAGCAATTCAAACTTACGCCAGCAGTGGCAAATTGAATTCTGCATTGTTCGCCGGAACCAGTAGTCCGTGCAGCACTAGAATAATCCTGAGAATATGAACAGCAGGGAACCAGCGTCCGTAGTAATCCATCACCACAGAAGCAGCAGCGGCGGCGGTAGAAAAGAGCGGGAAGATGATGGTCGTCTGCTGCTATCGTCACGGCTCAGATGATCGTTGAATAAAGACAGACAACGTCATCATCCTTTCTCAATCCAGGCAGTACCATCAATCCCAGCCTGCATTAAACTCGAGTCCCTGAAATAATTCGAAAAGAAGCAGTTCTGTTATAAATTCATGGCTGCAGGCCTCACCATCTGTAACTCCGCCACTGCTGACAGTGCCAGTCCCAAGCCTGGATAAAGAAGGAGGGCGATGCTAATGAACTTTGTTATCAGGCTGTCGTTAAACTGAAACTACTACTATTTCAACATCTTGAATGGCCGGTCAGAACAGCCTATGTTACCGCTGACCAATCAAACTCTGCTCTTATAAAATCATTCAAGTTTTTTTTATATTGAGCCGTGGAAATTTCGGCCAGATGACTAAAAATAAAGAATAAAGACAGACAACGTCATCATCTTCAGCGTCCTTTCTCAATACAGGCAGTACCATCAATCCCAGGCATTAAACTCGAGTCCCTGAAATAATTCGAAAAGAAGCAGTTCTGTTATAAATTCTTGGCTGCAGGCCTCACCATCTGTGACTCCGCCACTGCTTGCACTCTGACAGTGCCAGTCCCAAGCCTGGATAAAGGAGGAGGGCGACGCAAATGAACTTTGCTATCAGACAGCGTCGTTAATTAAACTGAAACTACTACTATTTCAGCATCTTGAATGGCCGGTCAGAACAGCCTATGTTACCGCTGACCAATCAAACTCTGTTCTTATAAATCATTCAAGTTTTTTATTGAGCCGTGGCTGTGCTTGGGAGTGCTCCTCACTAGGTTTCTTGAACTGATGCTATATATAGAGTGAATGAATGAAAGGATGAATGCCACAGAAGGCATGACCAGTCACAATCCATCCCAATTAAAACGTATACACAGAGATAACAAAACTGAAGACTAGTTATTTAAAGAGTTTAACCGAGAAAGTGGAACAAATTGTATGGCAACTTGAGAATCTAGACTGCCTAACATCTGAGCTTTCAGCATAGAAATCCAAATAAATAGGTCGCATCACAACACAAGGCCACGTTGAAACGCGGAATTAAATTTGAGAAACACTTTCCATCATATAATTTTATGCTCCGTACCGCAAACAAGTGAATTGGAATGGCCTCCCCTTGACGCTTCACTCCCTTTTACGAACCCCTTTTTAGGCATTACGTACTACCTCATCTTAAACCAGTTTTTATTGGCCATGCTGAATTTGCTGATGCTGGGAGCGCCTCTGAGTAGTCCTTTGAAGAGGCATTATAAAAATTCATTCAATGAATGAATGAATGGATGGATGAATGAATAAATGAATGAATGAATGGATGAATGAATGAATGGACGGATGAATGAATAAGTGTCTCGTCATCAGATGGATTGCTGCATGCCAGATGCACTGTGTTGGATGGATGATGTGACAGACAGCAGTGGGTCATGGATCACACAGTGGCGCTGCTGACTATCGATATGTCCCTCGTCCTTGATTCTACGTGCATCGGGAACTCTGAACTCACCACCATCCATCAACTCTGTTCGTTGGGTTCTGTGTTCCTACGAACACCTGCTGCTGCTGATGATGCTGATGATGCTGCTGCTGATGATGCTGATGATGCTGCTGCTGATGATGCTGCTGCTGATGATGCTGCTGCTGCTGATGCTGCTGCTGCTGATGCTGATGCTGCTGCTGCTTCTAGTTGTATCTCGGTCATGTTTGTGATCTGATGGATGCATTGCTCACTTATTCACTTCATGAATTAGGACTGTTTAGGCTTGCTTTTATGTGCACTTGTTATAGCGCCCCTTCCAGATTCTACTCAGAAGCGCTCTCGGCAACACTGAATCGGAGTTTCACAATACAATACAATATACATAATACAATTAGTCATTTATACCACGCTTTAACAAAAACAAGTCTTGCACAAGAGCACGCGAAGCACTGAGCAATTGTGAGTGAAGGACTTGCCCAAGGTCCCTACATGGCGGCTTGAGTGGATTCAAACTTGCAAGTTGCAACCCTTCGTCTTCAAGGCAGCGAACATATCCACTACACCGCTGTGTAAACTAATTTTTTTGTGCAGAGAGAGCACCTGCCACTGGTTTCCTCCTGGCTGCAGGTGCTATACAAATGTCCTATTACAATGGCAATAACAATAACAGGGTGCATGTAGGACAATGTAGGTATTGTAGGATTATAAGAACTTCGAAATTTCCATTGTGCCTTTTAGAAGCCAGACAATGCATAAACTCAGTCAATCAATCAATCAATCAATCAATCAATCAATCATAATTTATATAGCCCCCTTCACAGTACCTACTCAGAGGCGCTCCCGGCCACGATCAAGCGAGAAAAAACCAGTCTTTAACAGTTTTTGAAATTGAGAACAGCTTGGGAGGTGTCGCATAGTCAAGGGAAGTCCATTCCAGGTTGTTGGACCAACCACAAAGACTGAACGCCTCTGCATTGTGCAGAGCGAATGAAAGGAAACATTAAGTCACCATGGACAGCAGAGCGCAGTGCGCGACGGCCTATGCAAATGGAAATGGGAGAGCAATGCTCACACAGATAAGAGGGTGCCAGCCTGATAAGCAACGCCACACCAAAGCTGCAATCCTAAATGAGATGTGCTGCAGGAAAGGAAGCCAGTGCAAGACCTCGCGCATATATTGTCCAGAATCATCTCACAAACAATTCATAATGACTAATTGCCGTGATTTAAGACTTTATGAGAAGACAGAAAAAATCTTATTTTTATGATTCAGTGCTAGCATGGTTTTATGTCTTAATCAGTAAAGCTAACTGCATGCAACCAGTCATAAACTGAAGAATCGAGGATTTTAATGACCAAGGGGAGACATGCAGTCCAGAAGGCTGAAGCAGGCACCAAGTAGCCGAGTTGAGTGCTCAATTTAACCGTTCTCATGCCGACACTGCTTGAAATACATCGGCTACACTCAAATGACAAAGTTTATGCACTAAGACCAACTGTGAAACCATCATTACAGCGTGAAATGCAACAGACTTAAGTATTTAATTATTGATGTGCACTGTGATAATTATACCTGATAACTATGACTACATACAAGCACACAATGCCACACACACATACAAACAATTATTCACATAATCATTCACATAATCATTCACATAATCATTCACATAATCATTCACATAATCATTCACATAATCATTCACATAATCATTCACATAATCATCCACATAATCGTTCTCACTCATTTTGGCAAAAAGGCATCATTAAGAGATGTGAGTTTCGACAAAATATTTCTTCTTCATCTCACAGATTACTGCAGAAGTTTTCGACTGCAAAATCTTAATACATAAATTCCTCTTACGATGGAGAAAAGTATATTAAAGACAAAAAAATATTTAAAATATTCCTAAATAATAATTTTTACGAACATCATTTCATAACATTGGCAATAATGAAACTCATTCATCATCTGACTAAAAAGAATTTGTAGACCTACCTGACATTAATTAATCAACCAAAATGCTTTAGACTACAAAATCACAGGTAAAAGCATCAATAGTGACACTGAACCGACACCTGAAAAGATTTAATGCACCTTGGTGTAGCCTAGCAGGAAAAATCAATTCAAGTTTTTTTAGTTTCAACTGGATAATGAAAACAATTTTTGAGAGATAATGAATTGTAAGCTGTAATCATATTCCCACACAAAACAGCCAGCAGGCAATAACAAGCTACAGCAGTCACATAGGTCCAGAGAGACCCAGACAGATAAACAAAGACAGATAGAGACAGACAGACAGACAGACAGACACTAAGACATAATCTGTCCACTTGCCAAATATAAGCTACTTACAGAAAAGCAGCTGACTGCGCCAATAATCCCAGTTTCACAATCCCTGCAGAATATCACAAGCTCTGCTGCTGTTTCTACCTGAATTTACGACTCGTGTTTACACTGAAACTCGATCGAAGTCATGCATCTATAACAACTCTCTGATCGCCAATACAACAAGGTATAGACTAAGCCTCCAGCAGTAGACACAGACGTCGTGGTTGCCCAACAGAATGCAGCCGACTACCGCGCCGCATTGTCCAATTAAACGCAACGGTGACCAACTCGGACGAACAGAGGAAAAGAAGAGTCGTCTGATTGGCGCATAATCAGGATAATTAGACGTATCAGGGCGATACTAAGAAGCACGAACGCTAACGAACGTTGGTGTATGCATCGAAAACGCACCGCCGTCGCACATGGCACGGGTCATAATAAACACATACATGTATAATACGTACGCTGATCACAGTAGTCATCCGAAATGGCAGCGCACATACACACGCGCGCATAATCCAACAGAAGCAGGCGCGGGCAGGCAACGCTTGCAGCGGTAGCAGCGGACGAAGAGGAACCATAGACGAATGACGACGGACGAAAGCGAGAATGAATGACTGAGCGAACGAAGGAACGAAGGAACGAATAAGACAGAATAAGTGCATCAAGCGCCGACAAACGACTAAAATCGATAATCACCGTCGGTCCGTCAGCCTCCTCTCCAGTGATGCCACAGCTGGGTTTTTCCACTAGATCTGGGTTTTTTGCCTTCGTCTGGGTTTCTGGGTTTTTCAGACCAAATCTGGGTTTATTTTGGGGTTTTTTCAGAAGGAAATCTGGGTTTATTTCTGAAACCTCAGTGGCAACACTGCCCCTCTCCTTCTCCTCCACATCATCATCATGGGAATGCGATCATAATCTTCCGCGTACGCATACTCCGACCGAGTTCCGACCGAGTTCCGACCAACTGACAAAGCAAGCAAGCGGCAGCGATGAATTTAGATGAATAAGTAGGAAGCCTTGTCCACGTCCAGTAATTAATAATCGGCCTATAATCCGATGGCTAGGAAAGAAAGAAGAGGAGGACGACGACGACGAGGATGGTCGATCGGTCGATTAATGGCCGACCACGACGATCCCCATCGTCTCGAGTTGTTAGCCCCTCATTGGGTGGAGAGGAATAGGAGCTAGGAGAGGGGAGTTGGGGATGTGTATGGCAGGAGGGCGGTTAATGGCAGAACGTGTGCATAATTAGAATTATTTCCTAGTGTTAAAATCTTCAAACGAGCGACGTCGCTCCAGACCGAACGCCGATCGATAATCTGCGGAATTCCTGGAAAACTCTACCCGTGGTAAAATATCCCCTTGCTTTTGGTCGGTCGGTTGGTCAGTCGGCCGACCGGCTACTAATGCTGACCAACGGAGGTGGGGTGGGGGTGGGAGGAGGAGTCAGATCTCGTGACGAATGGCGATCGACCAGCAGAAGAGTCGTATTAAACTGCACGATTGGCCGACATTTAATTTAATTTAAAACTGCGCCGCAGTGCATCAATAAAGATTAATCTTCTGGGGAAAAGTAGTCTGTCGGGCAGCTAAGCCTGCTCACGCATGAAGCCTGTGTCTCGAAAATGGACGTCTAGTCAGTTTCATAGCAATTTCAAGACGCGTACATGCGCTAGGTCTATCTGCCGATGCAGAATTTCTGATCTCACATGGCATTGAGCGCAGTAGACGTAGTAATGCAGCTCTGAAAAAGGCTTGCAAAAGGACAAATAATTGTGTGAAACGCCCCGTGGTTATACTTCATAAGAGAGTTGATTGCTCAAGTAGACAGTCATATCTCAGCCAGGATGCTCTCAGACACGAATATTATGAAACTGTTCTTTGGCTACTGCACCAGCCTGCAGTCCAGTCGATCGTTGAATAGTTACAGACATGGGCGCAATTTATTAGGGGCTAGGGCCTGGGGGCCGTGGGGGCTACGCCCTCCACATGAACTAACAGACTGCAGTGATAAGGTAGGCCTACATGAACTAAAACCAAACTCCGTCCATGTCACAGACTATAACGTTAGTATTATGCTCTGTTACTCTCGTCTCTCGATGCTTATGTTTTAGTCTTACAGGTGCACAATAATTGTGTATTAAGCAAGGCTGAATTTAATAGCCTATGCATTGCAGTATCCGACCTGCTTGAACAGCAGGCTTTAATAATTAAATTTTCTACCACGGAATTAATTAAGACAGCAAGCCGATGATAGTTCGACTTGGTCAGATTCTGCCCTGCAATTTTATTCCTTCCTGGGCAACACATCTCACTCCTACACGTACAAAGCCATTACAGGTCGACCCGAGGTCGGTTCCATTTTTAGTGCACCTTTGCAAATCAACACAGCGACGTTATTTGCAGGCAGCGGCTCAAACGTTACGCATCTATCATGCTTGGTCAAACCATTATATAAATTATCACCCCGTCATGGGCGGAGACTTAGGGAGAACAGAGGGGACAGTCCCCCTCAACGAATGTGTTGGGGGGGACGGCCCATGTATTTGCCCTCCCCCAATTGTTGAGTGGATCCATCCCTGGTCGTGTATAAACTGACCAGTGATCATACTTTAGTGAGTTTAGTCATATAATACTTACAAACTTCGCTAAGCCATTGAGAGACGAATTGAAAGTGACGAAGACTACAAGAGATATAACTTGCTTGTTGACTGCGGCAAGAGACTTTAGTGTCATAACAAGTACATACCAAGTAATTAAGAAAGCCGCAAACAAAAGCAACAGGAAAACTGGTTATGAAAATAGCCATCAGGGATTGCTTTATTCAGAAACTGACCAGTCAAAAACAATCAACATTGTCTCCACAACAACTAGATGTTAATCAACTTTTCAAATCAAAAGCACCGCTTCTTTCTGGATTCTTAGCAACAAATTATTGTAGTAGGAACTCCATGGTTTAAAATAAGATATGGTTTAGACATGAACTGAGACAGGAAGGTCGCTAAAACATGCCGATGGTGTGATGGCAATGCCTTAAAAGTTGCTTACCTTCCAATATCAACAGAACGGTTGTAGATTATTTAAAACTTATCTTACTTATCACAGCGTGCAAGTCTCTTATAAATCATTTAATTCAACCATGACTGTGTAATCGTGTATAAACAATAATTTTGTGTAGCAACAGGAAAACAAACCAATCCAAAAACAATCATGTGGGAAAACAATGATGCTCAATTGTAACAATCACCATTAGGGGCCATCCATACATTACGTATGCAAAAATTCGTATTTTCGACACAGGGACAGATACAGAAATTTTGGAAGGGAGGGGGGGCACCATTTAGTGGAAGGGGAGAACAGTCTACAGTTGCCCGAATTGGGAGATTGAACTAGGGGTTGTTAATTTCCAATAATATAATGGCCTGCTATACGAAACTTTTTACAACTGGTGAGAAAAGTGCAGGTTTTGCTCTCCTATTCCTGCTGGAGTTGATGTAACTGCAGTTAAGAACCTTTTAATGTCACAGCAATATGGCAATGTTGTTGCTACAGATGATATTTATGCTTTCACTTCATTCACTCAAAGTTTATTTTGGTACGGTTATCAACCAAAACGAAGGTTACTAATCTTGCAGACATATACAATTATACATTTTAAACTCGAAGACAAGCATTACATTGCATTTGATACGGCAGGTCAGCCAATTAACCCTTTGTGAACTAAAATGCATTGAAAACATATGTAGTTGGTTGTTATTTAGGGTTAACAAAACTTCACACGATTGGCATCAACCAAAAAAATGCTCAAACAGAATTTCACAACAAAACCCGGCCCCATGCTATCGCGAGTAGAAACGTCAGACAAAATTACTTAAATCTCTCAAGACTTCACAAAAATCTCTCACGTAACAAGCATTTCGACGCATTCAAGCAAATATCTTATTTACAACAATGTTCCGTTCAGTTTACCATCTCCGTGTCACCAATGAACTCAGTTATTACATACATAACATCGTGACTAGCTGAATAATAAATATGAATGAGGTTTTTATATCCTAAAAGACTTTTAGGTCTGTTTCGTAAGCATGTAGTAGCTGATATGCAACGGTGCAAAGCCTGAAACATGCATAGATTTTCTAATTACCAGATCTGTTGTCTTTATTCAAATTGTCTGCATCCTTGAATTCTGAACCAGAATGACTTTTGGTAAGAATAAAATTTACTTTTAACAGAGCAGTTGAAACAGAGAAGTCTAACTGAGAAAATAAAAAATATCTGAATTCATAACAACCTTCTAACACAGATTAAAAATTTTGGTAACCAAACCAAAAAATTCTGAATTCCATCAAGCGTCAACAAATAACCTATCAAGAATCTTAACAAGATTTCAAATGCAAAATCTCTGTAAACAGTCAGAATTTAACCGACATCGATGATTTTGCAACTTGAAATATTGTACAGAACTACAGATCAAAATAAATTGACATCAACAGACAAGTGCAGAATTACTATTGGCTCTAATGTTAAAGCCATGTTAGGTACTGGCACAACTGTTAGAACAGTCTAAATAAACATTAAATACCATCCATTACTTCTTCAGCGCTTTGCAGAAAAGGGAAACGTTATTCCAAGCAGGATAAATCTTTACATGAATAATGTATTCATTGCCACATAAAGTGCAAATCATTCAGTATGGTAAACTATGGTAGTACATATTTCAGGACTGAAAAAATTAATTTACTATTTGTTGTAAAATCAGTCGATCAGTCAAAAGTGATAGCAGCATTCAGAATTGACACTTCATCAACATCTCTAGTAAATTGAAAACATCGTCAATTAAAACAGCAAATGGCACAGCATATTATTCTTCAGTTCAAAACTTGCTCATCCACGAGGTAAAGGTTTTCGTCAAGATCTAGCCTGTGTAATAAATGCCTGAAAGAAAGTAAAACATAACAGAATGTAAATATATAATGGCAGAGTTAGTGTATAAATGCAATTTAATGCAAAATTCTTCAAAATTTCTCAGCACCACATAACTGGTGCAGTGATGCCATATGTATGTATATATGTATATGATCATTTATATAGCGCCTTAACAAGAATCTCATAAAGGCGCTTAATATGAACATACGAACTCAAGTTCACAAAACCAGGCTGCTTTTTACTTTCCAGGGCAGATTTCAGTGTGGTCACACCAATGAGACAGCACAGTGTTGGTAATCATTGATCACGGTCAAGTTGTGGCACAGTGAATATAATATCTACGATTAGCTAAAGAGCTCGCTTCTCACGTTCAAGTGAAAAAGTAGCAAAGGAGAGTGCAAGCAGAAGAGAAGTGAAATTAGCAATTTCTGAACCTTATAGTTTCAAAACAAAAAGCATCAGCGGATGAAAATTTAGTCTAAGCTGGTATCTCAACAATGAGTAAAAAAATTGAATAATTTACCTTAAAATACGATTGAAACAGTTTGCCGTTGGTCTGCAATGTCTGGCACATTTCCTGGAAAAATAAAATATAAAAAATGGTTCCAAACAACAAGTGAAATAATCAATTTTAACCATACACAATATATTAACTGGCATTAACTCAAAACTTAAAAAATACCAGGAATCTGCCAGTTCATAGATCTTAAATAAAAAAAATTGCAACCCTGTGCTATCTTTGTAAGTCGTTTACCCCCAAGATTTTTCCAGATCTTAAATATATTGGTCGATATGCAAGCATTAACTCCGCTACATATTTCATTCCTTAATTTCTCACGAAATAGTGAAATTAATATGAAAATCCATTCGAATAACTTTTAACATATTGGTATCTGTTTATCATCCGAATACCCAAAGAAAAACATTTCTTACATCTCAAACTCTATATTTTGCTCTCATCAACCTAATAACATGTATTGGTGATGTTAATAGTATTCAACAATAGTATTTTTACAGAAGGAAAGTATTTATTTCAGATTACGAATAGGTTGTAGTGGTAAGAAAATCACAAACCCGTGCAACAGGAGGCGATATATTGACGGTGGGCAGATAGTCGTTCTGAATAAACTGAATGAATTCATCACCCTAAAATCATATTCACACTTCTCAGTTCTGACTGCGAAAAAACAAATCTAACAACTATTTATAAAAAAACAATAATGTTGGAAATTAATCACTTAAAAGGCTGGTTATTTTATACTGTGAACAATTTCTAACAATGACATATTTGAAATGCAGCTCAAGAATGACCGACAGTTCAGGAAAGTGAGATTCTGTAATTATACACCCAGAAACGTTGACCCGGAAGAGGTAATCATGCAGAGCACAGTGATGGGAGTCTTGCAGACAAAGAGATCTATGATGTCACAGACAGGAACTCGACCGCAGTGTCACTGACAAATAGACAAATATCAGCAGCATCAGGACTGCATGAAGGGATTGTTCACAACACAACCGTGCCATATAAATTGTCATTGCTATTATTAAATTATTATTGTTATTATTATTATTATTATTATTATTATTATTATTATCATCATTCAAAATAGAGATGGACAAACACATGACAAATCTAAGAGATTTAAATCCACTTTATGCATTACCAAGAAGAAACTGTACACAAACAACATTAAAATGAGTCTTTAAAGACTTGTAGCAACTAGCATTGTGAGGTTTCTAAATGAATCTAGATAAATAGCCATATCTATACAAACATCAATGGCAAGTGCCCAACCAACTGGCTGCTGTGACAAACATTTTATAATATTTCACAATCGAACTGCAGTTTAAGTTTACACTATTATTAAAGTTTGCAACAAAAGTGTGCAACACAAACATTCAAGCGAAAACGAACACAAAAGTCTTACTCGTTTGTCGTGCATTGTCTTCAGACAAGCAGCACATTCATTAAGAACCTATGGAAATACAAAAAACAGCTCTACTATTAAAATGCATACACAGAAATTAGCCATCAATTTATATCATAAAATCTATTACTAGTTCTACAGCCGCAATTATTAAAAATAAGCAATTAAGCATGAACATTATCAACATCATCAATGAACCAGGACATCATTGGCATCTCCAATAAATTGCTATAATCATTGCTATTACTAATTAACCAATTATTGTTATTACTAAGTAATTATACTTTATAAAACAATGAAATAATACCATCCTTTTATTCAATGTAACAAGTTAAAACAACAATCGATTTTATAACTGCATGACAGTTAGGCACCGATCCAGAGAACAGTTTAATATCACCCCAGGCAATAGGGAGTAGAAGGCCGAGTCAACCTTACTGGGCTAGCAAGTATCAAACCAACGCAATCCTGCTCTTTGCACTGTATCGTATATCCATCGATTTATTTTGCATCTCTCACTTATTGCAACTGTGAACTATTGCAACTGTGAACTATTGCACCTGTCAACTATTGCACCTGTCAACTATTGCAACTGTCAACTATTGCAACTGTCAACCATTGCACCTGTCAACTATTGCAACTGTCAACTATTGCAACTGTGAACCATTGCAACTGTCAACTATTGCAACTGTGAACCATTGCACCTGTCAACTATTGCACCTGTGAACCATCGCACCTGTCAACTATTGCAACTGTGAACTTACACAGACAGTCTGTCCATCCGACAGATCAAAGGAAGGCTTCATCGGAGCAATAAAGCAAGCCGGAACGATATTCTTGAACATGAAATCCTCAAAACCATTCAGTCCATTCTTATCACCTGAAGAAAGCAACAAACTCGGATAATAATCACTGATAATTAATCGCCAGCAGATTGGAATAGAAAAGGAGAACGTTCAAATGGTCAAAGGAATTTATATATTGACACACAGTTTTAACAGATGCTATAATGTTGAAAATCTGCTCAGGACTGTGGCCTGTGAAGGAAGGTTTCTAATTTATTGCAATTTTTTGTAGCACACAAAGGGTTAACCCTCGGGCTACCAGGGGGGGGGGGGTGGTATCCACCCCCCCCTAGGTTTTTTTCAAATAAAACTTTTTCCGTTTGGAATAAAATTTTGACGTTTTAGGTATCTGTAGAGGATTCATTTGCACACATTTTGAGATAAAATGTGTGATGATATACCATACCATTCAAAAGTTATACCCGATATACCCGAGGCACCAGGGGGGGTGGATACCACCCCCCTTAGATTATCGGCTGTATCTTATCCTTCTTTTGACATGAAGAGACACCAATTACACCATTCTGTAGAGGGAATGTGGGGCTACATTTTGGTGGTCACGGAGTTGTCTTTTGACAACCGGAAGTGCTCAAAATAAATTAAAATATATAAAAAGGTGTTTTATTTTAATAAAATTTTCATGTTTTTCCTATTAAAAATTAGTTATAATTTATTTTTCAAGAGAATTAAATTATGCCATTCTATAGAGGGCATTTAGGGCTATTTTTTGATACTAATTAATTTGACATTTGATGACCGAAAGTGCTCAAAATAAATTTAAATGTGTAAAAAAGTTGGGTTTTTTTACAACGTAAACCGATAAGTCTGCGTAAACGTTTTTCAGCAGCTAATACATGTTTTTTTTCTTTTTATTGTAATTAAAACTAACTTATTACTAGTTTTTATAGTTGGATATTGGTTTTATTATATGTAAACTATTTTTAAATAAATAAATTATGTAAAAAACACACAGAATCTAATATTTTGCTTATGCGAAAGTAGGCATTTTGTGAAATCGACGGGTGCCTACGGAAAAAAATTCATAATTCCGGGGTGCTTTCATATATTTCAAACCTAAATATACCATTTTGTGCAGAAATGAATGCTGAATCCATTGATGTATTACAAGTTATGATATCTCAAACCAAACCCAAAATCCAGGGGGGGTGGTAACCACCCCCCCCCCTTGGTAGTCAGTGTTACAAAAAAAGCTTGGTAGCCTGAGGGTTAAGAAGTGAGAAAACTAAGCACATATATTTAAACTTCTACCATTAAAAATGTTCAGGCAACATAACTAGTGTAGTGTACAAGTGCCCGTATCCAGAGTATAATAGCATTTTATGGGTCAGGGTTTATGTTGTCTCGCTTTACATTGAAATATTGTAGGGTTGCATATTTATCTAATTTTTATGTCAAATTCCAATGCATGCCATATAACAATTACACAATTAAAACCAACAAAAGAAAACCCTAACCTCACTAAATTCGTGGAATAGTCTTCCTTTTGAAATTAGAAATCAACAAATTAGACCATCATTTTCTCTGTTCAGTAAGAGCTCAAAGCCTGTATGGCTTGATCACATGCTCTCCCTGCTTGGTCAAGAGGTGTGCTGATAAGTTTTTCCTTTAAGTTTTAACTTTAATGTAACGTTATTTAGGACAGCTATTCTTCTGAACCAATATTATTATACTAGGTCCCAGTGGAATCAACTAGGACCGGAGGCATAATTACAAAAGACAGAGCTCTGGAAGTTTCTTACCCCAGAGTTCAACAAGTTTTTTGAGTATACTGAAACAAGTCTTTTGGCTGGTGGGATCTGGAATGTCCACAGCGCCTTGGATAATTGTCATCAGAACCTGATGAAGATGCTGAGGACCTAAATCAATCAATAATAAAGGCAGTTTTTAACAATGGAGTTCCAAAATTTTAAAGACAAAGCAGAAAGTCATGAATTGACCAAATCTCACACGTATAGTAGCTTTACTCTTGAAAATCAATAGGTTCTACAAAACCTTCCGGCTAAAATCACACAGTAATTCTAATTCCATATAGTTCTGCTTCTCGTGCAACCAACTACAACTAATCAGTAGCCTTAAGTATTGACCTCAACTATATTTTAGTATTCACAGATATGGGTAATGGGTATGTCAAATTTTCACAAACACAAAATTATTCAATGCAATTCAACATTTGCCTATCCCATTCAACACATTATAAATCTGCCCATAAAGAAACTGATGTGCACATTGATGTAACTCTTCTTAGTACTAACTGTTCTGCTGACACAACATTTAAAATGATTTTCAAAGTGGCTTGTTTGCATGAAATACTCAACTATTGATATAACAAGATGACACAGAACAAGAAGCATAGATTGATGATCAAGAAGTCAAATAGAAATGAACTGCTAACATGGGCCTGATTTCAAAGGACAGTAATTTTTCTTGGCATTTTCTAACACATTCTACATGTTCATCATGTGGCTATTCATTTAAGTGCGTGAACATGACTACATATACATGCAAACACATTGCATTGAAGATGCACAGCATTTTTAAAGGTCAATACCTAACATCCATCATTTTATTTCTGTAAAACCAGTTTCCAAATCAAGCTTATGATACGTAAATGAATTATAAGCAATTCCAAGCACAGCTATATAGAAATTCAACATGAAATAGAAATGTTACAACGCATATCAACTTACTCTGATTACTAAGAACTTGAGCAACGTTGTTGGCGACTAGTGTGCTGATGAACGTAAAGTAGCCACGATGCAACATTTTCCGGTCGCCCTGTGTCACCTGATCTCTCTCATCGACATTCACTGCAAGGACTTCGAAAATCTTCGATACGATTGGCATGAACACTTGCTGAAGGAATGGCACAATGTCAGCCTACAAAACATTTTCACATTGTCATTTTGATTTCGACTAATTTCGTTTTCTGACAATTTATGACACAACGTAAAGGCCTCCTCAGGACATGTAAGCTAGCTTGGTTCAGATTCCCAGTGTTTTACAGTTGCCTTTCCAGCAACTATAGCTGCTTCAATTATTTCTTACAGCGTCACAAAAGTAAAATATTGACATCTGAACAATGGTTCATATTCAAAATTGCTCTATTTATCATCACACATTTCTGCATAAAAACCACTTAAATCCAAGTCATTATAAAAGCGAAATATTAGCATTATGACCTCTGTATCTTGAATTTCCTTGTAACATTCATAGCCTAGTCAACATATTTAGCCAAGAAATAAGGATAATGCACCAAATTTTATTGATCTAAAATTAAAAAATTCATTATATCAGATTCTGCAAACTTTGCACTAGAAGTCACTGCATCTCACACACAGTGCAATGGAATCTAAGTTAAAATAAGAAATGACCAGGACTTGGAACAGTTTGAGGCATCTCTAACATCTGTAAACATAACAAGACTGCAAGCACCTTGAACTTCTGGACAACTTGATTGATGAACGGTATGAAGTCATGCATCTGTCTTATGTCCGCGTACTTCAGAAGATTGTCCATCGCAACCGGTATAAACGGAAGAATGTCCGCCTCGAGACACACAACCATGCGGTGTAGAAACTGCCGGACACCCTGGTGGAGAATTGGTCGTTGTACAGGGACACCAAGTGCACCAAGGAACACCCTCAACGTCTCCGTGTAGACTTCGACACAACCGTTCTGTTTTATCGTTTGTTGATTTGAAAAACCTTTGCTGGTTCGGCTAAAAAGAATAATTAAATAACTTTTTATTAGCGGACTAAAGCAAACCATACATGCAACTAGTATTATATTCAAAAAATAATTCAGCTGGAAAGAATTAATTAAATTTATCACTTTTTTATGTATGTATGTATGAGTACTTGCTATAGCAAGCACCATTCAAGATATCTCCTCAGAGACGCTCCCGACTACAGCATGGACACTGAATCGGAGGTTCACGCCAAAGCACATGAGTAATTACTTATGTCGTGGCTTGAGGTGGAATCGAAACCGCATGTCTCAGCACACAGAGTCTAAAATGCTTTTAGTGAAGACATACACGTTTTCTCATATAGATCTCCATAGCAGTGGGACGCGGTGGTGTAGTGGTGGCGTCGTTGCCTTGGAGCCGGAAGGTTCGAGGTTCGAATCCACCTCGCCGCGTAAGAACCTTGGGCAAGTTCTTCACTCACACTTGCTCAGCGCTTCGGCGTGAAACTCCGATGCAGTGTCCGCTCTGCATTCGGGAGCGCCTCTGAGTAGCGAGAGCTTGAAGGGGCGCTATAACAAGTGCACATACAAACAAACAAACAAGCAGTGCATCTGGATATGTTCCAGCACTAACCTGGCAAATCCCATAGCCTGAGAAAGACAGGCAGCATAGGACATCTGCCGAGACGGATCTGCCTCCGTCAGCAGACACTGCAGCATCTCATCAAACTTCGTAACGATTGGCATCAGCAACTTACGCATCAACTCCTGCTTTTTCTGCAACAACAAAAATTATAAATTCAAGGGCATGACCATTGTTGCCTCATTTGCAACAATGCTTTAATATTCTGCTAGTTAAATAAGCCCAACATTTAATCAAACAATTATAAGGGCATTGCAAACAATTTCTTTTAAATGAGGCCACATGTGTCTTTATTATTATTATCATTATTATTATTATTAAACTTTCCGCCAACAAGGTCCGCTGATGACGTCACAATCTTTTATTATTATTATTATTATTATTAATTGACGTTTTGTTATTTCTCAAGGTAAAGTTTACATTGACGTCACAATGTAGCAAAGCAGGTCAAAGTAAAGAAAATAGAAGTTTAAACTAGTCCGGAATTGTCAGGCCTCGTCTTCAGGGTTTGAACAGAAAGAGCCTCGGAAGGCCACGGCATTAAAGCGCTGTTATCATTATTATTATTATTGAGCTTTTATATAGCACACCTTCAAGGTAATCTGCTCAGAAGCACTTCCAGTCCAACAACGGCTAAATAAAACATCATGACCATCCTTCATCCAAGATTGGCTGAACAAAGGAAATTTTGTTCAATCCATTTCTGCTTCAACAAGTGGAATAGATGGAATAAAAAAAATCCAGTCAACAACTTTATGTAATTAATCCATCCATTTCTATGCCTTGATATCTTGGATAACTTTTTCCAGACAATCTCCACTCTTACACAATACACAGGCATGAAATATGACAGCTTCCTCTACTTGATTATAACTGAAGAGGTACAGTGAATAGCATTCATAACAAAGAAAAATATATAACTAAGGAGGTGTGGCATGTTAAAACGCTTAATCAAGTGGTTATCCAAGGCAACATATAATATCTCTTACCTGAGGCTGAAACTGGCTTTGCACGATTAAGATACTGGCCGTTTCGTATAGAAACTGCTGATCTTCTGGCGATAACTGCTGTTTTATTCCGTTAAGAGGAGTGTTCAGAACAAGCAAACCCTGCATGCGCTCAAGAATGTCTTCCAGATATGGCTGCAAATGGGTTCTAAAAAACAGATTGAAAATCAGTCGCCTGAATTAGACAAGCACCATAGCTCAAATTTAAATCTAACAATACAAAAATAAAACAACACTCATCAAATATGGTTAAAGTTACACTTGCTCCTCCGCTCTTTAATGCCGGAGGGTATAGAATTTCCCATACCATTTACTACCATTTCGGCATTAAAGGGTTAAAAAAATCTATATAACAACAATCCAGGTTTTGCAATGACTTACTTATTAATGCCTTTGACAAAACGAGAGAATAGATATGAAGCGCGACTGCGAACGTGTGCCGATGTGTTCCACAGACCGCGACTGTCCATAAAAGCCATCTGCAACAGAAAACAGAATAATCAGAACTCTGGTAAAAGTAATTAAACATATAAATGATTTTACACTGTAATGTGGTGAGAAATGGAGGATTAAAAGCAGTATGGTCCCACACGGCCTCATGGCAATTTTTGGGATTGACAAACATCGTGTTTACAAAAAGTGCTTTTGAAAAGTACTACAAAGCGCTACAAAAATTTCTGCAGTTTTTACTTCATTACGATCAATTCAAACTGCATGTTTCAAAGTCACACTGCTATTTAACCATGTTTGAGCGAATAGAAATAACAAAAGAAACCCACCAGTACATCTTGAATATGCTGTGGCTGCAAGCTGAAGAATTTGTCGTATCGAACAACAGTTTCAAAGAACTGTAGAGCAACAGCTGGATGCTGATAAAAGCTGACGTTGCTGGTCAATAGCTGCAATAAACATCACACACGCAAGTAAATCTTTTTTCTTTAGTCGTGGCTTGGCTGGGAGCGCCTCTGAGTAGTTTCTTGAAGAGGCGCTATATAAATTCTAATAATGAATGAATGAATGAATGTGCAACAGCAGTTCCTAACAAAAATTCTGTCTTTTGACTGGACAACCTTGCACTTGGCACACTTGATCCGTTCGAGACTTATGCCAGGAATGAAAACAAATGCACATTTCTATTTGTAACATCATCTAGAATACAAAACTTTGAATGAGCTTACAATTTCTTAGAAAATACAAGCACAGTTCAGTAACACATCTTCTATTCACTTTGACAGACTAGTGTAGGCAATAAAAATACATGATACACAAGAAGAGTTACAGCTTTAGGGGCTGTCAATAACTCCATATCTTACGTATGCAGGAAGGGATCACAGGAATTATGCGATTTGCATGCAGGTGCAATGGTGCATAAAGCAGGACGAGTGGCCTTGACAAAAAGTTTTTAAAATAAATTTCGAACTATGACGTCTACAATAGCCTATTTATTTTATCCTATAGTCGTCGAAGAACAATAAACAGTCATGCAACCTAAAAGGCAAAATCATGTGAAATTACATAGCAGCCTTCTCATAGAAGACATACATACCAGTTTCATCATGTCGTGCAGGGCGGACACTTTTGCTGGGTCACCAGTAAAATGCTGGCTGTTCGATGTCTGAAAACAAGGAAATACAACACAATGCAAGCAACCACTAACTGGCAACAATTGACTGATTCCAGTTGACGAATAGTCAGTCACCTGAACGCCTGCATCAATTAATGCCACGACAAATCTTAAATTAACCAAGACCTGCATGTAAATCTACAAGAGAAGCTCCAATGCCATTTCTTTCACAGAAACTAAATATTGCTAATAATTTTGGCAAGTGCGCTCTTAATTGCATTTTCAAATTAATTCAAGAAGTCCAATGATTCAATTATCTTAACACATAGTAAAACAAACTCAGCCAAAATTCTATGAAAGCAGGCAGTGCACAAATATAAACCTACCGGTAAGTCAAACTTTTCAACAGAAGTTCACAGATCCTTATTTGCATTATCACATCTGTCCATTAGAAAAGGTTGTATATCCTCATCTATCGATAGAAATTTGTTCACCAAGATGCTTACCTACACGCTTATAAGATTTCAAATTAAAACACTCTACAAGTCAATATGAATTTAAATAAGCAATTTGCATTCATGATTATCTTTTAATTAATTTTTTATTAAAAACTTTGTTCTGGAACTAACACAGCTTCTATAATTGTGGAGAACGAAAGCTGTGATTTACATAATGTTGGTGCAACTGAGATGGTATAAACTCACTGGTAAAGCCTCAGCAAGATGATACAGCAGTGTAATGCAAACTTCAACATCCTGAAACTCAGCCATCTGCCATCTAGTGACAGTCTGCGTAAATACTTCACGGACAACACGCAGCAAAAGCTCACTGTCCTGAAAACAACACAAGAAATTATACACCCTTAACCCTTTAATGACGAGAGCGTAGCAAAATGTCTAGAAACCAATGCAGGCTGTCGTTAAACGATTAAGAGACAGCAGAACTGCACTCATTCATAAACTACTTCCATTTCACGCAATTTAGTGTCATAACTTATTGCACAAAGCTATTCTCACAAGTTCAATGCAGACGTACCTATACTGCCACATCTTCACATTCTGAAGCAAAACAAAGTACTAAAATCATCAATGTCTCACACAGAAAAATTTGGCAGTCGATTACCTACACTGGCACAGCTAGCAACTACGATAATGCTGGTAAAAGTGTTATATAAGTGTGTAATATTTGTGTATGTCTACGAAAACATTTATACAGTAATTGCATTTACAAGCAAGCATTTTCCTAATTTCTGATGTTCTTGGGGTTATCTTTTCAATACTAAAATTCTTGAGCAGCATGTGATTTTAGAATTTTAAACTGTTCACAACTGCAGCATTTAAATTCCATTTAGTCTGTTTTTAAAATATTCAATCAACTTGAATGAAATCTAATTTATATGCTGTATAATCACAAGAGCAAAGCAAATTAAATGTAAATACCAGCGCTCCAAGATTGTTGTAAATCACTCGAAGTTCTTTTCTGTATTCTTGGAACATTGCTTCATCTTCTCCCTACAAGACAATTCACACTTAAAGAATAATTTACCTTAGCTACAAATATAAAAAATCGGAAAGACAAACATCTGTGTGAGTACCATTTATTTGCTCAAATAATTTTATTTATATACTTGGTGCTGGCATCCTCTACGCATCACTCTGTGAAAATAACAAGAAAATTCTTACAGCTGTTTTAGCTGACCAGTACAACTACATCAAAGACAGATGAGGTGAATTTACAGTACAGCATGGGCTCATTAACAAAAAAGTCATCGTGAAACAGTCTAACGCTGAAAAAATAAAATATTTACCAACCAAACCCGATAGACTTGTCTATCAGCCAACAATTATTCATTCGGCTTAAGTCAAAATATTTTAAAATGGGTGGCTTGCGGTTAAATTTTTAAAAAGCACAAATTCAAAAGACTTATTTAAATAACTATTAGCAATGTATTCTAAATAACACAGGGTAGTAAGTAAATAGCCAGCACGACATGATGCACTACACAGAATCACAGGTACATCATTAGCACATATATGCACCCACGCCCTCATTAGACATTATAACTATACCTGCCTCAGAATCAAAATTGTATGAGCTGTCGTACTTCATCTTCTTTATGATGACCCACAAGATTTCCTAACAAAGAAAAATGCACAGTTTTTCATTACTCATCATTACCAGATTTTCGTTACTCAACATTATTAAACTAATAAGTTCATGAGTGCACTGGTGGAATTATTCGCTGCTAACTTCATCCATTCATAAATCAAGCCCAGTGCTAGCAAGCAAAATATCACTAATGCAACAATAGTCATGAATTTGGCAGCTAGGCAGACTTCAAATTGTGATTTAAAAGATGACAGCCCAGATACAAGACAAATCATATCACCACCAGTTTTTTTTCTTTAACAATGCTTTTGTCAACAATCCCTTCTAAGTTGTGGATCAGAGCGGAAGGTTGATTCGGTCAGAAGTACTAACAACCAAGACAAGTCAATACAGCAGAGTGCACACTGCACAAAGAAATGTGCACTGATCCCTCTTATGAATGCTAGGGTGAAATCAGCAGTTTAAACACCATAATATCAAAGATAAAAGAGCATGACTCCCTCTTTTTATTGTCTCCACATCAGTTAGGTTGGCATACGCAGTGCTCTTGCGAGGCATTTAAGCACCCACAATGCATAAACAAATGTAAATTTAATAATTTAATAAATATTGATTGTGCTCATTATCCATATTTTATTAATGATGTGTAATTGTGCATACAACTGGGAACAATAAAATTTTCTAAATGTCTGAATACATGCAACAGAACGCTGATGATTTTCACCTGGACAATGCTTCTCTGCTTCTCGTTGAGAGGCAGCATTTGCTTCAGCATCGTCATGTAGTCGTGCGCAAAGACAGCGACTGTACCAGAAACATCGTCATCTTCGCTACTGAGGAACTTCAACATAAAAGGCACTTTGGATTCAAGCGCCTCAAGCGTCACTTGCGCACTCTTTACGTCTTGCGACTTCATCAACCTTCAAACATCAAACACAACAATTACAATTAGTCACACTTTCCCTGGTACAAGTAAAAGCTAACACACTTTTATGGATTCATCACAAGGATTTATACAGCACCCCTTCAAGGCAACTACTCATGAGTGCTCCCAACCCCAACACAGCTAAAAAAAAGTGTTGAGATGCGCATAGAAAGAGTGGGAATGAAGTGTTAGCAACATCATTTTCTTTCCACTCCCTTATGTCTCACATGCTTCCATCACTTACTCGGTATTTTACCCAATTTTTTGTTCTTTCTAATGAGTGTCTAGCCACTACACACAACGTAGCCAAGACAGTTACAGGTAGCGAAGAAATCCTGAAACATATTTGTTGAACTATACAGTATACACCAGTGGTTCCCAACCCGTGGCCCGCAGGCCAAAAGTGGCCTGTGAGGCCTCAAAAAATGTCCCTCATCCCTCAAAGAATTAACAAAAATATATGGAAAATTTGACATTTTTGACAGGATAGAACACATATTTATTTTCCAATACAAATTATTTTATTTTGACGTCTATAAATAACATAAAACATTCTATTTTGATTCAATTATAACAATTTTATTTGCTTTTAGCTAATTAATTTGACACTTGTCGCCCCCTACTGTCCTTCAAATAAGAAAAAGTGGCCCTTGTGTCTTCCAATATAGAAAAAATGGCCCTAGAGTAAAAAAGGTTGGGAACCACTGGTACACACATTCAATGAAAGCAAGCTCTTAGAAACGCTTATGAAAATTGAAGACCGTTGCACTTACTTCTGCCAACATGATATCAGCTGGAGTCCCATTCCATTCACCAGCTTTGCTAACTTTGCCAAATAGTCACCATCTTCATCATCCTGAAAGTACAGAAGATCACAAATGACACACGAGATATCATCACTCACACATTGATTATTTGTTAACCAAAAAATATGCAGCATACATTTCTTTAATCAAAAAACCATCATGTATACATACATACATACATACATACATACATACATACATACATACATACATACATGCACACAAAAGTACATACATACTATTCTACTCTACACACATACTTACGTACATACATACATACATACATACAAGTCTTTGTATGTGCACTTGTTATTCAGTAGATCAAAAATGACACAGTGATATCATCACTCACACATTGCTTATTTGTCAACTGGAAAAATATGCAGCATATCTTTAATCAAAAAAGCAATCATACATAAATTAAATACATGCATACGTACATACGCACATACATACTATTCTACTCTAAACACATACTTATGTACATACATACATACATACTATTGTACTCTAAACACATACTTACGTACATACATACACATGAGTCATTGAAATCTGATCAATCAGACCTGAAGTTGAAGACTGAGTAGACCAGCGGAGTTGAGGACTTTCGTGAACGATTCGATGAGCTTAGTCTTCGCAACGGGATCCATTCCCTTGATGATGATTTCGTGAATGCAGTCGCAAGTCGTCTCCCGTAGCAACGGTTGCGACATGAATCGCAAGAGGACAGGAACAAATCGTTCGTTCGCTATAAGACCGATGTCGATCCATGAAATGTATGCACCGATCACATTCAAACACATGCAGACTAAGGCCGGCTTTGTTGATTCGTAGGTCACCTGTGTACGCAACAGTCACATGATCACTAACAATGCACGAGACGCAAACCTCTATGGTAGCATTTGATAATATTTAATGCCATTGTGCAGAAAATGGTGTCAATCGGGCCTCACATTATAGGAAAGAAACTTGTGTCTGAAGTTTAGCTCTGAAAGACTTGGAATACTGAGAGTATATGCACAGACCTGGGCAGTGAATTTCAAAGCAGTTGACCAGTCACCAGAGCTGCAATTAGACGCAAAAGCTGCTTCTGTGCCACACAGCAACATGCAAAGTAAGTGTTGATCAGCTGCAATATTTGTGGCCACGAGGGAATGAGCAACACGTGGAGACCAACATACCACAGAATGCGAATTACTAGCATTAGAAGAATCATGCACTTCTAGTGCTGTTGCTATGTTCTAAACTAATTGAAGTATTTAGTTCACTTGAGTCCAACCCATCAGTTTCTAGTTAGAAATAGAATTATATATTTTACAGAAACTTACGAGAATATGATACCATGTATCAACGAGACTTGGAATGCATTGCAGTCGAATAGCGTCTTTAATCACAGTATTCCTCTGCAAGTCCTTTAATCACATAACACAGAAAGAAAACAAGATTAAAATTTCGTTCAGTGCAGGAGAAGTATCATGCAGGACACTTGCAGAATGGTGGTTAATGCAAGAAAAGTCAAGAATATAAATTCAGAGAAACACATCACATAAACTGCATCATGCGTAATTCGCTTTCAACGGTCTTGTCATCGTACAGGCTGTGTTCTGCTAACTGATGTAATTTACTCATTCGCAATGACAGTACAAACATCACTGCTGGTGGTGTAGTGGGCATTTTTGTTGCCTTGCAGCCGAAGGGTGGCAGGTTCGAATCCACCTCAAGTCACCGCATAGAGACATTGGGCAAGTCCTTCACTCGCAATTGCTCAGTGCTTTGGCGTGAAACTCTGATGCAGTGTCCGCTCTGCATTCGGGAGCGCCTCTGAGTAGAGAGAGAGCTTGAAGGGGCGCTATAACAATTGCACATACAAACAAACAAACCTGTGCACCGTGAACGATGTCACGATCAGCGACTTCACTGTCGATCGCCAGAAGGACTCGCAGGTAAATGTCGACAGCAGGAATACCGATTCTCAGCGTTTCGTTCAGTTCATGGAAAAGCGTTGGCCACCGACACGGATAGTCGAACAGGCAAGCGTACACAAAGATCTGTGCGGCTTTATTAAGAATGAACGACTTCTCTTCAACTGCTTCATTCTAAAACGAAACAAAAACATAACGAAGTCGCAACTGCTCACGATCATAATACTTTAAAAAAATATAAAATATAATAAAATATAAAATATAATAAAATATAAAATATAATAAAATATAAAATATTTAAAATATGATTGAAACATAACTATGTTACGTTGCCACTGCAACAATTATTTTTTTACAATGTCAGCAGAACAGACCATCCATCTCAATTTGGTCGCAAGGACTTAGGAGTAAATTGCTGCAAGGAAAAGTATATGGCAAATATTGTACTGCATCTGGGCATTTATAAAACACCTCTAACAGTAAGCCAATGTCCATAATTAAAAACTCTACCCAATCTCAAAACACCTGCGATTTATAAACTATGATCACAAAAAGACTTACAAGCCCTTGAATCCAGGACATAAGAAAAGTCCTCATACGTTGTTGTTCCACAGCATTTGCACTCGCATATCTAAGTAACAGAAGTAGCAAACATCACTGACAAAACTAATAAACTTTCATTGATTCATTCATAACAAAAATAAACATTCATTTCCAGATTAATCACAATTTTTTCTGGATTCGGTTACTTTTGAGACAAAACATAAAAAATTGTACAATCAATTGGCAATTGGCAAGATTTGCAAAGTAAATACAAAATGCAAGATTTTAAATTATATGCCTAATTCATACAAATATTTATTAGAATTAATAACTTTGAATTTTTAGTCAAGCAATCGATATAATGTGCAAAATCAACAATATATCTGAACATTTGGGACCATGTCCAGCACTGTCAAAATGACCCTGCACATAAACTATGAGTTTAATTATTCAAAACAGAATCAAATTTGGATTTAATGAAGTATGGCTAGCCTTCAGATTGAACTTTGCATCATTCTTATCACCTTCGTCGTCGTCACCATCATCATCACTCATATTGTGTTAACCCTTTAATGCCAAGATGGTAGTAAATGGTATGGGAAATCCTATACCCTCCGGCATTAAAGGGTTAATTTTTTAAATTCTCCTCTAAAGAACAGTCACCTGGAAAAAACCTCATTTGAGTGACATAATAAACAGAAGTGACCCGCAAAGTTGGTGGCAGTGAAGCCGCCTTCAGACAAGGACCAGCATGTGAAAGGTTCAGAATATTTACACAAGTGTTTTTATAATTTTTTATAATTACAACTCAGAACAAACTGTCAGGGACTCGAGGTTCAGCATAAATTGATAATGTATTGAGGAAGCTCATCCAAGCTTGACTTAGTTGGCCTAATCTCTAGTGGAATGCACATTGCACAAGTTAGCAATTTGTACTTTATGAATGTGTTTGTTAAAACTGCAGTATGCTTAGCCGTCAGCAAAAGCACAATCTGGTGTTCAAGCACTTGCCTCGTCTTTAAGTAGTACTCGATAACTTGGAAACAGAAGAATCGAATGTGATCATTTCTGAAATGAAATAATCAGATTGAAGTGACAACTGAAAATCCCAATGTACAATGTCATATGTAAAAAGAAGAAAAACTGATAAATAGCTCAAATCAAGTGTCTTAATTAGAAACCCATCACACTCAGCAAAGTTAAATATAACAAATAATATAATCAGTGTATTAAGTGCATCCTTGGTTGCGCTCCATCTTACATGCGCGATCTGTCACCTAGTCTCGGACATTTAAAAACCCTTTAATGCCAAGATGGTAGTAAATGGTATGGGAAATCCTATACCCTCCGGCATTAAAGGTTTAAGCCCATCTGCTATGAAGGGCAACTCCTAGTTCCACGGACTCATTTAGCTACCACGCAATGCTGAATTTTCTCAGTTGCCGGGCCGTCCATCTGGATTCTGGAATGATTCCCTTCAAAGCTGTATTAACTACATCTGACCAATCAAACTTTGTTTAATAAATTTCTCAAGTCTTTTTTCTCTATGCCATGGCAGGGCTAGGAGCGCTCCTGAGTGAATTTCTTGAAGGGGTGCTATGCAAGTCCATAGAGTGAATGAATGAATGAAATAAGATTCATGCATATCTACCAAAATAATGTTCGGTCACTCTCAATGTGGCTATCGACAAACATCAGACAATAATTCTTGTATATAATACATGCATGGCATGAAAAAAGGAGGAAGAAATTGAGAAAATGCAATAAGATAGATTTCAAGAATATTTTTAAAGCAAAAAGAATGAATAATTACCCAGCATATGAATTCGTCACGAGTGCGTTCATACAGATCTGCCATCCATTTTCTGATTGCTTCAGCTCTTCAAAATACTGGGCAGCCTAAAATGTTCATCAAACACATCACTTACCAGCCATAATTTCAAGCACAGATATGTATTCTGAAATATAATATACTTGACAAACATAAATAAAAACAAGACAATCAACCGAAGGTAATATTTTAATGCTTGCACAAAAGGTTTTTACATAGCACTAATGACCGCCAGCTATGTTCACGCTGGGAAAAGTGCATTTTCTTTAAAGAAAACAAAATTTGATCTAAAATCGCATTTCTACAACTTAAAACAGATTTCCCCCAAAAACGATATTAGCAATCCAAAGTGGAAGCACAAACTTTTTAATAAATGTCACACGGAAGCCCTAGTGATGTTCAAGGGCCAATAACACGAGGACAGGCAATCTAACTTTTCAATTTCACTTTAACTCATAATCATATCAATATTGCACACACTCAAGACCCTTTTGCCCACTTTGGCTTGAATCTGAGGCTATCTTCATGTCCAGATCAACTTACACAACTTCATTATAACTGGGTCGGCACAGCCATTAGTCCTCATGATATCTTAGAGAATTAAGACAAGTGATTACCCGCTGCTGGGCTTGGCCATCTGCCGCTGACCCAAGTCCAATAAGTGCTCTGTCATCCATTGTAAATACGTTCCATTGAACCTAAATTTACATAAAACAATCAAATACAGGCATACCATTTGAATAAATTACAATTTTCAACAGACAACATCACTAACAATAATATAACAATAGCAAATAATGCAATAAATAAAACCTGCACAACACCTGACATGCCATCAATCAGCCATCTATAATTGCAGTTGCTCAGAGGTTGAGGACTTCAGCCAAGTAGTTCAATTCCAGCTAAACTCACAATTTTTTTTTATCAAATCCAGACTGGTTGACAACTTAAACACGTAAGTGCTGCAATAAGCTTTACATGAAAATTACAAAATCCTTCTGCCATATTTAATGCACTTTCAGCAACACTGCCTTTAGAAAGCATTTTTGCAAAACTTGGGAGGTGTCTAATTTTAGAATATTTACATCCATGAAACTGTTATCCCAAGTTCGATAAAATTTCAACATTGTGCAGTTTTTTGTACCAATAAGAGAATCCAAAATACTATTATTGCCTCTGATTCAAATATGGAGCTGTGTGTGGTATACACACAACTCATTATTGAATTCTCAGCTACTGTTAATTTTTAAAAAGCCTTCAAACTCATCCAACTTCCACACAGGGCAAGTTCTGATTATCCCAGATCTCCAAATGTAACAGCGAAATCGGGCTTTTGTGTATTTTCAGTGTTTTGTGGGATTCAATTTGACCCCAAAATACGCGTGTGGGCTACTAACGTGTGTCCTCTATTTAACTGGTAGGTGATTGAAGTGCCATACGCTATAAACCATAACAATAGTGGTGCATCCTCTTTACACACCGTCTCATGCAAAAATTGTTTCCAGTCGCATCAAGCATACAAGCTCAATTAAATTTTACGTTACGTTGCATCACGTTCACGCAAGTGTCACAACGCGTGTTTAAGTCCGTAGAAGACACTACGTGCGTTCGAAATCGCGTCATTTCGGCAGCAAAGAAATCGCCAATTACCATCAAAGTACGCCCCACTGTCCACCAGTTACCGTATACTCACTGTGTGCCTGAACATTCAAAACACATAAATAACTAGACGTTGTCGGAAACTTTTATTTCGACTCGAATTATACATACGACGATCAACTACATACAATCCACGTTTCTTACATCTCGCGCAAAGTCTCGCGATTTCTTCGCAAAGCTCAACGGAACTCGCTGGAGCAACGATCTCGAAATGATGTGAGGATGCATTCGTCGTGGTCACCTGCCGTAGCTTATGTAGGGCGTTTTTACTTGTGTTCATAATTCGAGATTTCTAAGTTGAAGGAACCCGCATATTCGCAAGGGCGTATTCAAAGGAAAATGTGTAGGCAACGGGGTCGAAATCGATTCCATGTCAAGCTCCACGATCCAAAAACTTGGCAAAGAGGCATAAGTGGGGCGCGGTGGTCTAGTGGTGGCGTCGTTGCCTTGGAGCCGGAAGGTCCGAGGTTCAAATCCACCTCCCCGCGTAAGGACCTTGGGCAAGTTCTTCACTCACAATTGCTCAGCGCTTCGGCGTGAAACTCCGATGCAGTGTCCGCTCTGCATCGGGAGCGCCTCTGAGTAGAGAGAGCTTGAAGGGGCGCTATAACAAGTGCACATACAAAAGGAGCTCAGGATACATGACACATGACGTAGGCTACGTACGTAATGACGGTAGCGTAATATGTGCGTAACGATTCTAACGAAGCACAGCTGATGCCACACGACGTGTTAAGCAGAAGAGAATCAATCTGCGTTATACCGTTATGCCCTTAGACGCATGGTTATGCCCATTACACGTGTAATCTCATAGCAAAGTGAGAAATGCCTGGGGTTAAGGGGTTCAACCTAATTCTCTTTAATTCTTATAGGACCTCATTAGGCCTATCTTCTTTGCACAATGCACATCCCAATTCCCTTTTCTAATACGTTCATTGTTACATTCTCAAGGCCTAGGCTATAAAAGCCTATGGGCCGTCGGCAGCTTTTAAAGAACAGGATTTCAGTTTTGGGGAGCTGAACTTTCCATTTTCATCGCCAAATTTTCTGACAACCTTTTTTAGTCGTCGGGTCAAAATCTCGTAGACATTTCCATTTTCATCGCCATATTTCTGACGACTTTTTAAAAGCCATTTATAATTACTTTTGGGGTGGGGGTGGGGCTAATCGTCGAAATAGTTTATTTTTACATGGAAAAAACGGATGGTCTTTTTTTGGGGGGGGTGGCTTAGCCTAGTTAGCTGGACTGGCCTAGTTAGCTACACCGGTAAGCGAGAGCGGCATACGTCTGTTGGTTGCAACGGACTACAGTTCAAGCCCCCGGGCTAGGAGTTGACATTCAGAGGTTTAGATATATCGGGCTAGCACGTGTGGAACGCAGGGGCGCAAGCTCCTGCGGAGCGACCTTGGGCAAGTTGCTTACCCATCATTGTCTGTGGGGAAGGCAACGGGAAACCACCTCACTCATCTCATCCCCAGGGGCGTATATTAAGCCAACGAACCTGCCTTCGGGCAGAGAACCATCATCATCCTTAGGCCCCCAACCCTCCCCCCTTCACCCCTAGCGCCGCTACTGTCTTCAACATCTTTGTCATTCACATTTTTACAGATTTATCAACAAATTTACTGCGCTATCAATTATCATAGTCCAATATTATTATAGCAATGCCATTCTCAAGCCTTAATTGTAAAATTCATTCAGAGTTTTTGAATCTTTAGGACCGTTCATTGTTTCATTGTCTAATAAAAAAATGAGCTCATAGGCTATTTTTGCCCTCTCCTTACGTATGGCGGCATCGTTCCAAGAGCTGACGGAGACACACGGCAATGGACAGATCGAGGACGATGGAAGAGCCTAGTGAAGATGGCATCAGACAGACAGACACCTACGGGCATTGAGCCCATAATTTATGGTTGCTGTTGCTGATGATTAATGATGATGATGATGATGATGTATAATCTATCGATAATGTGATTATCAAGTGCCTAAGGTTCGAATTGTCTATCTAATTCTAACCGACCAATCACTCACGGCTTTCTCAAAATTTAATGGCATGTGGGGATGATGTAGCTATCTGTTTATCTCTCTCAAGGACACAATCCATATTAATTGACATCTTTGGTCTGTTAGTTAATTAATTAGTCCCCATACTTGCTCTCTTGCCATCATGGGCGGAAACCTGGGCGGAGACTTCGGGGGGGGGGGGGGGGGGACGAACGAGTGGCCGAAGAAAAGACGCGAGATTTTTTAGTCATTTTCATTTTTGGCTGAAGAAAACCGAAACAGTCAAGAAAATTTTATATTTTCACCTCCAAAAAAGTTACTGACCTTTTGTTTTAGTCTTGACGCTCAACTATTGGGGGGGGACAAATGCATGGGCCGTCCCCCCAGCACCTCCTTTGGGGGGGGGACCGTCCAACTCTGTCCCCCTAGGTTTCCGCCCATGCTTGCCATCTCGTCATAATGCATGTGCATTTTGGCTGTTCATACATAGCTTACCTCTTGAGAACCTGAACCTCACAAAAATTAGGTGTTATACAAGAGAATGAACATACGAGAAAATTGTTCAGAAGGTAAAATCTAACTAAAGCTTGGTTCTTACGAGGGTTTTAGTCAGGGGGCCGTCCATAAAGTATGTCACGCTCCAGGGGGGTGGGAGGGGTGTAAGAAAGTGTGACAGTTTGTGACAGAGGGACGGGGGGTCAGGCCATGTGTGACGTCACACATTAATTTTTTTAATGATGTGTATTATATAATTGTCTAGTCTAATTTTTGCAATTTTTGTTTTCAAATTCAATCTACATTGAGTTACTGCTTCAATTAATAACTGTGACAACTGTTGACAATTAACTATTCTACTATTAAAGTCATTTTAATAATGTGATAGTTCTTTTAAGTGAAAATTTTACAGTTTAATAGTGAAGTGTGTTTTAGATTAAATTTGAATAAGGTGTTAATTACAAAAAAATTCGAAAGTGCGACGTACTTTAGGGGGGGGGGGGGGTCCGAGAAAGTGTGACGTACTTTAGGGGGGGGGTCCGAGAAAGTGTGACAGTTTGTGACAGGGGCGGAGGGGGGTCAAAAATGGTCAAAAATAGCGTGACGTACTTTATGGACGGCCCCCAGGGTCATCCTTGCTGCTCTAAGCATTATCAGTATATTCACAGCATACTAAATTCACTGCAAAACAAGGAAGGCAAAGTTTGCACATTCACAGAATTTGTTTTTCTAAAGCGACATATCGTACAGTACGTAGAATCACACCGGAGACTCATAAGGAATACTGTCTATTACCAATTACGCACAAAAACTATCAACAATTCATAAACTTTCACGATTGTAAATGAATAAGCATCACTAAAGGGCAACAGATATATGAATAAATTAATTATCTGTTTTAACGAAGTCACAGTCAGCAACATGTTTTCTGTGAAATGTAGAAGAAATATAGCTGATCTAAGAGACTTCAAGGTCTTCAATCCGAACTTGACAGTTAACAAACTCATGATAATATTTCAACACGTAACATCTATTTTCAATTTTCTACAAATAAATAGCCTGAAGCATACGCATTCGAACACACTGATCATATAAAAAATCTGGCAGTCATCAATGAACCCAGCAATGTGATTTCAAGCCAGTTGGAAAGTCAGGCTAAGTTGTGTAACATTTACAAGATACTGTACTAAAATCCACTGGGAAAGAAATGCAACTCGGCGATAATGATAAGAGAGTACTAAAGTCCACTGGGAAACCAATGCAGCTGAGTGTTGACCAGAATGGGCTCAGCAAAAAGTATCCTAGTCAACTGCATTTCCTACATAAATATGTTAAGACAGTAAAAGATGGGGCATGATTCAGGCAAAGCGGTACATACACACCTACAAAAGTTGCTTAGGAATGTGAAACACAGAAGTCATGCAAGAAGTTGTGGAGATATCCATTCAAAATCTGCAGATATCAGGCGGCGAGTATCTAAAAGCCATCACAGCACTTGAAGTACTAAAAGCTATTAAGAAAGAGGCAGACGTCTTTTGAGCAGGAAAAAATCAGTACACGAGAGACAGCGACAAACTCAAAATATAAATAAAACATTATTTTTTGACAGAAAAACAAAATTAAAGTAACATATAAAGATATAGCTAACATTGGAGTAAAAAAATTATTGGTCTGCTGCTCGATAACTTGCTTTCGCTGACGTTATTACCAGTATTTTTGCACAACGCACATTATTATTACCGTAAATACTTAAAGGATGTAAACAGTTCACGAAACACGAATAAAAAGAAGAGATCAAACCAGATCGAGCAATAAACCTGAAAAATTACTAGTGCTACGTAAATCATCATTTTTCGAGACAACAGCAACAGTTCTTTCGATAAAACAATCAAGTTAGCATATAATGAAACACAGACGGCGGCAGCAGCAGCAATAATGACAACATGTTACAACATGTTACAACATGTTATAACATGTCATGTTACAACATGTTACAACATGTTACAACATGTTACAACATGTTACAACAATAACAACATGTTACAACATTTCACTGAATCAACGACCGTTTTTTACGCACACGCACGCACACAAACACACAGATTGACTTTCCGAGGAGATATGACTGAAGAAGAATATTATATCTAGAAACAACATCGACGACTTGATTTCTTTCTACTGCCGATCCCTGACAGCCTCGGGGATCGTGAAACTGAAGCCTCCGAACACATCCTGGTTCATTGTCATAAGCAACGCTTTGTCAGTCGGTGTCAGCTGAACTTGGTCCTTCGTGAATTCCGTGTCAAAGTAACTCGTGTCGTTTGGCGACTTCTGGAAATAAAACAAAAAACATTAATTAAAATCCATTTGTTCATTCATTATTCATTCAATCATATGAAAATTATATACATGTATGTATGTAGTATGTTCGCAATGTATGCATATTCGTTTAATTCCAAAAAATAACAGGCAAAACACTATAGTTGTACAGTAACTGCACAATAATTTTCACAGTATGGCTACTTTGTACTTTTGGTTGAGTTCTTTACAGTTAGTGCATGTTTTTAAATAATATTGTTGGGATAAATTTCATAGCAACTTTATAGCACCCTTCAAGATTTCTACTCAATATAATCAAACATTTAGTCGAAAAATGAACACAGCTAGAATGAAAATCCAGATCTCTGGTAACTGTCTGAACTAAGCAAACAACCCAGACAGCTGAAACAGATGTCTGAAATGAAAATAAGCAACGTCTATGGAAACAGATACTAACGACATTTGGCTTGAATGGTGGCTCAATCTGTCGATTCTCCAGCTTTCCCCAATCAATGCACTGAAAGAAAGTGTGCTGTCGTATTGCGCCACTCGGTGATCCGATCATTCCGAGCCGAGTCACCGGATTTCTGTCCAGAAGCTAAATTGATTTTAAAAAGCAAAAAAGAAAACAAAAAAGTACAACTTTATCCTCACCAGATGATTTTCTACTTCGTAATTTGTAACTATTCGATAATACAAATAATAATAATATAATAATAATATTAGTATTATTCTTTAATATAATAATAATAATAATAATAATAATAACTTAATAAAAAAAAAAAAAAATAATAATAATAATAATAATACTACTACTACTACTAATAATAATAATAACACTTTTAGCACTGACTATTTGATAATACAAATGTACTCTGAAACAGTTTCATCTGCTCGTTCTGCTCAGTCTCTTCTTATTCATTCATTCATCCATTCAGTCATTCATTCATTCATTCATTCATCCATTCAGTCATTCATTTCAAGAATCTATATGGCCTAGTGACCCACAATAGCCCACTGTAGGCACTCCCAGTACAACCATGGTAATACAAAAAGGTTTTAAGCAGCCTGTAAAACACAGACGAGTCAACAGTATTGTGCATGAAGAAGTAAGGGATGAGATATCATCATCATCATCATCATCATCATCATCATCATCATCATCATCATCATCATCATCATCATCATCATCATCATCATCATCATCATCATCATCATCATCATCATCATCATCATCATCATCATCATCATCATCATCATCATCATCATCATCATCATCATCATCATCATCATCATCATCATCATCATCATCATCATCATCATCATCATCATCATCATCATCATCATCATCATCATCATCATCATCATCATCATCATCATCATCATCATCATCATCATCATCATCATCATCATCATCATCATCATCATCATCATCATCATCATCATCATCATCATCATCATCATCATCATCATCATCATCATCATCATCATCATCATCATCATCATCATCATCATCATCATCATCATCATCATCATCATCATCATCATCATCATCATCATCATCATCATCATCATCATCATCATCATCATCATCATCATCATCATCATCATCAATCATCATTTCACTTAGGTACATTACACTAAGATAAGGGATTATCATTATAATTACTGTTATTATTATCCTTCTTCTTATTATTATTATTATCACTCTCATTAATTAATTATTATTGTTATTATCATCATCATTCTTATGTCAACTGACCTGGGAGATGATTGTTGTTGCTTCTGGGCGAATGAATCTTGGGTAATAAGGAGTGTCATGGCAGATGGACTGGAAGAGATCCTCCTCCGTATCTCCATTAAACGGTGACTGACCAACGAGCATCTCGTAGAGCATCACTCCAAACGACCACCAGTCGACGCTGCTGTTGTACTTCTGGCTGTTTATTATCTGAAATATGACAGACAATGACGACAATGACTTGTGTGCAGGTTTTAAGTAGAGTTGCAATGTCATAGGAATTTTTACCATCCTGCAGTCCAGAAGAACCCAGATGATGCCAAACATTGAGGAGGAGGAGGAAGAGGAGGAGAAGGAGGAGGAGGAGGGAGGGAGAAGATGAAGAAGAGGAAGAGAAAGAGGAAGAGGAAGAAGAGGATATGCCTAAATACATACATGTAGATTTTATAGATGACTAAATTTGGTACCACTATTGATAGACAGCTCTTGTTCTTAAAAACAACATAATAATTAAAAATTATTCGGCATGCAGGACATATATATATATTAAGTCACTAAATATTATTTAATACTCATATTAATCAAGATATACAATTAAAGGGATTTACTTGTAGGCTTAAGTTCAGCACCAGCATTTATAGTTCATTCATAATTACACCATAGATGAGCCATGAAATTAGCAACAGTATTTTTAATGCATGCATAAAAAACCACAAATGGATTTTTTATTACTGAAATATTATAATTAATATGCTCAGCATCAGGAATAGGTTTTTAAAATTCTTGCATGGAGAATTCAAATCGATAGAGCCATATAAATTCCATTATTGGTTAAGTTAATTAATTAGCAAATTAATTATCAAATCGCAATAAAGTCATTACTTCGGGTGCGATGTAGTCCGGCGTTCCGCAGAAAGTCACCGTCTTGATTTCGTCGAATATCTTCTCTTTACACATTCCAAAGTCGGCTATTTTGATGTGACCATCCTTGTCCAGTAAGACGTTGTCCAGTTTCAGGTCTCTAGCGAGAGAAAAAAAGAGAACAGATCGTATTATTCGAATCAAAATCAAAATTTATTGCTCTCAAAGAGAACAATATTGCATGTTATGCATTGTACAAAAATGATTAAGATTGTAGATGGATGAGTGATTAGATGTACAGAAAGTTGGAAGTAAGGAAGCAATAGGTATCACTGAAGGAAGTATCCAGCTAGGTAGGGCTCTATAGATAGGTGGATTTTACAGCAAAGATGACGGGTGATAGACTGATAGTCCTTTGTCAGAATCTCGTCTCTCTGATGCAAAATTCAGCCAATGCTGAGAAATCTATGAGTTTTGCATGACATTATAAGAATGTCTTGGGGAAAAATAACTTTCCTTAGATTTATTTATTTTATTTATTTATTTCGGAAATTCATATAGCGCCTCTTCAAGGTAGGCTAATCAGAATTGCTCCCGGCCCAACCACGGCTAAATAGAACAGTTTTTAAGGTTCTTAAGGAACAGAGCGGAGATGATATATAGGCACAGAATTGGGCGGGAGCACCCTCAAGCCGCGTAAGGACCTTGGGCAAGTCCTTCACTTACAATTGCTCAGCGCTTCGGCGTGAAACTCCGATGCAGTGTCCGCTCTGCATCGGGAGCGCCTCTGAGTAGAGAGTGCTTGAAGGGGCGCTATAACAAGTGCACATACAAACAAACTAAGTCTAAGGTAAGGTAAGGTAAGGTCTACTTGTTTCAATACTTTCCGTCTTTAACCTATCTCTTTCCTCACTGTTAAATATTGTTTTCTCAGAACAACGAGAGGACAAGCCGTGAGTGTCTTGACATAAGTTCCAAAGAACAATCAAGGATCTCGTTTCATATGCTGTGTGAGTTGGACACACCTAACAGAAGACGGCAGGCAACCAGTGCAAAGTGGCACCAGCGCAAAGTGGTGCCATTGCCTTCTGACCAATCAGTCATTCTCTTCATGCAAAAGACATGCATAAGAATGATAGATGGCGACACTGTTGTGGACTGATTGCAATTTGACTCAGGGCTGTTTGTAAGAAATTTTTAGAACTGCACATCTCCTTCTTTCCTCTCCCATCCTCCATGGTAAATTACTTCCAATCGGAGGACAATGACCATTTTTTGCTAGATTTAACTGTGCAGAAGTGCTTTCTACAACTGCACAAATCCATTTAGAACTGCACATTTTGTGTACAACTGCACGTTAAAAAAGCCCTGATTTGACTGTGTTTCTGTCTTAAACATCAGACTTTTTGAGCTGAGAAGATTCTTCAGACAAGAGTAGCATCTACCTTTGATGACCAGTGTATGCAGTTCGACTCCACTCATCTTAACATAGATTTTGCTCTTAACATAGATTTGCTCTTAACATAGATTTTGCTCATAATTTTATGTTTACCATTATTGGAGTTGATTTATTATAATCACTCTTTGCACTTGCCTAATACATAAATGATTGTATTGTATTAAAACACCCTATCTCTCCCATCTTGCATGAAGCGCCTCTACTAGGATGAACTGTTCAGAGGTGCTCCCAGTGCGCAAGGCCACAAGAGAATAAATAAGTGTTGAGGAAAGAAAATGAGGAGGAGGGATTACCAGTTAGAAGTTGAGACCTAGTAGATGGAGACAGAGTATACCAAAGAGAGGGACCAATTGATGGTCTGGACTAGTACACCTCCATACCTGCATCTGCTGTCGAGGGTCCCCTCCAACACAATCTATCACAATCCCAAACTGTTGTCTTTAGCTGCAGTGGGTCGAGAGCACTCCCGAGTAGTAACATTGAAGGGGCGTTATATAAATCCATGCAATGAATGATTGAATAAGTAAATGGCGTCAGAAGAGACATATAAAATAGTACACAGAAAACATGAAGGAGGGTCAAAGGGCATGCGTGAACCCCAGCCAATGAATTCCCATCCAGAGTTGATGGATAGCATTGCATTCAATTTCAGAGCAGTTGGACCAAACTGCAGTGATAGCAGTGATCAATGACGCACAGATGCACACACACACACACACACACACACACACACACACACACACACACACACACACACACACACACACACACACACACACACTACATATCTATTAATTAATTAACTCATTCATTCCATGAGCTTTACAGCGCTTCATCAAGACAGATACTCAGAGGCGCTCCCAGTCAGTCCAGCCACGACAAAAAAAGACTTGAGAGATTCATGAAGCACAGTTTGATTGATCAGATGTAATAAACACAGCTTTGAAGAGAGGTCATGTACATACAACCTACTACAACCTATGTATATACATATGTACAAACCTACTTATATGCATACATATACAATACATATATATACATACAAACATACATACATGTAGGTCAATACGCAGTATACGTATATAGCCATTGACATAAGTGCAACCATGTATAATTGTATACATATTACAAAATTATTGTTTTACCACGTGGATGCAAATCATAGAAAGAAAACACGTTCACAGTGCTGATGTTTTTGGACGCTATGAAAACTGGGTTGACAAATGAGACATGACGCTGGCCTAAGCAAACGGTGCAATCACACATCTGGAGTGCTGGTCAAGTGTCGCATTTCTTTCTATGCAAGAGAATTCGTATACCACCCTATATCTCTCCCATCTTACATGAAGTGCCTACACTGCAGGCATTGGTCAGCATAATATGCCTGCATGCGTATCTCCCAGCATCTCATCTTTATTCCTTCATACATTACTACTAATTGGCCAGGCAATGGTTGTGCTGCTCATAGAGTCATCGTCGTCACATAAAAAACTCTACCGCATCCGAGTATTTGTCTACCACAGCTTTGCAACTCTGAATATGAGGGGGAAAAAACCCACATTACACATACATACGTAGTTATTACGTACTGTTGCTTTACTGATAATACTGCCTTTTCCAATTGAACTAATATTTGGATATTATTATTTGTCGCTCTGAAGTTATTTTAAAAAGCAGGACTTTGGTTATTCTGGATCTTCCTGTTGTATCCCAACTTTTACTAGATACTGTGCTTATCAACATCTGTTTGCATTGGGAATATACGAGTAGCTGTGATTATGCATACATTCATCAATGCACCTATACATGTAAATACACAATTTTACACATATATGTAAACTAAATACGTATGTGATTAAATTGAACCTAAACAAAACATCTAAATTCAAATAATTAAACCTAACTGCAAAGGAGCAGTGCCTGATCTAATCTATTGAACGAGTACACAAAAAATACGACACCATTCATTCATTCATTTCCGAAAATATAGCACCTCTTTCGGAAATTTACTCGGATGCACACCCAGCCCAGCCACAGCTAAAATGCATACATACAAGATTAGATAACTAACTCCCTATCATGCAACAATTTAGGTTTTTTGGCCTAGATGTCTTGCATAGGTTCATACTGGGTGCTAGAATTATTTTTATATCTCGGTGTATATAAACATCCGAGCACTTTGTGTTCATAATGTTTCCAGCATTGCTTAAATTGACATTGGCCACTGATGTATGAGATATTTAAAGGCGCTACAGCAAGAGCCCACATACAGACTATAAATACATAGACAGTATATATTATATACATGTGCACATGCATACATACATACATACATACATACATACATACATACATACATACATACATACAAACATACATACATACATACATACATACATACATACATATCCAAACATGCATATATCCAAACATACACATATAGATATATGTAATTTTTATGTATGCATATATATAAATAGCATGTACCATATACATGTGCACATACATATATATATATATATTATATGCGCATGTTTATTGGTCGTAATTGGCGTCCATCCGGTGTCATTTAGCGTAATGAAAGGCTTTTACTGCAGCGGTCACAGCACTAAGGACAAATCATTGCGCTAACTCGGCTCTGATTACTGCTACCATGCAACCGAGCAAGAAATTTTTCCCTGAAAAACATCGACAAATCAATATAATGGTCGCTAGTCTTGATCCATCAGCATTCTAAGACGCGTTTTATGCACTTGGCCCAGCGCAATTTCTCCAAAGGAGATATATGCGTTTTATGCACTTGCCCCAGCGCAATTTCTCCTAAGGAGATATATGCATTTTATGTACTTGCCCCAGCGCAATTTCTCCTAAGGAGATATATGCGTTTTATGCACTTGCCCCAGCGCAATTTCTCCTAAGGAGATATATGCATTTTATGCACTTGCCCTAGCATAATTTCTCCTAAGGAGATATATGCGTTTTATGCATTGGGCCTAGCGCAATTTCTCCTAAGGAGATATATGCGTTTTATGCATTTGACCTAGCACAATTTCTCCTACTTAAGGAGATATATGCGTTTCATGTACTTGTGCTAGCATAATTTCTCCTAAGGAGATATATGCGTTTTACACACTTGCCCTCGTGTACTTTCTCCGACAGAGATATATGCTACAACCTTAGAGTCATTATTCCAGGCAATAGGGGGGGGGGCAGTCTTGCTTCAGCTCACATTCTTTATAACCAAACAGATTCTGCCAAGATTATATAGAACACACATCCAACCTTTAGTTTCGTCATCAAGAATATATTGGCCATCTTAATATTTGTCCTCTGGCTGGTTTCCCATCTTCAAGCAAAGTTAATATCCGATTCTATAATTTGAGTAGCAGTGGCTCTCTCTCATAATGGCTCAAGGACAATGTATTCTTTGATTAGAATGTAAGGCTCGTCAAAAACAAGATTAATCACCTTTCTCTCATAAAAGAACAAAGCAATTGTTTAAACCCGAGTTTTAAAGCAAAAAATGTCAGAACAGTGAGAACACTGATGCACAATGTTCATTTACTGCAGATCTATAACGATTCCTTACAAAAGAAGTCAGCCAGGAGCTGTTCAGAAAAAAGGGAGAATAATATCTTTTTGTGTGTAGTCTTTATTATTCAAATATTACTCAACATACAATTCTAACGGTTTCGACGGCTGTCTCCAAAAGATGAGCTTTAACCCTTTAACGACCAGCTACATGATCTAGTACACACTGGTCATTAAAGCATTAAAATTGAGCAACATACAAAGCAAAGACGCTCTACCTGTAGATGACACCATGTCTGTGTAAGAACTGAAGACCGCAGACAATTTCTGCCGAATAGAATCGAGTTCTGTCGTGATCGAATCTCGAGGACTGTTGGATATGAAACATCAAGTCTCCACCGTTCAGGTATTCCATCACGAAATACAGATGACTCTAAAGCAGCATCCACATCAATCCACTGCATAACCAACATCAAACCTATGGGCACGGTGGTGTAGGGGGTATGTTCGGTGCCTTCGAGCCGAAAGATTGCGGGTTTGAATCCACCTCAAGTCACCACGTAGGGACACTGAGCACTCGCAATTGTTCATGCGCCTTGAAGTGAAACTCCGATTCAGTGTTCGTGCTGTAGTTGGAGCGCCTCTGAGTAGTAATCTTGAAGGAGGCACTATGACAAGTGCTCATATATTTACATGCATACACCACCAGGCAGCATGTGGTAAGCACAGAACATTCAACAGCATCTAAATATAAGCCATATAAAAAGACCAGATCCATAACAATGACCTTCAACAGAACACAATATATGGGAAAATTAACCAGTAACGCAGCAACAGAACAGTAATTGTAAAGTCAATATAATTACAGTCATAAAGCGGTCCATAAAAGATAAGTGCAGACGACCAGATTATTCACGCTTGCTTTGTAAAATCAGTAGTGCAGATCACCAAATAATTCATGGGTGCTGCATCAAGCCTAGATATACCATATGAAAGGCAACACATTTGCCATATTGTCAAAAAACCACAAAGGGAGCGAGATACAACAGCAGTTTTAGTAAGGGGGGGGGGGTTGCCTGTGTTTGTGTTTAGGTTTAGGTCATCATCATCATCATCATCATCATCATCATCATCATCATCATCATCATCATCATCATCATCATCATCTTCATCATCATCATCATCATCGTCGTCGTCGTCGTCGTCGTCATCGTCGTCGTCGTCATCATCATCATCATCATCATCATCATCATCACCATCATCATCGTCATCATCATCATCTAATACCAGCCATTAGGCAGAGATATGTACGAATAAACTAACTCCATTGTTCAGTGACAGTATGAGGCTCAAGCTCCTCAGCTTGTCCCCTCCATTTAGTAGGTTCACAAGTGCCTAAATTCTGATTTATTTGATAGCAAGAATCACTGGCACAAAGTCAGGAGCTCCAATGCAGAGTCCATTTTTGACTGGCGATTGAGTAATGATGAAAGGTTGCGGGTCAGATCACAATTACTACTATCATGACTATTACTGCCTGATAACGCATTGGTCAACACACAAAAAATATTATTATCATATTATTATTATAATTATAATACTATTGACAATTATTATCATTGTAATTATTATTATTAAATATTATTATTATTACTATTAACAATTATTTTTATTATCATTACTACTACCAATAATTATTACACGCTAAAATAATAATTATTATTTTTTTACCCGAAGTATCTCAGATCCCTTGGGATTTCAACAAATTATCCGGAGACTTAAAAAATTGGATTCTGGAACGGCTAGAACTCGCCAAGATCAGGCGAAGAAAAGTCATTATTATTATTATTATTATTATTATTATTATTATTATTATTATTATTATTATTATTACTATTATTATTAACTGCTGCTGCTACTGCTACTACTACTACTACTACTATTATTATTACTAATTTCTAATTATTACTAGATGGGCCGTGATAACTAATTTTCAGATTCTGCTGTTCAATACTTTTCCGAACTGGAACTGACAGGCGTTTGGAATGTGCTGTGGATGTGCGTGAGGAACGGATGTTGGCCAGCGAGGATCAACACTCGTCGCTCGATCATCGTGCATTCAACATCATCGTCTTCCAGTACAATGTCCTTCTTCAGGAGTTTCACGGCAAAAAAACAATTCGATCCCTTCAGCTCCGCCAGCAAAACCTACAGTATGCAAAACCCACAGTACGCAAAATGTACAGTATGCAAACCCTCCATATGCAATCCTACAGTATGTGAAAGCTGCAGTATGCAAACCTATGGTATGCAAAACCTACAGCATGCAAAGCATACAGTACGTAAAGCGCACAGTATGCAAAACTTGCAGTATGCAAACATACAGTATGCGAACCTCCAGTACGCAAAACCTACAGTACATGCAAAACATGCAGTACATGCAAAATTAATACTATCTGCCTTAGTTTATGGCGCTTACTTAGCTAAAATTGAAGGAAAACACAGATTGATCAATTTTCAAAATCATTATAATCATCAATGTAATCTGTTTTTTGGGATATCGTCGCCTCAGAGTCATCTTAGCGTATGTCCACTTTTGTGAATTCCGAGAAAAACGAGGTAGAAGTTTCGAAACTTTGGACGGAAATTTAAAAAAATGAGTGCAATAAAACTTCAGGCAATAACTTCATATTAAAGCATCTACATTAATTAAAGGATGTTGCATTAAAATTAAACTGAAACTTAGAATGGTTTTTGTGAAATTTTGGAAAATGTTGTATAAAATGGACTTAAATCAATTGCAAGTCATCCTGACGTGAGAAATTTTTTTTAAAAATATGAAATAATAAAAGAAAGCAATATACAATCAATTTCGACTTTGCTCGTTTCAATTTTTGCAAGTTTAATACTCTTTTTTAAATAAAAGAACGTTTTTATTTCCTGGACATACGACACTATGATACTACGAAGTGGGATGTCGTATCTCCATCGTCCAATCAACGACGAGCTTTTCTGGACATACGACAATGCACTTTTAAACCGTGAATGCGCACCTTGTCGTATCTCCAATTTAATTGGAGATACGACAAGGCAATCCTGTATCATGGACATACGACAGGTAGTTTTCGGTGAATATCTTTAAAACGACTTGTCGTATCTCCTAACGGTTAACAGTGAAGAGAGATAAACAAATTTTTGCTACAAATCAAGTCTAAACTCGATTTTGAAAAAAATGGACATACGCGAAGATGACTCTGAGGCGACGATATGTCAATGGTTTTTCAAATCTTCAAATAAATAATATGAATGTCTAAAAGTCAATTCAAATGGGTCAAGTGGATCTGCTGAGGCTGGATTAACCATTTTCTGGATAAAATTTTACAGTGGTAAGCATCACTTTAGCTAATATAATTATCAACAAATCAGAGGACAGTGCTTCCTGTTGGCAAATATTGCAATAAATTAACCGTCATGAGAAACAGAATTCATTTTCACAATTAGTCAACATCTAAAAAAAGATATATGTGTGTATCATCATGTTCTCGCACATGATATTTATCCAACTTATCAGCGTTTACTGAGAGTTTGCTACATTTATCTATAATTACTCTAATTTATTTGCCTGCATTAGTCTCTATAGAAAGGGCTTCCCCATCAGTTCGCTCTGCCATCCTCTCTAGGAGTCCTTCCTCATCTTTCTATCGCCTAAAAAACCTGCCTTTTCTCTCGGATTGAATGCACCGGGAGCGCTTCTGAAAGGCTATTGGTGCGAGAAGCGCTTTATAAAAGGTCAGATACAATACAATACTCATAAACAGCTGACAAAAATTCATAAATCATGAATTACACTACCTCAGAATAATTTGACTGCTTTCCACCAGTTGCTCAAGACCTACCTTTTTAGCCGTGGCTGAGCTGGAAGTGCCTTTGAGTAGACTTGTTGACGGGGCGCCATATAAATTTTCGAAATGAATGAATGAAATATAAATGATTTGAGAAACTGTGTTGACTTTTTGCAAATTGAAATGTGCAATTAGTTGATGAAATTGTCAGTTCACAGACCTTACCAAAGCTTCCTCTTCCTAGAACTCTCAAAAAGTTGAAATCATCAGGACAGAACTTATTCAGATTATCGGCTATTTTGATCTGCTGTTCTATGTAGCCATGACCCACAAGATCAGTCTTCCTGCCTTCTGAGGAACTGCTGTCATTTGTCTGTTTCAACACATACGAAATAATGCTTCAATTATCTCACAATGAAGCTTCATAATTAACAATAATTAACAATTAAAGATTCGAGTTTGCACAGTTTGAGTGAAACAGTTTCAAAACTGCTGCTTATACAATATACATCTTATACCATGAATTCCCGCAACTAAAAATAATCAACCCAGCTGCATAGAAAATTATCTCACCACTTCACAACTCTGTTTTCAATAACAGATCTTTTTCAAAGTAGAATCATGTTGCAATTATAATTGCAAAGTCAAAAGTTCCAAAGCACCAGATAAAAGCTAAGCACGAAGCACAATCTCATTGGTGAGTGCTGAGCTTGTTCATGAGCCCTGAATAATATTCAGCCATTGTTCCGAAAAAATTAACGCAGTGTAATAAAATCAATTTGAGAAGAACAGTAAATGCCAACCGAAAAGAATGCTCAAAATGTTATTCACACAGAATTTTGAGAAAAAGGAAATCTTTGTTAGAAATTTTCTCATTAGTTAGTTTACGTGAGATAGCAACGTCATTATATCTCTTCAAAGTATTGTAATGCATCACGTAATGTAACCAATCAGATAAGCAGATCTGCACGGGAAGGACTAAGTAAGTAAGTACTAAGTACTAAGTAAGCTTGTTTACTGTATGCACCTTTGAGGAAGAGTTGGAGTCAACTGACTTTGAGGATGACGTCAGTTTGACTGAGCCAAGTAATTCAGCCATGATTTTCTGGTTGATACCACACAGGTTGGGAATGAACTTTTCACACTTGTGGTGACAATCGATTCCACATTCTACGCACGGAAATGAACGAACTCAAGTGCAACATGCAAACACTTAAGAATTAGAGTGAAACAAGGCCGTAGCTAGAAGGGTGTTTTGGGTGTTTGAACACCCCCGAAATGAAATATTTTTACCATGAAATAAAGCATTTAGTAACAAAATTATGATGAAAGGACTAAGGAGATTTAATTTTGAAGCTCTTATTTCTATGTGACATTTTACAATAGATTAAATCATTCTCCAAACCCCTTATTCTGTTGATTCGGTTGCTTGTTGGCTTGTTCAAGGTCGATTAAACACCCCAAAATATAATCCTGGCTACGGCCTTGGAGTGAAATATAATTTCTCTTCTGTTTTCCAGCATTGATGGTTCAAAGTATTGTAATGCTTCACATAATGTATCGTAACTAACAAAGCATTCATATTTCACCTTCTGATATCTCTAGAATGATTATTCAATCAATACATTGCACAATCGACCGTGATACATCTTTTCAGCCCAATGATATCAGGTGGCCCTGGCTACAGGGACCTTCGACCACTTTTGGGTCACTTGGGTAAACCAACATATTTGGCAACCATGATCTAATTACGACCTATAGTAAGTTGGTTACTGAATAAAATGTTATGCAATTATAAATACTTCCTTGTGGATGACTTTCAGCTAGAATCACTGATATGTACTCGCAATAAAAGTATTAGAATAATTATTTATTTATTCCAAAATTTATATAGCGCCTCTTTGGAGATCTGCTCAGAGACACTCCCAGTTCATGCTGTCATTGAGGACATCGACATATATTGGTTCTGGTATAACGTCTTTATGCAATCCTTGCTTATTTTTAACGCATCACTTGTACTTTTTATTCTGGCACCAAACAGATTCCTCTCTCAATGCTAACAGCATCAACAAAAATAATAATCAATATCACAATCAGCAAAACTAAAAATTCTGCAGTTTTAGAAGTGCTGAACAAGGTACGAACTCCAATTTTAAAATAATAATAATAACAATAATAATAATAATGTATACAACGCTTTAACGCTGTGGCTTTCACAGGTTTCTTTATTAAGCCCCCTAATTGACCTGGATGAGGGTGGTTGGTCTCACTGAAATTGATTTGTTCTGTTTGAAATTTTTGTTGAAGAGAATAAATATGTGTTTATAATATAAAAAAGTATAATAATAATAATAATAATAACAATAATAATAACAATAATAACGACAATTTATATGGCACAGCAATGCCGTCACAAGAGCGCCTTACAAAGCAGCTGCCATTCCATGCCTGAATGAATCACTTGCAATTTTTTGGGTAAAGATGAAATGGAAATCTACTGAAACACTACCTTGACATTTAAGTCCCTGTGAAATACTACCTTGACAGTTAAGTCCCTGTGAAATACTACCTTGACATTTAAGTCCTTGTCGGAACAGACCGTAGAGCATGGAGCCGCAGTGATCGCAAAACGTCGGTGACATATAATTGTTGACTTTGAATCGATGTGGAACATTCAGATTGAATCTCTCCGTCAGTTTCTAACAAAACGAAATCAAAGTTGACGCAGAAGAGCAGAAAGAGTAGAAGACGTCTCTATGGGACAACAAGATCGCCCACACTGTAAATGGATTACTGGTAGTTCTTTCACTTGCAAATTTAAGCACAATGCCTGCGGGCGATCAGTGGATAAGAAATCCGATTTTGTAGATATATGTCAAAAGCTGTTTAGCTCAAAACGACATGTCTGCTATGTCAGTGATTGCTGGTAAACTCAGAATGGGGGTGGAACGGTGGTTGAATCGTAACACATTGGGGTGAGGATCAGAAGGACGTGGGTTCAATACCCTATAAGGCTGACTTTGCCTTCAACTTCCTACGGGGTAACGGCAAATTGAGCGCCTTGCAGACTGCCACTTATAAGTTAAATTCAACTCTTGCTGAACCTGTTATCATCTGTAAGCTTAACTACTATAATCATATAATCTTACTACCCAATTGTCAATATGAATTAACAAATTAATATTATTATCATTATCATTATTTTTTTACCCGAGGTATCAATGATCCCTTAGGATTTTATAACAATTATGGTGGCAATGTTCTGGAATGGCTAGTCTTCGCAGATGGAAAAATTGCTGCAATTATTATTATTATTAATAATAATAATATTATTATTATTATCATTATTATTGTCTGCCTACTATTACTAGAATCCATAGGCAGCCAAGAATGCAATTGACAGGACTTTTTTACGCAATCAAAATGTTCACCATGCACGCCGTTCAGACTAAGAAGGTAGCATGACAAAATCTTAATCGTACAGAAGTTTTTAGCGCTTCTCTTACAATACGTCCACATATCTGATACGAAAAGAAAATATCAAATTCTGACTCTGAAGCCAAGTACCTGCGTTTCTCGACTCTCTCTCGCGCTACCTGGACATTTTCCAAGAACCTTGTCATGACATCTTTTATGAACCGCGCAGTTGCACGCTGAAACGAAGAAACGATAAATGGGAATCATTTACGTCTCGAACATAAATCTCTTCCATACCGTGTCAAGATTGGCCAGCGGGAAACAGCGTTCATCCGAAATTGTGTTCCGAGTCCGACACCCACACAGGTCATAGCAATTTGGCATTTCATGCAGCGTGGAAATGAAGCTGGGACTCACGTAGTAGCAATGAACGCACGTAATTACCTCTCATGTGCACCTGGCTACTAATACACAGAACGCTTTAAGAGCCTCACGAAGGCAGACAACCAGGACTCTATTTCAAGCACACACTGCTTAAACCCAGACATTAAGGCTCTGATATCATCAGATGAAATCAAATCCGTTAACTGATCCAACAAAAACAGACACAAGTGTTGAAAAATAAAGTCACATCAAAAAGGTAGCAGGATTATGTTAACACATTTAACCAAGTATTACAGTAATAATTGTTTTGTCTGGAGGCCTTACATTAATTTTCTACCAGATGTCTTAAGACTTTTCTTTTTCCAGGAGTTCTTCGCACTGGGAGCACCTCTGATTAGCTGTACTGTGAGAAGCGCTTTATAAATCCCAAAATAGAATAGAATTATACACTTATAATATGCGCTTAAGCATAAATCACTAAGAAATTAATAATTATTAATCACTAAATGGCACAAAATATATTCCCCAAATGTCAGAAAAACCACTCTCTTTCATCACATTGTTGCAAACACAATGTCAAGCACACAAATTGCGAAAACGTTTGCAAATAATATTGTGACAATTGTACGGAGAACACAAAGTTCATAGTTGTCTGTATGGTGTTCAGTGACACTAACTAACAACATAAAAGAATATAAAGTAGTTCATGTAATTACTTCAACCCTTTACCATTTCTTTCCCAGATGCTTTTTGTTCAGTCTCCTTGTTAAAGTTAAGCATTGAACCAGCTTTCCATTGTGACTCATCAATAAATACTCAAGTGGACATCTTTTTACTCTTCATCAATGACTATTTCATAGGATGACCAAAAACCGAGCTATTGCACTACTCTGTTGACAATCGGCAATGCCACAGGTTAGAGACACCATAAGTTATTACAGCATTACCATAATTGCTCCATATGCCACATACATGGGCGGCCCATCCTTATATATCCCAAATGTAGGACAATTTAATCATTGCCATAATTTTGCCGTAGCTTTTCGTTAAGACTTAAGGATCCATGGATGCAGATAGAAAGTTGTCATAGTCTCATCATATCTTCAGCATATAGTAATTACAACATGTTATAATAATCTTCGTTTAATTGAGACAAATCAGGGTGACACACCGCACCTAGTTACATGTCAATGCATTTTAAAAATAAACAACAAAAGTAATGCGAGGATAACAATGTTTAACCCAGACATTTAATTTATGAATTGGTTGCCGAATAATAAATGTTATGTAGGCCTATGTTATGTTAGGCTACCGGAAATGGAATTTCACTCACCTTGGCATTTGTAGCCTTGCTTGTTTAGACCCCTGGATGAAAACAGAAGACATTACAATTCGGAACTCATAATAAATAGCCTTGATTGAACAACTGTGGAAATAATATAACAAAAGGTCATCTGCTGAACATAAAGTTCTGCCTATGTTCTAAAATGCATAAAAGTCATCTCACGGAAACCTCATTAAATCTCCATGGATTATTATTAGTGCTTTCAATCATTGTCAATGCAACACTGCTGCTAAATCTAAAATGTGGACCAAATTTGTTCCATTAGCAAAATCAATGCCATCACAATATTCATCACACAGTTCATTAGTATAGCGTAGTCCTATCATCTTTAAATGACAGGCTTTATAAACACTATAATAGCTCTATATCAAAGGATCAACTCTTTCAGTAGGCGATATCCACATGAATAGTCTACCACACAATGAAATGTGTACATTACTAACCATAACCATAACCACACTTTTTATTGAAGCCAAAAAGTAAAACAGTCTAGCAGATGTAATAGGTTACAAATAAAATGCTTGGCTCAAAGGGAGATTCCTAAAAGTGCCTAAGCCCTGCTAACAAAGGTCACCATAGAATAAAAAAATAATTGAAAAGTGATATTGTTTCTAAACACAAAGAGAAATATAATAAAATTAAAATTTATCTTAAGTATAAATCAAGCAACAACCTGCATATTTAGTGTTACATCCTTGAAATAAATATATATAAAAAAACAAATATCTACGGAATTAGCCTACATTCCAGTTATCTCTAAATATAGGCCTAATTGACTTTGAACTGTGTGGCCCTTGCAATCACGTTTTATTTTAACACTCCAACGCCGCGCATGCAGCCAAAATGATTGGCTCGAACAGGGAACCAGAGCAGCACGTCATTAAAGTGTTAATGGCAATCGCACTGCATTCGACAGGGTGACAGAAAACCAGAATAATTGACACAGATATTTTGCCCACAGCCATGTATTGATTCACGTAGGCTATCCAAAGCCTCTGGCAGTACGAAGAACACACATAATTTACCATGTATATATATATAAATATATATATATATATATAAGAACCCACATAATTTACCATATATATATATACATATATATATATATAAGAACACACATAATTTACCATATATATATATATATATATATAAGAACACACATAATTTACCATATACTTTCAGTGACCATCCAATTTCTACGAAATGAAATGTGGCTAATAATGACTTGCAGTCCATCAGTGTTTAATCTAGTCCCTTGTTGGTGGTTTTTTTTGGAGGGGAGGGGGAGATTCGCGGTTCTGAGGGCGGGGCGGGAAAAACGGTCGTTTTGGGCAGACGACAACCGAACGCTGAGCCACCGACGACACGACACCCTGTTATCGGTAATATTTTGATGACTTTTTTGTCTTTCTTTTTTGTTTTCTCTCAAAATATACTGTTCTTTCTCTCAAATTTTCTCATAAACCGGTCCGTTTTCGCGCATATATATATATATATAATTATATATATATATATACATGTGCAAACAAGACCTGTCCAATTTTTTGGGAGGGGAAGAGTGAAATTGTTGTGTGCATAATATTCCTGGGTGAGGGAATGCAACGTATATTATTCACATGTGTACAACACCCTGCGAATTTCTCGGCGGGGAAAAAAGGAAATGCCATTCCTGGGAGACTCCCCCCCCCCCCCGAGACATCTAGATTAAACACTGGCGATCCATTAATCAACCGACTGACCAGAGAAAGTCGTTACAGTACGAGCAGAAGGTCGGCTGCTTGAAAAACGTTGCGATGAATTTGTGGCCCATTGCTTCGTGGATTTTGGGGTGCTTGATCGCCCCGCGGCGCTTCCCAATTCCTCCAATCATCTCTGTCAAAGAAAACATCCGACACAATTCAGTGGCACATATTTAATTAAATTTTCCGCGAAGTCCAACATTGGGATCATAGCTGTTGTGACAACTGGTGGCCACCGCAAATAAATACAAAACATGACATATACATGCATGCATGCATGCATACATACATGCAAACATACATACACACATACATACACACAAACATACATACATGTCAGTACATACCTGCAAACATACATACACACATACATACACACAAACATACATACATGTCAGTACATACCTAAACATACATACATACATACATACATAAATATACACATACATACGTACATACATACCCACACACACAAACATAAAAACAGAATGCAAGTTGGTTTCCAGCCTCGAGCCATATAAAAGACAAAGCAATAGTAGAACATTGGAACATTGAAACCAAAAGTCTACTGAAAATTAATCATCGAATGAAAATGGAAGTTCCAGCCGACCCATAAGCCGACCTCGAGAGACGCCGATTCGCATGAATTATTAGTGACTTCACTTTATTAGCCTGCGCACAAGAGACTCGTTCGATGGTCGGCCAGTCCTCCCCTTCACCGTCTGATCCTCCCACGGACAATGCACCACTGTGCGCGCGGGTGCCACATACTAACAGGGTCGTATTTTATGGCTGAGTTACTTAGGGAATGTAGATGAAACAGAAATATATCCTCAGTCTTTTGAACTCTCACCTTCTCAGGACAATAATATATATTGCACTCAAAGCTATGAAAAATTAACCATAATGACATATACATAATATATATGCATATTTATATATAGTATAGGGGTCATTGCATAATTACGTAACGCCGAAAATGACCGTTTTTGACCCACCCACCCACCCTGTAACGTTTCGTAACGTTTCTCTTTACCCACCCACCCACCCTCCCCAGCGTTACGTAACGATAGTTACGAAAAATCAATTAGATTTAGGCCTACCAGACATATGTGCGAATTCGTATTTATAATTTATAGTTTCATAGCGAATTTAATATAGGCTAGTAAGTGAACAAGATCTATAATTTGACAGTGGCCTGCTGCCATATCTTTCTCAGATATCTAGACCTAGGCCTACTTCGGTTACGTTTTACTATATCAATGCCGCGAAGTTTAAACTTCGATCACGCCATTTGTCTGAAGTGTCATTCGATGGTAATATAATATTCATTAATAAAAAAATTCAAGGCATTACGTAACGTTCAGCTGCCCCCACCCACCCACCCCTGTAACGTTTCGTAACGTTTTCAATGACCCCACCCACCCACCCTCGAGCGTTACGTAATTATGCAATGACCCCATATATATATTATATATATTATATATATAAAACATTGTATATATATGTAAATATACAACGGTTTATATATAAGTGTGTGTGTGTGTGTGTGTGTGTGTGTGTGTGTGTGTGTGTGTGTGTGTGTGTGTGTGTGTGTGTGTGTGTGTGTGTGTGTGTGTGTGTGTGTGTGTGTGTGTGTGTGTGTGTGTGTGTGTGTGTGTGTGTGTGTGTGTGTATTCGAAATACAGATCTATTATAGCAGTGCACTGACCTCCCCCATTCTGAGCTGATGTGAGAGACGTCAGTTCTACGACCAAGCGACCCGACGGCTGCATGTCAAACTGCAATGCAACATTAATACATCAAATATCAATCCATCAAACTCACTAGTAGCACTGAGATGAAAAGCAACGCAATCATAAACATAGACCTGCAAACGAAAGCAGTTTAATGCTCGAAAAAGCAATTTTGCGGCGAGCAGTAGAAAAAAGAAATGCAATGGACAGCATTATATGCAGCAGCTTGGGGGGGGGGTCTCAGTGGCGCATTGGATAACACACTGGCACAGAGATCAGCGAAGCTGAGTTCGATTCCCGAAACCCCTGAAAGATAGACCTGCTTTGTAGGCTGCAATTAGCGCGTGTGTTGCAGGTTTTCTATTCTTTTAGTAGTTAAGATTGATGTTATTTCAGACTATTTCGTGTAAGGCCTAAAAAATTTGTTGTGTTTCCGGTAACCCGAGCGACCCTCTTTTATTGCCGCGACTCAAAATATTTTTGCCAAAAAAGTTAATAAATTTTTTTAAAAAAAACATTTGCATTGACATAACAGAAAAGACGTCAACAAAATGAAATTAATAGGACTGTTTTCTAGAGCAGTTTTAGGGGCAGACAGTCGGGGAAATAGGCAGTTTATACTTGCTTAGAACACGTACTTTGTTTCAGCGTGTACCATTGTGCAAAAAAGACTAGCGGCGTATACTTTTTTCGGATAGTCACTGCATAAAAATATTTTCCAAAATAAAAATATTTTCCGACCTACCTACCCAATTTTTTTTAGCTCTGTTACCGGAAACACAACATTTTAGGCCTAATTATACTGTGTATATTAGAATGAATGATAAAGAAAAGTTTATAATTATTATTATTAAGTGTACACTGACAAACAGCGTGTCTAGAAACTGCTTCGCTATCCTATAGTAACATGCAAACAAAATCTTGACTTGCTCTTTACATGCAAAAAGCAAATGTTCACTCTTTCTGCAGTAGGTAAATATCGTTCCTGTGAGGCGGGAGGTCTTGCTCCCCTCCAGAGATGCCTAGATTAAACACTACCTAATATTAGAAATAATTAGATGCTAAAATCACACACCGACGGATGATTGCTTGTAACCATCATAGATAGATCCTTTATCAACAGAATGATATTATTATCTGCCACATACAACAAAGTCCGACATTAGAGGTCCTGAAAATCTTCGCTGACGTGCCCAGCCATATAATGTTCCCTAATTATATCTCATATGTCTCCCTCTTCTCTCTCTCTCTCTCTCTCTCTCTCTCTCTCTCTCTCTCTCTCTCTCTCTCTCTCTCTCTCTCTCTCTCTCTCTGGTCAGGTGTGTGTGTGTGTGTGTGTGTGTGTGTGTAAGTGTGTGTGTGTAAGTGTGTTTAACATCACGATATTACATAATATTATGGTTGATTAACCAGAACTGTTAGTCGGGTTCATACTTTAAACTTCCTTCTCCCTACTTAGTTAAGGCTTTATGTTTTTTACTTAAGGTTTTCTTACTTTTTTCAGTTTGCTATTGATTTATTTTTTAAAATTAAGACGTGTTTGCTTAACATCATGTTTAGATATTCATATTATGTAATATCGTGATGTTAAAATTTGGAACGTTTAATTTTCGTAGTTAAGTTTTGATTTATTTTTGATTTATTGCATATATGATGGAAAATAGAATATAATTTTATTGTGCTGAATTTGTTAACGCCTAGAACCAGAAAATGTGCTTAGGTGGCCCTAACCAGCGGGACTCTGCAGTCCCTTCTGGGTTTCCTTTTGTTGCCAATAACATTCATGTTTTATTTTTATGTGATGATATGTACCTTGTGTGCTTTTCTCTGACTCAATAAAAAAAATTTGATTTGATTTTGATTTTTTGTGTGTGTGTATGCGCGCGTGCCGACGATTAGCCTTGTCTCACATGGCTCTATTTCTTTCCGTCTCTTATGTCGTTCATGTCTCACGTTTTCCATCCATGTCTTTTATTGGTCTTCCTCGGTTCCATTTTTTCCTCAACCAAACAATACAATGCTCATGCTGCCAAAAATACAGTGCTCATGCTGCCAACGATACAATGCTCATGCTGCCATAACAATACAATGCGCATGCTGGCAAAAATACAATGCTCATGCTGGCAAAAATACAATGCTCATGCTGCCAAAAATACAATGCTCATGCTGCCAACAATACAATACTCATGCTGCCAACAATACAATGCTCATGCTGCCAACAATACAATGCTCATGCTGGCAATATTTTGTCGCCCATTCATGCCACATAACCAAACCAGGACAGTCTTCTTCTTTTTCTAATTCTAACTACCAGAGTATCTCTCTGTCCCAACTCCCTCCTGTATAATTCATTACGAATTCTGTTTGGTCTGGTCCTCCCTGCTATTCTCCTTAGCCAGCTCATTTCCTTCTCCTTTCATCTTTCTTCCGATGACACCAACAACATTCGACTCACATCTACACTGTGTCCGGAAAAATTCCAAGGCTTTACGGCAATTATAAAAATAATTAGTAAACATTAATAGATTTTTAAAATACCAGAAACAGTTTAATCCTGAAATATTATGGAACTATAATTTATGTTCGAAATGTCCGCCATTGGCTTCCACGCATGCTTCGAGACGTACACGCCACTGACTAACAGCAGCATCGACGACCAGTTGATCAAGTTCATCCCAAGCATTAACAATTCGCTCGCGGAGTTCTTCGATGTTTCTGACCTTTGTCTTGTATACATTCTCCTGCATTACTCCCCAAATTTTGTAATCTACAGGATTTAAGTCCGGACTGTTTGGAGGCCAAAGATTTGGAGGTATGAAATCTGGAGTTTCCTTTGTCAGTAGTTTTTTCATTCATATATTAGAGCCTTGGAATTTTTCCGGACACAGTGTATACATCAGATCTATGCATCAGTCAACTTGTCACCTCGTGCTGTCGATTCTTTTAACCTTAGCGACCGCCATGATCAACCTTCTCCACGTATTACGATCTTCTGTCGCATCTCTCAGTTCCTCCAAGTTCATCTTCGTTCTCTTGTGTATTTCCTCCATCCACCTCCTTCTTGGGCGTCCTCTCCTCCTTTTTTCCTCTCCGCAGGCCAGCATCATCTCCTTTTAAGATGCATCAGCACTGGAGTGACATATGTGTTCTTATTGATATATACTGTTTGTCTTCAACATCCTGCCCAATCTTCCAATCATAATCGTAATCTCTAAACTTTCTAAAGCACTACTCGAAAGCCAAGCGCGGGCACCAGGTTATTTTTCACGAGCACTGCGTTGAGTCAAAAGGGTTGTTTGCAAGAATAGTTTATATTGGTCCGGGTCGAGTTACCGTTGCATCAGGGGGGTGGAACAGGTATACTAAGGCGGGTGTCGTCTGGGTCGGGAGTTGGAAGGATGATGATGATCAGATGAGACCGGGTAAGATTCCAAACATTGCTGATCAGCCAATCATAAATTTTATGCTCTTTCGACAATTGTCATCTTCTGTATTATTAAATTCATTCAACACTGCAGTGTGTCCATAAAGTCTCACCTTCATTACATAAGCTTAGATTCTCATGACACTGCACTTCCACCTGTTCTGATATTATCAGCCGTGCTGTCCATGTTTTGTCTTTTACCATCGGTAACCTTGGGCTAAAGAAAGTTCAATCAATTCCATTTACTGTCGGGAAAAGTGTCCACGGATTTTGGCTCCCTTCACAATATTATCAACCTCAAGGCATCTTTCCTCCAGCCACTTGGTTGGGGCACGGTGGTGTAGGGGTATGTTCGGTGTTTTTGAGCCGGAAGGCTGTGGGTTCGAATCCAAATAAAGCCACCATGCAGGGACCCTGAGCAATTCCTTCACTCACAATTGCTCATGCGCCTCAGCGTGAAACTCCGATTCAGAGTTCGTGCTGTAGTCGGGAGCCCCCCTAGTATAAACCTTGAGGGGGTGCTATAACAAAGGCTCATACATACACAGGGCTGAAAGTGGTTTGGAAAAGTTGCTGTGTCTCACTTTGGCGAGTAAACACGCCTTTTCTGACGACGTTTTTCTTAGTCTTTTGCCCAAAATTATCCAAAACGCTACCGGTTTTACCTAGTTTTGGCACCTGGCAACCTTTTGTGCGACCCTGCTGAGACCCGGCAACAGCAGGTCTCGAAAATCGATGCCGGGTCGCAGACCCGGACCGAACCGGGTCACTTTCAGCCCTGTACAGTGTACATAGGCCTACATACATACTCTGCCCCTACACTGCACTGCTTTAATCTTGATTTCTTTTGTCACCTTGCTGAGGTAACCTATTCATACTCAATTCACTGTGTTGTTCTTATTGCTGTCTTCTATGAAAATTCAGCTCCAGTACCTCCTGTGATATTATCCATTCTCTGTTTGTTTATCCCAAAAATCCCAGAACCTCTTGCGCCGCCGTCACCGCTGTACGAGCAGCAACGTCTCTAATAATTCATGTTATAACGTGGCAGCAGCAACACAATCATTGCTTCATTAACTAAATCATCGTCCGTCCGTTCGTTCGTTCGATGTTGCCTCTGCACTTCAGCCAAACAATAAAACTAATGGACACAACTTCGACGATGATGACAACTGTCGTTGGATGTTGGCACATACTTATTTTTTCACATGGTCACTAATTGTGGCTGTTATCGTTAGTACAAGAAACAATCAGACACTACTGAGCTCTTGCGCAATGCTCCTTTCATCAGCTTTGGCTGTGATGCAATGCCATCTAAAATTGTCTCATTGCCACTATCACAGAACACTTTGTTATCATCATCATCGTCATCATCATCATCATCATCATTATTGTGGGGCGTGGTGGTGTAGTGGTGGCGTCGTTGCCTTGGAGCCGGAAGGTTCGAGGTTCGAATCCACCTCGCCGCGTAAGGACCTTGGGCAAGTCTTTCGCTCACAATTGCTCAGCGCTTCGGCGTGAAACTCCGATGCAGTGTCCGCTCTGCATTCGGGAGCGCCTCTGAGTAGATAGATCTTGAAGGGGCGCTATAACAAGTGCGCATACAAGCATACAAACATTACTATCATCCTCGTCGTCGTCATCAGCAACAACTACAAACCAGGATGAATCATCAGTCTCTTGAAATGCCAGTTTTTTGCCTAATTAATTTCAGAGTAATATATGCAACTGGAGTAATAAAACCTCTGTCGCCTAATACATAGGAGGAGGTTTCTTAAAACCCAATGTACGAACAATAACCTACAATTAAACATGACAAGAAATTTCAATCACCAACTACTTCTCACAAACTAACATCTTTACAAACACCAACATCCATTTGTGGGGCGCGGTGATGTAGTGGCGGCGTCGTTGCCTTGGAGCCGGAAGGTTCGAGGTCTGAATCCACCTCGCAGCGTAAGGACCTCGGGCAAGTCCTTCACTCACAATTGCTCAGCGCTTCGGCGTGAAACTCCGATGCAGTGTCCGCTCTGCATTCGGGAGCGCCTCTGAGTAGAGAGAGCTTGAAGGGGCGCTATAACAAGTGCACATACATACAAACATATCCTCTTAGGACAACAGAACCTCAGCATATATACATACTATCGTTTACACAGCAAATACAAATGCATTGGTCATAAAAAACGTCCAAAGAGACTAGTTAAATTTCCGAATTAACACCTCAGATGGTGGCAAAACCAGGTGGTGAGAGCCGATCAACACCATGAGAAAAAGGCTAAAAAATTTAGGTCCAGCAGAGACAGACAGACATGGCCGCAGGGCGAGATGTTCACATCCATTATGCATCATCGTATATAGTAAAAGTAGACAAGAAAGAAGACAGAAGACTGCTGCTGCTGCTGATGATGAAGACTGCTGCTGCTGCTGATGATGAAGACGAAGATGATGAAGACGAAGAAGGAGAGGACACAGATGGAGTTAATTCCATCTCAGCTCATCTTTCATCACCTCGTGTTTCATTCTATACTGCCAACGAACGACCAAAGAGAACGACGACCAAGGCAGACGAACAATCTCTGAAGCTAATCCCAAGAGAGCAACCACAGCTTTTCAGCCTTAGCCACTTCCTTTTACTCCCTCGACTAATAAGGGCGAGTGGACACTCCCCTCGCATGCAGCCTAATCTTCACAATATCAGCGTATCGTCGTCAACATCATCATCATCATCATCATCACCGACGACACAACTACCCATACCACCACCACTAACTACCAAGATCGTCATCATCGTCATCATCATCATTATACACATCATCGTCGTCGTCGCCGCCGCCGCCACCACCACGTGCTATTTTGAAACAGCTGACATCGATTGGCTATATAGATGATGTACATGTATGTATGAGTGTATGTATGTATGTATGTATGTATGTATGTATGTATGTATGTATGTATGTATGTATGTATGTATGTATGTATGTATGTATGTATGTATGTATGTATGTATGTTTTTGTATGTGCACTTGTTATAGCGCCCCTTCAAGCTCCTTCTACTCAGAGGCGCTCCCGAATGCAGAGCGGACACTGCATCGGAGTTTCACGCCGAAGCGCTGAGCAATTGTGAGTGAAGGACTTGCCCAAGGTCCCTACGCGGTTGAGGGTGGATTCGAACCTGCAACCTTCCGGCTTCAAGGCAATGACGCCACCACTACACCACCGCACCCCACAATGTATGTATGTATGTATGAGTGTATGTATGAGTGTATGTATGTGCGTATGTATGTATGTATGTATGTATGTATGTATGTATGTATGTATGTATGTATGTATGTATGTATGTATGTATGTATGTATGCATGTATGTAATATGTATGTATGTATGCACCAGTGCACCTATGTATGTATGTACATACATGCATACATGTATATGTACGTAATACATACATACACTCATACATACACACATACAAACATACATATATACATGCACACACAGATACATGCATACATACAAACATACATACATACATACATACATAGTTGTGGGGATACATACATACATGAATGCATATATTATACAAACATAAAACAAAGGGTATCACGATGTAGCATCGTATGAAGTCGATAGATCGGATAGAGGAATCCAAAAAATTATCAATCTGTAAAATAAGCATCCTGCCATCAGGAAAAACAAATCATCACTTATTGAAGGCAATGTTTTCACAGTAGACTGCACAAGCATATGTATAAGTGAATATATATATATATATGTGTGTGTGTGTGTGTGTGGGTGTGTGTGTGTGTTGCTGGACACGTTGATGACGAGGATGGGATATCAGAGACTAAAAGAGAAGGCCCAGCGGAGGGAAGAGTGGCAACATTGCCTAGGGGCAGAGAACCAGAAGAAGAAGAATATACTTTATACATACATACAAAACAGCATCATATATACATACATATTCAAATATGTGTATACGGTATGTGTTTTCAAAAATATGATGCATATATTTGTGGGGCATGGTGGTGTATTGGGTATGTTCATTGCTTTGCAGCCGGAGGGTTGCAGGTATATATGTATAATATATCTGTTACATGTATATACATGTATATATCTGGCTCAAACTTGATGCACATAAATTGTCTAGCAGTCGAATGAGTGAATATTTGAGTGTTTATGCTTATCCGTAAACAGTGTCTCCTGGTAGGCTGGCCACAATGACCTTTTCCTTTGAGAGACTATTTATAAGGCCTAAAAAAAAATGCTGTGTTTCCGATAACAGAGCTAAAAAAATTGGGTAGGTAGGTCGGAAAATATTTTTATTTTGTAAAATATTTTTATGCAGTGACTATCCGAAAAAGTATACCCCACTAGTCTTTTTTGCACGCTGAAACAAAGTACGTGTTCTAAGCAAGTATAAACTGCCTATTTCCCGACTGTCTGCACCTAAAACTGCTCTAGAAACAGTCCTATTAATTTCATTTTGTTGACGTCTCTTATGTTATGTCAATACAAATGTAAAAAAAATATCTTTGAAAAAAAATTTATATTTTTTATAATTTTTTTTTTTTTGAAAAAAATATTTTTTTAATAAAAAATTTTTACAAAAATATTTGGGTCGCGGCCGTAAAAATGGGTCGGTCGCGTTACCGGAAACACAACAATTTTTTTTTACGCCTAATAAATGTGTTGGCGCCATAACAGTCATGCAGCCAGTACAGCTTAACGTGTACATAACCATATAGTTACCAGACAATAATATTTGTCAAATATCTAGCAAAGCCGTGATAATATATTGTCCAGTGACAGCCAAAATCTCAACTTCCTCTCTTGGGTCATTACAGAAACCAGACAATAAGTCTCTTACACGTACCAAGCTCTGCGCCATGTCACTCAGCACTGCAAAATGACGGCCCACAGTAACAAACACATTTTTTTAGGAATTACAGATCTACATCCATGACAAAAAAGAACAATAGATGAAAAACAGATTTCAAGGATCAAGATAATATATTAATATCATTAATACTGAGCATAAACGCAGTAGCACGTAGGCCTACCGAATACACTATAGTAATAATAATAATAATAATAATAATAATAATAATAATAATAATAATAATAAAAACTGGGACCTTCTTGACGATTAGGGTCCATTCCAGATAAATCTGCTTTTATCGAGAGAGTTGAAGTCCCCGAGGGATCATGTTTACCTCGGGGCAAAAAAACAAAAAAAAAAAACATATTTTATATTTATTTAAAATTAAAATAATAATAACAAAAAGAGTTTAGCCATTAGCCTGTAAATGACACAAAAACAACAACAAAAACAATAATAATAACGACAATTTATATGGCGCCGTAACGCGGCCATACCGCTACAAGGGCGCTCACTATCTCTTACCAAGAAATTTCTACGACCTGCAGATAATTAATTATAGCCAAGAGTCAAAAACGAAGAGAGACATCAAAAACGCCAACAGATATTGAATTGAAGAGGAATGAGATACATTTCCAGCATTTGACAAAAGAATTTATCCCGAGGCCATTAATGCACGGTGAGTGCAAAGCACTGGAAAGCCATGGAGATACGTCGGCAGGTGCTGTCAGGTGCGGCGGCAGTGACGACTATTATACGCAGAAGCCAGACGACAGAGGTCAGTACCATTGTCGTCGTCCATCTTATTCCCTCTCCCCCAAATGGGGGGGGGGGTCGTTCGTCTCTATGGCAACCGAAATTGCTTCCATCTGGCTTGACTTAAGTGACAATGGAGGAGAGGCTAGGCATGAGGAGGAAACAGCGGACAGACCTTAAGGAGACTTAATACATGTAAGCCAGAGGAGGATACGTCGGAAACGTGTACTTAACAAAATCAACTACACAAAACAACTCTGTCTGTCTACCTGTCTGTCTGTCTACCTGCCTGCCTGCCTGCATTTCTGTATGTTTGTATATCCGTCAAGTCTATCTGCATTTCTGTATGTCTGTCTGTCTGTCTGTCTGTCTGTCTATCCGTCAAGTCTGGTTGTCTGTCTATCCGTCATGTCTGTCCGCATTTCTGTCTATCTGTCAAACTGGCTGTCTGTCTGCATATCATCAAGTCTGTATGTCTGTCCGTTTGTTAGTCTGTCTATCTGTCAAGTCTGTCTGTCTTTCTGTCTGTCTGTCCCCGTCTGTCTGCCTCATTCATCTACTCATCTTCAGGCAGTAATTTCCCTTTTCCATCTTGCTTAGATAATAGATATCTGCCATTTTCTCTTCCTCTTCTCCTTCCCACTTCATTCGTCCTCTCCATTCTTCCTCTCCATTCTTCCTCTTCATTCTTCCTCTTCAGTCGGCAATTCAAGGTTCCTACACCGGTTGGAGTCAAGATGATCAGAACAGGTGCAGGCAAATATCATTAGAGGGATGCTGTAGTAGAACAGACACCGGTTTCTATGGCAACCAGCACATCTGCATCTACAGACGCTGATCATTATCATCATCATCATCGGAGCTTAAAGGGTTAAAGAGCAATAGATGATGAAAAGCGTCGAGAGAAACGCGAGTACCAGAACACGTTGGCCACATTAATATAGGCCTACACTGGCATATCATATCGGAGCTTAAAGGGTTAAAGAACAATACATGATGAAAAGCCTCGAACGTACCAGAACGTTAGCCACATTAATAATTATACACTAGCATATCTATCAGATCCATTCCGTTTCAAATCTGAACTGAATGAACTGCTATTAGCACAGAATAAGTGTTCTACTAAAGCTGCTGATTCGACCAGATTCGTAATCTCCAACAGATCGTCGATTATTATTCAGAGAAAATAATGCAGTCAGTCAGTGAAAGCAATTTCCATGCAGCAGGTCATTGCTGTGAAGTAAATGGCTTCAATTTGACAGATAAATATAAAGTTTCGCGTTGCACCTGAATTTTGAGGCCGTTTTACGTAGGCATCATTAGGAGTATATAGGCCTACCAGCAGGGTGAGAATTGCCGAGGTGATTGGAGGTTTAAACGCCGGTGAATAGTCGTCTTAGCTGGTGATAGACAACTACTCACCAGCAAAGACTTCTGTCGCCCTGCTGTTGCTTAACGTGTTTGCATGTGTTTGTATGTGCACTTGTTATAGCGCCCGTTCAAGCTCTCTACTACTCAGAGGCGCTCCCGAATGCAGAGCGTAGGGACCTTGGGCAAGTCTTTCACTCGCAATTGTTCAGCGCCTCGGCGTGAAACTCTGATGCAGCGTCTGCACTGTAGTGGGGAGCGCCTCTGGGTAGGAGTTTGAAGGGTCACTATATGTCAAATGCGACAAATAAAATAAAACAAATTTTTTTAAAAATAATATATATTTGCATATGTGCATAAAATGAAATAAAAACACTATAACACAGACATGATGATTTGATGTTGTCTACAGAAATAACCAGACGACAGCCGATGATGATGATGACCGTAATTTCCATGTAATTTCCCACATGCAATTTTAATGCCTACGAGGAAATGAAGCTGGCGAAGAAGAACGGTGAAGATGGAAGACAAATGAAAAAAGCTGAAGTTTTAAGACGAACAGGTGATGAGTTATATATATATATGTACACACACATGTATATGTGTATTGTGTGTACTGTATATATATATATATATATATACATATATATACATATATATATATACATATACATATATATATGTGGGGCACGGTGGTGTAGTGGTGTAGTGGTGGCGTCGTCGCCTTGAAGCCGGAAGGTTCGAGGTTCGAATCCACCTCGCCGAGTAAGGACCTTGGGCAAGTCCTTCGCTCACAATTGCTCAGCAGTTCTACAGAAATTACAAATTACATTACACTACATTTAAGGACATTTTTATGCATATTAAAATTGCATTACCACTTAATTAATACTGTTGGCACATGTTTTATGGTAGTGAACGCATATTTACTTATTGAAAAGTATTGATATTGTTACTGATATTGTACAACGCATGAAGTAGGAAGCCACGGTATTGGCAATATATTTTCCCAGTATTGTCAACAGTCCCTGGATGGAAAACGGACGAATGAAGAGAGACGCAATAGGAGACGCAGCAATAGGAGACGCATCCAGAGAGGGAAAGAGAGATACAGTGAGACAGACAGACATATAGATAGAGACAAATACAGAGAGACAGAGAGAGAGAGACAGACAGATATAGACAAATACAGAGAGACAGACAGATATAGACAAATACAGAGAGACAGAGGCAGTTAGTGCAAGAGGCAGACAGATACAGACGTATACAGAAACAGAAAGGGACAGTGTGAGACAGAGAACCAGCGTCACTGAGAGGCACCAACCAAAACAAGGAGACAGATGGCAGCCATACAGAGTCGCCATCTGCCTGTGTTAGACGCATACGGACTCTCGAGGCCATTCCTCTCATCCTCTGGCGGATAGCAGCAACAGCAACAACTAATGTCTCGCAATTAGTATCCGCTGCCCATGTGGCTGCTTGCTCGTGTGCATCATCCGCAGCCGTAGCAGCCATAGCTTCAGGCACAGAGGATATTTGCTCCAATAATATGTCCCCACGACGACGACGACGACGACGACGACGACAAGCAGACGACAAATGTGTACCGACGACGACGTGGATACGAACCACTTTCTCCTTCGGCCGTGGATGCAGAGGACAAACGAAGGACACAGCAGCGTGGGGGAGAGGGGGAAGAGAAGGAAAATGAAGGAATTCAGCCGTACACGGAAGCGGAAGGTCGACTGGGAGGTGAAACAGAGAGACGGAGGGGGAGACGAGGAAATGGGGGAGAGGATGAGAATTATGAGGATAGTCGGAGAAATTGCTTCCATTCAGCATGGCTGAGCTTAAACCGTTTTATGCACGCTCACGACATTAATGAAACACGCTCTCCATGGGACAGGATATCACATTGGCTGCTTTTCATGCATCGCTTTCCACGTCATTCCCTCCCCTTCCATACCCTCCCACCTACACCACCCCTCCCTCGATACATTTGGTCTACTTAATTCAGTTATCAACACCGTATTACCGTTATTAATCCATCATTCACAGTTAACAATCCACTTCAACCAATTGATGATTTGCAGCAGCACCCTAATTCCAAGGACACTGCAGTACGAAATCTTGATTTCGGAGCATAGGCCTACCACCAGGGTGAGAATTGCCGAGGGGGTTGGAGGTTTCAACCCCCCAGTCTTTCTTAGAGCTCCCACAGGAAAGTCTGTTTTCACACTCCAATTTCAAGTGGATCATAACCCCCCCCCCCCCAGTTACTTTTCCGCAATTTTCACACTGCCTACCAGTATAGTTTACAATGGCAGTTTCATTATCGTCGTTCTGTTGACAGTACCTGAACCCACAGTCGCTCATTATAATTATATGAACGAAAATTTCAATTAATTCATTAATGACAGAGGCCCAGCCCAATACGAACACTGTGGCCTGGTTTTTGAGATAACAGCATCGGCCGCCGTCAAAAGCATCAGCATTCAATGCTTCAATGCGAAATTAAGAGACACTGATGGATCCCATGAGAGGGGCAATGTTGTTGTTGTTGTTGCTGTTGTTGTTGGCGTTGTTGCTGTTGTTGTTGGCGTTGTTGCTGTTGTTGTTGGCGTTGTTGCTGTTGTTGTCCAGCAAGCTGCAACCTATCCAGGCGTTGTCGATCCCATTGTAACAACGAGCAAAGGCTGCACTCGATATTAATCCAAAACAAACGAACAGTAAAATTAATTTACATCCAACGGTTCTGCTGTTATTGGTCATCGCCGAGAGAGAGACAGAGATGGCAGATGAATGAAGATGAATCAAAAAATATGCTCTATACTCACCTAAGACGAATATTCACCTAAGACGAATATTCACCTAAGACAAATATTCACCTAAGACAAATATTCACCTAAGACGAATATTCACCTAAGACGAATATTCACCTAAGACGAATATTCACCTAAGACGAATATTCACCTAAGACGAATATTCACCTAAGACGAATATTCACCTAAGACGAATATTCACCTAAGACGAATATTCACCTAAGACGAATATTCACCTAAGACGAATATTCACCTAAGACGAATATTCACCTAAGACAAATATTCACCTAAGACAAATATTCGCCTAAGACAACCATTCACAGAAGACAACTATTCACCAAAAATGACTATTTCGCTGGTGATCAGTTGTCTTAGCTGGTGAATAGTCGTATTAGCTGGTGATAGACGACTATTCACCAGCGAAGACGACTATTCAGCAGTGAAGAATAAAAAACCGAAGACGACTATTCACAGAAGACAACTATTCCCCAGCAAAGATGACTATTCAACAACTATTCACAGACATTATCAATGAGAGATTCTGCTACAACAAGATGATATTAAAGTAAGAATCGGACGGTTGGAAGCAGCAACAATGAGATCAGTTCCACTAAAGTTTTCTCAAAGAACAAATGTCTTTGGTCGTCCACAAAGATTGATGCGCGACAACCATTCATGAGGAAAAGCCAAACAGAGGTCGCTTCTCTACATTGCACAGATTCCACGGTTAAGTCAGACACGTTGAAGCAAAGAAATGAATCTCTTGTTGTTCTCACACTGACCAGTCTGATAATTCACACCATGAAAACTTCGGGGAAATCGTGTTTCAAAAATTTCCATCAAACGTACATGAAGGCAGGAAGAAAGGGAGTAACAAAGAATTTATTCTCAGGGGGAAGATCATGAGGCAGCATCACCAAAACGTGTCATGAAAATTTATTGCGTTAACACTGAATAGCAGACGTATAGCAACAGTAATGGTGACAGTGGTGTTGGTCAAGAGAATCATGATTCTACCCACTCACCAGTCTCACCATACATGCAGTCGATATACAATGACACACACGCATTTTGACAAACATTTCACACAAAGCCTTCTATACGTCCGGGGGATGTTTGGGCAAGCTTTATGGCTTTCCATACAAAGGGACAGACATGACGATAAGCAGACACTGAGAGAGACAGAAAGATACACGACAATGGAGGATGAGACTCAGTAAGGCTGGTAGTCACTGGCAGGCACACATGCACGCACAAACACAAGCATGAATGCAAACAGACAGATTAAAAGACAGACGGACAGACAAAAAGACAGATAGATATACAGAATCAAAGATATACAGACAGATAAACAGACAGATAGACAGACAGACAGGCAGATAGACAGACAGATTGATAGACAGACATGCAGGCATTTTGTCTGTCTTTATCTGTCTGTTTTCTGTGAATGAATGAATGAATGAATGAATGAACGAACGAACAAATGAATGAATGAATGAACGAACGAACAAATGAATGAATGAACGAATGAAAGAATGAATGAACGAATGAAAGAACGAATGAATGAACGAACGAACGAATGAATGAATGGGTGGGTGATAGTAAGTTAATGAGTGAGCAAGTGGAATAATGAATGCACACCAGCTTACAGTGTTCAGATGACAGAACGTATGTAATTTATTATTTGAATATAGCAAACAAAGTAGCAAAATACGTTCACAAACGTCAACTCAATTAGAAATTGAGATGTTTTAACATTTTTGCCATTTCTAAATTTGCTGACAGTGAAAATCAGAAGAAGTTTATTTCCCAACAAACAGTGTCTAATAAAAAATCATAAAGATAATCTGGAGATTGCCAAAGTGTCACAAGAAAGCTAAAGTGCAGCAGTATTAAACCAACCGGTCTTTTAGTCATGGGCGGAGTTTGGTTTCCGTTCTTGGAGGGGCTAATGCCTTCTTAGGGGGGCTAAGCCCGGAAAAAGATATAATTTACATGGTAAAAAAGCTGAATCTGGGCCTTCTTGGGGGGGGGGCCTAACCCCCCTAGCCCCTGATAAACTCCGCCCATGCTTTTAGTTCTTTTCTTTTCATTTTACTATCGAAACATCAGACTAATCAAAAATGGCCAGGTATAGGTGAGGTCAGATTATAATTATAATCAGTTACTGTCGCAAGGATAAAAAGACAAACTCAATTCATCATACATAATATATTCGTCTCATCTCTCTCAATCATTGTCAGTGATTGATGATACAGGTAAGCAGGATGAAACATGGTCCACTATATTAGAGCTATGCTTCAGAGATGCAATAAAAAAAGGAGCTAGATAAACGTTCTGGTGCATCCATCCATACATACACACATATGCACACCTACGCTTATGCACATGCATATAACCCTGAACATTGTACATAAATACATACATACATGCATTTGCACACATACATACATGCATTTGCACACATACATACATACATACATACATACATACATACATACATACATACATACATACATACATACATACATACATACATACAAACATAGTGCATACATACATACACACATACAAGTAGGCTACGAATCTACTGAATCTGTGAGCGGCGCTATATAAATGTTCAATTACAATTACAATTACAATTACAATTACGTATAATTTTAAGCATATTCGCAGATTTACATACCAGGTATATGTAAGAAAAATTAATCAGAAGCACTCCTGTCATATGCAATGGCATACATGACATTGTATTGATCATATATTTTTGGGGAGTACTGTATACAAAACAATCTCCTAAAACTGATGATGTGCAGATTGAAAACTGGGCTCATACATAATCCAAGTAATACAACACTTTGTTTTAGGACTGGCATTTGAAAATCAGATTTAGATTCAGACAACTCTTCAGGTCTACAAGTTGAAAACACTGGTGGACAGACAGAAACAAAACAAACATAACTCTCTGTTATTAGTTAATTATAAACAATAATCATTACTCATCTGGTCTGGAAAATGTTTTATTCCATCGTTTTCTCTACAAACTTTCTCTCTCCTTCTGCAGTCATATATCCCCGACAACTATCACTTTCACAAGTTAATGTATTGCTGTATGTCTCTGTCTCTGTCACTGTCCCTGACCTTCTGTCTGCCTCATTCCGTCCTCCTTAGTCATGTTCCATGCCAATGATATTCATCACCAGCTGCTATTTATTGCTACGTATACAAGTAGCAACACAAATGTGGTTGTAGTGGTGAGGCCCGTGGTTCACAGCATTAGTAATCGATTATGCACAAGACCTATCAACCGCCACAAGCGTAACGCACACCAGAAACTCATTATAACACAATTTTCAGACTTTAGACGCCAAGCATAACGAGGTTCTGATACATGAAGGTCATTTCCTATGTACAGCAAAAGCACCAGGAGATGGTTAAGTGGTAAAATGATGGCACAAAGGTCAGAGGGATTTGGGTTCGATTCCCAACAACCCCACAAGGTAGACTCAGTCTTCCACTCTCTAGAGTGGGAGAGGGTGATGGCTAAATGAGCAGTGGGACAGATGGACACCTTGCAGTGTGCCATACAGTTAATTTCAACTCCTAGTAAACGTGCTATTATCTATTACTGCCATAATCATGTAATCTTACAGTGTACTTCTCAATTTGAATGAATAAACTGCTACTACAATTATCATTAAAAAAATATGAGAGACTGACATAACTTCTGAAAATAATTACAAGTCAAGAGCTTATCAACCAACCAAATGACTTGTCATCATGATAATAAGAATAAGGATGATAATCTTTGTTAAGTTTCAAACTGGCACAACCGTAGTACGATTAAAATTCAAACTATGAACAGATGTTCACAAGTCACAAGTAATTATTACAGGAGTCGAATTCAACTGTCCAGCCACACAAGGTGCCATCCTATCCTGCTGCTCAGTTTACCAATGCCATCTGCGGAATGGAAGGTTGAGTGGACCTTAGGGAGGGTAGCGGGAAATGATCCTGCATCCGTGCACTCTTCGTGCCAGAGTGCTTACCATTACACTAAACTTTCTACGGTACACAGAGGGGAAGATGCCAAAAATATTGTAAGATGGTCGCTCAGAGTCAGATTTCAAACAAAGTGCAGCACACACAAAACTGCCATACAAGAAAACCTTGCGAATATATCAAAATTGATGATTTGTCTTAGCACAAACTCATGAGATCGTGACTTTAAACTGAACAATCACGACAATCAGGCAACTAACTCCTGAGCCATATAGTTTATACCACAGGTGACACATCCATGGTTGTTACTTATGACCACGAAAGTCCAAAAATCCTATATTATGAAACTGTCACGTTGATTGGAAGTGATGCCTCTACCCGTTCCCCCTTACCCCCCCCTCATTCCTAAGCAGTGGCCAGTTATTCTGCTCAATAGGCAACCACAGAGCGGCCGCATGTCAATGTGAGTCCATTTCGCTTTCTCCTGAATGGGACGACCATCCTCCTGCAGCACTTGTCTGCCATTAGATTTACGCACTGTTTTTCCATTAACTTCTTCACACTATGAATAGGCCCATGTGCCTGCCAAGTTGTGTCAAAATACACACCCTGCCTTTGATTCATGCAGACAATTTTGAAAAAGCTCCTTCCACCAGCAGTATAAGCCCATGTAGGCCTACTAGTTTATAGCCACCAAACTTATAGGGCATTTTCGGTCACTGGACCTTCCGTCTGGAACGACCTTCCCTCTAACCTGCGTTCCCAACCTCGGAACATGTCTGGCACTTTCTATAGTTTGCTCGAGACTTTTCTTTTCGACCGGGCCTGGGTCGAGAGCGCCTCTGAGTAGAGCCCTTGAAGAGGCGCTATATAAATCACATAGATAGATAGATAGATAGATAGATAGATAGATAGATAGATAGATAGATAGATAGATAGATAGATAGATAGATAGATAGATAGATAGATCTAGGATAGATCATAGATAGATAGATAGATAGATAGATAGATAGATAGATAGATAGATAGATAGATAGATAGATAGATAGATAGATAGATAGATAGATAGATAGATAGATAGATAGATAGATAGATAGATAGATAGATAGATAGATAGATAGATAGATAGATAGATAGATAGATAGATAGATAGATAGATAGATAGATAGATAGATCTAGGATAGATCATAGATAGATAGATAGATAGATAGATAGATAGATAGATAGATAGATAGATAGATAGATAGATAGATAGATAGATAGATAGATAGATAGATAGATAGATAGATAGATAGATAGATAGATAGATAGATAGATAGATAGATAGATAGATAGATAGATAGATAGATAGATAGATAGATAGATAGATAGATTGCAATTGGAGCGCAAGTCTGAATGCATCTTCAGACCAATATGCTAACAACTTACTGTCGTGCACACCAAGTTTTTAGCTCAAATTGCGACAAGCAAAGAATGCTTAGTAACAAAAAAGAACAGTTCGAAAGCTCACTACTGTGCATCTAGACACGGAATTGACAAAGCAGAGAGTAAATGAGCTATAACTTCTGCCATGTCATTGTGGCAAATGTCATCCGTATAGAAACCCAATAAACAAGACCTTATCGTTCCCACTGTTACCAACAGACACGCATTTACTGTGTAAACACCATTATAACCTGCCTTTCCAGCAGGGCTATTGTAAATAAGATCAACACTTTTATATATAGCAATGGTATACAGAGAATAGATGAGAGAGAGACTGGAACCAAAAGCAGACGAAGGAGGTCCACTGCAACGAAGGCAGCGTGGATGGTGGTCTCAAGGCCGTAGCTAGAGGATTTGGGGGTGTTTGAACACCCCGAAATTTATGGAAGATGTAAAAAATTATATAATGCATTTACTGGCTGCTGGCACATGATGTAAAAACCCTAAAATAAAACCATGGAAACACCCCCGAAATGAAAAATGTAAAAATAATAGAATGCATTCACTAGCACATAATGAAAAACATGAAATTAGGCGAAAAGTGGTTCGAAAGCCATTTCCGGTGACTTAAAAAAAAGTCGCCAGAAATTTTGATGACTTAAAAAAAGTAAGAAATTCTCCGCCGAAGAAACACCCCAAAATCAAATCTTGGCTATGACCTTGGGTGGTCTGAATCCTTGAGGTGAACTGCAGCTACCCCCAGGAGGTTGCCAGATTTTGGAATTACTTGGTCGCAAGATCACACCAAAAAGTAGCCCAAAAGTCGTGAGATGAGCAGCTGAATGAAGACAATGGAAATTTTTTCTAGGTTCATTAAATACAAACTCTATTGGTTTCGTTGGTCACGTTACAAGACACATGATATAACTATCCACGTAAATTTTTTTTACCACAAACTGCTTAGATCTTACCATAGACTAAACTAGACAATGATAGGCCTCATAGCATGCATTAGTAATACACAAGCAGCACCACATATGAATAGTAGTTACTAGCTTGTAAAAGTAAGCAATTAACCCAACAGAATTCACAATGTCACAGTGGCGACTGCGGGATAACTCAAAAAGTAGCCCAAAGTAGCCCAAGATCACAGAGACAGGATTTTCAGTTGCAAGCTCTTCAAAAAGTAGCCCAACTGGCGCTTTTCGTGACGACCTGGTTACCATGGCAACCACCTGCTGTAAATTTCTTCCTTATGATTATGAAGGACGCGTGAACGACTCTCGTTTGCAGGTAATAAATGCCACAACACGGCAGAGACGAAGAAGACGAAGGAGACGAGAGATTGCAAGCAGACACTGCAAGCAGACACTGCAAGCAGACACTGCAAGCAGACACTGGCGCCTTATAATCTGCCGTCTTCTTTTGCATTGCACCAGTCTCATCATAAGATGATAGTTATTATGTATCCATGGATATTTAATATTATGTGCAGCTCTGGATGTTTATGTAGCACCCTTCAGAACCTATCCAACTATGAATAACAAATGAATCTATAAAAGATGCCAAACCCACACACACATGCAAGTAAGTAGAAATCCCTCTTTCCATGCATATATACATACATACATACATGTGTACCTTCGTACATACAAACATAGTTACATACATACATAGTTATGTACATACATATATAGTTATGTACAAACATACATACATACATACACACATGCAGACATACATAGTATACATACATACATACATACATACATACATACATACATACATACATACATACACACATATGCACACAAACACAGACACACATGCGCACATGCATGCACACACACACACGCGCGCACACATATACATATATATATATACGGTAATTATGTTGTATCGGCTTCTTTTACATATATATATATATATATATATATATACAATAATATATAGAATATATATATATACAACAACATTTTGCATATGTGCGTTATAATATATAACCTTAGCCATACATTGCAAATGTGATACACGACACCGACACCGTGTAGAGATGGGCATAGAAAATATCCATTCCACAAATATAGCGTGTGCACACACACACACACACACACACATGTGCATACACACACACACACACACACATGTGCATACACACACACACACACACACATGTGCATACACACACACACGTGCGTGCATATACACAGTTACACACACATGTGCATACACACACACACACATGTGCACACACACGCACACTCACACACACATGTGCACACACACACACACATATGTGTATATACACGCACACAGACACAGCCATATTCAACCTTCTCCACTCGTGTACACATTGTACACATATCATGAGTAATTATCTATGACTACTATTGCATAGTGGCGTTATTTAATCAAGCATGAACGTAATTATTTATTTTGTCTGTTAGATACACAGATGGAGGTAGAGAGGGTTCTGTGTGGGCAGTGGCAGATAGGAGTCTGTCAGACGGAACAAGAGAAAGAATAAACTGATGCTGGTGATTAGGTTTTATGGCTGCATGGGATGGGATCATGGGAGGATGCATGGCTAGGACTTCCATCAGGACCAATAAACTCTCCTTCAATGTCTTCCTTTTGGACTTAACCAAATTTGGATGCAGAGACAAAAGAGACAGACAGAGACACAGACAGACAGACAAAGACAGAGATACAGAGACAGACAAATAGACAGATATATAATGAGGCAGAGAGAGACAGACAGAGACAAAGAGACAGAAGATAGAGACAGACAGACATACAGAAAGAAAAACAGTGAGAGACAGAGACAGCTATAAACAGAAAGAGACACAGAGAGAGAAACAGAAAGAGAGGCAGACACAGCGAGAGAGTGATGCAAATATATGCACAGATACATGCAGAACTATGGATTCATAAAACCGTACAGAACGAAATGAAAAATAACTCCACAGCAACAGAACTGATACAATATAGGGAAAGAGACAAAGGGCAAAAGCAGGAAGACAAATTGACAATGGGGAAATAGGAGCAAGAAGAATAACAAAGGTGAGACAATAAAGCATCAGCGAATGCAACAGACAGATGCAGAGATAATGAGAATTAAAGAAGACAAGCAAGATTGCCAGTGACAACAGAACAGACACAGAGATGAGAGAAAAGGAGAAGGAGAAGGAAGAGGAGAAGGAGAAGTATACAAAGTTAGAGGAGAATAAGGAGAAGGATGAGAAGATGAAAGATAAGGAGATAAGTGAGGGATAAGGAGATTAAGGATAAGGAGATAAAGAAGGAGGTGGATGGTAGGAGATTAAGGAGGAAGTGGAGGGCAGGAGATTAAGGAGGAGGCAGAGAAGGTGACAGAACAGGATAATAAAGAGAAGGAGGAGGAGGAGTAAGAAGAAGAACAGGAGAAGCAAAAGGAGGAGGAGAAGGAGGAGGAGGAGGAGGAGGAGAGAACAAATAGAGGCAGTGGCAAAGAGGATGACAGAAGAGATTACCAGAGTGCCAAAGGAACAATGGAATAAGAACACCAACAGTGACAGCAATAAACATAGGCAATGCAAAACAGGATGACAGAGAACCAGAGAGAGAGACAGACAGACAGACAGACAGAGACAGAGAGAACAGAGACAGCGAGAACAGAGACAGAGAGACAGAGACAGAGAGAGAGAGATTGCCTGTCATCGTGAATTATTAAATGGCTGTGATGATGATCAGAAAAACAGTTTTCGTTCCATGATGATATTGCAATCGAAACCCGCTATAAACCATCAGATAAACCACAGATATTATTATTCTAACGGAACTCAGATATTATTATCGTCTCTCTGTCACATAATGACGTCCTAACTGGTCAGTATGATTATCTGCAAAATGTCAGCTGACCGATTTCAAAACAAAAAAGCACATGCATATGTATATATGTAGGTAAGTAGTTAGTATTTATGTAGGTAGGCCTATGCATATGTACGTGAAAATGTATGAATGTAGGTAGGCAGTTATGCATGTATGCAAGTAGGTATGCATATGTATACATGCATATGTATGAATGTAGGTAGCCTAAGGTAGGTAGTTATGCATGTATGCAAGTAGGTATGCATATGTACATGTATATGTATGAATGTCGGTAGATAGTCATGCATGTACATGTATGTATGTATGTATGTAGGTATGCATATGTCTTTTTGCCGGTGGTCTTCTTTTGATTGGCTTCAGGTTGTTGTCATTGTTAAGGTGGAATCTTCTCATTTCCTAACACCTCTGAATATATCTATATCTGTGATGATCATCTTCTGTGATTGTCAGCTCTAATCCTCTCTCTCTCATCCCGGTGAAAACAAGATCCTCTGCGAGACACATCAAATTGGTTTTTCCAGCTGGTAATTGCATACATGTGAAATCTAACTGCATACATGTGAAATCTAATTGCATACATGTGAAATCTAATTGCATGCATGTGAAATCTAATTGCATACATGTGAAATGATCTAATTGCATACATGTGAAATGATCTAATTGCATACATGTGAAATCTAATTGTCACACTTCTGGTCTGGTTGGCTGCGAATTCCTCTGCAGCATTGCGGCTGAGTGCTGCTGCTGACAAGGCGATATCTTTCGCTTGCATGAGTCGTGCCTCTACCAATCTTTCGTCATCATCATCATGTATCTTTGCTTGGTTTGTTGAGCTATAGATGTGCGGAATGGTCTCTACGCGGTTGATTTGTATCGAGGTTTTAATCCCGCAATTCTTCATCTATCTTAGTCTTATGAGAACATGCAAGGGTTTCAGCAACATAGCTGTATATAGCTGCTGTAACATTGCTAGTGAAAATGGGCGAATATGATTTATAATGTCTTGTACTGTTTGCATTGTTTCATTTAGGGCCTAGGCAGTCATATGTGCAGTGCCTGCAAGTTACTTAAAATGCGTGAAGTATACAAATTACAATATCTTAGGAGCTTGCTTGAAGAAATCTTACATAAAACACACTTACAAATTACATTATCAATACAACATTGTTGAACTTAGAATCGTTGGTGAACAAGCCTGGTCTTGTGAAAGAATAAATACAATAAGCAAATAATGGTCTACCAATGGCATCAATCAAATAACAATAACAATAATGACAATTTATATGGTGCCGTAACACGGCCATGCTGTTACAAGGACGTCTCAAAGCTATTTGCCGTCCATGACTAATCCACACTCCACAGTTGTGAAAGTGCTATAGCCAAACATTACCTGATAATAAATTATGCTTACAGAGACCTAGGACTTCTACAGTTTGTAACTCAACATAGGACACCTAAAAATATTTCGAAATCAAAGAGACGTTGTCAGTGGCTAACCGAAACATTGGTCAACTTGGGATTAGATTAGATTAGAATCAAAAAGTGGCTTACCGAAACATTGGTTGACTTGGGATTAGATTAGATTAGAATCAAAAAGTGGCTTACCGAAACATTGGTCAACTTGGGATTAGATTAGAATCAAAAAGTGGCTAACCGAAACATTGGTTGACTTGGGATTAGATTAGATTAGAATCAAAAAGTGGCTAACGGAAACATTGGTTGACTTGGGATTAGATTAGATTAGAATCAAAAAGTGGCTTACCGAAACATTGGTTGACTTGGGATTAGATTAGATTAGAATCAAAAAGTGGCTTACCGAAACATTGGTCAACTTGGGATTAGATTAGAATCAAAAAGTGGCTAACCGAAACATTGGTTGACTTGGGATTAGATTAGATTAGAATCAAAAAGTGGCTAACGGAAACATTGGTTGACTTGGGATTAGATTAGATTAGAATCAAAAAGTGGCTTACCGAAACATTGGTCAACTTGGGATTAGATTAGAATCAAAAAGTGGCTAACCGAAACATTGGTTGACTTGGGATTAGATTAGATTAGAATCAAAAAGTGGCTAACGGAAACATTGGTTGACTTGGGATTAGATTAGATTAGAATCAAAAAGTGGCTTACCGAAACATTGGTTGACTTGGGATTAGATTAGATTAGAATCAAAAAGTGGCTTACCGAAACATTGGTCAACTTGGGATTAGATTAGAATCAAAAAGTGGCTAACCGAAACATTGGTTGACTTGGGATTAGATTAGATTAGAATCAAAAAGTGGCTAACGGAAACATTGGTTGACTTGGGATTAGATTAGATTAGAATCAAAAAGTGGCTTACCGAAACATTGGTCAACTTGGGATTAGATTAGAATCAAAAAGTGGCTAACCGAAACATTGGTTGACTTGGGATTAGATTAGATTAGAATCAAAAAGTGGCTAACCGAAACATTGGTCAACTTGGGATTAGATTAGATTAGAAATCAAAAAGTGGCTTACTGAAACATTGGTTGCCAGTCCTCCTTCTTTGCACTTCTCATAGAGACCGCTGGCAGCCATGGTCACTACAGCCACCTGTTGGCAGTTGAGTTTCTGAAGAACCGCCATCTCGACCATCTGCTGACCATCGCAGAGAGACAGGTCGACCGACCGATTCCACTGACCATACGTCGTGTTCTTGTTCGACTCCTTATCTGTTTAAAACCATGAACAGAAGAACAGCCATGCATGTCAATATTTGCAATAAAAGAGAACTACAATTCATCATCATCATCATCATCATCGTCGTTGTCGTCGCCGCCGCCGCCGTCGTCATCATCATCTCATCATCATCATCCACCATCATCATTAACACGACCACACCACCACCACCACCATCATCATCATCATCCTTAACACCACCCTCATCCTTAACACCACCCACATCATCATCACCATTACCACCACCATCACAACTATCATCATCACCATTATCATTATCAACATCATTAATATTTTTCATCATCATCATTTATCACCATTACCGCCACCAACACCACCACCACTATCATCATCACCAACACCACCAACATCATCAATATTTTTTACCCAAGTTATATATATATATATGCACCGTATATAAATATATATGTATATACCGTAATTCCTCTGGTATCAGATATCAATATTAGCAATGTTAACTATGGAGTGGCCATTCTTGTCAAGATCTGCAAGAGCAAATTTGCTGTGGAAGGCAATGGCATTGCACCATTGAATCACGACCAACAGTGAAGGAACACATAACTTGTTTCTCTTGGGTCGCTCTAGATTTGGCACAGGAGATGACCCAGAAAGTCACATCCTACGGCATTAAACTCTATTATTGCTATTGTTGTTGGTTATTTATTGATGTTGCTGTTGCTGCTGTTTTCATTATTATTATAATTATTTATTGTTATTATTATTATTAAATAAATTTCTAACACGTGCAAGGTCACACCGAAATGTGAATCTGAGGCGCCAGAGGAAGATGCAGTCAGAGATCCAAGTGCTTAAAAGCCAAGGAGAAGTAATGAGTTTTAAGGCGATTTTTGAAGGAAGGAAGTGAAATGGAGCTCAGAAGTGTAGAATGGGCCGTATTCATTTCGGTCTAAGTTGGTGAAAGTCTCTAAAGGTAATTATCATTACTAATTACCATTATAATTATTATTATTATTATTATTATAATTATTATAATTATTATAATTATTATTATTAATATTTTTAATATTATTATTATTATTATTATTATTATTATTATTATAGTATGTATCTTTTGCATGTCATGTTTTGAGTGGTTTTCAAAGATTCCTTTTGTTAAATGTCAACAGTTACTACCTTTTTGTTACTTACTTTGTTCTGTACAACGCGATTTAGTATGTATCTTTTCCATGTCATGTTTTGAGTAGTTTTCAAAAGATCCCTGTAATGAGCTTTATAGAAGTGCAGATACTGTATGGCCTTGCGTGAGTTTGACACTGATACTGGTTGCCAGTACTGCACTTAATGAGAAAGATACTGGCACAATTTACTATAGCACTGCACTTGGTGAGAAAGATACTGGGACATCCTACGACTTAGCTTACATCCTATGACTTAGCTTACATGTACTTCCTACGACTTAGCTCACATCCTACGACTTAGCTTACTTTCCACGACTTAGCTTACATCCTACGACTTAGCTTACATCCTACGACTTAGCTTACATCCTACAACTTAGCTCACTTCCTACGACTTAGCTTACATCCTACGACTTAGCTTAGATCCTATGACTTAGTTTACTTCCTATGACTTAGCTTACATGATACATCTTACGACTTAGTTTACTTCCTACGACTTAGCTTACATCTTACGACTTAGCTTACATCCTACGACTTAGCTTACTTCCTACGACTTAGCTTACATCTTACGACTTAGCTTACATCCTATGACTTAGTTTACTTCCTATGACTTAGCTTACATCCTACGACTTAGCTTACTTCCTACGACTTAGCTTACATCTTACGACTTAGCTTACATCCTATGACTTAGTTTACTTCCTATGACTTAGCTTACATCCTACGACTTAGCTTACATTCCACGACTTAGCTTACATTCCACGACTTAGCTTACATCCTACGACTTAGCTTACTTCCTACGACTTAGCTTACATCCTACGACTTAGTTTACTTTCTACGACTTAGCTTACGTCCTACGACTTAGTTTACTTCCTACGACGTAGCTTACATCCTACGACTTAGCTTACATCCTACGACTTAGCTTACTTCCTATGACTTAGCTTACATCCTACGACTTAGCTTACATTCCACGACTTAGCTTACATTCCACGACTTAGCTTACATCCTACGACTTAGGTTACTTCCTACGACTTAGCTTACATCCTACGACTTAGCTTACTTCCTACGACTTAGCTTACATCCTACGACTTAGTTTACTTTCTACGACTTAGCTTACGTCCTACGACTTAGTTTACTTCCTACGACTTAGCTTACATCCTACGACTTAGCTTACATCCTACGACTTAGCTTACATCCTACGACTTAGCTTACATCCTACGACTTAGCTTGAGAGTTGAGAGTAATCCTTGAGGCAATCTTAAGAGCCTGCCATTAGTATGAGGTATTAGCAGCTTCATGTTTCTTAGCCTTGACATAATTATGAAGATATGGGACCAACTGTCTCCCTTGTCACCTGATATTTATTTACACTGTCTGTGTAGTGTGTATGTTCAGTGCACGCATTATTGTTGAGTTGGTGCAGTGATGGAATTGCAAAAATATACTTTAGAAAATTGTCAATTATTTCTGATTTGAACCCTCTTCTTGAGATTGATGGACCAGTATATACTAGACACTGGACTATCGCACACACCCAGTAATTGAATCTGAAAAATAATTTCAATGAGATAATTTAGAGTGCTTTTTGCAACTGAGCATGGTATCATCAAGGATTAGCAATCCCAGACAATGGCTATCTGTAATTCCTATATAATCCTATCTACAAAGTAAGTAACAAAAAGGTAGTAACTGTTGACATTTAACAAAAGGAATCTTTTGAAAACTACTCAAAACATGACATGCAAAAGATACATACTAAATCGCATTTTTACAGAACAAAGTAAGTAACAAAAGGCAGAGTTGACATTTAACAAAAGCCTTCTTCGTTTGATAAGCTACATGTAAGTAAGATGAGAATCGACTTCAGACTTTTACTGCTGATCGTGTCTCTCTCTGCAGTCGACGTTTGGAAATAATTAACTGAGTTTGGTGCAGCTGAGACTTCCTCTTCTTCTTCTTCCTCCTCCTCCTCCTCTTCTTCTTCTTCCTCTTCTTCTTCTTCTTCTTCTTCTTCTCTCGTCTGACATGCGATAGATTTAATGGGAAAAACCGGAAAAAACCAGAGACTTACACAAAGGATCATGAGATCAAAATCCATCTCTACGTAAGCCAAACCTCCTGCTCTCTCTCTTTCTCCATGCGTCTCTGTCTGTCTGTCTGTCTGTCTATCTGTCTGTCTGTCTGTCTGTCTATCTCTCTGTCTCTATGTCTATCTCTCTCTGTCTATCTATCTGTTTCTGCCTGTCTGTCTTTGTCTGTCTCTCTCTGTCTCTATGACTGTCTCTGACTCTCTGTCTATCTCTCTCTATCTGTCTGTCTGTCTGTTTGTCTGTCTATCTCAAGGATTTATATGTGCAACCGGTATAATTATCAGCCGTATGTATGTATATATATATATAATGTATATATAATATATTATAATAGTCTTCCTTTTATGCATGTCACCTAAACCTCATTTCATTCACACACATATAAATAATATTGTTATTTAAAGCATTCAATGTTATTGTATCAACATCATAATATTTATGTATGCTAATTTAACACATGTTTTTGTATATGTAAAAAATCATCATAATCATATACATGCACTGTATAAAAGCACATAAAGATAAGATAAGATAAGAATGTTATTTAATAGACCCATTGCTATTTTTGCGTATAGACATGGCATTATAATCAAACGTATATCATTTCTATATAATCCAATCAATGTCAAATGTTTTAAAATAGCAAATGCATGACATGCATGACAATATCATCGTCCATCACATGATCACATGTGTTAAATACCAATCTATATCACATGATCACATGTGTTACAAATCAATATCACATGATCACATGTGTTACCGATCTATATCACATGATCACATGTGTTACCAATCTGTATCACATGATCACATGTGTTACCAATCGATATCACATGATCACATGTGTTACCAATCTATATCACATGATCACATGTATTACCAATCTATCATTATCTCATCATCATCATCATCATCATCCAAAGAAAGAGAATTGACGTTAAACACAACACCAGGATATATACATAGACAAAACTACGCCAAGCGATCATATCATTCGCCAACGAACACGCAAAAAAATTTATTGTCTGCAGAAGAAGGCAAATGATCAATAATAATAATTGTTATAGACCTACTATCGATTAGACATTAAACCATGGAATGGACTGATAAGAACTGAGGCAGCAGCAGCGGCAGCACAGTCCAATCCGTATGAATTGTGCTTTGACACGCAATCACCATCATGCATGATCCAGGGTGATAAATGCCGGGGTGAGGCAGGGCTTCTTTTAGCGTGCAGTTCTACACAAAATGTGCAGTTCTAAATGGATCTGTGCAATTGTAGAAACATTTCTCTGCAGTTAAAACTAGTGAAAAGGGTCATTGTCCTGAGAGCGGGAGTAATTTACCATGGAGGATGGGAGGGCAAAGAAGGGGTTTGTGCAGTTCTAGAAAATCCTTGAAAACAGACCTGCCGGAGGGAGCGTGGTGTTGTGGGCAGGGCTGTATACTGGTAAAATTTGAGGTGAGTACACGCTACCACTGTTGCCCGAGACTAGAGCCTATAGGCGTATTTTTGTCTTCTTCGGATTTTTCTGATGACTTTTTCTTATTTTAGTCATCAGATTTTCTTACGGTAAAAGTGGCGTCATTGGACATACGAACCTGCCTGACGGCAGAGAACATGAAGAAGAATTTCTTATGATCTTTTGGCTTGTAATACGTTTACCAGGGCACAAAACAGACCTGTTTGTAGGGGCTCAACACCCACCCCCGTGGGCCCATGCAGTCTTTCTTAGAATGCCATAGTAGAGTTCTCATTGCACATCCCAAATCTACATAAATCAACATTTGTCACCCCCACCCCGAAAGTAATTTTTCTACAATTCTCATACTGCATGCATCCATCCAGGGCTGTTTAAAGGAATTTTTTAGAAATGCACAAACCCCTTATTTCCTCTCCCATCATCCATGGCAAATTACTTCCAATCGCAGGACAATGACCCTTTTTGCTAGTTTTAGCTGCACAGAAGTGCTTCTACAACTGCACAGATCCATTCAGAACTGCACATTTTGTGTACAACTGCAGGTTAAAAAAGCCGTGCATCCATCTCAGACCATCTGAACATGCAAACCGTCGGTATTTTATCAAAACGAATCGTCCAATGCAGCGTTTACTTCGTTGCTGAATTCATGATATGCGTCGATGGCTGAAGCTGGCAAAACATTTGCTGTTTATCTGCTGACAATTTATTGTTAGTGTCTCCCCGTGGACTCGTTTTTTTAGCGCCTTTCAGAGAATTATGCCGGGAGGAGGAGTACGGTAGTTCTTTGATGTATATCTGTTTAGAACTGGAGGGAGTAGTTGTAACATATATCTCGTCTGGACTATGGGGCTGGAGTAATTTTATGGACGGTTATGGGAGTGGAAGAGAATTGAGTGGAGAGGATGAAATGTAGGTTGAAATGATACATGACAAAAATAATTCAGTGTTGTAATTATAGTTGTAATTAAACCATTGATACTATCTCTCTGATGAGGAAAGTAAGTCAATCAGTGCTGTAGGCCTATGGTAATCATGCATTATTGACTTGTCACTTGTTCAAAGTCCATGAAGAGTAACGCCAATGCACGTATGTATGTGCATTGTGCACTTGTTATAGCGCCCCTTCCAGGGATTGTTGAAACTTCATTCCCCTGCAAATTGGAAAATTTTCGGAGAAAAATTTCAATCGGTTGCGAAGTTCTCGCAGTTTATCCGGTGGTACATTTTTTAGCCACCCTGTAGAAGAGGAAAGACTACCCAAAAGGGTGGCATAACGAACTGACAGAGAAGTCCATTCCGTAGAGAGACAAAGCATCTGCATTGAGCCATATTATTGCAGTCGTGCTGCAGGGAACAAGGAAGTTCAAGTTAATCAGAGGATTGAAGAGGATGCAACAAAGCGGCAGAGGGGGACGAAGAGTAAGTTCACAAAAATTAATTATTATGTAACAGAAGATAGTCCCAAAGCAGAACGCCGACCGCATGAAAATGCCACACGAGCTCATTTATACTGATGCTCAGTAGCCAGAGGATATTATAGTAATCGGCTAGCACACTAATTCAAAGCAGAAACATACACACAGCTCTGTCTGAAACAATCAGCTTTGCTTCAATAAGCCTTTCCATTTACAACATGAACAACCATCATTGTCCAAGGCAATAGGCCTATTATGTTGGTGATTTGATCTTCTGTCAGGATGATTCAATCTTAAACATATATAATTATAGCCGTTCGTCCGGCATGATCCCATATTACAAGCAATTAATATACATTAGCGCCCACTGCCTACCTCTTAAGAGCCACTTTGACGCCCACTTAGCATGTCAAATAGAAAATTCGCTATGAACATCAGCAGCATGGTTTTTGATTGTGGCAGTCATCTACAGAATTGAACGAATCTCCTGTGAAAAATTGTTTGAGTAATGACAGAAAAGCGGAGATTGGGAGTGGCCACATGCGCCCACACTACAAAACGGAAGCAAGGAGACAACCTCCACATCCATCTAGGCATCCTAGTCTGACTTTGGTCTCTGAAACTTCCTCTGAATGTGTTTTGTTGAAACCATCATCTTCAATTTCCTCTTGACTCTTTTGAACAAGCTCTCATTTATTTCCAGACTTATTTTCTCTCTTTTTTATTTCTTTCCAGTGGGAACCAGCACTCATTTATTTCCAGAGTTATTTTCTCTCTTTTTTATTTCTTTCCAGTGGGAACCAGCACTCATTTATTTCCAGACTTATTTTCTCTCTTCCTTCCTTCCTTCCTCTTTGCTCTTTAGAACCAGCATTCGTTCACTCATTGACTTACAATCAGCAGTGATGATAAAGTTGACAGTGATAATTAATTATATCAGAACTAGAGGCCAATTCATTCACTCATTCATTCATTCATCCATTCAATTATCCATTTATTCACGCGCTTCATTGCTTGATTATCTGCGCACAATTCAACCACATCACTAGTCTTAGGAGCAGATAATTAATTGATATTGATATTGGTGGTGGTGGTGGTGGTGGACCAGGTGGTGGTTGTGGTGGTGGTGGGCGCGGCGGTGATAAAAATCATGACGACGACAATGATGATGACGACAACGACGACGATGATAATAACAATGCTCAATATGATGATGATGATGATGAATCTGATGAAGCAATGAATCATAACTTAAACTCATCTTTCTTTAATCTCTCTGATCATCGTACTCTTTCTTCTCCCTCTCTGTATCACTCTAACTCTCCTCTGTTCTGACAGGATTGCTCATTCAGTGTTACTTTGTGCTGCCAAATATTCAATATCTTACTGCAAGATCTTGCCCATATGGCAGAGCAAAGTAATGCTGAATGAGCCATGAGTATTCAATGAGTAATGATGAAGCAATCTAGTCAGAGAAGACGAATATAATTATGCATTCTCATTTTATCACGAGTATCATTTTAGTATCACGTGTATCATTTTATTATCACAAGTATAATTTTAGAATCATAAGTATCATTTCAGTATCACAAGTATTTTAGTATCACAAGTATCATTTAATGTATCACAAGTATCATTTTGGTATCACAAGTATCATTTTAGAATCACATATATCATTTCAGTATCAATGTATCAATGTAGCATCACATGTATCCTTTTAGTATCACAGGCATCATTTTAGTATCACAAGTATCATTTTAGACTCATAAGTATCATTTCAGTATCACAAGTATTTCAATATCACAAGTATCATTATAGTATCACAAGTATAATTTTAGTCAACCATTAAATGACTTGTCTTCTCTCTTCCAAGGTTCTTTTTTCCATTTTTCTGCCGGCTAAGGCCTAAAAAAAACGTTGTGTTTCCGGTAACATAGCTAAAAAAAATTGGGTAGGTAGGTCGGAAAATATTTTTATTTTGGTAAAATATTTTTATGCAGTGACTATCCGAAAAAGTATACCACTAGTCTTTTTTGCATGCTGAAACAAAATACGTGTTCTAAGCAAGTATAAACTGCCTATTTCCCGACTTTCTGCACCTAAAACTGCTGTTTTGTTGACGTCTCTTATGTTATGTCAATAAAAATGTTAAAAAAATATTTTGTTAAAAAAAAACCATTTTTTTGTTTAAAAAATTTTTTTTTTTTAAATATTTTTTTTAATAAAAATTTTTTACACAAATATTTGAGTCGCGGCCGTAAAAATGGGTCGGTCGGGTTACCGGAAACACAACAATTTTTTTTTACGCCTAACCATGCATTTTAATCAAAACCTAGCAGTCCAGTAAGTAACCATTGGCCACATAATCTGTTCTCCAGTTTAGGATTACCATGTATTTTGGGACTATTATTACTTCCCATACACCGCATAGGTTTACAAACTTCTAACATTGACACCTGTCTTAAATATTGTATTTTACTTCTCAAGTGTCTTGCTCAAGATGAAATGTTTTGACAGTCTAGCTATGATTAATTGATTATATCCTGT
>OX243825.1:18261177-18281177 GCA_945859605.1 Lumbricus rubellus
ATTATATCCTGTGTCGTCTGTTCAACAAAATACGGTTTATATAGTGGACTAGCTGGGGTACCCGGCGATGCCCGGGAATTTTATGTTAATAGCCGTGAAGCTATGGCGACGGAATGGAAATAGCAAAAGTATTTTCGCGCCCCACCATGGCCCCCCGTCGCTGGCTGGACCTGACGATCCTCTGTCTACATGCAAAGTTTCATATCATTAGCTCTAAAACTGAGGAAAAATTCGCCCCAAAAATTTTTCACACCCCATGCAGCACCCAGCCTCCACCAGGATCATACGGGGCGAGGTGTGTGTTGGTCCGGGGCGAGGTGGTCCCGGTGGCACCCTATCTAGCTGCACATTTTCAGGTGAATAGCTGTGAAACTTTGTCGATAGAATGAAAATAGCAAAAGTTTGAGTTTTCGCACCCCTGGTGGGAGGGATTCACCAACCCCTCCACAGGCTGGACCTGACGGTCCTCTGTCTAGATGCAAAGTTTCAGATCAATAGCCAAAAAAGTGCAAAAATTTCCCCCCCACCCAAATTCGCCCCCTAAACAATGCCCTGCCCCGCCCGGCCCCTGTGGGGCCAGGTGTGTGTTGGGGCGAAGTGGGGGCGAGGTGGTCCCTGTGACACCCTATCTAGCTGCAACTTTTCAGGTGAATAGCTGTGAAACTGTGGCGATGGTATAAAAATATGAAAAATTTAGTTTTGGCCCCTCCCCCATTCTCCCCCTTGTGGGAATCACAAACCCCTCCACTGGCTGGACCTGGCGGTCCTCTGTCTAAATTCAGAATTTTACATCAATGGCTGCGAAAAAAATTGCCCCCTAACAAATTTCGCGCCCCCCTAAACAACGCCCTGCCCGACCTGGCCCCTGCGGGGCGAGGTGTGGGTTGGTTAAAGGCGAGGTGGACCCAGTGGCACCCTATCTATCTGCAACTTTTCAGGTGAATAGCTGTGAAACTATGGCGATGGTATAAAAAAAAATAGGGAAAATGGAGTTTTTGCCCCATCCCCCATTTTCCCCGGTGGTAGAGATTCGCCATCTCGTTTTCTGGGAGGACCTGACTGTCCTCTGTCTAAATGAAAAGTTTGAGATCAATAGCTGGGAAAAAATTTCGTCGCCCCCCAAAAAAAATCTCCCCCATCCTGGCCCCCATGGTGTTAGAAATTCGCCAACCCCTGCACTTGCTAAGTTTGATGGACCCCTGTCTAGGTGCAAAGTTTCAGATCAATAGCTGCAAAACTGTGGGCGTGTATTCTGGACAAATATATATATAAATATATAAATAAATATATAAATAAATATATAAATAAATATACATCCTTGCTTATAGATATAGATGGTATGGATGGATGGACGGATCGAGAGATGGATGGATATATAGATGGATGAATGGGTGGGTGGGTGGATGGATGAATAGATGGATGAATAGATGGATGGATGAATGGATGGTATGGATGGATGGATAGATGGATAAATAGATAGATAGATGGATAGATGGATAAATAGATAGATAGATGAATAGATGTATAGATGGATGGATGGATGGATGGATGGATGGATAGATGTATGGATGTATGTATAGATGGATGGATGGATGGATGGATGGATGGATGGATGGATGGATGGATGGATGGATGGATGGATGGATGGATAGATGGATGGATGGATGAACGATTGGACGACTTTGATCAGCTCAGAAAAGAATGTGCTTTCATCCACCTACATTAACACTGAATAGATATGTTTAAACTGCAACGTATACATGCATACGACAATAATATGAACGTGTGACTGATACACGAAAGCAAACTTTGTGTTTCTGTCCGGTAGACATAGACTGTATCAGACGATTATCCATCGAATGTGTGGTCGTTCGTTCATCTGATATAATCATGCAAATGAATGAACGGCACTCAAGTTGAAAGGCTCCCCTAAAATATGGGTCATCCGGTGGACATGGCATTTTATGAGCATATTCTTTCATCACTGATATAATTATCTGTGGCTCATTATTCAATCCAAGCATTTACAGTCACGCATCGAATAGCCAACTAACGATCGGTATCAGCTGAGTTGTGAAATGTACACGTCAATTGGATATCGCTGCTGTTGGTGGCGGCGGTGCTGGGGGCAAGATTGGAGTGTGGGTAGAACCTAAGCCCACTGCTGTCATATGCCCAGGCCTAGAGAACAAAGTCAATGTTACCACCATGTGTAGTATTGTGTATACAGTATTTAGAGGTTAGATTCAAAACAGAAGTGATATTCTCTTTCTTTCTAAATGTTTGTTTGTTTGCATGTGCACTTGTTATAGCACCCCTTCAAGCTCACTGCTCAGAGGCGCTCCCGACTGCAGAGCGGACACTGCATCGGAGTTTCACGTCGAAGCGCTGAGCAATTGTGAGTGAAGGGCTTGCCCAAGGTCTCTACGCGGCGGCTTGAGGTGGATTCGAACCTGCAAGGCGTTCGTGTCTGTCTGTCTAAATTATATCTTTCTATTTATATCTCTTTGCCTGTATCGGTGTGTCTCTCTATCCATCCCTGCAGCTTGCCAGCTTACCTGCCTACCCACCCACCCACCCACCCATCCACCCACCTACCCACCCAACCATCTATATGTGTCAATAGCTACCAATCTATTTCTGTGTTTTCATCGATAGTCTCCTATTCAGAGTAACTCTGCAGTCAAGACTTTTTGGATGCACCTGTAGCTGCTAATCCTCTGTTATGTACAGTTTTGAATGATAACATCGGTCGACTGTGTCAGAAGGATCTATTCATAAGTCGTGGTGCACTTGTAAAAACACACACTGCAGAACTAAAGCATGCTTCCATAACATATCTGTCTGTCTACTGGTATACCTATCTATATGCTCCAGGCATGTGGAAACTGGATAAGAAAGAAAAGGTCCAGAGATAAGGTCCCATGGGGGAAAATAGGAAGCCATGAACACAAGTAGCATCGGTCAAACTTCCCTAATCCATATTCATACTGCATATCAGCATACACACAAAAATTACGCACATTACACCCATATCACACACACATTACACACTCATAATACACACATTCATAACACATACATTCATAATACATACATTCATAACACACTCCTGTCTGGATGGAAACCCATCAGTCAGGCTCTACATGTCTGAAGGAGCTCATCAGTCAGGATTCTTTGAGTCATCTGAGCTCTGTTTGCTCACTGATTAACTTTTCATTTCGACATTTATATTCAGAAAATTGAAATTCACGCAGGCAGCATTTAGAACTGTGAAGTACTTGATACCTAAGCGATGAGCAGTGACTTTGATTTCCCAGTCACTTCCAGTACAAGTTTGTCATTAAAGGTTTCACAGGTCTGGAGCGCTTGAGTAGTAATCTTGAAGGGGCGCTACAGCAAGTGCACATAAATATAAATATAATACGCACAAATCGTACATAGTTATTCCTTGCGCATGTGTATTACACTTCTAGTCTCAGTGAAGAGTGCAGGGCCAGCCAATGGCCAGCGAAAAAGATGCATGAATAATTCATATGCCAGTCTCATCACATATTCAAGCCTCTCTCTCGCTGTGTCTCTCTCTCTCTGTATATCTCTGTATCTCTCTCTGTCTCTCTCTCTGCCTCTGTCTCTCTCTCTCACTCTCTGCCTGTCTGTCTGTCTGTCTGTCTGTCTGTCTGTCTCTATCTGTCTCTCTCTGTCTCTGTCTGTCTCTGTCTGTCTCTGTCTGTCTCTGTCTGTCTCTCTCTCTGTCTCTGTCTGTCTGTCTCTCTGTCTCTTTCCGTCTGTCTCTCTCTCTATCTCTCTCTCTGTCGCTCTCTCTGTCTGTCTGTCTGTCTGTCTGTCTGTCTCCCTCCCTCTGTCTCTGTCTGTCTCTGTCTGTCTCTCTCTCTGTCTCTGTCTGTCTGTCTCTCTGTCTCTCTCTCTCTCTCTCCGTCTGTCTCTCTCTATCTCTCTCTCTGTCGCTCTCTCTGTCTGTCTGTCTGTCTGTCTGTCTCTCTCTCTGTCTCTCTCTCTCTCGTTGCAATGGCCAACAAATCCTAAGTACCATTATAAGCACCATCATCATCCACATGACGACAATCTTTCTCACTTACTCAGCTGCATCTGATTTGGTCTGACTTGCCACCGCAGATACATCATCATTATTATCCTCACTGCCATCATCACCCTCAACCGTCATCATCATCATCTTAATCATCATCTTCATTTTCACCCATTGTTTCCTCCGCCAAAGTGCCATCTTCTGCAACAGCTTCGGAATCGCAGACAATCAGATTCTTTACTGCAGCAGCAGCAGCAGCAGCCTAACACCTTCTGCAGTTCTGCTGCAGTAACCAATGCCATCCAACCAGCGAGTCAACAGTACAAATGTCTGCATATGCTAACAATCAACATGTCTTCGCTATTGTATCTATCTATCTGTCTGTCTGTCTGTCTGCCTGTCTGTGTACCTGTCTGCCTGCCTGTCTGCCTGTCGGCCTGCAGCACACTAACCCTTAGCAAACTAACCACTAGGAGTTTTTAGAACTGCACAACTCCTTCTTTTCTTCCCCATCATCCATGGTAAATTACTTCCAATCGGAGGACAATGACCTTTTTTACTAGTCTTAACTGTACAGAAGTGCTTCTACAACTGCACATTTTGTGTACAACTGCACATTTAAAAAAGCCCTGCCAATTATGTTGGAATCCATACCAAGAACTACGAATACGAGATACTGTAAATATTAGGTCATTGTCTATAACTACATGGGCTAACTGAGAGACTCAAGTTTCAAACAGTGTAATAAAAGGATTTGTTTAAGATATATTTTTTAAATCATCTCTGTAGTGAAGTGATCCCAGCATGCAATGCCCTGCGAGAAGATGCAGGTTATGAGAAAAGTGAAGGAGCAAAAGAGTATGCAATAAAACATTTCTGGAGTATACATACAAGCGCACAACCTTGTTACTTCTTCTTTCTCCCCTCCTCCTCCTCTTCTTTTTATTCCTCCTCCTTATCTTCCTCTTCCTTCTCCTCCTCATTCTCTTCCTACTTTTCCTCCTCCTTCTCTTTCCTCGTCCTAATCCTCCTCTCCTCTTCCTACTCCTCCTTAGAAATTTGCGTACATCCATGATGATCCATCTGCACTGCTTCCTCCTTCTTCCACTGGCATTCTGCTTCCATCATTATTTATAGGCTATACTTGCATGCAAGCATGACAAAGCTTATAGCAAAATATCTTACACAATTTTGGTTCCAGTTCCACACCATTTAAACTAAGGCTGTTGATTTAATCGCGTTAACGCATGCGATTAACGCGTTAAAAAATTTGCGATTAAAAATTTTAACGCATTAATCGTACGCGTTAATTGAATCTGATTAAAATGGAATCAGAGGCAAAGAAACTCGTTTTAAACGGAAGGCTCATACTTAAAACTAGTGATACATTCTTTGGCAAATATTCCAAAAAAGAATTTGAGTATTATCGTAGCAATTCGTCGCTCAATTATCGGCTGCATGCGAACCAAGACATGCATTTAACGTTAGCAATGAGCCGTCGACATCGGCCGCATCGCATCGTCCACTGAGGTTGTTTCCTTTTCCTCACCCCGTCAGACTACGTTGGTTGAATTCCAAGAGATGGCAAGACAAATGGATCCAGGTTTTAAATGATAAATGTTTGCAGAGGGACAACTGAGACGAGGTTTGGCAAGAACCACAACCTCTTGTGAAAAATGTGACTAAATAATCAGGTTCAAGTAGTTAGACCTAATTTGTCAATTAATTAATAAGAGCATCCTTTGAACCGACCAATGTAAATAAACTGGCCTGCCAATACAATTGGCTGAATAAATAATTAATCTTGATAGTCAGAAAACGGTTGTCTAATTTTTCACATTTAGGCCTATATCATTTTAATTAAAGGTGGCTGAAATGAAAAATTAACGGATTTTGAGCAGTTGACTGATTTGAACAGTGTTTAAATTGTGTCTGTCATACAAAACTGTTCAATAAACTAAATTAATGCAGAAATTTAATAGGTCTAAGCCAAAGGTTATTGAATATAATTTGCAATGGAAAGAATGCATTCAGTCATTAAAATCTTTTGCTTTTGGGGTCCTTATGCATAGTAAGATCAGTGTATTTGAAGAAAATGTAAATAATATTGCGATTAATTTGCAGTTAATTGCGATTAAAAAACTAATCGTGCGATTAATTTCGATTAAAATTTTTAATCAAACAACAGCCCTAATTTAAACCAAACAATTCATTACAAATTCCTGTGACCTTTAGCTCTTGGATCGCTGCACATGTCTTCAAAATCAAGCCAACACCAATTTTTAAGCTCAAATATTATCACCAATGGTACTAAATTTTTATACAGACTGTACAGTTGTGAGCTGCTAGACTAGTTGAACTTGTCACATATGGCCAGCATCACTATCTGCATAGAATACTTGACTCTTCTGAGTTATTTGAATCCTTACCACCACCGACGGCTCCTGCAGCAGGAAGGATCGTTATGGCAACCAGGGATTCTGCCTCCATCACTTTAGCATCTTCAAACTGGATGAATTTCAGTCGAATGAATTTCTCGCCTCCGGACTTTGCGGCAAGTCGTGTTGCCATCTCGAGACTTCACGATCAGTCAACCATACACAGAAGATCGTGATTAGTAACGCCCTGAAAAGTCAAGTAACAGAAACAAACCAAAACAAATCAATTTATTGATCATAATAATACAAATTGTCAAACAATAAAAACACCGTGATACAAAAGAATGTTACAGTTTAAATTGACCATAACACCATTGACCATAACACCATTGACCATAACACCATTGACCACCACACCATTGACCATAACACCATTGACCATAACACCATTGACCACCACACCATTGACCATAACACCATTGACCACTACACCATTGACCACCACACCATTGACCATAACACCATTGACCGCCACACCATTGACCGCCACACCATTAACCACTACACCATTGATTTGATTTGATTTTGTTACTTGACTTTTCAGACCATGGTTGCCTGCATAAATTTTTACAGGAGGAGGCAAAACAGTGGTGAGGGTTAAAAAATTCTAGCAAGAGCTTGAAAAATGCACGGCAGGGAACTCAGAACGTGGGTATTTTTCGTAGAGGTTTCTAAATTCATCAGTTTCACTTTGCATATCATTTGTACCATTACCACTTTAGTGTGAAGAAATTTGTTAAAGATTAAAAAGTATAGTTGTTAAAAATAGGTGTAAATTTTCCAGAGAGGGCAAGTGTCCCGTCTTTCCCCTATGTGCGGGCGCCCATGTTTCAGGCACAAGTCCGTGTAGAACAGAATATTTTTGTGTAGAACTGCACGTTAAAAAACGGCCTGGAATGATCCAATTCTTTACCATGCAACCTGTGCCAGGATGGGTAAGTGGTGAGAGCTATTGCACTGGCAGACAGACAGACAGCTCAGACAGTCAGTCAACAGCTTAAGCACAAGGTCCTGTCTAGCATGGTTTTTGTTGCAGTTAATCACAGTATAGGAGCAACATTTGCAGCCTATGATATTCTGTCTCCATCATTTCGAGTCCTCTTACCAGTGGGGCTTTACACAAGGAAATTCTATTAGATCCAACCAAAACGACTATCCCTTTCCACATGAAATACTTAATCAATTATAGCTCTTGCTATAAATGATTAAGTTAATCATTAATCATTACTTAATCATTTATAGCTCTTGCTATAAATTATCATTTATAGCTCTTGCTATGAATGATTAAGCAATGATTTACGCGCACCCATCTTGCTGTTACTCATGTTGGGCCATGTTTTACGCTCTATTCCTTTGGAGGATATTCGTCAAAATACAAATTATTGTTAAGCAAATAAAAAGAGTCGATAACACGAAATTTAAGTTGGTAACCATGATCATAATCACGAAGCTAATTCAGGGATGAGGACGCCATTGTTATGAAATATTAAATGGCTTGATTTTATTAGCAACTGTGGGCAGGCGGCCAGTAATCCCACTTGACCTATGATCTTTATAAATATCAACTTGTTCTAAAAAAAAGAGCTGTAATATGCCAAACATACAGATTTCTGTCCAGGGCAACGGCCTCTGTTGTCATAGCCTCATAGGCCCTGGCCAAATCTGGATCCATCTATCTTCACATGGATGGGCGTACTGCATGACTGAAGCAGGAAAGGGAATTTGAAACCCAAGTTGAGAACTGACAGTATAGCATGCTAGCCACTAAACTATGACACACACGCGCATACACCCTCCCCCAAACACACACACACACACACACACACACACACTATTTAATCTAAACTAAATGACTATCAACCATAATAATTGGTTGGGTCTAATAGACCAATAATTGTAATAATTATGGATCAAACAAATGCCACTGTCAGATTGTGTAAAGTTCCAACTGACTCCATGGACCTTCTGTCTGTATATAATTCCATCCTGTCTTGGACGTACTTAAAGAACATTCTCCAATTATAATAAAACCAGCTCGGCTCTCTTACCTACCTACCTACCCACCTACATACTTACCTACCTACCTACCTACCTACCTACCCACCTACATACTTACCTACCTACCTACCTACCTACCTACCTACCCACCTATTTACTTACCTACATATCTGTCTACCTACATACCTACTTGGCATTGGTTTAATAAAAATATATATACTTACCTACTTAATTACCTACTTACTTACCTACCTACCTACCTACTTACCTATCCATCTATTTACTTACCCACATAATTACCTACCTACTTACCTACCTATATACCTACTTACTTGTCCACACCATTTTCGATTTTAATTTCGAGATGAAGATACATGTAACCACGATTTGTGAGATCTGAAGTGGCCAAACACTACACACTAAAAGCGTTCTGAATTTCTATGGTGCTGACTATTTGACAGTTAGAATGTTGTACTCATAATATTGACTGTCAATTTATTATTAAGATGTATGATGCACACCACAATGCAGTCTCGCATTGGTTTAATAAAAAAAACATACTTACCTACTTAATTACCTACTAACTTACCTACCTACTTACTCACCTACTTACTTACCTATCTACCTACTTACTTTCCTATTTACTTACTTACCTACTTACTCATCTACTCACTTACCTTTTTTACTTACCTACTTATTTACCTACCTACCTACTTACTTACCTACTTACCTACCCACCTACTTACTTACCTACCTACTTACTTACTTACCTACAACACATTAGATATAGTGCAATACTAGTCCTACACAACTCATGTTTGACATGCCCGCTTTGGAGAGAGTAGTCCACTCTCAAACCCAGCTGACAGACACACAACACAAAAAAACACTGAGTATTTTTTTCGCCGACGGACTGATTCCCTTAAAAGCATCTCGTCCACCACTGTAGAGCAAAGCAGAGTCTTCCATATTTAAGTGACCAGCGAACGAGACCAGTCGTGTGTCTCTCAGAATGAAATCCATTACGCATCCTTTCTGCAAATGTCCGCAGGCAAATACGACATCGTCGACCATCCTCTCGGTCTTAACTCTTAACTAAACCTGTTAGGCTTCTTCCATCAGTGTGTAACGTGATGTATACAGCTTTGTAGCAGACTGGTTGAAAGGAGCACCATAATTCAAGCACTATATCATGATGAAATTACACTTACATTATCTTATTAACTAACGTGCACATCGTGCAACATCTGATTTGTAACACAAGCTCAATGGCTAAGTAAGTAAGTAAGTAAGCAAGCAAGCAAGAATTATCTTTATTAGCCTATACCAGCAAATGCATAGTAGCCTACAGAAAAATAAGTAATAGGAATATTTATGCAGTGATACAGCATTCTCGTAGCAAAACTTCTTTTGGCAAAGGCATCAACTACAGATAGGGTTTGATCATGTGGCCTGGGTCGAGTATTATATGGATTGACCTTATTGGGAGGTCGGAGGTCGTGAAGGATCATGAGATTGATTGATTGATTGAATTGATGATTGATTGACACGGCTCCTATAAACGAACATTTCTAAGTGTCTGTCAAGACCATAATAATTAATTATTGGGTAGCTTTAACACATTAGATCTCCCACAACATCAGTGGCATAGACAAGGGGGGTTAAAAAAACCATTGGCCCAAAAAAGTTCTTTAATAGGCTATATATCCCCTTAATAAGAAAAAACAAAACAATTGTTTGTAGTAACAATTGTTTTTCTTACTGTATTTCCTTTGTTTCTTTATTCCCTTCTTATTTACTGTAAAACTGCTGGATTGGTGTCAGGAAGGGCATCCAGTCAGCTTGGCCAGGCCATAACCCCCACCCCCATATCATAAATTCCTGGCTACGCCACTGTGCAACATCATCATTTATGCACAATAACACACTACAATTTCTAATTGTAAATGTTCAAATGTAGGCTAACAGTACTGTTGGCATACATCTATAATTTATAGGCTAGTGCCTTTTCAATAAAACGTGTCCAAGGTGCTCCGACCCGAAGTAGGCTACCACTACATTTCTCGAGTACTTTATTTTCTGACTTCCACCCGTGTGATTGAATTATGATTTTCTTTATCATTTCTTATTTGATTTGTAACTGACTGCGGTATGTCAGCAAGAACTCAATCAAATAAATAATTTGTATCATCATCATCATTACCACAGTATAAATAACAACATACTGTGCTGCCACACTGCCAATGTCCAGCACAATGTACCACAACAGTCAAGATACCCTATCACTTCTTCATTCTCATCGCTTGGCATGTCTGCATTGGCTAGTCGGTTGTTACAAGGTCTAAAGTAAGATGTAATGTATATGCTAATATGCATAACAATACTCAATCAAAAATTGAGCAATTGGAGCCACAACTCACAACAGCGAATTCTTATGAAATTTCACAATTCGCAAATTAATTCAAAATTCGATGACGGCAACAAATTCATTTGCAAAAATGCTGCTACGGCACAAATCTCTGCGAGGTTAAAACGGAAGAATATTATTATTCATCATCACAAATGACTCCTCTTTTGAGGGAAAAAACCAAAACACATTGTGAGGAAAATCACTAACACATAGGCATGGGCTACAATAGGCTATAGCCGACCAATAAGTTTCAAGTCCATCGAATTATTCATTCTTATGTAGTCGGCTAGCGTAGTTTTCAGCCTAGTCCGAAGAGTCATCTCTGAAAAACGATCTGTTTGCTTACCTCAACAAAATGTGTGTTTAATCAAAACAATGCATTTTGCTGCACATCTTCGGAAGTGTAAAAAACCGTACGAACCTCAACACGTGTGTGCACACACAATAATAATTATACATGTAGGCTAACCAAACGTTATGTAACTTATGTTAGTGTTGGCTGGCTTTGCGATGCTTAATTCTTACCTCGTGCGTTGATGCTGGTGGTGGTGGTGGCCCTAAACTCGACTAAAATTAATCCTGCCGCTACGAACTAAGCACGACATCTCTGTCTGTCTGTCTGTCTGTCTGTCTGTCTGTCTGTCTGTCTGTCTGTCTGTCTGTCTGTCTGTCTGTCTGTCTGTCTGTCTGTCTGTCTGTCTGTCTGTCTGTCTGTCTGTCTGTCTGTCTGTCTGTCTCTCTGCCTCTCTCTCTGCCTCTCTCTCCGCGGGCGACTAAATAACTATCACTTCCTACACGACGACAACAACGACTGCAATAAGCGCCACTACCGACAGCGACCCACGATAGCTGGACGGACGCTTCACGTCGTATGCATGTATGCCACGAGCCTTCAATAAGGAAGAACGATCGCCCAGTTCTACACGTCGCCGGTGTCTCTATTTAAAGACCGCCCTGGCTAGGAAGCATGGGCCTACCCACGATCGTCTGCCTGCCAGCCTACCTACCAGCCAGAACCATCCAGTCGGCCTAACGGTTGATTGTCGACCATGGCCGCTTTGACAGTGATTGTGGGCTGACTTCATTATACAGCGTCAACTACGTGTGTAGTTGACGCTGTATTTGTAGTAGTAGGCCTACTAGTAGTGCGAAGTGCGTGGTTTCCACTTTCCGCTAGAACTACGCCACTGTTTGCACTCTGACAGTGCTAGTCCCAACTTCCCAACCTGGATAAAGGAGGAGGGCGACCCTTATCGTCCTTGTTATGAGTTAGGACACAAGTGTCGTTAGCCAGCGACAAGCCACATTCCACATGGTTATAGGCCTATTGGAAATCGGTAAGAGAATCCGATGTAGGCCTAGGTCTAGGCAGTTTGGACTTTCGAACTATGAAAGGTATTGTCATGTTTACAGTTTAGACTCCTTATATGGAATGCTAGCAAGCTGTCGATATAATTATAATAGTTGGCTACACCCTGGGCCTTGCTGGAGTTTAATTATAGACTAGAGGTAACGACTTGGCGTTTCATAAATGACTTATCTGTTCAGTTTGTGTGATATACTGATATAGCCTATAGAATTGACGGAGTCTATTTATGTTGACCAGATCACAACGATTATTTTCGTCCATGCATGATCAGTACCACGTGTAGGCTACACTTGTACCGGTATAGGCCTACAGTAGACGGTTCCCATGCACAAACGGGGCTACATTATACAAACAGCTTTTCGTTACCTGAAGAACCACTCGAAAGTCAAGTGTAGTTCCTAATCATCATCCTTTTGACATGAATAGGCTATCACATGCAAGAACGAGTTACGACGAGGCTGAAACGTGCGAAAATGACACATCTAGAAAGACTAGTTCATAAAGAGGGATGAAGGCCTAGACTACTTGGCCTAATAAAGGTGAATACATTCATAAATTGGCGCCTGCACATAGGGGCAAGAGGGGAGCACATAGGCTACCACTGGAAATGATACCTATTATATAATTATATAGGCCATCTTCGCACTAAAGCGCCAATGATATAGGTCTGATATAGGCCTACTTGGCCTAATGGCTAACAATTATTATGACACGTGCAAAGTGAAACTGAGAAATTTGCATGTCAATAGGAAAAATAATAGCCATGTTATCATATCCTGTTTTCCTTCCTGTTTTTATTTTTCAGGCTCCTGCTAAATAATTGAGCTGTTATCGTGTGTAGGCTAATTGCAAAGTGCCTCACTTGCTCTCCAACGTAATAGGTCTATAAAACTCTATATGCAGACCTCTGTATATTTATGGATTGTGGTTTCTGCATGCTGTAGCCTAAACGCTTCTTGGTGTTTAACAACAGTCTCTCTAAAGATGATTTAGTGTAGCCCTCCTCCTTTATCCAGGCTTGGGACTGGCACTGGCAGTCTGCTATGCTTGTTACTGTTTAACGACACTGCCATTTCAAAGACGATTAGTGTAGCCCTCCTCCTCTATCCAGGCTTGGGACTGGCACTGGCAGTCTGCTATGCTTGTTACTGTTTAACGACACTGCCATTTCAAAGACGATTAGTGTCGACCTCCTCCTATATACAGGCTTGGGACTGGCACTGATATTATGCTCAGTTATAGTGTAGAAAAAGAAGTGCCTTGACGCCCTTCCCTTTCCATTCTGTACTGGCCTAATGGGTGGCAGGACGGCTGCAGATTTGAAAATAAGTGCTTGGACGCCGTCCATGACCGTCCAGCCACACTTTAAGCCCTGATTTATGCTATATTGGCCTATATATATATATATATATATATATATATATATATATATATATATATATATAACTAAACTAACAGCCTCCTATTAATTATAGCAGTCTAGACATCTCTTTGCTATCAACTTATGCAGCCTATGTAGATCGACCAGCTGCCCGGAACGGTGACATGGCAGTGTTGGCATGCATCAGAGCACACAACGATTCATAATAATATAATGATATGGCGCTTTCGTTGATCATTAATTAGCCAAAACTTGAAAACACGCTCAATCACCCACGCGCTCATTCACACGCCCACCCGCACAACAGTAGCCTATATATGTATATATATTATATATATATATATATATATAATTATCTCATTAAACCACTGTTAATGTAAATGTGCGCGAACATTTGTATAGCGCCGTTCGAAATCAGCAGCGCTCTCGTCGACATCTTCATCGCCTGATCCAGAGAGTAAAACTAGCCTAGTTTTAAGGCGTCTCCGGAACTGTATGCCTATGAGAATTAGGTGAGAGGGTGGGTTGGTAGGCCCAACTGAAGTCGAAGGAGTGGGGAAAACAGTTCCAAGTCAACGGGCCAACACGACGAGCTATAGACTGAAAACGCTCTCAGTTTCATATACGCGTGCGAGCTGCAATTAACTCTGTGTGTGATCTTAGATTAGGCTTACAACGATTACTTTCGTCTGTGCATCAATATACCACACCACAGGGGTGGCTACAGAAATTTTCCAAGGGGGAGGCCAAAATTTGTTGCTTTGGGTCCGGAAAATTTGTTTGATCCTGGCGAGAAAATCTGACGACTTTTTACGGATCGAAAAGTCAGAAAACACATACCCTAAAAAGCTGATGACCTTTTTGGTTCAAAACCAATGGGGGGCGCGATAGATGGGTATTTATAAATGGGGGGAAGGGCCATGGCCGGATTGCTCCTCTGGATCCGCTCGTGCACCGCCAACAGTATAGGCATAAGCCGACAAGAAACAACGCGATCGACCGTTCTTACAGCATTGTAACTTGTAGAAAACAGCAGCAGCAGCAGCAGCAGCAGCAGCAGCAGCAGCAGCAGCAGCAGCAGCAGCAGCAGCAGCACCATCTGTTTCCGCCTGATACATGATGCCGTCCAAACGAATATGTTTCTAACCGAAGCTGCAGGTGAGAGCACAATATTATTTTTATCAGTGAGCTGCTGCCACGTTTTAGTATAGCGACCATACGTGACTGTGCCGTCGATCTGTGCTGCTCGTTATTATAACGGCTTGCAGAAATATTATTGAATTTAAATGAAAATGATATTATGTGTTGATACGCAACGAAAACATTTATTATGAGACTTGTGAACAACCGATATATATATATATATAATTTTATATATTATATATACAACCGATTATATATATCGGTTGTTCGCATCGCATATAATATATTTAGGCTATATAGATTGTAGAGAGACAGAAAGACATACAAAGTGGGACAGAGACAGACAGAGACAGACAGAGACAGACAGATAGATAGAGAGACAGAGACAGACAGATAGATAGATAGACAGAGACAGACAGAGACAGACAGATAGATAGATAGACAGAGACAGACAGATAGAGAAGACAGATATACAGGGAGAGACAGACTGACAGACAGAGAAGCCCAGAGTCAGAGTCAGAGTGGACAGAGCATTAACTGTATTGGCGCGCACGGTAGTCCGCTGGCCCATTGTATACGTACATGTACATGTATAGGGTGTCTCGATAGGTCGTGAACGATTTTGAATGCAGACAAATATATGTTATACACATTATAATGTGGAAAGTTTTATACTGGCGGATAGGTTATTCAAATGAAAATGTTAATATAAAAAAATTAGATCACTAGCTCACTTAATAAAATTGTAGCGCCACTATCCGTGACGTCATCAAATTCGTGCCAAAAAACGACAAGTTAAGCCGCAAACAATATTGTACGACCCTCATTGTTAATCCACACATAATTAATTAATACAGATTATCATTTAGTATTTAATAATGTTTCCTTTACTCTTTACAGCCTCAAGTTGACTAGTCATTGAGCAAATAGATTTTTCAGAGTTGTCAGAGGTAGGCTAGGCCTATCAATGTCCATGCCTTACGAAGCCGACGTTTTAAGGTGTTCACTGTCTGGGGTTCGGGTTTGGCATAAACAGTTGGATTAACAAAACCTCATATCATTCCAAATAAAACTTCAGTCACTTCGACTTATTACATCAATGAGATACAGGAGAAAGAGGTCAAACCCGCATTCCAGCGAAGTGCAGTAGCCTATGCCGCTATGCGCTCAGTTCACAGCCACAAAAAATGTTTCGTAATAACGGGGAAGGATTATTTCAACAAGACGGTGCACGTGCACACACACATCTAAGGCCTCAGTCGAATGGTTGAACAAGAATATCAATGGATAGCCTACATCTCACCGAGAGAATGGTCTCCTAATTCGCCGGATTTGTCACCAATGAAAAATGTTTGGAGTATTATGGCGGCAACTGTTTATGCCCATACCGAACCCCAAACGACCTTAAAACGTCGGCTTTGTAAGGCATGGACATCAATAGGCCTACCATTAACAACTCTGAAAAATCTATTTGCTCGATGACTAATCGACTTGAGGCTGTATTAAAGAGTAGAGGAACCATTATTAAATACTAAATGATAATTTGTATTAATTAATTATGTGTGGATTAACAATGATGGTCGTACAATATTGTTTGCGGCTTAACTTGACGTTTTTTGGCACGAAATTGATGACGTCACGGATAGTGGCGCTACAATTTTATTAAGTGAGCTAGTGATCTAATTTTTTTATATTAACATTTTCATTTGAATAACCTATTCGCCAGTATAAAACTTTCCACATTATATTGTGTATAACATATATTTGTCTGCATTCAAAATCGTTCACGACCTATCGAGACACCCTATATATTGGAGACGTATATGGTAACACCAAGAGGAAGGCGCAGGACAGAGCGGGATGGCGGCGGTCGGAGAGGATCACCGGATTGTCCACGTCACAAACCTGCTCAACAGCAGAAGACTGAAGAGAGACATGTATATTCCTAAATCTGAAAGATGGAGCACGCTCAGAGGACTGATGAAATATTAATGGACCCCAAAGGACTCGTGATTATTTAGCTGCCTGTGGCAATCTACGGGAGCCAGAAAAATTGAATGTGGCCATCATTACATCGAATCGTGCAAACGAAAGCATTGTTGAGGTTATGAGAAAAACTAGAGGGGCTGAACCATAAGCCTAGCTGTATATTCGAAGGGGTATGTATACGCGGGCATATACACCGTGAGTCAAAAAAAGTAAGCCTAATTGTTTTTCATATATCTCTAATGCCTGATAACATATCACGCTAAAATTTTCCAAATATTTAGAGAATTGGACCAAGAACATGATTCCAAAATTTCATGGGATAAAGTTGAACGGATAAAAAGATATGAATCTTTAAACTTCATATGCCGAAATTGCCGTTTACAAGCAATTTTTTTCAGATTCAATAAAAAAAAGTAAGCTAAACTGTTTTTATTATATCTCCAATGCCTGATAATTAATCATACTAAAAGTTTCCAGATATTTAGAGAATTGAACCTAGAATAGGATGCCAAAATATCATGTAATAAATTTGAACGGATAGAAAGATATGAATATTTAAACTTCATCTCCAGAAATTTCAGTTTTCAGCAAATCTGTTATGGTGTTCGCTGCTGTTTTGATGCCTGATAGTTCCCAATTTTGGTCTTCAGTGATCCTGGAGTAAAATTTTACGGAATATAAAGTGTGGAGCGTGCATAATTAAAGACCGAGTCTACCAGACAACAATCCATGATATGGTGCGCGGACTATTGACCACCGGACGGTTGACCACCGGACGGTTGACCACCGGACGATTGACCACTGCGGACGTTTGACCATCGACCGATTGACCACCGGACGATTGACCACCGGTCTAGTGGTGACTTAAATTTATTAGCAAAATTTCAAAGCAAACCGGTATATCTTTTATCTTAGCTTTTAGTTACATGTAAGCTTGAAAGCGGAATTTCGTATTTACCGCCAGTAGGCTAAAGATAAACATCGTCGGCTTCTTTTAATTCTTATTATGTGCACAGCCTATACATGAAATAGCACATCGCAGTTACATGTATTAAGTACGCATTCCAAATAAACCTCATTTGTTCTTTACCATCAAGGGTCCAGGGTAGTTCATCAAAGTTTCAAAGCAAACCGGTATAGCATTTAAAGTGAAATTTCGTAAAGCTTTATAAAAATCAAGCGATGGTCAATCGTCCGGTGGTCAATCGGTCGATGGTCAAACGTCCGCAGTGGTCAATCGTCCGGTGGTCAACCGTCCGGTGGTCAACCGTCCGGTGGTCAAACCCCCTAGAATCCATGATATAAACGATCTGAAGCAACGCTTGTTGGAAGTGTGGGCTGGCCAGAGGATAATCGACGATGCTGTTGCCTAATGGCGCCAGCGCCTCAAGGCTTGCGTGCGAGCTGGAGGATGACATTTTGAGCATCTTATTTAATTAAATAATCAAATCATACTGTTGGGGTCATATTGCTAGTTCAATTATCTACATATCTGGAAATTTTTAGAATGATTGATCATCAGGCATTAGAGATATGAGAAAAAGTTTGACTTACATTTTACTGAATCTGACAGAAAATTGCTTGTAAACGGCAATTTCGGCATATGAAGTTTAAAGATTCATATCTTTTTATCCGTTCAACTTTATCTCATGAAATTTTGGAATCATATTCTTGGTCCAATTCTCTAAATATTTGGAAAATTTTAGCGTGATATGTTATCAGGCATTAGAGATATATGAAAAACAATTTGGCTTACTTTTTTTGACTCACGGTGTATATCGTGTGTATATAGGCCTGAGGTGCACAGTACCATAAATAAACTCGCCTCACAAAATAATGTTCGTATGTAGTAGACGGTAGACTTATAGGCCTACGGAAAAATTACCTGCAGACAGGCCTAGGCAACTATATCGGCCTATAGCATTTACTCACCTTTATTTTTTCCTGTAGACCTATAGCCTGGGTTGAACCCCGACACCCGAAATTCTCATCCTGGTTAAGGCCGTAGTGAGTCTTAGGCCCACGCACTTGAGAGTTAGACGGTTATACTCATAGGTCTCTAGCAAAGCATCACTAAGGTTTTATGTGTTCAAAAGTCATGTAACTATAGGCCTACTAACCAGAGTGATAATTATTGTGGAAAAATAACTGGGGGATTGGACTATGATCCGCTTGGAATTGGGGTGTGAAAACAGACTTTACTATGAGCTCTAAGAAAGACTGGGGGTTGAAAGCCCCAGCCCCCCGACAATTCTCGCCCTGCTACTAACCTGTGTCAGGCTGTGCAACTAGGCTATATAAGAAGCACTGCATCAGTCTGCATGATGAAACGATATTGTAACCAGGGTCAGTAACTGAGTTCTCTATTCGATTTTGTCGCATTCGTGGCGCCTCTTGCGAATGCATGCGTGGTCGTAAGAATGAAAAGAGCATCTATATATAGAGAGGTCTCTCCTTTTGATTCGTCAGACTGTGTGGATCAGATCTGGTAGTTTGTATGTGCACTTGTTATAGCGCCCCTTCAAGATCTCTACTCAGAGGCGCTCGATCCCGAATGCAGAGCGGACACTGCATCGGAGTTTCACGCCGAAGCGCTGAGCAATTGTGAGTGAAGGAATTGCCCAAGGTGCTTACGCGGCGAGGTGGATTCGAACCTCCAAGGCAACGACGCCACCACTAAACCACAGCGCCCCCAAAAGTTGCAAGTATTGATTCATTAATTCATTAATTAATAAATTAATTAATTCATTAATTCATTTATTCAATGCATTTATATAGCGTCTCTTCAAGAGGGCTACTCAGAGGCGCTCCCAACCTCAGCGCGGCAAAATTAAAAAAGTATGGGCATATTAATGTGTGGTTTTTATGGCTCACTCTCTCCCCAGATAGGCCTTATGCAATTGACGATTTTTTCTTAGTATTTTCTACTCTGCAACCATATCCAATGGAAACTCAGAATTGTCGGCCTACACCCCCAACTTGCTTTCTGGTTAAGCTTTTACGTGCTCGTAGGGGCAGTGTTGAGGCTTGTTATCGCCTATATTCGGTTAGGCATCACTCGAATTCAGGCTATTCCTAGCGGCGTGAACTTCGCCTAAGCCTCTAAGTCTAAGGGTTTGGACCGTCTTAAATGCTGTGACTGTATGTGTCCACCGAGATAGTGGTGCCGACCTAACCGCTCCACAACTCTAGCTCACGGTTGGATACAGACATTTTCCGTGGGG
>OX243825.1:18286177-18449490 GCA_945859605.1 Lumbricus rubellus
CGCGGTCACTGCAACTTTCAAGCAGACGACGATATTAACGGAATGCCTGGAGTGGAGCCTCATAATAAACTTGAAAAATATCAAACAAAACTGCAGTTAGGCTACATGGAACCTATATTCACGTCAGAATAAAGTCCCCTGCAAAAAAACAGATGATAACAAGGCTACAGAAGTCCTATTATAAATAGGCCTACTATTAAACCTGACGTAAAATTGCCAGTCATTTGTCTAATTGACGCTTTATGGATACAGGGCATTTAAGCTCATCTATCCGACTGCGTTTGCTAGTAACGCTCCGTCAAACCACACACGCTCCGTGAGGGCCATGAGGGCTTTGTGAATGTTGATACAGAGCCTGGGAGGTCAATCTACAATGTATTTAGGCCTAATTCAACCAACAAAACGTGAAAGATGACAGAGGATACGGGTTCGCCCTAAACTGTCACATAGCCTAATAATAACACATTATCTAAAACGTCGCGCTTAATATGTGACTTTGGAACATTGTTTCTCATGCTAAGTTACGCATATCTTTACAACGATTGGCTTGTGCCTAGGTCCAGAGAGAATTGCTGGGGGACTGAGGTGTCAACCACTTAGTCTTCCTTAGGACCAAACAGTAAAGTTTGTATTGCATATTCTGCTGCAGATAAATCAATGTCATACCTCTGTAAATTTTTTACATTTCTCGTACTGCCTAAATGCATGGGCACCCCCCCCCCCCATCTATTTTTGCAGATGGGCAAAACACAATGGTCGTGGATAAATATTTTAGCAAGAGCTTGACAAAGTTTCGCACTTATTCACCCAAACCTTCCAGCTGGCCATGGCATAGGGCAACCAGGACCACCCGGCCCACACCACCCCACCCCACCCCCAGCCTCTCACCCAGGGAGGAGGGAGGGGGCAAAAAGTCAAAAGGTTTTGGTTGATGCCGATTACGGCCACATTTTTCGCACATTTTCACCTCAAACCTTCCAGCTAGACTGAGAGCAACCAAGACCACCTCCCCGCCCTTTACTCTGGGTTAGGGGTGGAGTGAAAAGCCAAAATTTCTCGAACAACGGATCGCACGGACCGTCGATACATGCATAGAGGCCACTTCTTTCACATAGTCCCTCCCACCTCCTACGTTTCGTGAAAGTCATTGTCACCCTTACGCGGTGTCTGCCCTTTGTTCTTTGTAATGGCTTTCTCAACTCCACGGAAGGGGACATGGCATCTATCGGGCCCCCTCTCGATTCCACTTCCATTGTGCACACGCACATTGTAGGCTATTCGGCCTGACAGTTGAAAACGGATATCGCAAAAATTATTTACAATCGGATCACGAATTTCAGCACAACAGAGCATCGATAAGATTGAATTACGTGTAGCCGGTTTTTGTTCAGCATCGTATCCTCGAGTTCTCAGGATCCTCGATTATCTTTTCAGTTTCTTAGACAGAGGCGCTGCGCTTGTAGGAAAGTGTCATGTACCAATTTACTTCAATTTATTCGTAAGCTGGAGAGAGTCGGGTGTTCGAATAAGAATTAGGCTATTAGGCCTACTGGCTTTTGAGCACATCGCAACCACAGATTTAAGTCGCATAGCCTTGCCTACTTATTAACCCGGTGAAGCGAGGTCCGGCGCGGTGGAAAATGAGAAAGTTTTAGCAGTTTATATCAAACGACCGTGCAGAAAGAATGACATTAGAACTAGACATAGCCTACAGCTAAAATAAGACTTGTGTGACATCAGACGTTTGCATATAGCCTACGTAGGCTACTCTACACTACGCTACATCTAGAATGTCACTGATGTGCAACACACGAAATGTGACATTTGCACATAGTCTACTAGCAGGTATGAAGCATTCAGTGTGGTATAATTACTTTAATACTAAAGAATAATTTTAGTAGGCATGTACTAATGGATGTTATTACTAATAAATTAAATTTTAACATGCATGTAGGCCTACAAGAAAAACTTTACTATAGATAGAATGGAAAGACATGAAGAGGAGGGAAGGCATTCCAGAGGGGCAGGCCCAATGGTTGGAAATGATCTAGTTTGGGCCAAAGTAGTTCTTGATCCAGGGACAAAGAGATCATTCCGGCTCACAGTATATGAGCTATTCATTTTGCACCTATTTCGAATTACCTCTGATGAGTCTGTCTTTGATAGGTGCTATATAAATCTCTTATTCCAATTCATTACTTGTTCTCTCCCTGGTTTTTCTGTGCTGTCCATGATGACCTGTTTGACCTTCTCATTGTTATCCATCCCATTTACACATCCAATGAAATCCAGTTTCCCTTCCACTAACTGCGGCACAGTTTTTAGTATGCAGCTTCCTCTGTTTCATTACATCTTAGTACCGCAACGTTTGGGTGGCTTTCTCTTGCAGCCTGGGTCTCGCACAGATTTGTTGCCTATGCACCAATAAAGCACCTCTGTAGCATTGCATCTCGATTGCCTGTATTGCTATCGTAGTCTTTTCCACTAATGCTCAGCTTTTGTTTGCATATAAAAACACACCGAGGACGCATGTGCGGTCATAATGCTATAGTGATATCAAGTATTATAGAACAGCAGGATTTTGCCATATGAATAATGAGTAGGCTACTGTTCAAATAGTTTCTGCAGATGTCAATGGCCTTAGTTGCCAAATGATGTCATTAAACTAAAAAAACTCTGTTGGCTAACCATCAATCCAGGTTCTGCTCATACACTCCATTTTAGAGTGTATCTCAATTGCTGTGTTTCCCCCATAATGTTTTTAAACCTCTTCATTGCCCCCCCCCACTGCTTTGCTGCTAATGCTAATGCTTAACTGGAATAGGATTAGGGTTAGCGAATGTCAAAATAATTAATAATCATGGTTTGAGTGGGACCTTGGCTGTTGAGTCGTGAGATACTTGCTGCTATTAGTGGCAGAATTAAATTCTATTGCACTGACATATTATTGGATGTGGGTTTGATAAATTTTTATGTTTATATATCGTGAATGTGCCTTAAATGGCCTCTAATTTCCGTTGCAATTTGAGTTGACAAACATGGGAATGGAAAGACATTCAACATGTAGTAATTTTAATGTATTTAGTCTGAACAACACTTGGATACGGCATTATTAAGTCTGCAAAATGATGATGACACATAATGTATTCATAATATTGTAGCCAATCGATGCCTATGGTACCTACGGAAACTAGCTTGGTGTAACGCATTAAGCTCTATTTACTTATACTCATAATAATTTTTCTGTTTTAATACGTCAAATTATTTTCTTGGATTTCCGAACTTTTCCCATGTCAGTCTAATGATAATCTAATGCAAGTAGTTGCCATTACTCTAATGACTAGGCATAAATTGATAGCATCATGCAGTTGCAAGTGTTCAAAGGACTTCCTCAAAGTTTTTCCTACACAGTCATCAGTAATCATTTTGGGGGGGAGGGGGGGTCGAACCCATACCCTTCGCAACTATTTGAGTTCTCCAGCCATTCGGCCACTGTGTCCCACGAATGGCATTCTATGACATTTCTTTCCTCTGCTAACTTTTGTGTTGAAAGCATCACTCAGTTTATTAAAGAAACTGGAAAACTTGAAACCGTCTGGAAATATTCTCATGCACTAGTGCTCCTTTGTCTGGAAATATTCTCTTGCACTAGTGCTCCTTTGTCTGGAAATATTCTCTTGCACTAGTGTTCCTTTGTTTGGAAATATTCTCTTGCACTAGTGCTTCTTTGTCTGGAAATATTCTCTTGCACTAGTGCTCCTTTGTCTGGAAATATTCTTATGCACTAGTGCTCCTTTGAGGCGATGTAAAGATAATAAGACCTACCCAGTAAAGTATTCATCATCAAAAATAAGCATCAATAGTCAATACTTAAGCACTAAATTAGTAAATCATATTTAATGAGAAATACACATTTCCTACAGCAAATAAGTTCAACCTAAAGTGTTAGTGTGCGTGTGTGTCTTCGAAGAGTAGGGTTATGTGACGACTGACGAATAGTTGTGGCAAGCGGCATAGCTGGAGGTGGAGCAATATTTGTGTTGTCATTATAGGCTCCGCACAGAACGCCCTCAATGATGGCCCTATTAACTATAATAATCGGAAAATGAATTTGGCAGCCGACCCACCATGAATGGCATCAGTGAGCATCACCGCCAGAAAGGATTCTGCTGCTGCTGCTGCTGTAGTCATTCCTCCTTCTGATGAGTTAGCTGCATCTGTCTGAACATGCAGTTGTAAATTTTAGAATTTTAGTTCAAAAGTCTAGTGTGTAGAATGCGCAGTTTGTGACATTTAGTGGTACATCTATTCTCTTCTAGTTTGTACCTGGATAATAATAACCGAGTCTGCTCATGTACTAGTTGTCTAGTTGCCCAACACTGGCAGGTAAGCAAGTTGTCTAGGTGACTAGTTGTCCAATACTGGCAGGTAAGCATGAGTGCATACTTAGAATATATCTAAGATATACCCAGTATATGCACACATACAGTGATGGCTCTAAATGTTGGGTGGATAACTTGCCCACTTTGAGCAAATTTGATCAGTCAATTCATAAGTCATTTGTGCGCAGCGCCCCGCCGCCCATGTGTGTTACTTAAAAGGTGTTCTGACTTGATGCAGTGCTCATGAATAAGCTGGTGCCCTGTACTTGAATTTTGAGTGGTGCTTTAGAAGCTTTGAGCTTGCAATTACGATTAAGTGCCTTGATGCATGCATACTACTTGATTAATAAAATTTTTTTATCTTAGTATAATACTGGTTGCTCTTGGTGCATGGCCAGCATACTATATGGATTCACCCTAGAGAATGTGGTTGGCTGCGTCTGGGATGTACACATTGTACAGACAGACAGAAGTTCCTTATGGAAAGATGGATGTATCCATATATCTAGAGATGTGTCTGAACATTTATATAGCGCCTTTTCAGCACCTGTAAATAAGTAAGTATGGTAGCATGCTATCAATCCCAAAAGTGCACTTATTTTATATATAATTATAGACATAGGCCATGATTGTGTTTTGAGGAATTTCTAGCGGTCAAGTCTGAGTCAATAACTGTGATTGTCTAATTTTCAGACATTGGGTTCGGAAGAACTCAACCGACTTCTCTGAGATGCCTTTCAATTTGCTCATTTTATGCTTCGGACTCTACTTACTGTTTATTTTTGACACTTCCAACTGCCAGTATGCTCAAGGTATGGAGACATTTAAATCTGCCTTTCACTTGTCGGTAAATGTATTTATACGGGTGTTCAATTTTTACAGTAATATCTGCTTGTGTCGAAAAATAATATTGCTGCTGTTCATTTATGTAAAGCTATATCAGAATCAATATAAATTTTTTGTAGTCTGTTGCCAGATAGCTTTGTATAGTCATTTTAAGAAGTCCTGCAGTAATTGTTTTTGTATAGTAGGCCCTAGGTAGCACTTGCTTTTCAGTGCGAGATGTTGATTTCTTTGAGCATGTTGGCTATGTACATAGTGTTTGCTGCTTTACAATATTGCTTATCAGAATGCTTCTTTTGAATTGATGTGTTAACAATAAATGGAGGAGCAAATCTAGTAGAAAGCCCAATGGCACATGCGTTCATTAGCAGCCTATAATAATTTAATAGCAATAACAATAATAAATAATAATAACAATAAAAATAATAAATAATAGGCCTAATAATAATGATAATGATATTAATAATAATAATGATGATAATAATAATAATAATTAATAAATAATAATAATAATAATTTGAGCACGTTGGAGACGAGAACCTATAACCTGATTTTAGTCTTTTACATTTTACAACCTGAGGCGAAAAAAAATGATAAAAAATAATAATAATTGCAACATCTTATATGGCCCCATAACCCAGCCATGCCATTACACAGGCACCTTACAGGGTTAGGCAAACATCCTACAAGCATCCACAAGCGATGCTCCTTCATTCTTGTTTGCATTCCATTCACTGGCTTTTACGCTCCTGGGCCGATATGCACAAGAGGGTATAACTCATACTCTTTAGCTTAAATGTGGCCTATGCGGGAGAAGTGGGTAATTTCCGTATGCATGGCTTGCGATTAGCGAATTACGATAGGTATAACGTTATTCGAACTCACAGGCAGGTATAAGCCCGCTACTCCGAAGGTGAACAATAGACAGCCAACTTTATCTGGACGCGTGAACAATAGGCAGCCGTCGATATTTCCCTGTGGACCGTCTATAGGTCGTGATCTGTTCACCCCACGCTGGCAACGACCGCATATAAATATCTTTCACGCATGCGGGCTCAGCTCTAACCTATTGAATTTGGGTGGGAGAGCAAGCGTCATGCATCGTCGGGTTCAAGGAATGTCCAGCTTAACAATGTCTCTTGGTATTAAATGGTCATGCATACCGCTACATTCCAACGGCTACGTCTGGCTGAGTTACGTCTGGAGGAAGGTCTACCTATAAGGTAGCCTATACCTGGCTATATGCATATCAGCCCTGGAGATTAGATGAGTGAGGTGGTTTCTTGTTGCCTTCCTCACAGACAATTGTGGGTGAGCAACTTGTCCAAGGTCGCTACGTACTGTACGCAGTGGCTTGAGGTAGATTCGAACCTTCGACCCTATGCAGGGCTGAAAGTGGTTTGGAAAAGTTGCCGGGTCTCACTTTGTGAAGCGCCGAAGGCGCGAAGCTGCGAGTGCCGAAGGCACGAAGCCCATACCGACTAGGGGGTCTGGGGGAGCGTCGTAAGCTCCCCCAGCGGGGTCTGGGGCGGAGCCCCAGCCACCAACGCATTTTTAGCTCTGTTGACCTCAACTGGAGCCCTTTTTAGGCTCTTTTTTGCCAGCTATTTATGAACGATAAAATCATGAAAACGTAAAGAAGAAGTCGTTTTGCAGAGTCGCAGACTAACTAGTAACTACCAGTATAAGAATGTCAAAATGTTATTGTATAAGAAAATGGGCTTAGTCTTTACTATAACCACAAAAGTTAAAAGTTTAGGCAAAAGTTACTGTCATATGGGTAGGTCTATACTATATAGAAAAATCATAGGGGCATGTCATATGTAGGGAGTTTTACGAGTACAACCAGTGGCGGCGTTAGGATTTCAGTTTTTGGGGGCTGAAACCCAAGCCCTTCCTCTCAAGGACGCAAGTAGAACATTTTCTTTAAGGACGGTACGGTAGATCTGCATGCGCTGGAGACGCGAAGCTGCGAGTTCCAAGTGCAGGAAGCTCGTATCGACTATGGGGGTCTGGGGCGGAGCCCCAGAAACCAGCGCGTTTTTCGCTGTTGACATCGACAGGAGCACGTTTCAGGCTCTTGTTTGCTAACTGTTATGAACGATTTTCATGAAATTTTTTTGAATTTCCACATTGCAATAATAGCATTTGGGCTGTCATTTTTACTAAATAGGCCTAGCTCATCATTTCAATGCTGAAAGTCGTGGATTATGACTTCAAAAGTGTCCCCTTGTATAGGTCATTGTTTAAATTTTTTGGATATCAGCACTTTAATGGTAACATTTTAATCTATCGTCTTAACAAATTTCTCATTATTATTTCCTTGCTGAAAGAAATGGTTTATGAGTTCAATCATGTTCCTCCATGTTGTATAAATTATCAAATTCCACACTGCAAGGGTATACCAGTTTTGCTGTCGTCCTAGCAAAATTGTTCATGATGGATAAACAGTAGATAACACTCTAGAAACTTTCAATGACATTTTCGAGATATTTTTGAAATATTGGGGTAACAGCATCTCCGTCCACAATCACAAACTTCGGGGTCTCGTGGATCGTCCCCTGGCCCCCAAGTCTCCACCCATGACTGATGTTGCTAAATGAACACCCCATTTCCCAATGTATAGTTGTGTAGAACTACCGGCGTAGCCCCTCAGCAGGCCGGCGGGCCGGACATGATGCACATAACCTCATCACGGTCTGTGGCACATTCTATTAGCATAAGTATCGGCACGCTATTGTAGAGAAATTCAAAATTGCTGTCCTTCTGAATCTCATCCCCTTCTTCCGCCAACCCGGGCTCAACACCCTTCTCCCGCCAGCACGGACTCGCACCGGGCCAAACCTCAGCCCCCTTCCTCCGCCAGCCCGGACTCACACCGGTCCGGACCTCAGTCCCCTTGACCCCCGCGAATACCTCAGCCCCTTTCCCTCCGCCGCCTCGGACCTGCAGCCCTTTCCTCCCGCTAGCCCGGGCTCAGACTGGTCCGGATCTCAGCCCCTTCCCCCGCCAGTTCGAAACCTCCAGTCCTCTTCCCTCTTCCAGACCGGTTCGGACCTCAGACCGGCCGGTACCATTAGAGTATAAATAAGAGGACTGTATGCATGCATTGCTAGTGTTGAGTCGCAGAGAGAGTCGATGTACGGGAGTCGAGCCCAGTGATGTCTCACACGTGAGTCGATGTATGACCGTCCGCCACAGTTGAGGTCCGACAATAAGAATGATAATAATAACTTTTAAGCCGATACATGGACATTCATTGCTTTTTGCTTTGGGATGAGGCTGAGTCACATTTAGGTGCTTAGCCCCCTAACCCCTCCCCTGGTGCCACCAATGGCATAAGCATCTACACTATGATAATATAGTTGATTTTGTTGCCCAGTTGGTTATTGTCTAGTTTCCTTATTACGAAGTAAGCCGTTTTAGACATTTTCAGCCTTTTGCTTTGAAGGGGCTGAGCCACGTTGCGACCCGGCTGAGACCCGGCAACAGGAGGTCTCCAAAATCGATGCCGGGTCTCAGACCCGGACAGACCCGGCTCACTTTCAGCCCTGACCCTATGGTCACAAGGCGACGAACTTACCGCTAAACCACCGCGTCCCCGTGGCTTATGAGTTAACATTGCCTTAAAAGTTATTTATGAAATAGGTTTTTACAATGTCTTGAACTGTTTTTAAATTTATTAAAAACGATTTTTACAATGTCTTAAAGTTGCATTGTCTATCTCTTGTCGCATATAATGCTCCCTAGTTACATAATTACATTTATTACTTAACTGCTTACAAGTTTCATATTAAAGTATTGACTGGTAGAGTGTGTGTCTTGACAGCTGCTACCCCTCCACGAATTACGACTCATCCTCCAACCGAAATCGCTTACAAAGTGGGAGAAGATGCCACTTTAGCATGCGAGGCAGACGGCCAACCTACACCAAGGTAAACAACTAAACATGACAGGGCTGTTTTTAGGGAATTTTTAGGACTGCACAACCCCTTCTTTTTCTTCCCATCCTCCATGGTAATTAGGCCTACTTCAAATCGAAGGATAATGACCATTTTTTTATAGTTTTAACTGTACAGAAGTGCTTCTACAACTGTTCAGATCCATTTAGAACTGCACATTTTGTGCACAACTGCACGTTAAAAAACCTGAAACATGATGAATTTTGGTTTTTATTTTGTGGAGTTAGTGGCTAACAGTACAGTGTGCTGGTCCAAATGTTAAAACCCACATGATGCTGCAAAAGCTTAATTTTGTTTTCCTTTTTTTCTTTTCCGCAAGCGTTTGAAAACCGTTCTCTTTGATTGTGGTTTGGTGCTGTCAGGTAAGGCACGCCGCTGCTGAGTTTCTCTTGAAGTGGCGCTATACAAATTCATGTTTACGATTACTGCAGTGTAGTGTGCACACCAAAAAAAGTTATAATGAACGCTAGTAGGCGTTATCTAAGTTGTCATTATGGAGATGCTAATGTAAATATGATATTGAGCCTAGAGATCAAATAAAACACATGTCATTTGATTTCGCTTTGACTAATCACCTGTGAATAAGCTGGTTCCCACGACTTCACTTCTCAGGGCCCTGTAAAACTTTTGAGATTTAAAAATTACAATACAATACAATACAGCAGCTCTAATTTGATATCGCCCTCCTTACAAGGCTCAGAAGTGCCCAGGCCTTGATGTTGAAACTGCAATAATTTTTTATGTTGCAGCGCAATTGTGAGTGAAGGACTTGCTCAAGGTCCCTACACATTGGACGGGGAATTGAACCCATACCCTTTCTCTTATCTCAAAACCTTCCTTCTCTCTCGTGATTGCACGCACTGGGAGCGCTTCTGAAAGACTCTTGCTGTGGGAATGCTTTACAAATGGTTAGACACGATACAATACAATACAATACAATACGATACTCTCTGTATTACAGGCTGACCACTCTAATGATCGGCCATCTTGCCTCACAAATTGCGACATTGTTTGTGTTTTTGTTCATGAAGTTATGAATGGAGGAAGAACGGAGCGATGCCGGTGAATGGCAGCGATGCAAAATGGCGACGACAGCCGAAAATTGGAACCATTATTATCACCCAACCCATCAGCACAGATGAAGGCACCTACCAGTGCTTTGCGAAAAATAAATGGGGAATTGCAGTCAGCATTAAGACTATATTGAAGAAAGCAGGTAAACTCTGTCTAATATTGTCTGGTAGATTCTTTTATGTCATGAAACGTGGATAAGTACGTAAGCAAGTAAAATCAACTGTGACACACTGGGTATTGGCTGAAAACTTGTTATGTAGTTCATGCGGCATAATATTTTCAGTGTGACCTGTTTAACACTTAACGATGAACTGTGTTAGTTCCGAGTCAGTTTTTTAAGTAAGCTCTCTTTGTTAAAGTGTTTAACAGTCATACTCTGAAATGGTCAGTGGCAGCTCTCACATTTTTAGTTTTGCCTCAGCGTAATATGACATAGTAAATCATAAATATGTATATATATATGTATATATGTATATATATGTATATATGCATTGTTATTATTGTTATAATGTATGTATGTAAATATGCATATATATATATATATTAGGCCGGCCCTTAGCATACAGCCAAAAAATAAAAATCGTAAAATTTTGTCTGGCACCCTTTCAATCCATGCCAATTATAGAAATAACATTATGTTGAAAAGGATTTTGGAATTGCAAAACGTTTAGGGGTGCCCCTGGAGTGCCGAAGTTTATTCTATGATACAAATTTGATCAATTGAATCATACAATTTCAACCGAACTATATTCAACACACTGTCACTAAGAATTTTACAGAGATGACTAAAATACACTCTAGTGATGCAACAATGCCAATGAAACAAGTGTTTACTGTTCAATTATAATTCAGTTATTGTTCACTGTTCAGCTGGTCACAGAAGTAAAATGATCAGTTCAGGACAATAAAATGTAGGAATCACTGCTTTCTGCTAATTTGACACGAGATATCTTTTCGTACAGTCAGGGAACTGTCGTCGATGTTCACTGACAACCTGCAGGAGAAATTGAAGCTGATCCTCATCTTTTGTTAGCTTTTTATTTAAGTCCTGGATGAGTGCCACATCTCGTTCAGCTCTATCATTGACAACAGCCAACCCTTTGAGTACTGCTTGTGCTTCTCGACATGCTTCGTGCTCTTCCCATAGGGCAGGATCTTTGGAAAGCATCATCTCAGATAGTCCATGCAGACCAAGCACCTGGAACAGTTTCTTGGAGTTGGTTGTACAGAATTGTTCCAGACCGCTGGTGCCAAGAAATGCATCTGACTTCACTCTTTATCATTTAGGCGGATGATCTGGGACTACTTCTTCCATGGCAGCGATCATTAGCTTCTTGGAGTCATTGGATACCCTTGAATCAAAAAAGAGTAAGCCCAATAAGCTCTTCAGACAAATATCAGAGATGAAGCCTTAGCTTCTTGCTTGTAGCAAAAGAAATTGTAGTATGTGGATATGTGAGAAGGTTTGCCATGAGAGTGAAGTCATTTAGAGGAGCCTCAACAGCAATTGGCGCAGTTATCCATGCTTTCAGGTAGACAACAACTGAAAGGATGGCAATATCACGTTCTTCTGCAGCAGTCTTCTTGAACTGAGCACGAAAGACCGTGCACATCTTTATGGTATAGATGATTTTTGCCATCCATCGTGCCCGGTGCATAGCGCCAAGTGGTCGAAACCGAATTCCACGAGAAGGAACACCTCCAAGAAAGACAACTGAGAGCTCGAGAAATTCCCTGTACTCGTCTCGTAGCTGTGCAGTTGCTAAATGTCTATGAGCAAACTCCAAGATATCAGAACGGCGTGGGTCCACCAATGATTTCACCAAATGATCTGACGAGGCTACCTGTAATTTGTCGCTTTCAATGAATTTCCAATGGTCTCGAAACCTCTCGAAAAGAAGAACATCATGTCCAGTAGAAGTTCCAATGGAAGTTTTTTGAATACAGCCCCAACAATTAGTTCCATAACATGGTGTCGACATGCCAGGAAAAGGAGATCTTTATTCAATTCTTGCTATTTTAGGAAACATGCACCTGAGCGATGACCTGTGTTGCTGGCTGTGGTGTCAAAGCACAAAGCAAGCATTCTTTTTTGCGCATCTGTTCCACTTCCTTCTGTCCCTGTGCACGCTGTCTTCGACGCATATCCACCATGTATGTCAGCTGCACCAACTGAACCTGGACGTCCCTTCTGCCTTTGAGAGAGTAGAAAGTCTCTGTCTCTAAGAATGGAGATCATTGTGAGAGCGTCTGCATGGGCAACATCAAACAGGTCATCTAGTCTCTCAATAAATTTCTCCTCCTTAATCTTGTGAGCTGTAGCTGTTTGGTGTCTATGCTTTTGAAGTCCTTTCCATTCCACGAACACAGACTCCAACTTGTCAATACAATGCTTTTACCTCTTACAGGTATACCAGCTCGGTTCCAACATTATAGTGACTTTTTCTATAGCCTGTTGACTGGAATAACGGACTGTCTGCTTACCAACTTTGAGTAGAACCAAAAATTTGACTAAACGATGGCAACTTTGCTCCATGAATTTCAGGCTCATAAGAGCCAAGTAGATAGACACTTGTTTTCCCTTGCGTTTGCATAATTAACTATAAATAATTATTTGTAATATTTTGTATTTACTACATGTATGTCTGACAATGTAGGCCTATGTTTCCTATAGTAGACTAAAATCAAATGTCTTTCCTTGTATTAAACAACTCTTCAAAAAATATTGCCACCTTTTTCAACCAGACAACAAACGTTAATCAAACATATATTTGAAATTGTACAGTAAAATTTTAGAGCTCACGTAATTTTAATAAGTAAGTAAGTACTAAATATTAAATGTTGATGCATTGCAAACATTAGTAGGTCGACAGAATGTATTAAAGCACTGAAAATGTCAGTTTGCGATTCCAATGATAATTTGGAAGTTTACTCATACATTATTGAAACTTGAGAGCTCGGGGGGCACACCTAAATATTGCCCTATTGCAAAGATTTTTTGCACAAATTATTTTCTTCATAATTGAAACAGATTGGAGGGGTGCCAGTTGATTATTTTTAACTTTCATTTTTAAGGGCCGGCCTAATATATATATATAAATAAATAGCACTCTCTTGCACCTCACAAAAGCGTTGTTTACTTGGTTCGCTAACTGATCCAAACAATTGCAACTTACGGTAGACAGAAAAGTGTACTGAGCTACATGACATGCTGCTCGTTGTGTTCTGCTCTTGAAAGGTCACTGGGTGAAACAGCACTGAAAATGTATGCAATGTTGAAGGAAGAATTTCTTAAAGAGGATGAACTACTACTATCTACTCTGTGATAGTTCCATGCTCCATAAAAAAACTGATATGCAGAAACGAGGAACCTATACCCCTAACTCTCCATGTGCTGATTTTAAATCTAATCTGATCTATGTAAATCTGTTTTGATACGAAAACTCCAATGTTTAAACTGTTATTATCATGCACTTGAAATTAAGTGGTGAGAACCAAAAATTATCAGATAGTAAGTACATAATTATGATCATCATTGCCGCTATCAGTTCCTAATACGAGCCATTTAGCAGCATTATGTCATCTATTAATTATTTGACAAGTTCAGTGCTATCCTCGATCATGTTAGTCTAAGGTTTTTACTTCCTCGTTACTGTCATTAACCTTACACAAGATTTGACAAGAATGAGGAAGTATAAGACTTATATTGAAGGAAGTGCTGAACTTTAATGAGAGGTTTAGAGCCTTCTGAAACAATTAGATGTTGAAAACATACAGTATACCTGGAAAGACCTAAGATTGAAAGCATGATTACTAATTTATATGGATACTGATGCTTCCACTTTATTTCGTGTTCTGTGTTCCGTTTTCTAATGTTTCAGTACTGGACCCTTTTCCAAGTATTAAACAGCCAAGAATTCACCGTCCCTACGTTGGAACTTCGTTTACTCTCACCTGTGACCCTCCAAGAAGTTACCCTCCTGGACTGATCTACTGGGGCGAGAATAAACCCGGGTCTAGACTGAAACCCATTGAAAACACTCAAAGAATCTCCTCCGACTATAGTGGTACGCTTCTAAAACACTTTACGTATAAAGTGAATGTATTGAACATTTCAATTATAAATACAATGCCTGACTTTTGAACTCTCACCCAAGAAATGAAGATGGTCAGCACACGACATAAAACCTCGTTTCATCATGTCATCGCTAAGTCATCTAATTCACCATGTCTCACTCCACAGATCCTCTGGGTTTGCAGTATTATGTGTAGTCCACTGATACTGTAGTCCACTGATACTTGTTATGTTACACCTATAGTTGATCATTGAACTTTTGACATTGTTACTAGTATTGTACTTGCAGCTGCTAAAATTTATACCGTAGATTAATTAAAATAATTTTTAATATGTTGCTTCTATTCCATTTTAATATACAAATATTATGGTAATTTGCCTCATGCAGTATATTATATCCTAATTCCTGGTTAGTAAGGGACTTAATAAAATTCAATCGAGAAAAGATTATGGCTGAATTATTAAAACGAGATATGTTGCATGGTTTTGTAGTTGCATAATTTTTCTGCTTTTAAGGTAATTTGTATTTTTCGAACATCCAACCTGAGGATAATCTGAGAGGATTTTCCTACATTTGCATCGTGCAGAATACAGCTCTAAGAAGTCTGGTGCAAGGCGATGATCAAGCCATTCATCCAGATAACCTGACAGGTAAACACTATAATTATGCTATTAATTCATTATGTAATTAATACTGACAGGTTAACACTTCAATTATGCTGTTAGTTAAGTATGTGATTAATACTGACAGGTTAACACTATAATTATGCTATTAATTTATTATGTAATTAATACTGACAGGTTAACACTTCAATTATGCTATTAATTAAGTATGTAATTAATACTGACAGGTAAACACTATAATTATGCTATTAATTAAGTATGTAATTAATACTGTCATCGGAAGTGGCAGCCAATCATATAAGGTCATTGAGGTCGATAAGTATGATGAAATTAACCTTTTAGATACCATGGATTTATTTGGATTTTATCAGATGTTTCATCCCTAAAGAAATTTTCTTCCCTTCAGGGGCAGCCTACCAATTGTCTCCGTGCACAGTGATAAGTCTCTTATAGTAGTTTTTCAACTGCCTAAAATTATCTTGTGTACGATTATTTGTGAGCAATAAAAAATTTGTGGACAGGGTAATAAATCAAATCAAATAATCATTTATTAAGGCAGCAACCGTTGCACGTTTAATACAAACAAAATGACAACCATTATTGACTAATTGCTTGAAGAAATCCCATATAATCAACGTATCCTTAGGCAAAGAGATCATATCCTGTTGTGTGCTTAAAGGGGAGTGCCAAAGGGACATGTCCCGCAGTCAGAGGTGCCCCATTTTTTATATGTACGTGTGTGTGTGTGTGTGTTTGGTGTTAGATACGTCAGGATCTGAGGCTCCACAGTTGATGTGGTCGTCGTCCACTCAGACGGTAGCTATCCGTGGTCAAATCATGAAAATGAAATGCATCTATTCCGGACTGTGAGTAGCCTAACGAGAATCTACTGCTACTCACAACTGAGTTCATTGTGTAACTCTTTGCCAACTAAATGTAGTAAACGGTATGGAAAAATCCTATAGCTATGGTGGTAAAAAGTTATATCCTTCAAACCGTAAAAAAGTTGACGACCTTTTTTTTAGTCATTCGGTCTGTCTTTGTCCGAAAGTTGATGACCTTTTTTTTAGTCATTCGGTCTGTCTTTGCCCGAAAAACCGGACTTGCCCGAAAGTGGGGGGGGGGCAATTGCCCCCCCTGCACCCCCGCCTCGTACGCCTATGGACATGATGGATGCTTTGCATGGCTGCCGACAGTTAAATTCGACTAGACTTGTAATAACTTGTAACATCTGTTCATTACTGACCATTCTGTGTTGTGTCAGTTTAAAATTAAAAGATTATTGTTGTATTTGTGTTTCAGTCCGACACCACAGGTGACTTGGGAGCGTAGGGACGACCCGATGTCACCACTTGCAGTGAACTCGAGCTTTGGACAGGAGATCATGATAGCAAACGTTCAGTTTAATGATGAGGGAAGCTATCGATGCTCGGCGACGAATTCCGCCAGCGGAAGCCGAGTCTTCAAAGATTTTCAGTTGACTGTGGAATGTTAGTAATGAATTTTTTCGGACTGAATCAATTTATTAAAATGGTTTTAATGATTTTGTACTTATGCGTTTAAGCACAGTCCAATCAATTTTTAAATTTAACCCTTTCCAACCAAAGTATAGGATTTCCCCATACCATTTACTACATGTTGGCCAGTAAAGGGTTAAAGAATATTTGTTGAATTTTAAGGTTACTGGGTTTTGCATGACTGACCGCTTATCACTGAATGGCTTGATTTTGTTGCTCAGCAGTTTTACAATCATTAAGTTGGACTGGGTTGTTTGTGTTGTGCCTAATGTAACATACTATTAATAAAATGTCATCTCTCATTAATTTTCAACTGCTGCCATGGTTGCGAATAAGACGAATTAAATTAGCCTACTTTGTCATCTCTGGAACTACATGGTAACTTAACAATAATATTCCAGAAACCCCGCAAAATAGACGTCCTTTGTAGGCTGCTATTAGTGCCCTTGTATTGCAGGCCATCTGTTCAGTTAGTAGTTAAGATTTTGTGATTTGTGTTCTTGTGAATTGTTTCAATTGCATAACCATACACTGTAACCGGTTGCAGTCTGTCAAGCAGATTGTTTCAATAAAAGATATTATTATTGTTTGCATGACTTTGTAGCAACACCCTATTGGAGACAGGAGCAGCCACCAGAGGACGTTGTGACATCTGAAGACGAACCAGCGCAGATCCACTGTTTGGCTGATGGTAAACCACGGCCAACTGTTTCGTGGTCGATCAACGGACAACCAGTGGAAGGTCAGAAACATCTGTCTAAAGTATTGTACCAGTGCTACTGGTCAATGCATCTAAAATTTTGACTTAACTGTTTAAACTTTAAAAGATTTTATTCATCTATCTTCATTTCATTTTCATTACTTTTATTGTTTTTAAAAAAATTAGAGTTTGTATGTTTGCATGTGCACTTGTTATAGCGCACCTCCAAGCTCTCTCTACTCAGAGGCGCTCCCGACTGCAGAGCGGACAGTGCATCGGAGTTTCACGCCGAAGCGCTGAGCAATTGTGAGTGAAGGACTTGCCCAAGGTGCTTATGCGGCGAGTTGGATTCGAACCTCGAACCTTCTGGCTCCAAGGCAACGACGGCACCACTACACTACTGCACCCCACACAAGAGTGGGGTGTTATTAGGAGTGGATTGTTAAAAAAGATGTAGATAGAGATTTGTTGTTTAAAATGGCATGCGTTATTGTGAGAGTGTCTAAAGTTGGTAAACGTATTGTATCGTAAAGGATTAAATACAGTTATTTGACTTGTGTATATTTTCGACGGACTGTCTAAAATATATTGATTTTAACATGAATTATAATTATTTTTATTAGCGCAGGCAGCATCTCTGACTGAGTAATGTGTATGGGTGCTATATAATTTTTTAAATTCCGATTGAATTTTTTGGGGTGTTTTTTAGTTAAGTTTACTACATTAATTGTCATTATTAGCATTAATGTCATTATTGTCTAGCCATCAGTTAAAACTGCACATGTAAATAGGTGTCCCTGCTAGCGGGATATTCATCCCTTATGCCTTCCTTGTTGCCATCCGATCATGTGAAGCTTGTTATACTATGACTATTGTTCATGGTTGATGGTTGCAATAAATGAATTGAATTGAATGAATAGGTAAGCTTAAAGACAATGTTGAGCTGAAGGGACATGTACCAAAAGCTTTACCATCAAAAATTTGAAACAGATTTTAGAAGAACATTTGCATAAAGACTTTGCTGTTATTGTTGTTCTCTCTAGAGCTTCCACCGGACCCTAGACGAACTGTGACTGGACAGACACTGTCGTACACCAGTGTTACGAAATCCGATGTCCAGGTGATACAGTGTAACGCCAGTAACGTTCACGGATATATATTAGCCAACGCTTTCATCAGTGTTCTTGGTGAGTTTAATTGCTTCAGAGAAGAGTGTACACATGTAAGTGAATTGTTATAGCTTTCTTGGAAACAGGTGAACTGTGGCAAGAAGATTATAATATTCCTTTTTATTGAACAATCAGGTTGACAGACCACAACCGGTTACAGTGTACTGTACAGTTACAATGCAATTGAAACACAGCACAATAACACAAATCAAAGAAGGCAAAATCATCCTTTGGGTCAAGAGTGCTCCTGCGTAGTAACCTTGAAGGGGGGGGGCTATATAAATTTCCACAATGAATGGATGAATGAATGGACTGATGTATAATCATTATTGGTCAATCATTAGACCAGATTAGTCCACATATTTAAGTGGAACTTTACTATTTTAGGTTCCTGTGGACAGTACCTTTTGAGGTAGTTAACGGCTCATAGTCAGTGTCTAGATACAAACATACATACATGCATGCATGAACCAATGTGTGCCAATAATTTGTCTATATGCATGGAATTTATATGGCAAAGAAAGAAATGCAATGACATCATTTTTTGCTGTCATGTTCTTTAATTTACTTAAATTTCGGTATACACTAGTCTTCTTTGTTTGCCACCCAGGCTAGCAGTATATTTGACATTTTAGAGGTTTGTTACAAACTAGCGTACCCGAACACGCGTTGCTGTGGCTGAAAAGAGCATCCAACCATCTCTCCATTCTCCCCTCCCCCTCCCGAAACGTTTTGGTGAAAGTTTGAAAACAATCAGTCAACAACTTTCCGAGATCCTTGAAGCCGACACAAACGTAGTTACATTTTTTATTTATATAGATGAGATCTGATTAGTTTCAGTCACTTGTGATTGGTTTCATTTTACAGCTGAAGCTCCAAGTTTTATTAGAACTCCAAGTTCTTCCCTGAAGGTCACCGAGGGCGATAATGTGACCTTGACGTGTCGTGTATTTGGTGCGCCTAAACCAACAGTCGTCTGGAGATATTCAGATTCAGATGCAGATAAACAAGTGCTGACAGGTGAAAGATTTGTACAGCAGAACACTGGAGACCTGCTGATAAAAGTTAGTTTTGTGACTTTTATCTTTGTTTTTATTGCAAGAAACTTTGCAAGACTCAATGCTTGCGAATCTGTAATTATTATCATTGCTGGTTGCTTAAGACTTTTGTTAATTGCATCGAATTATGGAGGCTATGACACTTTAACCCTTTGCGTGCCAGAGATGCACCGTGCAGAATTTCGAAATTATAATTGGGACATTATTGCGATGAGCTGAATTGGTTTCCCAGTCATTTTTAGTGCACTCTTGTAAATTAGAGCGTTAAGGATTGTCATCCTGCAAAAAAATTGTAGTCAAATTTAATTTTTAAAGGAGTGAATAAAATTCAAGCATATAATAATAATTGAGGTGAAATTAAATAGAACAAAGGATTATCAGCAATTAAAATAAAAAATTATCCTTGAACCAAATACCTGGTGATATTATTTTAAAATGTCTCAGGCTTGTGAGCATTTCACATCTATGATCTCAATGAAACACAATGTGGATGGTTGAGAAACCCCGAAGGAGTAGGCTTCGGTTTCCATCCTTTACAGATTTTTTCACTTCTTCTATAATTATCTGAAACTTTGCTGATTTACTTACTTACTTACTTGATTTCTGACTTACTTCTTTACAGGGACTCGTAAAATCTGACAGTGGTCAGTATGTGTGTGAGGCACAGAATAAATTTGGTACGGATTCAGTCAGCGGCATGCTAATTGTTCGAGGTAAGCCAGTTATTTTTGTTACAACTTTGTAAATAATAATAACAATGACGATTTCTAAGGCGCCCTTACAAGGGCTCCTCACATACTATACTAACAGCAGGATATTTATTATAGGCCTTACAAAACAAATAAGTCATGAGTCCAGTCCAGATATAAAAGAGTCGACTGAGTCAGCCGCTCGCAGGGTGGCAGAAAGACTGTTCCAGCATCTGGGGCCAGCCACTGAGAAAGCGCGATCACCAAAGCGGAATCTCATGTGCCGTACGCGAAGATCACTTGTGTGAAAAGATCTAAGTCGCAATCTGGAAGTGGAAGACAAACCCAATTTACCTGCAAATTGATAAATTATTGCAGGTTCAGTTTAGTTTCTCAGGGCTATTTTTAACGTGCAGTTGTACACAAAATGTGCAGTTCTAAATGGACTTTTGCAGTTGTAAAAGCACTTCTTTACAGTTAAAACTAGCAAAAAAGGTCATTGTCCTCCGATTGGAAGTAATTTACCATGGAGGATGGGAAAGAAAATAAGGACTTGTGCAGTTCTAAAAATTCCTTAAAAACAGCCCTGGTGGTTTTTTTATCAGCCCAACAAATTGTTTAAAATTCTCAACTGTTTTCAGAACGGACGGTTATAACGAACGGTCCTAAAGACCAGGTCGTAAACGCTTCTTCCACCGTCATTTTTCCATGCAATGCCGAGACGGACGATCTGGAATTGTCGAACCTTGCAATCGAATGGTGTGTGAATGGTGAGAAGATCGACTACACACGTCGTCCTCATTTGGAGCACAACAAGCAAAACAATTCGCTTATCATCACTGGAGTTGAAGCGTCTGATTCGGCCAACTACACGTGTCATGCGGGCAATGGTGTGGACCGTACTGATGCCACAGCTCGACTGGTCGTTCAAGGTAAGCCCGTGTCAATCTAGTACTCCGAGAGCTACAGAAAATTTCCATGCTCCGTGGACCGTGTTATGTATGCTCTTAATGGATAAGAGACTGATGAGGAAAAACGAGCCATTTGGTTAGCCCTTAGTAAGGAAGGAAGGTCATTCCAAATGAAGGGACCAATCGCCAGCAAAAGCCTGATGTTGGGCAAGAGCAATCTTAGTCCTGAGAACAAAAGGATCAGCAGAATGTAGGCCTAATGAGTGAAATAAAGATGTGCATAGCACTATTGCATATATAGTTTTATAGGCTTTGGAGACGATCTTGCAAGATAGGGCTGTTTTTAAGGAATTTTTAGAACTGCACAACTCTTTTCCTTCCTATCCTCAATGGTAGATTACTTCCAATCGGAAGACAATGACCAGTTTTTGCTAGTTTTAACTGTACAGAAGTGCTTTTACAACTGCACAAATCCATTTAGAGCTGCACATTTTGTGTACAGCAGCACGTTAAAAAAAAACTGTTGCAGGAGGATGATGTAATGAATGCATGCAATGATAGGAGGACATTGCAAGACTTCAAGCATTTAATAAGATGTGTTGGAGAAGAGACAATTGAGACCACATATATTTTTCCATTACCTTCCCAGATCGACCTGAACCGCCAGCGAACGTCGTGCTGGTGAACACATGCCTTGACAACAAAGCGGAACTGAAATGGACTCCAGGCAGCGACAACAACGACCGCATCATCGAATACATTGTCTACTACAACACATCGCACGATCCGCCTGACCGATTCAAGACAATGATCCAGGTTCCGGAATCGGCTGCACACAAATCTGCCGTTCTGAATCTGTTGCCATGGACAACGTACTCGTTCCACGTGACCGCTCGCAACTCGCTCGGTGAGAGTCGAAGGAGTCGACTCACGTCGGAGCTGAGGAATTGCTCGACACCTTCCGCCGCTCCGTTTCGTCATCCGGAAAAGGTTTGCACGGTCAGTCGAAAGGAGGATGAACTGGTCATCGTATGGCAAGTGAGTGGCAGTTGATTTTCATGTTTTGTTGTATTTCTTAGCTTTCATTCAATCATTCAATCGTTCATTCAATCATTCATTCAATCATTCATTCAATCATTCAATCGATCATTCGTTCATTCATTCATTCAATCAAACATTCAATCGTTCAATCATTCAATCATTCATTCAATCAGTCATTCATTCAATCATTCATTCAATCAGTCATTCAATCATTCAGTCAATAAACCATTAAATCATTCATTCAATCATTCATTCAATCAACCATTCAATGAATCATTCATTCAATCATTCATTCAATCAACCATTCAATCATTCATTCAATCAATCAACCATTCAATCATTCATTCAATCATTCATTCAATCAACCGTTCAATCATTCGTTCAATCATTCATTCGTTTGTTCATTAGCGCTATAGTGTGAAGAAATTCGTTAAAGACCAAAAGTAATAGTTAGAAAACAGGTGTATATTTTCCAGCATGTGGCAAGTATCTTTCTTACCCCTATGTATGGGCACCCATGTGATCAGCCAGATTATTATTAAGAAATGAAAATGTTTGCTTAATAGAACATTGTTTTTGCTTTGGTAGCCAATGGAATCTTCAGAACACAATGGAGAGAACTTCCACTACGTGGTTGGCTATAAGCAAAGAGGAGAACAAGAGACGAAGATACGCGATATTTTAGATTGGCGAGCAAATGAAATCGTCATTCCACATCAGCCAACATTCACCGAATATGAGTTATTTGTGAAATCGGTCAACAGCAAGGGTGAGGCACCAGGGTCAACATTGCAAAGAAGAATCGGGTATTCCGGGCAAGGCAGTAAGTGTCTGATCATAAGTTCTAATTTCGATAATGTACGGTAAGATAATGGAAGGCTCCGTGGGAAAAATTACAAGAGGCAGGCAGTGTGGGGAAGAATAAGATGTGTTGCGATAAGATGAGGTATATTAAATTGTGACGTCAAATAACTCAGTGGTTATTTAGTAGTAATGCCAGAAATAAGTAGTGTTGTTTTAGTTGCTGCGAGGCTTGTGTCTTTCTTGGTTTCAGGCACATGTGGCTTAGAACTTGTTCATAATACATTGCATCATTTTTCAGTGATAAATTGCATACCGAACCATGACCATTTATTTCATAATTGCTATTCGATATAGCCGTTGATTCTCTGTTGCTGATCCTACAACATGTAATGGCCTCCCTGTTACACTGCAACCTATCCAGGATTCACTCCACTCTGTTCCTTAACACGTTGGCCGCCAAGTACGAGTTAACTCGTACTTCAGCCAGTCATTTAACATGGCGTGTAGGCGGTCAATGTGTTAAAGATCTCAAACTGTCCTATTTAGCCATGGTTGGACAGGGAGCACTTCTAATTAGCCTACCTTGAAGGTGCACTATTTAAAGTACTCTTAATAATAATAATAATAATGTTACAGTTGCGTTTCTTTTGTGATTTTTTAGTTCCATTAAACAAACCAGAAAATTTCGAAGTTCTATCATTTAACAGCTCAAGTGCAAACTTTTCTTGGAACAAGGTTGATGAACGCTCAGATGAAGTGAAGGGTTTCTTTCTTGGCTACAGGGTAAGTAATACTTTAAATCTATAATAACTTTATTATTTTAGTATTTTTGCTCTTGTAATCCGAATAACCACTGTTATTTTTGCTCCTACAACCTGGAATATTCTCCCTGTTACACTGCATTTATGTCCACTCCGTTCCTTATGAATCACAAAACTATTCTACTTAGCCAAGGTTGAGCGCACCTAATTTCCATTATTCCGCATTTATTTCCATCAGTTTTGTTTTTGATGAGGATTTATAGGAGTTACTACTGTCTGAGTACATTATCCCTCCATTTATGTTTGTCTGCTATTGAGCACCTCTGAGTAGTCTCTTAATATACAAATGCACTTAATGAATGAATGAATGAATGAATGAATGAATGAATGAATGAATGAATGAATGAATGTGCCTAAGGGACTGCTCTTCTTCGCTTGGTGATGAAACTGTCCAAAACTGCTAACTCATAGATCCCGTTTACTTAAACTCTTGCGAATAAGCTTTTCTCTTTATCTGTACAGTGTATACCTCATCAAGAAACTGGAAAATGCAGTCTTATAACATGAAATTTAAAATGAGATATTTTTAGATAAAATTCTGGAAGACGGGCAGTCCGGAACACTTTCGCATTGAAGACGTGATACTAAAAACTGTTGACCCCTGTCCTCCATTGACCTCGAAAAGACGAAGAGATGCTGGAAAAACGGAGAATCAGCATGGAGTCATTGGACACACGAGCAAACTCTGGGCTTTCAGTGACATCACTGCTGTTGTGATGGTGCTCAACGGCGCTCACCATACAGGACCGGACAGTAATTCTATCCAGTTTCAGACGCCAGAAGGAGGTAACACCCAGTGCTAAAACTAAAAGTGTGAAAAACGAAGTGCCTGGACGCCCCTTACCTTTCCAAAAGAAGTGCCATGACACCCCTTACATTTTCAGGTGTGCTGGCGAAATAAGTGGCAGGACGGCATAGAGATTTGAAAATAAGTGCCAGGACGCCGTTCATGACCGTCCTGCCACACTTTAAGCCTTGTACTAACGCCATTAATGTCAGTTTCTACCATGTTTGATTAATTGTTGTAAAATATGTTGTTGCTTTGTTTGTTAGCAAAGAAGATTATGCTGTTTATGATGATGACGATGACTATGATGATGTCTATGATGATGAATTATGAGTGCAAAAAGTGTTGAGTAATAAATAATTAGATCGTGCTAATAAGCAGTATGACTTAGTAAAAGCAAATCCTGTTTCAAATTAGTTAAACTGTTAAAGTCATGAAGAGAAGCATACAGAATGAAACAGTAAGAAACAGTAAGAATGATGCCAAGTAGCGATGGCAAAGACATCTAACTGATCAAGGAATTATCTTTCATTAGAATCAAGGTACTAAAGTTGTAGATAAATAAGAGCAATAGTGGGCCTAATGGACAAATGGTTTATCATAAGAGAAGGAGCTGCTAATAAGAAGCCTAAAGAATAATGTACAGAAATACATGACTAAGACACTAATCTTATGTGATTGAGCATAATCGTTTATCAGAGAATATTGGGAAGGAAGACTTTTGAGAATGAAAGATTTGTCGAGATTTACACACAATAGAAACATTTTATGAATGCAGTGCAAACTAAATGGAGGAAGATTCGGTATGGTGGAGAGAAAAAGTATCTTATAGCTACAGCATGGAGTTGACTGGATTGGTCTAATTTTTTACTTTTCCTGAACCAAAACAACAAACAAACATGATACAATTATGGCAGTGAACAATACTTTGACATAATTTGGTTAAGAAGGGGAGACCCAGAAGGGATGGACAATCCTGCTAATAGGGCCACCCATTATTCGTGTAAAAATATTTTTAAAAATCACATGATAGCACATTCAATTGCAGGAATATAGAGATCAATAGGGAGAGAGAGAGAGGAAAACATTATTAAAAAGCAATCAAAAAGTTGCAACTAAATCAGCAAGAAAAACAATATTATTGCTGTCAATTACTGAGAGGGACTTCCATCAACGGTCAGAAAGAACGGAGAGTAAGAAGGTAAGATGAAAATTCAGAGTAGAAATGTTGGACTGGATGATTCACAGATGGATCCAGTAAACTGAAGGAATAGACCCAGCAGCATTTTGAGCATGGATGCCTAAACTGCCTGAAAATGATAAACAATGCAACTATTGGTACATAATTTGTGATTTTAGTTTAGAAGCCGCAATTGAAGCTGTTACCAGGATAGCACAAGATGAAATCCATTTACCGGGTACGCAATCCACTGATCAATGTGGCCTGGAGTATGTGGTTAAATGTTGTCTCATATGACATAATATTGCTGTCAATTATTAGAATTTTTGTCTGCCTATAGCTCCAGAAGCTGTAACACAGTTTGAAATCACCGAGAGAGGATCGAATCATTTTGTTCTTGAATGGAAACCTCCAGACGAACCAAATGGAATCCTCACTGGATATGTCATAGAATTCGAAGAAGGTATGTCATAGAATTCGAAGAAGGTATGTCATAGAATTCGAAGAAGGTATGTCATAGAATTCGAAGAAGGTATGTCATAGAATTCGAAGAAGGTATGTCATAGAATTCGAAGAAGGTATGCCAGCACGACGTGGTAAAACCAGACTTACAAATTGCAAAGTTCTCAGAAAGTGGTTCAGTATGTATACATGTACATCATGTGAAGTTACTGTATTTTGCAAAAGAGCCAATTGTTTCTAGATTTTTCCAAACGGAAGACATATCTTTTGTGCTGAATGTAATGCAATGTAACAGAATGTTTGCATTCATTCATTCATTAAATGAATTTGCATGGCACCTCTTCAAGGGGACTACTCAGAGGCGCTTCCAACCCCAGCAAACCAAATAAAACTGTCTTAAGATGCGAGAGGAATGCCTTGAGAAGGAGTTTTAGAATGGGAGTGGAACATCAAGGGGAGACCATTGAATCCATTCCAATAGACACTGTGTACGCAGTTTTAAGTCAGATGGGGAAAAAATTGTGTCTTCAATTATAACATTGTAGGTACTATTTCAAATCTGTAAGAACCAACCAAAGATGCTGATATGTTGCGAGGTATTGACATTAATGTCAATAAAACTGTTCAGGTTTCTCCTACAAAATGGTAACTCTGAAGGCAGTAAGAATTAAAGTGAATACTTACTTCAGGGCTGTTTTTAAGGAATTTTAGAACTGCACAACTCCTTCCTTTCCTTCCCATCCTCCATGGTAAATTACTTCCAATCGGAGGACAGTGACCTTTTGCTAGTTTTAACTGCACAGAAGTGCTTCTACAACTGCACAAATCCATCTAGAACTGCACATTTTGTGTTCAACTGCACTTTTAAAAAGTCCTGACTTACTTAGTTTCTTAGTTCTGGATCCTCAGCATGATATTATGTTCTCTTTGTTTCTTTCCAAAGCTCCAAGTGGAGTAATTCTGAACAGAGTTGACGTGGATCCCTCGGTGCATTCAAAGAAGATAACGGGGCTGAAGAATGACACTAACTACGTTGTACACATACGGGCAAAGACTTTGGCTGGAAATGGTCCAGATATCCAGCTACAAGAGAAAACAAATCCATCTTCAGGCATGTTCTTCAATCCATGGGCGCCCGCATAAATTTTTGCAGGAGGGGGGCAAAACTCAATGGTCACAGTTAAAATTTTTGTAGCAAGAAGTTGAAAATGCAAATCAGGAAATTTAGAACATGAAAAGGTATTTGTCATAGAGGTTTCTTAAAGTAAATGTCTCAGTTTCACTTTTTATAATTTTTATTATGACTATAGTTTCTTTAGTGCAAAGAAATTTGTTAACAACCAAAAACTAGCAGTTAGCCTATAAAAAGGTTTCAACTTTCCAGGGGGGCAAGTGCCCCTATGTGCGGGCGCCCATGCTTCAATCTTATTCTTATCTGACACTGCTAACTTGGTCATAGTTGCTGCAGATGAAAGTTTTGATCATACTCATTTTTGATCATACCCAATTACCCATCTTTCGCTTTTTCCTTTTCATCGTATCCATTTTTGATGATGCCCATTTTTTTAATACCCATTTTTACCATACCCATTTTTTTTTATCATACCCTAATTCTTTGATTGACTTCTTGAACACATGCATGGTGCCTTTCATTTCAGTGTCCGCTATGCCACAGCTCTATCCACAGCTCTATACAAATCGACTTATTATTATAAGATTATTATTTTCACCAAATTAGAATGCTCTCATTGTTTGGGGTTTTTTCTATGTAAAAAATGATAATGAGAATGCTCTCATTGTTTGTCTTTGTGCCATTATCATAAAGCCCTAGGTGCGAATCATGATCAGAAATCACAGTAAAATAATAATCTTGCTATCTTCTTCTTCTGGTTCTTTGCCCTTACGCAGGTTCGGCTGTCCAATGTCGCCACTCTTCCCTCCGCTAGGCCTTCTTCAATTAGAAGTCTTGCTGTATAATTATGTTTGTAAATAGCACATTTTAAACTTGTTAAATTATTGGCTTTTATACAGTTCCCAGTAAGCCAGGAATTGGTTCATTGGAAGTTGGTGATGATTTTGCTCTTGTGTCGTGGAAACCGTACACCGAAAATGAGAATACTCAAAATCCTGGGAGCATGTATTGTGTCGAATATCGACCAGAGGGTATGTCGCCATTTCTATTCTTAAACTCAACCCATTTATGTTTAAATTATAGCTAATTAATTTTAACTAGTTCTGGTCGCTGCCCAGTTATTTTTGTGCACGTACAGTTATTTTGTTACAAGGCTTTTTTAACGTGCAGTTGTACACAAAATGTGCAGTTCTAAATGGATTTGTGCAGTTGTAAAAGTACTTCTGTGCAGTAAAAATTATGGTTAAAAGGTCATTGTCCTCCGATTAGAAGTAATTTACCATGGAGGATGAGAAAGGAAAGAAGAGGTTGTGCAGTTCTAAAAATTCCTTAAAAACAGCCCTGTTTTGTTATGTTTCAAAATTGCTTCTATCTATTTCTGAGTTGGTTTTAATCGCATGGAGACCCCCATGTAACCATGGAGGCTGCTTACCTAAATTAATGGCTGCTTTATAATCCCGAAGAAGGGTCACTCAACCTTATCTGGCAGGTGGTGTTGGTGAAATGACCAATAAAAAGTGATGAGCGCCTAGCATGGCTGCCATACAGCTAAATTCGACTCCTGTAATAACTTGTCATCGTCCGTTCATACTTTATACTATGAATTGTGATCATACTGTGGTGAGTCAGTTTGAAATTAAGGGAAGATTATTATTATCATCATCAGTGCTTTTTTATAGAAAAAAAGGGCTGGAATGCGTGAATCTGATCTTAACTGACTAGCAGTACCCATATGTTTGCACTGAGATAATTAGTTAAGCTATATGTATTGAATCTGTTTACAATGTCTGATCTGCCATTCCACCAACGATTGATACTGGGGTTCCTCTGATAGCGGGACTTGTCCCTTTGGGGTTCCCCTTTAAGTGCTCAACCGTATGCGATCCTTTGCTTTATAATGTACTGTTTATTCTTATGATACGCTGTTTATTCTTTCTGTTATGTTAATCATTAATGTTAATGCTATTATTCTGTTTTGTTTGTTTTGTCTTGATCAATGTGCAACGGTTGTTGCCTTAATAAATGGTATTTGATTTGATTTGAAAGTTGTCGCAACTCGAATATGGAATTACTTGTAAAACATAAGAATTGCCGAAAAAGCTGATGGAACACTGCTGCATTCCACCAGAAAAGCACTGAATATCATTATTGTTATTATTATGATCATTATTATCATCAGTATTACTGCTGGTGCTGCTACTACTACTACTATTACCATTATTATTATTAGTAGTAGTAGTAGTCGTACTAGTAGCCTAAGTAGCAACAGCAGTTGTTCAAAAACTGATCCAACTGTAGTGAGGCCAACTCATGGTGGTACACTCCATACATTTTCACTGGTTTGCTAAAAGTCTAGACTTCAAGTCTATGTAAATTTGTGCAACGGTGAGATGCAGTGTCGTTTTATTCTGTGAATGTATTCTTTGCAAAAGGAAGTGAAGAGTGGATGAGAACGAGTAATGTGACTGACAACTCTCAGATCAACGTTACGGGACTCGAGAAAGGTGTCAAGTACGAAGTCCGTGTCGTTGCCTTTAACGCTGACGACAAGTACTCGAAATCTGAAGTCGTCGTTGCAACTACTGGACCTAAAGCAGGTCTGTTAAAAGCATAACCATTTTGATGAATAATGAATGGAATTTGTTTAGTCCACTCCATGTTCAACATTTCTTGTGTTCTTTGTACAATTATTAACATATATTTAAATGGAATATATTTAAATGGTATACAGGGTGGCTAAAAAAATGTACCACCGGCAAAAATGCAATTTGTGTCTTAATGTTGCCATCCTTGCAAAACTCATGTGGTGCATGCAGTACACGACCAAAAAAAGTAATTAATTTAAAAAAAATTATTATACAATTAGAGAATTAAAGTAAAAATTAATTAAATTAACTGAATTAATTTGATTTAAATTAAAGAATATTTAATTACAAAAAGAAAGGATGCTTTTTAATAATAATATTATTAAAAATATTAATCATTATTAGATACTGATATAGCTGAGTAATTGTGAGTTAAGACTTGCTCAAGGTCCCTACATGAAAACTGCTCCAGATGAGTGTCAAACACATACTCTCAACGCTAACCAGTCGGTTACATTACTCCTTTACACTACTCTACTACCAGTGCTTAAAGTGTGGCAAAAGAAGTGCCTGGACGCCCCTTACATTTCCAGTCAGTGCTAGCCAATAAGTGGCAGGACGGCGTTCAGATTTTATAATAAGTGCATGGACGCCGTCCATAACCGTCCAGGCACACTTTGAGCCCTGTCTACTACAAAGTTATTGATTCTGGCAAACTAATATATGAGTGTCATTTTGTATATCTGTAGTTGGATCTTTGCATAACATTGTCTTTGGAACCTCTCAGCATTTATGCTAAAAAATATTGAAATCTACTGAATAAGTTTACTGTGTAAATGACCAAGTTATATGTACAAAAACGCATGTGCTTACATAGATAGTGATGCAATATTTATATCTTCAGATCCTGCCAAAGTAGACACATCGGGATCTTTTCTGCATCTCGTCGTGCTTGGCGCCATTCTATTTCTCATTGTCTTCATACTGTGTTTCTTCTGCTATGTGAACATCAATAAAGGAGGAGCATACATGGGCAAGTAGTTTTCTTTAGCACCATAATGCTGACTGTTTTTTTTTGCGTAGTGGGCATACTCTATGGTGACTCTTATGAAAATATTTATCAGTATCACTGAATATTTTGCTAGACATTGATGAACATGAAAGCGCCTTCGTGAGATTCTTGTTAAGGCGCTATATAAATGATCATATACATACATACATACATACATACATACATACATACATACATACATACATACATACAAAGGAGATACGCCATGAGCACGTATTAAGAAGAATCCGTCGAATCACAGTTACCTTCTTCCTCTTAGTGGACATTTTTCTGCCCAGAATGCATCGACTTATTTGGGGGAAGGGCTTAAAGGGTGCATACCTCGCATAAATAATTACTTAATTTTTTTATAAAAAACTATTTAAATATCCCAAATGGAAACCCCAAATCCTAAATTATTCCCTGGTTGCACCTGTGTGTGTCTCTAAGTACTTTCTGCCCCCTCTCTGTCTCTGTCTGTGTATCTGTCTGTCTCTTTGAACTTGTAACTTGCTATGACCTTCTGAGAACTTAGTATGTGCATTTTGTGCACCCATCTAAGAACTATGTCATGTTCTTCAGCACTCAGTTGAATTTTAGTTAATAACTGAGGATTTTCTTGGAACCTTTCAGTTACGGGTAGTAATGATAAGAATTGTCAATGATTTTAACTTAGACATTTCAACATTTGTTTCTGGTAATTAATAGTAAATGAAAGAGAAAAGAAGCACGGGTGTGCAGCTGGAAAAGACGACGAACCTGAATTCGGAGAATATGTAAGACCGTGAGTGATAGCAAACATCTTTTTCTGTAAACATTGTAACTCAGAAAGTGCAGGCTGTGTACGCATGTGTGTATCAATAAGTTCAGTAAAATTTATGGTTTATGATTAATTGATTATCATATCCATTCATACATTCCATCTATACACCATATTATTACATGCACATGTATGTTACAATGTATGCAATGCATGCAATACATATGAAGTTCTGGGCTTCTGGGAGGGTGCCTAATAGGCTGCTCCACATTTGTTTTTCCATGTAAACGGTTTTTCTAACTTCCCTTCCTTGTAACTGAGTTACTTGTGAACTTGCTTTTTTCTGATAAAACGAATATTATGTAGTGCTATATATACATGTAATACTCTATTATTTTATGTTCATATGTAAAAATTATAAATTGTGGCCACCATATTGTTTACTTGCTACCGAGCCATTCTAGAAAATAACCACAAATTATATAGATAAATAAATATAAACCTACATTTGTTCAATCATATACATCTACAGTCAGTCTTGCAAGAGTATTGCTGAATAGATATACGAACTTATAAATCTGATCGTGATTGTGATTACAGGCAGGAGCCGTACATGTCAAGGAGTAGCAGTTCGATAAATAGTCTGAGTGCAAAGAAACCGATCGATCCTGCTGAAAGTGACAATGACAGCCTGGAAGAATACAGAGATCCCGATCCATCCAAGTTCAACGAAGATGGGTCGTTCATCGGCCAGTACGGCAAGAAAACAGTCACTATAAGAGACGCGCCGAAGGCCGCTTTCTCCACATACATATGAGATATTTGTCTATCTTGATAAACGTCAACAAGACGTGAATGGCAACGGTAGATGTACAGCGATGTAAACGTGTATTCAGAATGAAATGCGACAATGTTTCTGAGTCACGATTGATGAACAACAAGTATCTGTGCCTAGATTACTGAACCTGACTGAACAGACAACAAGCTTTGCCGATCACCTAGCTTGGTAGTGGCAAACGATGACGATTTGTAATTTAGATATCTAAGGGTATTTGCAAAAGAACTTAGGTGGTCAGACTTCGCTTGATTCAGCAGTGCTGAATCAGCACATATTGTCATATTGCATGCAGTGAACTATACACATTGGCTTTTTGTTAGAATGACTGCTGCAATATTTTTTACTAATCTAAAACTGTGTAAATGTTGCAGTTTTTTTGTGATGTGAGGTTGTTAAGACTTAGGAAAGTGTAGATTCCAGGTGCACAAACCTGAAAAATAAATTAGTGGGTATATTTTTTTGATGGTGAATAATAGTTTATCTTTAAAGAAGTAAACAACTGCTTCCTTCTGTCAAAACATGAATTACTTGTATTGATTTATGCAATTTATATAGTGCCCCTTCATTCCCTTCAAGATAGTTTATAAATAGAGTTAGACAACTCCCGCAGAAGGCGTTCCGCAGGCCAAAAGGGAGGCTATTCCAAAAAGATGGACTGAAAATTAAGAAAGCCCTATTCTGTCTGATGGCTGTATGCATAGGCCTACATATGGAACCACAATCGCCTTTAGAGGCCAAGCACAGAGAGCGGTGACCAGAGCAATTGGAAGTTAAAGTAAAGAGCACTCTTAAAACATGACTATCAGCACTGGAATAAAGAGCAATTTCGTTGAAATGACAGCCTAAACTGCTACTAATGCACTGTATAAATCCATAAAATTTTTGATGACGAGGGGCACATCCCCTTCCAAAACCCTTCCCCTGTGCTTCATGCCTTGGTGATCATCCTTTGGCCACTCATTCACCCCCCCAAACCCAGGACCAAGTCTCCGCCTATAACAGGAACTACATGTATGTGTCAATGCACCATTGGTAAATGTCTGCAATGTCTGAGCCATTTAAATTATTGTATCAATTCTCATGCAGTTCATTAAGTGGGCTATAGGTATTTTGATGGCATTCTATACTGGTAATTCCTTAGCGGACATCAAGTATTGGTGTAGTTTCAATGGCGTTATCAACAGGACTCCTTCAATCCGACCTTCAAAAAGTGTAACATCAAGTACTTTACATCATTACATGTATCTCAGTCACAAAAAGTGCTTTACATGTATCTCAGTCACAAAAAGTGCAAGTCATGATGCTTGTTTTATGGAAAGCAGCAAGTAGCAAACAGTAATTAAGTAGCAAACAGTAATTTGTAACTGTGATTTTATGTTGCTCATTTCATAATTCAGGTAACAGTCTACAAACTAAAACATTTTCCTTATATTTATCTGCATAAGCATAAACAGTAACCTTCATACATGTGTAAACATTCTTACCAAAATCTACATACATCCAGCAGAAAAAAACCTTCCAGATTCAAAATCAGCAGTTGAAAACGGACAGAAAACCAAAAAATTATCAACAGAAACACCATTTTAAATTAAAGGGTTTGACATAATATTCATCGATTTGAGTTCCTAGAGTTCTGCCAAAATTTCTAAGATCACTAATTCAAATTCAACGGATTTCAAGTACTTCCCACTCTGTAGATGCAGCAAGCCAGAGAGTTATACGTTGTTTATAGTTTGGAAAGTGCTTTGATTTGGTTTCACAAGTCTGTGCAATGTAGAAATCAAGTTAATTAATGGAAACCAAGGTAACCACTTCAAAAGCGGTGAATGATAAGGTAGACATAATATTTAAAATTTCATAAAAGGTCTGCTGGTAAACTTGAGACTTCTTAGCCAACACAAAAGTCAAAACACAAACAAACGTCAAACATAGAACCCTCATTACCTCCGACTGTATTCGGAACACCGCACTTTCTCATTTCACAGCTATTTACCGGTGGTTCTATCTGTTACAGTCATTTGCTAAGTTGCTGGTTTAGGCCGACAAAACATTTCCTCAATACTATTCAGTTTTATAGCATTCACTATCTGTCCACTGCCGCAGTTCAATGTAACGCTCAACGACAAATTCACATTCATTGAACATGTAGATGAAATTCGCGCAACGTCAATTCAGCTATTCGTCCACTTGTGGTAACCAAAATGCCTACAAAACAAGAAAAACAGTGTGTATTAATATAAAATAATTCTTAGTAGGTCCATAATTAATGACCAATTATTAGTAAGCCTTTTCAAAACCCATACAGACAATGTACAGGGTGGGCCAAAAAAAAGACCCCCCCCTAAGATTCTTGCCAAAATCTTGACCAAAAGTAAGAATTTCGAAATGAAATTTTTACAGTCTTAAAGACAATTCATATTTACACCAGATGGCCAGATTTCATTAAACCATTTCAAACAGAACAAAAGTTATACCACTTTCAGTGAAGCCACCCACCATTTTCTGACGATTCAAAAACCCGACGTAACAAAAAGTAACAAAAAATCAAGTCAATTATTCTGGCCAATATCTTGGCCAGAAGTAAGAATATCGAAATGAAATTTTACACACTTCAAGACAATTCATATCCACACGTGGTGGCCAGATTTCAGCAAAATATTTCAAACAGAACAAAAGTTACATCACTTTTAGTGAGGTCAACCCCCATTTTTGACGTTTAGGCGTAACGCAGCAAAAATTAGCAAAAACACGATTTTATTAAGTCTCATCTCACATAATTGTTATCAAATAGCCTTGATATTGCCAGATGATCATTATTGTTACTATTTAAAAAAGAAACAGGGTACCAGCGTAGCTGCACGTCACTGAGAAGTCACTTAGCAAGATGACAATCAAATTGGTAAATAAGAAATCTGTCAGATTAATCAGGGTCCATCAAGAACTTTGCAAAGAGACTCAAAATAAGTTTTGGCACGGGTGGTGGGCACATTGAACACAAGTTGTGAAGCACTACCAAGTTCATTTGACAACAGTTATTTGAGATGAGACGTAATAAAATCGTGTTTTTGCTACTTTTTGTTGTGTTTCGTTTTTGAATCGTCAAAAACGGTGGGTGGTCTCGCTAGAAAAGTATCCGAGCACAGACATCTACACCAGTTTATCAACCAAACAAAGGCTAAGGACAAACTACTCAATTATTGATAATAAGATACTGACCATGTTTGAACAAGCAGTAGCCAGCATCATGTACTTTGGATTAAACTGAACACATTGTACTGGTCCTGTATGTTCTCCGTTGAGTATGACCACTTTGCTACCAGTTTCAGCATTCCAGCAGTGCACTTTACCATCAGACGACCCTGTTATAAACACACCGTTCAAACAGAACTATCACTCTGTCAAAATACCCAACAACAAAGTCCAATCATACTTCACTGAATTGTATGAACTGCCACAATCAATTTGTAAGGTAGTAGCTTTGGACCCGACAGCCATGCCTTCTTCAGAGTTCAGAAATATATATAGATTCATTTAATGGGAAAACCAGGTGACATTACGGAAATGGCAATGATGGTGACATTTTTAATGCAAGCATAAAGATGAGGGCTGGTTTTTCATCACGTCGATATAATTAATGCTCACGGGATAAAACTGCGGTCGCAAGAAAGCCGAGGAAGAGCACGGGTGTTAAATGACAAATGTCTCTGCCACTGCAGCCTTGTACCCATAGGCGTACGGGAGGTTTCAGAAGTGGGGGGGGGGGCAAAGATTGAACTTCTGCCCGAAAAATTTAAATTGCCCGAAAAACCAGACTTGCCCGAAACTTGACGACCTTTTTTTGTCGTTTGGGTCTGTGTTTGCCCGAAAAAACCACCAAACTTGCCCGAATTTGGGGGGCAATTGCCCCCCCTGCACCCCTGCCTCGTACGCCTATGCTTGTACCCCCTCAATAAACTCACTGAATGGACCAAGGCAGACAGGTATTGAGTCTATAAATTTATATATAGCGCCTCTCACAGTGCACACCAATCAGAGGCACCCCAGAGTGAAAGACTTGGAGAAATAAAGTGGTTTTTATTTCCATGGATCTACCAAGTATGTTAAGCATACATGCATTTTAAATTAACTAACAGACAAGTTGCCAGTTGATCAGAGGTAAAACTTATGTGAACGAAGCACTCAACAAATAGCTTTTACATTTAACTGTCACTCATCTGAAGTGCCAATGTATCACACGCGAGAGGAGCCAGCCAAAAATATTCACATTTTAAAATTTATATAGCAGATCTATGACTGTGCTATATACAAAATACTTACCACTAAACACGAACTGTGAATCTGGACTAAACGAGGCTTCGAGAGGCAAACCTTTGTTGTTGGTATGGCCCTGTTAACAACATAAAACAAAAACATAAGAACAGCTCAACGCAGAACTTATAAAACTTTCAATGACTGTCACTGAGATGAATTCGAACCCTCAACCTTCCAGTTCCAAGGCACCAAAAATACCCCTACACCAGTGCACTCCAATGCATTCAACGTAAGTATGTACGTAGGAGCTCTTGTTATGGTGCCCCTTCAAGATTTCTACTCAGAGGCGCTCCCAACTACAACGCGAACACTGAATCAGAGTTTCACTACTCAGAGGCGCTCCTGACTACAGCGTGGACAGGACGCTGAATCAGAGTTTCACGCCAAAGCACGAGCAACTGAGAGTGAACGACATGCTCAGAGTCCCAATGCAGTGGCATGAGCTGGATTCGAACCACAACCTTTCGGCTCCAAGACGCCAAGCATACCCCTACACCACCGCACCCCACAAAGTGCAGAGGCGCCACAAAAATATGTTCATGTTCAAATCTTTACCATGAAAGTCTGAATTGGAGTTCCCTGGAATGCATCGATGAGCCGAACAACCTGACCGTTCGTCGAGACCAAGATCAGTTTACCGTCCGGACTGAACTTCAACCCGGTCCAATCGCAGTCTTTGTCTTGCTGCATCTTAAACGTGGCGAACGGACCCTGTTCGAAAAGTAAACAGGTATCACAACTGCAGATAGAAAAACAAGTTATGAGATCACAACTTACGCTCGACTTTCCTAACATATCCATTGCAATGCAACTGCAATAAGTAAGTATTTTCTTTAATACTCCAGTTGCAAACACACAATGGGACATAGAACATCGTTATAATACATCGATATAATACATCGTCGAAGTAACAATTAGCAATAAAAATTGCACGTTGAATGAAATGACTAAAATATTAGCATCAAACGAGTCATCTATACAGCATTTTCTAGTAATAAATCTCTTTTCCACTAAATTAATCACAGCATGGCAAATGTCAGATGCCACAGAGCTAGGGTTTCTAAACATAATGACACCTGACAATGCAGCTATGCCTTTCATCAGCTTAGAATTAAAATGCAACGTTTGAAATGGCTCATTGGTTCCACATGTTCAATTGGTTATTAAGATATAATTCGGTATCAATCTAGCATGCACCAAACCAAATTTACTGGCAAAAAGTGTGTTTGTGCTTCTAAACATTTTAATAACAGAAATGTGAATTTTCTGATTATGAATAGAAGTATCAAATGAAGATGAAAACAAGAAAAAGAAACATTTAGAGAGCAGGACCAGTTGCAGCATATAGTCCCATGCAACACGACAATATTAAAGCATCATGGATCACTCACAAAAGATACACAATAAAGTTGAACAAGATGGCCAGTGGCAACAATAACTTGTACACATTGACCAAAGAGCAAGAAATCTACTTCTGACTGCTATGGATGAATCATCTAAAAATGATACATTTAGCAACACTAAGAATACGAACATAAAAGTTGTGAATACCTTGTCAAACGACCGTAGATCATACAGCTTTAGACTTTCAGAACTTATACCAGCAGCAAAAATCAGACCTTCAGGATCGAACGCAGCCACAGGTCGACCAGGAAGATTCATCAGACCCTAAAATTAAAATATTTCAATTTCCAGCTTTAAAAAATCTGTACAAACGAGTAGGTTCAACAGAAATTCATGAAGTCACGGAACCCATGAACTCTGACATTTTACATGAATTTCTCCAAAGGTTGTGAGTTGCCGTTTCAAGAATTTTTTAAAATTAATGTCATGACTTTCAGAGGAAAAATATATATTTCGGAACGTGACAAATTTCACAACAGCACATCACTGCTTCATGTTCTATGTTTTTCATTAATGTGATTAGGTCTACTTAGTAATTTATACAAATATGATTTGATACAGTATGTTTACACCGACTCTTTTGCAACACTCTACATCTATGTAGCAACAGCGTTCATTGAATTTTAGCAATAAAAAAAGTGATTTCAAGCAGTGAATTTGCCGTGATATTCACTCCATCTGATTAAATCCTCCTGTAACTTTATAAAAGTTTTTGTCATATTTCTGACTCACTTACAAATAAGGTAAAACACCACAATACTCACTGCAAAAGCAAAAGAACATAATCAATGTTTCTTAAGTTGTACAAATAAGAGAAGCTGAGATGAAAAACAAAAACTGACCTGACAGTTTGGAGACCGCAGATCCCACAGCCGAATTGTTTTGTCCAAAGAACCGGACAGAAATGTGTCGTCGACTGGGGACATGCACAACGTTACCACTCTGATAATAGAAACACATAATATATAGCAGTCATTCGTTTGCCGCTAAAAATATATTCTATCATACGATAGCCTCAGACGCATGGATAAAAGTCTTGCCAAACTAAAACAGCCACTCATTGAGAGATGTAAAACGAGCACTTCTGCACACAGCAGTATTCAGAATTTCATCAGCATGTTGCTCAATTCCAGTGGTTCTTCACTGAAGATCAAATTCTCATTTCAAAAGTATGTGATCTGAATGCTCAAAATATTTCCGCATTGTGATTTGTATTAAATCTGTTCAGAGCAAAACATATTGTCGTTTGGCACAGAGAAAAAACATTTCTATCATTAAAAGTAAGAGAAACGTTAAAATGAATAATAAACTCTATTTAACTACTTACTTTTTAGTGTGACCTTGAAAGTATCTTATATATTTGTTGTCGTGTAGTGACAAGTAGCGTATTGTATCTACAAAGCAATACAAACAGCTACATACTCAAAAGACCACCCTCCAAACTCGTCAAGCGTGAAAAACAGCTGCCATAACAACTTTCAAATGATGCAATTATCACAATAAATTGTTTATATACTGATGTATCTTTAAACTTTAAAGAGTATAAATCTATTTAGTCAATACACTATGGTTAACTGTTAGACAACCTGAAGCCTTACAGGTTTATTTTCTACATATGAACATATACTGTAGCATCCTTGTCTTGTACGGATGATATCGGATGTGTCAATTCATACATCTACTCTTGCAGCACAAACTACTCTGGAGCATTTATAACACTGATCATGCTTAGTGCACAACACAAGAGCAGTCCATTAAGCCAGCCTGAGGCAGCCATGGGTGTGAAGTGTTAGCAACTTCATTTTTTCTTAGCCTCAGCATATGAGGATGTGTGGCCAGTCCTCTCCCTCACCGTCTCATCTTTCCACTGGTCAACAGTGTACAGTTGGTGTACTCATCATAGCTGAGTTGACCAAAATGCAAACCATGTCATAAACTCAGATCAGCTTCTTCAATTAAAAGAAAAATTTGATACATAAATGTTTAGATTCCTAATCTGCATATCATCCTGATCTGCATAATAATGAGGCATGTGAAAATTGCATTCCAATGTATTACCAATGTGATTTATTTTCATCAGTACGCTGTGACAATTAGACTGAAAATTATACAGAAACTTCAACATAAACAGACAACAAAAATGAATCAAAGAATAATTTAAACAAATCACTAGCTTCCACAAATGCAGCAAAACTAGTTTAATGGCTACTACAATGGTTTATAAGCAAATTATACAAACCATCAACTTTAGTAGAGCTGTGAATTGCGGTATTTGTCGCATGTGTGTAGCGTATGAGGTCAACGCCGTATTTCTTACTGTTTAGTGTTCTTTTGGGTCTGAAAATTAAACATGAATTCATGTCATTTTGCATTCATGTCATTTTGGCCAGTTCGTTAAACAATACACTAGCAAAGAAGGAATGGGTTCAAGGTGGTGATACTAAGTGACAAAGATGTTTCGGGGTTAATTTGTATTGTATTTAAACATAGGTGATTTCGCATTATTTTGGACACTTGGTGAAAAACCTGATTTCGAGATTCAAGTTTATACTGCATTTTTGTCACTCTCAATAATCGGTTTTCATTAAGAACCCTTTAAACAGTAGCCATAGTGAAGGATATTACCTGATATCACCATCGCCTCAGAGTAGGTACCTTGAAGGGTTCAGCTAGATAAATTCTGATTGATTTATAACTTAATTGAAACAGCATGGTCCAGGCCCTTAATGTCGCTACATAAAACAACGTGAACATTGAAATGGGGTACGTCAAATTGCCGGATGCAATACTAAAGAATATGGCCACAGCTTTAAGAACAGATTGTACAGTTGGCTGAAGACATGCCATCATCGGAGCCTCATAGCTTTCATAGCATTCTACTACAACTTCATAAAACAAGCACAAGTTTTATACAACACGTTTTACGACCGCCATTATTCACTCACGTTCCGTTCTGACAGTCATAGATTATGATCGAATCGTCGTCGCTGCTCGATATAAGAGTCTCTCCATTTGCCGAGTAGTCTATGCTATTTATCCGGTCAGTGTTTTCGCGAAAAACCTTCGCAACCACAAAATTTCGAACAACTCCTTCCGTCAACTTCATTTTCGCGACAACTTGTCGGAAAGCTACAGCAATACTTGAATATCGGTTATTGCCATTTCTATGGCAGACTATATTTTGAAGAGATACAAAGTTTTCAGTGACGTAGTTCCGCAGGATTATTAAGCGCCTAAATAATAATATTTTTATCGTTTCAGTTCATTCACGGGCGTTCGAGCATACGGCTCACTCCGCAATTTTAGCGTCATGCTTCAGATAAATCCGTCATTTATCAATTACGCAAATTGTTTCTGCAGTGATTATCTCTGCCTTAAAAACCTCTAAAGCGCCACTCGAAAGCCAAGCGCGGGCACTTCCCCCTCTGACGGGCTGGAGCCATTTTGGGAGCCAAGTGCCATAGACTTTGGCCATGCTTCAAAGTATCGAAGAGCTATCACTAAAAACTCCAACACGTGAAAAAATTAATGCACTCTGTTTTTGAAAATCGATATGTTTTCCATATTTTAAAGAAAATTAATATAAGACTACACATGTGAATATTTTCCAACATCGGACCACATGGGACATGATATGGACCATTTGCGTATAGACGGTATAGTACCTGTTAAAAAATGGCAATATTATTTTATTATATAATATTTTTAAAAAATATTGCCTCAACAAAAAATTATTTTTATAATCCAGAATAATCTTCTTCAGCCAACCATGTATTTGTGGGGAAGAGACCTGAAAACGGATCCTCTGCGCCGTCACCAGCGGTAGCCTGGTAGGAGGAAGTGCATCAAGATCTTTGGGTGAGCAATTGCAATTTGCAAACCTTTGCAATTTTCACTTCTGTCGCCTCTTATTTAGATTTTATTTTATTACGAAATGGCAGGTAATTCGCGAAAGTCAAGAACGGAAAATCAACCTTCGCAACTCCTGAACAACGACGAAAACAACACTCTGTTCCAACTGATTGGAAATCGATGCAGTGTAAGAAAACTTGTTGATATCGCTTCCTTATTGAAAAAACTGACAAATTTGATTTTAGAAGTGAACTTTTTAGTGTTTGTTTATGTTGAATTATTTGGTAGTGTAAGTATTTTCCTATAAAGTTGTATTGTGAGCATTGAGCATATGCTTGCTTCGACTATAAGCGCTTTTGTGTTGTGCACTTGATGTGACTTAACACAATTTGATTGAACTACAGAAGAGGTGATGAATCGGATTAATTGCAAAAATTCAGATGCGACATTTTGCAGCGCACATTTTAAAGGAAATCGATTTGAGCTTTGAGCATATATTAATCACAACATTTCTGCAATGCTTACAGACTTCATGCAATGCCCCACTGAGTTATAGTGTTGAATTAATAGGTTACATGTATTTAATTATTTTTCTTTTGGGTGGGGATGATAATGCTAATTGTGGATGTGGCATTGTCTAATAATATGTAGTTATGAGTACATGTTAATCTGTGGCCAGTAAGAGTTTCAATTGAATGCTATTGTTTCAGTCTTTGGCTTCTGCCGTTGTACAAGTCTATTTGGCTGATCCTCCGTCATGTCAGAAATGGAATAAACGCTGCTGTGGGGTTGCTACTTTCATCAAAGACAACGTGAAGCGATCGTATTACATACGCATCTATGATCTAAAGGTACAACTGCATTTTGCTTTCATATAGAGCTTTAAATTTTGTGAATAGGGAGAATGGAAACTAACTTTGATTCTTTGAATGTTGGATGAGATTTTGGCTGTTTTGAAGTTTTCTTTTTATTCAGGTCTCAAATTTTAAATATCTGCTATTTATTTGATGATTTCGGTTATAAAAATTGCAAGGTGGAATTGCTTATAAGGCAAAAAGATTTCATGACGTCCATGCATCATGTGGTACTGTATCACTTACACAGAGGCCGTCGTCATGTCACATGCTGTTTCGCTCATGCACTGGCTGCCAACCAGACGCATCAGTAGGGGGAGTGTGAGCGCCACGGGGTAGAAGTAGGGAGGCTTGGAGAGTCATGGGGTGGAAGGGAGGGGGCATGGAAGGGGGAAAGGAGAGTATGTGAGGGGAAGAAAGTTTGCGTGATGGGAGGTGGAAGGGGCTGTGAGAGCTGATTTTATTTGGCCCAGCCGAGCACCTTATGTGGGGCACGGTGGTGTAGTGGTGGCGTTGTTGCCTTGGAGCCGAAAGGTCCGAGGTTCGAATCCACCTCGCCGCGTAAGGACCTTGGGCAAGTCCTTCACTTACAATTGCTCAGCGCTTCGGCGTGAAACTCCGATGCAGTGTCCGCTCTGCATCGGGAGCGCCTCTGAGTAGTGAGAGCTTGAAGGGGCGCTATAACAAGTGCACATACAAACAAACAAACAAACCTCAAATTTACCATTTTAGGATGGGCAACCATCTAGTTATTAATTTTATGGGTTTGTGCTTTCTGTTTACTCAACTGCTGCTTTTTTTAGTTTCAGATTTGTTCTGTCAGTGCTTTATGCTTCTACCTCTTTGCTGGTTGAATTGCTGTTGTAGGGGCACAAATGCATCTGGGAGCAAGAAATATACAACCAGTTCAAGTACAAGTGTCTAAGACCCTATTTTCACACATTTGATACAGACGTGAGTTGCAGCATTAAAGATCTTGTGCATACATATAAATACTGGTGGTTAGTCATATGCTGTAGGTCGTAGCATGAGGATGCATGTTTAGAAGAACAAATTGTTCAGTTACTATCCTGTTCTTGTCAGGTAATCAGTTTTAAAATGTTGATAAACTGTTTGTTTAGCATCAAAAGCCAAAAGAAGATGAATGTGAAGGTGCCATTCCAGGTCTATGGAGCAGGGTTATGACTGAAATGTGACACAAGGGCTGAAACCTGTCACATGTCGGTTTCTGACATTTTTCATTCAGTAATATGCTGCAATGGATCTGCTCTAAAATGCAATGTACTAAATTAAAATATCGTTTTTCTAGCTGAGGTTATATTCGTTTGATTTCTTCATTAGCTTTGAGTGAGAAAATTGAATAAAAAGTTTTTAAATATTCGTGTCATCAAAGTTCTCAGAAATCACTAATGCAATTTTGGTGGGCAATAAAGGGATATATTCTGAATCAAATAACGCAAATGGCATAAAAATGGAGTTAACTATTATTTTGCAAATTATGGCGAATTCATAGTCATCTCCCAAATTGAAGAATATTCTACATCCTTGACCCCCCCTTGCCAATTGTCAGCTTCTAGCGCAGAAACTAGGAAGTGACAGGTTTCGAGTCCCGGCATCACATATATCTATGTGAGATTGATGAGGATGATTTTAAAATTGCGCTATTTTAGGTCACTGGCCCTAGGTGCCTTAACAATCTCTCGGCCGTGATCTGCTGAACTAATCCAGAACTTTGAGTTCTCTGGGACTAAACTTAAGACCTACTTGTTTACTAAGGCTTACTCTGTTTGATGTCATGAGCCCTTTCTTGCGTAGGTGCCCTTGAGGCAGGTAACGTGGCTTTGTTAGTCTTTATTTGACGTTGTTGGCCATCAAAGTAAACGAATTTTCCCAAACCTTCAGTGTGAAATATGATGTGATGTGTGGCTTTTGCTGAATAAATGGCAGAAACTTTCTCATATTAATGTTAAGATTTTCATTTAAAAGCAGTGCAGTTAAACAGCTCAGGATTTGATGTCTGTTTAGATTAATTATGTTTATTTCTTTTTGAAACAAGTATTTCTTCTTTTGACAACTAGAACTGTCCAGCTGGACTGAATTTTGCAAATGAAGGTGAGGCAGATAACTTTAGGGCTGCCGTTTCGGAAAAGTTGCAAAACCGGCAGCAGCGTAAAACAGGTAAGCAAATTGTATTCTCTATTATCCGAGTTCTGGTTTAACTTTGCGAGTTTTCTAAGACTCCGACACTGAAAATAACATGTATATGGCTCATCTGTTTTTTGTTAGTTTTTTTATATCTGTAGTATATGAGAAAATTGGTATCGATATGGATGAGTCGTTACAACAAACAGTGCTAAGAAGAAAGTTGGTTTTCTTTGGTCATGTTATGCATTCAAATGGTTTGGAGAAAGATATGATGCTGGCATGCGGAGAGGGAAGGAGAAAACAAGGGCGACCAAGGAAAAGGTGGTTGGACGAGATTCAAGAAACAACAGGAATGAATCTGGAACAACTAAGAGAAGCTACATCAGAAAGAAAGCAATGGAGAAGGTTGGCCTTGACGATCGCTAGAGTTCAACGAACTGACAGCACAGTGTGACAGGGTGAGTATATGACATAGATCTGAGAGAGAATATTTATTGTTTATGCTCTGCATTTATTCATATGTCATACTTAAAACTTGGAGAATCAGCTGCACATTAACCTGCCAACTGCATGCAATCACTGAAGAGTTCATAGTCTGTTGAATGGTGTTTTTGATAAAACACGACTAATTGCAGGTGTAATGTCTATGTTTCATTAGTTAGACGGGATAATAGTGGTACCACGAGTTCCCATAGTCGACCTCCGCCTCCACCTGGAATCAGAACCGGACCAACTCCAGCTCCACCTCCTCCTGCAGCGGTTAACCATCCACGTAAGTTGGTTTTAATTAAATACTATAATAATAATTTCATTTATTGAACAATCCGGTTGAGAGATTGCAACCAGTCATAGAGTTTGCAGTTATGCAATTGAAACAAAATTGTAATCTCATCTACTCAAATTTTGTGTGGCTTCATTGGCCAACTGTTTTGCTTTTTTTCTTTAGCTCCAGCCTTTCAGCCGTCTAGCATTCCTTCGTCATCCGGAACTCTCAAAGCGGACAAGAAAAACAAGGGGAAGAAAGTGAAAATATCCAAGGATGATATTGGAACTCCAACAGACTTTAGGTGAGATATGCAGTCTATACTTCAGCTTCTGTGAGCTTCAGTAAGGAGAAATATTGTATTTGCGGTCACAGATTTTAACAAACGTTCTTCAAGAAAGACTTTTAGTACTGAGTAAGTTGAGATAGGAATATTCTTTAATGGACCAATTGCTAAGTTTGCATTTTGGTGTACAGACATGGTCATATACGTACATCATCTATAGAGCTAATTAAAAGCAAAAAAAGTCTGTTCAACACATGTTGAATTAGATAATTATAATTATTAGAATAGACTACAGTCTAGTGACCAGACTGAATAGACTAGAGTAGACTTACTAAACTCGCTAGAGTATTATTAGACAATTAGAATATTAAAATTAGAATATTATTAGATAATAGTCACAAATGATGATGACATCAGTAACAAATGATAAAAAAAGTAATTATTGTTAAGTGTGCGCGAAAATTTTCATTCTTTCCTTGTGTGCCGCAAACCAAAAAAGGTTGGAAATCACTGACTTATAACCTAGCAATAAATTTTTTTATTGGATATTGACTGGTTCAGATTATGTGTAATGCAACGGGGTTTCTTATTGTAGGCATGTGCAACATGTTGGCTGGGATGCTGAGAAGGGAACATTTGATGTAAGAAATCATTTCTATTTTAACCTTTACAAATGAGGAAGTAGTAATTTCTATTGTGTCATATCCTGCCTTTGCTGTCACCTCTTATTCTGCCTTTTCTCTCAGAGTCACACGCACTAGGCGTGCTTCTGAAAGACTAAATTGTTTTATAAATGGTCATACAATGCAATTGCTATTAAGTGAAAAGAACACTTGTTGTTGTCGTTAAAGAACTAAGTTGCTGTATTGGTTATGTCGAGTTTGAGCACTGTGAAATGTGCTGTAAATGTAAGTTAGAGATGATATGGAATAGGGAATGTATATACAGTCGAGAAGAAATGTAGAGGGCAATGTTGCTGCGATGCACAAACATTTCATAGCAGCTAAACTTTTGATCATGTTTTGCTTATTCAGTCGTTATTGAAAAGAGATTTTACATTCGCTGCATTTGATGAAAGTTCAGTGCATATGACTTGTGACATCTGCATTCACATGCATGCAGATATGAAAACATTGAGTGTATCTGTCATGCTTATTATGATCTGGTGCATAAATAACAACCGTCATTAATCAAAATAATCAATCCAAGTGACATTTGTGGCTTCGTTATCATAACGCACAAGTCATCTGTTGATTACAACTTCAGTCCCATACAGTTGTTATTATTAATTAATTAATTAATTAACTTTGTAATGCATACATGTGCCCGGTTGCACCGAAATATGGGTCTGAGACACTGATGGTCAGCCGCCAAGAGATGATGCAGTTAGATAGTGATGGAAAGCCAAACTATTTCTGTAGAGCGTGCTATACCTTTGGGGCCCGATAGAGTAATGGTTAACACGCTGGCCAAGAGTGCGAGAAGTAGCAGGATCGAGCCCCCGTTGGGCGGATTTGATTTGTAGGCTGCTATTAGCGCCGTGTAATTGCAAAGCTGTCTGCTCAGTTGGTAGTTAAGTTTAATTAAGATTACTGCATAACTTGTAAATGTAAAGCGCAGTGCGTCTTGCAGGAATTTCAATAAAGAAAAGATGATTATTATTATTATTATTATTATTAAATGTGACGAGCTTGCTGTTTGTAATTGTATCTCAGGTGGACAAGTTGGACAACGATATGAAGGCATTCTTTGGTGATATCGGTATATCGCTATCGCAGCTGAAAGACAGTGAGACAGCGACGTTCATTTATAACTTCATTGAGGAGCATGGTGGAATGGAGGCCATCAAACAGGAGAGGCAGCAGAGAGCTGCACGTCCACCTCCACCTGTTCCTTCCATGCCAGGTAAATTGCTTTCATGTCTCCGTTTTCTTGGATGGATAATAATTTTGGATATCTCACTGCCAAGTTTGCTGGTTCATGTTTCTTGTTAAGACGATAATGGGGTCAATTGCATTTGTTGGATTAAACGTAAGGACGTTGGATTAAGTAAGTATATCCTTTATTGTGGGGCATGGTGGTGTAGTGGATGTGTTCATTGCCTTGCAGCCAGAGGGTTGCAGGTTTGAATCCACCTCAAGTTGCTGCGTAGGGACCTTGGGCAAGTCCTTCACTCGCAATTGCTCAGCGCTTTTTCAAACTCTGATGCACTGTCTATGCTGTAGTTGGGAGCGCCTCTGAGTAGTGAGCTTGAAGGGGCGTTATAACTAGTGCACATACAAACAAAGAGCCAATTGCTTATCCACATTCTGGTGTAAATACGTCTTCACAACAATCAACTGTCAATAATATGAGAAACAATTCTAACTATGAACATCTTGTGCTGTAAATTATCAGCAAGAGTTATGCAACGGTCGGGGTGATCGTGTGGTCGCAGGGTATATCGTTGGGGCTTTTTCGATGGAAGTAACCCATGCAGTAAGTGGCGGGGTATAATTAGGCATATATCAGAATATGAGATTTTTATTTGGGTTTTAAAGTTATTATAAACATGTCTCCTTCGTAAATTGTCTGGAAAGTGATTAAATAGTGTTATTTGCTTAATTTGTCCATTTATCGTTAATTAATTAATTAATTACTCCATTAATTAATTCAATACTGCAGAAGATAAGTTGCCAGTACCTTTTCCTGGCTTCTCGTTGTGTAGTTATAGTTGAAACTGATCGGTTACAGTGACAATTGCTAACTTTTGGAATAACAAGCAGGGTCATATATCAGAAACTCTATTTGAGTACACTCTCTGTTTTCTTCCTTTTGTTGGCATTTTCGGGTATTCTACAAATACTAAACGCACGATTTATCTGTGTCTTGAAGCTCCTCCTCCACCTTCTCGCGGTCTACCATCGGTGCCACCACCTACCAGCGCTCCACCACCTCCTTCACGAGCGCCACCACCACAAAGAGGTGTCGCTCCTCCGCCACCCCCTGCGATGTCTAGTAGATCCGGAGGCGGTGGTATGGCGGCTCCATCACATGGTCCTCCATCTCGTGGTGGTGGTGGCGCTCCACCCGTTGCCCCTCCTCCGCCTCCCTCAATGAGTGCATCAGCTCCCCCTCCACCACCATCCAGTGGCCCACCACCACCCCCACCTCCACCACCACCAATGGGTGGAATGCCTCCTCCACCTGGACCCCCGCCTCCTCCAGGACCGCCTAGGGGTGGCAACTTTCTGGATGAGATCCAGAGCGGAGGAGGAAGTGGAAACTTGCGTCACGTGGAGCAACAGTCGTCGAGCGAATCGGATCCACCGGAGGGACGTAACGCCCTTCTGGCCGCAATTCGTGGAGGCTCTAGCCTTAAACCTGTGAGTGTTTATACTTCTCTGCTTCAATTTCTTTATGGTAGATTACTTACTTTTTACTAAAGGAGAAGGCACAGCGGAGGGAAGAGTGGCGACATTGGACAGCCGAACCTGCCTAGGGGCAGAGAACCAGAAGAAGAAGAGACTTACTTTTTAGCCGAATCACAAATTTTTTTAAAGAACTAACAAGACAAGCTCAGGTTTAATTAACGTGTGGGAGAATTGTATCATTTAATAACATGATCAATAATTGAAATATAAATAATTAAAGAATAAAATCAGCATCAAAGAAAATTAGTTGGTTTGATGTGCTTAGCAGTTTTAATGATCATGTTATCTTCTGGTTTTGCCATGTCGGCAAAGCTGTATTTTTTTATTTGTTTATCAATTGTTGTCAGCATTTAGTATGCATGGTCAAGAATGGCTAAGTGAGAAAAAAAGCAACATTGGACAAGGTTTTAGTTAAGATGAATGGGCTTCCAGTCGCACTTCACCTAGTGCCCAGGAATCACTCCACCAGGAGTTCTCTAGCCTTAAGACTCCTATTTAGCCGATGTTAAGTCGGGAGCGCTTCTGTATGTTTCAGGTGACATCAGCTCCAGTTGATCGTCCAAAGTCTGAACCGGAAGAAGATGGCCTTGCAGGGGCTCTTATGAAAGCGCTGAAAGCACGTGAAGCAGCACTCAGACCAGGTACTCGATTAACTCATTCAGCTTTAATATCTCTTGTGATAATAATTTGACTGTTCAGATTGAGACATTTTGTCTCCATTTTCGTGGTAGTCTAGTAATTGCATGTTCTCTGTCGTTGTGAATTTGGCTGACTGGTTCCACGGTGATTTCATCCACCTTATTTGTAAGTGTCTGTTTAAAAGAAATTCATAAGCAAAACACTTGATGTTACTTGGTAAGTAGAGTAATTATGATAAAATCTAGTGTCTAGCAGATCCAAATGAATGGGGAATTGAAAGGTCTTTCTTGATGGCTTTGTCCGCATTCTTGATTTCTAACCCTTTACCGATTGAGTGCAAAGTATTTCCCGTACGGTTTACTACACTAAAGTTGGTTGGTAATGGCTTAAATTTACTCATTCCACGGATTTATATAAATTTTTGCACTGATGTTTATTTTTCGTTCGACTTTAGATGATGACGATGATGACGAAGAAGTGGATGATGAGGATGACTGGGATGACTAAATCAGAAGTTGATCAACACAGTCGTCAGCCGTCATCATCGTAATCCCTCTAGACATTTCTCTGTAGGAAGCTTGTTCTCTATGGTTGTGCATTAACCCTTTAATGCCAGAGGGTATAGGATTTCCTATACCATTTACTACCATCTCGGCATTAAAGGGTTAAAGGGAATGCGGTGCCTTTGGCTTTCGGCTGACGTTGAGTTTCAAGCGTGCGTCATTTCTGGGAAATTTTGCGGACGAAATTGTTTACTCTGACTCGTTTTGCACTTCTGTATGTTAATTCAGGTGAAGTTAGGAGGAATCTTGCATAGTTCGTTTCATTTTTTGATTGGTTCCCAGCACTTTGAATGAGCTGGGTTTGTTTGATCTCATTGTCTTCTTCTATTGTCTTCTTCTATTGTCTTCTTCTATTGTCTGGCTGTCTGGTGCTTGATGCTGCTGAAGCTCCCCGATGCTTTCGTATTTGGCCGTTATTTCAGTTAGTCTGAGATTTTATGGTTTGCTTCAACTTAACCCTTTGAACCCGTTATTCATAGAGTTACAGGAGCTCCAGGTTCAAAGGGTTAAATCAAAACATTGCTCTTCTTGCGCCTCTGTTCTGTACTGTTGCCAAGCACATTAACAAAGCACTGTGGTGGTGGTGGCACATTTTCTTACTAGACTGGCAAATAGTAACTCCTCTTTATTTTACAGAAAATTTTAATTATATTTAAATATATTCTTGGTCATGACTTTGCTGCATTGCATGCGAAATAGTGAAGCTACTATTGAAATAGTGAAGCTACTGTAATGGTGTTTGATATGTTGCAAGTTGTTTGTTGCCATATGTTGTTTCAAATTGTAATTTGCGTTGTCTCATTGGCTGGGGCACACACAGACTGGAGGCAAACAACAGGTGGACTATGCGTATCCTTGATTTTATTAAATCTATGTTTTTAATTATATTTCAAGTTGTGTGCACTACACTTGTTGTGAAGTAATTTTATTTTTGGTTCGTCATTAACATGTTTGTAGCAAATGTGGCACTGGTATGGATTGCAGATTACATGGTTCAGCTTAACACTAATTTAGTATTAACAAAACTTGATTGTTGTGACATTGATCAATTAAAAGTTGAATTATAATTTTCTTATCATGTTATCAATAATAAGTGTTACTTAATAATAAGTGTACCATAATCAGAGGCGTAGCGACCGCCCTCCGGCCTAAGGGGGCCCCCGCAAGGAAGGGGCCCCTAAAAGTGCCAAAAATGAAAGGTGTGACTATAGGTGATTAACATCTATTGAAGACATTGCACAATCCGTGTGGGTTTTACTGACAAAACCGTGAAGTAAATACAGAATACGGAATACATGTAGGCCTACATTGTACATTGAAGGCCTATGTATATTTATAATATGAACCCTGTATGTTGCATAAAATAAATGCCGCATCCCGGTGTCTGCATTGTAAGGGGCCTGCCGGCCCAGACATTATGCTCGGAGGGGGCCACGTTCATTGTTGCTACGGCCCTGACCATAATTATTCTTTTATACTACCCGGATGCAAATTATTATAAGTTCTGTTAAGTCTGCTGCATGTGTTGCACATGTCGTACCACTGCATGCATAACATAATTATGAGTAAATCACAGCTGATGGGCCTAGTCTTTGGTTTCTTTGTATTGCTAATCTACACAGATGGCAGGTCTGCTGAATTTCAGGATCAATGAATGGATTAATTTTGGATTGTCAATAGGGCCTGCCAGAGCAGACTGACACAGGGAGGAGACTGTCAAGCTTTGTCAACACATATAAATTAAGAATATAATAATAATAATAATAGCAGTAATAATATCTTCACTTAATTTCAAACTGACAAACTGCTGAGAAGGCAACCTTGAAGTAGTGCTTACATCAAATTGCTGTAATATATAATTAAAATAAGTCGTGTCATAAAACATACACTCTTAGTTGCCCTTGACATACATTTAACGATGCGAGCATCTGGCCACTTGAATTCCGATCAATCGATGCAGTTAAAACCACCATGGCTAAACATGTCCAACATGACATGCAGCTGGTGCAAAAACTCAATGCTACCCAAGCGCTGGCTCATGCAGTGTATTTAATATTAAGAACAGCATTGCAGCATTTTTCCAGAAGTCCAACCCGTCACCTTCAGAGTTTAATATATATTTCGTTTCTTCAAGAAAATTATGTCGACAGACCGCAACTTATTATATGAAAAAAGGAAAAGAGAAATGGATTGAACTATCAGTTTCTGCAAAATTCGAGGTCGGGAGCATGGGGGAAAGAATTTTTAAAATTCAAACACCATTTTAATGCAGACATTTATCTAATACTGGTGAAACTCCTAAGTTCCAGTCAAAAATTACAACGTCAAAATGACGTCATTTGTACCCAAAATGATTTTTTGGGGTGCACCGCTTTGTGTGCGATTCTCAGACGATCCGGTTAAAACAATTTTTCTAATAAGCCTCTTTACACCACCTAATGTCCAGAAATATCCTAATAAACTTCTTAGCACTGCAAGGTTTGGTTTTTTCGTATAAAAATTATAGCAACTTTGTCGTTTCTGCACAACACTATTTTCTAACAAAAATTGTTATTTGAGCAACATAATCGTGACCTAATTTTCACTGAGGACCTTTCATGAATCACACATTTGTTGAGAAGTGTGTCAGAAGTAAAATGGTGTCTGAATTTTAAAAATCAATGATTATTCATATTTGCAAAATGGGTCCCTTTTTCCCTGGACACAGTGTAACCTATATACATATATAACTATATTTTTTGCTGATTTTGTTATGTTTCTTTGTTAAACTTGAGAGAAATATCTAGAAAAATTGTGTATTTATAACCAGAAATAAGCCTATAATTGCAATGAAAAAAGCTTCGAGGCAAATATGAATACAGAAGAACCCTTGAGTTCACAAAAGAGCTATCAATAGCCATGAGAAAAGAATTTGGCAATTATAGTAACATTGTAAGTAGAGTAATATTTTAAAGTACTTGTTATTGAAAAACTCTGTGACAGTACTTAAATGATTGCTTGCATGAACTATATATAAAAATCAAATAAACTGCAGAAGAAAAACTACTCCTGACAGCCAGAAAGAAAATGAGGAATTGTCACATGTGCACCTAGTCCAACTGATCATTATCGAAGTAAAAAAATAATTTTTAAAAAGGGCAGCAAGATAGCGACACTATGCTTGACATCATCGCATCTAATAACTTTCCAGACGTAAATCATTTGTCGAATGAAAGAAATATCAATAAAAGAAACTGAAATACAATTATTATCTGTAAAGACGTTAATGGCTATTTTTGTCATAAAATGCCGTTAAACGTTTGATTTAATAATAATAATAACAATAACGAAGCTCAAAATTGGATTTTTAAAAGCAGCATTGGATAAATCTGGCTATCTGTAGTGGAGCCATCCAAATGCGAAACTCTGTAATTACATTTCAGCTGCCATTCTATATTCAGCATTGAACTTGTAAAAACTGCCCATTCTGAATGTTTCAACATTTATTTACAGTTATCAATTAAATACAGGTGTAAGGTCTTCAACATTTTCTGTATTTTAACATGCACCAATTAATCATGACCAAAACACATTTCCAGTACATATGTATAGTTTCCAATGACTTTCTTTCAGTGGCAGCGCTAAAGCAGTACAAGCCAGGGTCAATGCAATGGAAACAAGCTTCTGCCCTGGTCATTGCCCTGCCAGAATTTTGCTCTGCCAAATATTTATTTTGGCCATAAATCATCTCCTGCACATGACAGCCGTGGCTATGCCCCTGGTTAAAAAAATGTCTGGCACCACCACTGCTTTCCTTGTGGGGTGTTTGTTATACAGTCATGCATTATTTATTAACTCATTCATATCAAACAGTTAAGAAACTACTCGGAGGTGCTCATAACTCCAGCACATCTAAAGAGAAAATAAACATAAAATGTCATAGAAAAGAGTTGCACAATGCTGAATGCTTTCGGCCTTAAGGAGACGTTGCAATGCTGTCTTATACAATTTCCTTGCATGCATACATACGTACGTACATACATACATACATACATACAATACATACATCATGGTATACATACGGTATGCATACATGCATATATTTCTATACGCCTTATGCCTAAGATTTGTTCATATGCTTTTTATTGCAGCCTTAAAATCATTCTATATCAATCTCTATATAAATTAATAAATACATGCAATTATTCAAAGTTTAAGACAACTGAAGTTCATGTGGAGTGTATACGGCTGGAAAAAAACAATACCCACTTATTTTTAACCTCGTATCAGTCGTGCAAAGAAATTCCATAGAGTTCAACATAAAAAATTTAACTGCAGGTACTGACTTGAAATTTGTCCTTTTCTTATAACAAAATTTTACAAACCGTTTTAATTTACAAACTAAAGCAAACTTTGTGGGTGAAGACAAAGGGTGACTAAAGTAACTTTTTCCAAACAGCGGAAAAGCTCTTACAAATGATGTTGTCATCTTCGAATGGTACGGAATAAAAGTATCCACAACACGAAAATCAAAAGTGCACCGTTTTGAGAATATTTGCCAAAGTACCGAAACACAAACTACTTATTTATTAAGGTTTCTTAGCACAGTAAAAGCATTTTAACAAAGATTTCTTTTAAATTTTAACATCCCTTTCCTGCCTTGAGCAACATAATTTTATGACAAAGTTTTCATAAATCTGTTTATCCACCCGAGCTATTTTCTAGTAACCTGACTTATCAATATGACAATGTGAACAAAAAAGCCACAGCATACATACATACATACGGTATACATACATACATCTATTTCTATTTGCCTTGTGCCTAAGGTTTGTTCAGATTTGTTCAGATGCGTTTTATTGCGGCCTTAAAACCGTCCTATATCAATCTCTACATAAATGAATAAATACATGCAATTATTCATTATGATCATTCCATAATCAATTTTAATATAATTACTAATTTTTCAGTAATTCAATGAAAAAATTCATTATACAATAAACCCGTTGACAGGCTGCAACTGGTATATGCTAAAGTTATGCCTTAACCCTTTAATGCTGGAGGGTATAGGATTCCCCATACCATTTACTACCATCTCGGCATTAAAGGGTTAAGAAAGATAAAATTGAGTTTGTTACAGACCACCTTATTACAAACATCTTACTATTTAAAGCAGTCTAACTATCGATTTAAATCAATTCCAAAAGTGATTAAATTCTCCCTTTAATATTATTATTTCAATGTAATTTTTGTCTGTCTCAATGTACCAGGTTGCGGTTTGCCAACCTGTATTTGCTCATTAAATGAATATACATACAAAGGGTATAAATCTTAGACTTTCTTTCGAGTTTGCAGGTGCAGCACACACGCCATCAAGAATAATTCTTACGAGTGGCCGGCCTATGGTGTGAAAAAGGTTGGACAACATTAATCTAATAAAAATAATTGTCAGCAAAGTGAAATTGTGCAGTTAGTAAAAGCCTGTTTAATTGTTCAAGGCTCAGGCTTTACTTCACCAGCAGCCTGCCACTAAATCTGTGTAGTTATTTCCAGTAACTTTAATCTGAATGTTTTTGATCATTTCAAAGTGCTTCTCACAACAAATGTTTTCCAGAAGCATTCCTAATGTGACGCACCCCTAAAGAAAAGGAAGGTTTTTTAAGGTCACACCAAGGCATGGCAACAGAGTAGAGTTCCAACAGAGAGAATGTATGTAGGCAAAGGATCTGGATTCAGCCATTATAACATTGGGGAATGAAGAGGTCAGATGATCTGAGATGGTACAACACGACATGTCATATAAACATAGCATATAAATTGCTTACTTACTAATTACGATGTGCATGCAAGTGCAAGGTAATAGCACAACAGTGCAGCACATAATCGAATCATAAACATGTGCACTATACTTGTATTTTAGAGACTTTAAATGCATCCCATTTAAGTCTAAAACGAAATTCATGTTAGTCGTGTTAGTTAGTTAACAAATTACGCAAGTCCTAGAGTTTTACCAATCACTACGATTCAGAAATGTAAACATTGCCCTCAAAGACCAAAAACAAACGTAACTAAAATTGCACCTGCAGTTACACATACGGTAGTAGTGATAATTACTATATAAAAAGACAAGCAACTAAAGGTCACACCCAGCCATGGCAGCAGAACCAAATGCTATCTGTGCACACCATGCCTAAATACATCTTGGCTGTTACTAGACAAAACCTGGCAAGATGTGAATAATTTGTAATAAATTTACACCATACATCTGTACATAAATAATACAATGTGCTTATGCAGTTGGTTAATAAATATGTAGTTACAAATTTTTAACTACGTCGTGGCTAAACATGTTTTAAATTAAAACTGTAGGCTAACTACTTTCAGCAAGACTTTTTCCAACAGATGGCAAAACTACATTTTCAACGTTTCTAGTCAAGTCAAATGTACATATCTAGAAAGTGCACCCTGGACAAATGTACACATCTAGAAACTGCACCCTGGACAAATGTACATCTAGAAACCTTGAACAGGACATTCCAAATGCAACAATTCTGTCAGAACAGTCTGTCATTTAAAGCATGCATTGGTAAGGCAAACTGTTGTAGCATATGTTACATCAATTTGGTAATGCTTCTTTTTTCCATGTTACTAGTTGCTACAGACTCTGGTTTGTGTTTTATATGGCTTGAAAGTTATAACAAAACCTGCATGACAACGCTTTCTGAAATAGCTAGTCCTGATTTGCATTTTAAATTGGAATACATGTTAAATCAAACAGCAAACTGTCTAAACTTTCTTGTGGAAAAAATGTCTGCAATCAGATAGACTGCTTCCCTACTGTTTGTAATTATCCAAACATTTGTCTGCACTCAGTAATGGACGGCATAGCACCACCTTACACTGTAGACTTATGGCAAAAGGCAGATGACCCAAATGAGCAGATTTTTAAAATCTTACTCTTTAGTTGCAACAGTTTTATCCAGGAAACTTCCCTTTTGCTTTTCCTTTTCATAAATTTATTTTTGCATATGTATTACGTGTGGGAACTGTGTTGAGACAATTTTACTCTTTTACATCCAGCTATATAAGTGCCACCTCATCATTATTCATTAGGCACACAAAAACTGGATATTTTCCACACTTTAGTGTTAGGTTGCACGAGTGCAGTTGTATTATGTCAAACCCATGTCATTGCAGTCCTGTGCATTCATCTAGCACAGTGCTGTCAAATCTTTTTGACACCAGAGGCCACCGAAAAACTTCTTGCAGCCAAGGGCCGCAAAAATTAAAATTCATTGAAAATTCTAAACTGTACATATTAAAATTTACTATGGAATAATCATAATGAATGTTTAATGGTAAAGTTCTGGATTTGTGTTCACTTTACCAAATAATAAGCCAAGCTACAAACTAATGGCTGTGCAGGTAGGTCGGTAGTTTGACTTTTATACACAGAAATTTCTAACAATCACCCCGCAGGCAGGTTGGACAACACTTAGTCTAGTCTAGCATTTTAAACCAACATATATTCACTGGGTAACTTCTGTGAACATTTAGCAATGACTTCATCCACATATCCCTATACATCAATTTTTAAGGTGAGCCTTGAATGTCAACCTTGACCTTGAAAGTGCCAAGATAAATAAGCAAGTTAAGAAGCAATAAAAAGTTGGTGCTTGTAACAGAAAAGATTATTTGCCTAAACAGTTCATTACTGTGTGAAAGTTAGTCATGTCCTAAGTAGAAATACTGATAAACTGCAGAAGACTAAGTGAAAGCTAGTCATGTGCTACGCAAAGATGTTGATAAACTGAAAAAACGGATGAAGTAATTTAAGTGCTGAGAACTTTCTAAAAACTACCCAAAATCACAAGGCAGATAGGACAAACTGGAAGGCAGAAATTTTAATGAACAGCCTGGTCATGCTGCTCCTTTGAAATTATGCGTTTACCTTGTGGTGCACCAGTAGCCAGGTCTCAACCAATTTACAACACGTACAAACCAAATCACTGCACGTCAACAACAGCGTTCGCTATTGACCACACAGTTCCCTGATAGTGTTTTTTATTAAAGTGTTCATTATCTCAGGCGGTATATTGGTGGATTGGTCTGGAAATTCGTTACGAGGCTCATTGTTAAACCACTGCTTGTATATAAGACCTCGCCACACACAAATGGCCTTGAAGTGCTCAGCCAACGGTGACCAGTAGTTCGGCACGAGCTCGATAAGTGCAGACTTTTTCTGCAAGAAGACGGCATGAGTCAGGCCCGCCCCATGCATCCCCACTAAGATGTCTGCATCAGCAATATACTGAAGCTGTTGTCTCATGCTGTACGCATCGATTTGGATGCCTGTCACTACAGACTCCGAGTGTCGCCTCTTAACGTAGCGTATCAGCTGCTCTTCATTGTGTATCTTTCTCGAAACGAATCCATTCGGGTTTCGAGGATGTGCTAAATAATTGTGTCGCCAAATGAACAATATGTTAAGTCGTTTGCAGTCTATCGAGCGATCCGTGTTGATGTCGTAGGCAGAAAGAAAGAAATTTCGAAATTGCTCGAGGAGCGGCGGGTTTGGCGAAACGTAGATTTTCATCAGGCTGTTGTAGCCCTGTATGCCCCAAACTAAATTTCTGAAGTGAGTTCTTGCGGGCAGTCCTGCAAGCCGAACAGTTGAATTGAACAACTGGTTCCAAACGGAATCAAGCGCTCCGAAGGGGTGAGCGTCCACAATCAGAATGTTTGTGCTGAATGACGAATGATTAAAAAACTGCATAATCAGAAATGCGTTGTACCAGTCGGTCATAGTGTGAAACAGGTTGGCGTATTCGAATCGCGTTACGGCGATCGTGAAACCGTCAACGACTCGATCGGCAACCTGTGCAACGTCGTGCGTTGCAAAGCTATACATCCATTTCGTCAGATGGTTGTCACCGTTGAAGAAATAGCTTGGCCGTTGGCTGCACGCCAGTTGGAAGCAGCCAATCTCAAACTTGTAGTACTCAGCCATCTCGTCCTGGTTGATCACACTCTCGATGAGCTCTCCTCCTTGCAGTCCACAAGTGCAGAACTTCCTATCGATAACTACATCGTCAACTTCGAGAAACTCGTGTCCGTATCCCGCTATTTTGTCAGCGCAAAGCAGCTGCCTGTCCTTCCTCCAGCTAATAAACTGGTCCGGCGTCGACGATACATTGTAGTACAGTTCTCTGTTCCACTTCGGTCTTAAACTGTTGTCCCGTCTGATGAACGAGTGACGCATAACCTTTCTCGCACTCGACTGTCCAGAAGTTTGATTGAGTTTCGCTGTAAAAACGTGCACATCTGTGCTAGTTGGTGCCTCTTCAACCCTAAGCAAACTCAACGAATCAACTGGTTTTGAAACAACTTTCGGTCGTTTTCGATTTACCGATAGGGTTCCTGGTGAAGTATTGTCTCGCCATGCGAGGAAAATAAGACAAGCAGCGGCAATCCCAACGAGCAAGACGATTGTATTCCGCCTTCTATGCCTGAACATGTTCAGGTATGGACGTTTCATGATGCCTGGTTAATCATGTCGATTGACAAGGCATACATGCAGTTTTCTACCTCAGAACTATATACAGATGTGGAAGATCATGTTTGTTGAAGAATCTGAAAGGGATGAATCCCAAAGTGCTTAAATAAGAAACGCAAAATCCACGAGCTGTTTCATAGCAAATGCTGTCGTTTTCCTGCACTTTGTTATTTTATCACAATGCGGACTTGTCACCGATTTCACACCCACCAAGACATCTGATGCAAAACACAATTTAACAAAGTTAGTAACACATCTGCATCCAGCAACCTGACTTCTCTTGTGGACTCAATTTATCTAACCTAGCGCCAGTGATTTAAAGGGTTTGACTCAAACTCAATGTAGACAAAGGGTCAAGTTTAAAAGGGTCAGAATACTAAGTTGGGTAGTGTTCAAACAGCGGGGAGGTGAGTGGAAGAATCTGGATATGATTTGTGAAAAGGCAGTGTTTTGAGAGCAATGCATGTGAAAAGATGGCAAGAGTGTGGTTTTGGCGAATATGCTAAAAGGAAATAACATGACAATTCTCCCAATGCAGTAGGTTTGATAATAAAGAAGTACTCAAATCATAGGACTATTTGCAAGCAAGTTTCAGCATTCAGCAAACTTTCGCTCAATGATTGCGCCTACGTCAACAGCCTCTTGAGAGAGAGGTGTAACTCACAAGCTACTTCCGACCACTTCAACTAGCCAAAAAAATTAGTTGTTTCTTCAATATTATTTAAGCCATTTCCAACACGTTCATGAATTACTGTTTTCATCGTGACAGAAACCTGGAAGAAATTTAATTTCTTGCTAGCTACTGTTCTTCGGTATTTTTATATTTGTAAATTTCAACAACCACTGTATTTTAATCCATTTTCTAATCAGCAGAATGCCTCCAGCCCTCCATCCGCCGCGACTGTTTGTTGTGCATTACTATAGCGCTATAAAAAAGCGAGCGCGATTTATTATAAGCCAAAAACTATTAATTTTTCGCACACAAGGTTATTATTTGTCTTTTAACAAATTCTTTTATACCCATACCTATACACACTAACTGTGTATATTTTTGACTCATCAGTATCTGTGCAGGCTTCTTAAGACATATTTTATATCACCGCGGTTGAAGTTTGAGCGCCTCTGTTTGGAATCTGTAAGGAGGCGCTACGTAAATCTTTAAAACGAATGAATAAATAAATTTTAAGAAGTGCCGCATACACAGGTTAATTAGTATAGAGATCCACTAATACGCCTATAATAATTATCTCATGTTTAGTCATGCCATGATTATGCTGCTCTCGAGTCAATAGTCCACTCAATCTTGCATTCGCCAGATGGCGTTGGTATCCCTTCATACTATGAACAATTGTAAATACGGGGTTCTCATTATTGGAGGGGGTACTCCCTCAGACGTTTAGGTTAAACACTGGGCAAACATTGTTCGATGTCGGTGACTCGGTGTGCTGGCTGCGCAACTGTCGAGCGATCGACACACAGTCAGAAGTCAATAGCCTAATTATTCCGCCCAGACGCACATATGGAAGGTCAGAGCTAGAGTAGCCTAAACGTTAGCCTATAGGCCTATATAATTATGACAGCTAGTAGGCTAATCGCAAGCAACGACAACTTTTTACAATAATTAATTAGGCCTAAGTCTCTTCCAGCTTTCTAAATAATTTTTTCAACTGAGGAAGAACAAAGTCAGCCACTGTAGAGCTGCGCATGTAGGCATAAAAATGTGTGCATGCTGCAAATTAATCTAAATTGAAATGCTGTACGGTAGGGCGGGTAGGCCTATGCGTACAGAAAGATCGTTTCTGCAACTTCCGGCGTGGTTTGCACTTTCATCTGTGATATCGAGTTTAAAATGTCCATCCATTAACCTACTGGCACAGCATATGCCATAATTTAGAGCGAGTTTTATCGAGACTTATCGAGACCACTTATTCATGCAGAGCAACTTTCGCTTCGATTCAACGCTCTTGAATAAGTTGGTGCCCCGCTTTGGCTCTCAAGTGGCGCTTTAAGAAATTTGGAGATCACGATCACGGTTCAATGCAGTTTTACATCAGTCAGAAAATGACTTCGATCTAGACCACAGACCAAGACTGGAATGAAGACAACAGGTTACCAAAAGGTCCAAAACAGAGATAAAGACATCATCCTGCTAAGTTCTACGCTTGGGAAAATCGTGCAGTTGCAAACGTGGGTCCCTGAATTTATTTTTGCGTCACACAATGAATAATAATTATTGTAATAGTCACTAGCTATTCTTCTTGGCGGAGACCGTGGTGTAAGAGGCGGAGACGCACCCACTGTCACCGTGCCCCAAGTGCTTCACATTGGATGCAGTAAGGTGACGCGATCGAACTCGACGCCAGGTTATTTTCTGCTATGCGTTTTCAACCAAGAATGTTACATCTTATTCTACTTAGTGCGATTTAATTTTAGCACGAACGAGGTGTGGCGAGTGACTGAGCGTTTAAAAAATCAAGACGAAAATAATTTCATTTTGAATTTTACCTGAAAAGCTCTCACTTTGAATTAACTAATGCCCGTCTCCAGTTTATGCATCGCAAGCAGTGCACGGAGCGTCCAGCCACAGCAAGAAACAATCACGAAACTACGTTCCGTACAAAGTCTGGCTCTGTTGTCTGCTAGAAGAAGAGGACATGCAGCATTAGTAGGCGAACCCTCAATATGCGAACCGCATAGATGTAAAATTGTCACGCATGGCCGATTTGTTCGGTGAGTAACGCCGCCGTGCGCTTGCTAATCAACAAGTTCTGCCTCAAAGGGTGGTGCTTTCCTGCCAACGTAGGCGCGACAGGTCATAGCTTCGCCGCCCTGGCGATAGATTGTCCCGATACCTACGATTAAGCACACCCTTTCCGATTTTTGCGAGTAAAGCGTACTTTTCTCGAATTTCTTGCGACTTGTTGATTTAAAACATTCCTTTTGCGCGAAAGGAATCAAGATTTCAGCTTTTTACAGACATATACTGAGCGGCGTGCATGCAACCGGTCACTATTAGCAGTTTTATCGACAACGGCCGGCTGTTGAGGCCCGATATCAATTGTTTGGATTTTGCTCAAGCAGGGTATGTATAGGTCTGCGGTACGTGTTCAACAAAATCAATATTACCAAGTCATCTTGGCTGTTGTGACATCTGTAAATTCATGATGTATGAGCCCACTATGGCTTCAGTGAAGCTCCGAGTTTCATCAATAATTATTTATTGATCATGCTTTATTTAACTGTTGGATGAGAGCAGGTGTTTCATACATCAGCTATTTATTTCTTTAAACCTAGAGGAAAGTCTTGACATTTCAGGTCCTCATGCGTACTTAAGCTCTGTAGCATTCGTGTAAACCTGATGGTTTTATCTTTCGTTTAAATTTAAATTCAGGGTGGGGCTGGAAGGTGAATCATGATGAAAGACAACTTTTAAGTCAAATCATAATGTGTTGCAAATGAGCTGCCACTTCTACGTAGCGGTTATTATATTTATCATTATTGAATAAATTTTATCATGCAGAAGGTCGCACCGAAATGTGATTTTGTGACGTCGAAGTTAAAAGCTTAAAATTATGATTAATTGTATATCATATGTTTTGTTCAATTCTTCTGCAGAAATATAGGAATCCAGAGAGATTGAATTGAATCAGGAAGATGGTGTTTTTAAAGGTAAATGTGGTTTTGTTGTATTCGTGTTAATGTTATGGTTGAGGATAAGAAGATGTTAGTGAAACTTTTGCTAGCTTGTAAGATTTCTGTATATGGAGCATTTATTTTGAATGAACAATGAAAGTTGCATTGTCTGTATTTCACCACTGGCTTACTTACTCTCTCTAAGTCTCACTTAACTGCTGTGTCACCATGGCCATTATATTGCTTCCATTGTAAAACAGAGATGTATTTATATAGGCACTTTAAGGTGATGTAGTAAATGAGGTACATGGACTGCAAGATAAATGTTCTTGATACTTTGCTGTAGCCTGAATTATGTGGGTAAGTCTCAAACCAACGTAGCTAACAGGGTGGGTAAGTCTCTAACCAACGTACCTAACAGGGTGGTAAGTCTCTAACCAACGTACCTAACAGGGTGGTAAGTCTCTAGCCAATGTAGCTAACTGGGTGGGTAAGTCTCTAGCCAATGTAGCTAACTGGGTGGGTAAGTCTCTAGCCAATGTAGCTAACTGGGTGTTTAAGTCTGTAGCCAATGTTGCTAATTGGGTGGATAAGTTGGTCATCATTGATACATCAGTGCTTAACTGGGAGAAATATGACTTCTGACTTATATGTGTTGACCTTTACCACTCATGAGTCCGCTCCCACCGGCCAAATTTGGACCAATTAATTATTAATCTGGTTAAACTGTGTACTTACATTGTGTAATTGAACTATATCAGCAACAGTTAATTTGATAAATTGTACATGATAATAATAATAATAATAATATATTTTCTTTATTGAAACGCCTGCAAGACGCACTGCGCTTTACATTTACAAGTTATGCAGTAATCTTAATTAAACTTAACTACCAACTGAGCAGACAGCTTTGCAATTACAATGGCGCTAATAGCAGCCTACAAATCAAATCCGCCCAACGGGAGCTCGAACCTGCTACCTTTCGCACTCTTGGCCAGCATGTTAACCATTACTCTACCGCCCCCCCCCCCTAATGATGCAATAATTCAAATTTGATTTGCATTTATTTCTCAGAATGACTGGATCTGGATCGATCCAGAGACAAGCGGAGAGTTTGACGTTGCGATCGGTGGTCAGGTGAAGAGCGTCGACGGTGACAACTATTGTCTCGTCGACGATGACAGCAAGGTTTGTACTGGCCTTATTGTATTGTATTGTATTGTAATGTATTTTATTGTATTGTATCTGACCATTTATAAAGCGCTTCTTGCAGCAAGAGCCTTTCAGAAGCGCTCCCAGTGCGTTCAACCCCTAGAGCCTTAACGTTTACCGACCAAGGTGTAGTAAATGCAATGGTAAATCCTATACCATTATTCGGTAAAGGGTTAATAAGGTGCATGTCACTGCATGATTCAAATGCTGCATGGTCAGGCAATCTATTCAGAATTGTTATGAAATGCAGCATGTGAAGCTGTTAAAGGTGCTGCTGCAATGTCATCCACTGTTGCACGTGCGGAAAGAATATCCATTTTGGTTTGGTTAGGCTTTGCAAGGAAGGTTAGAAAGTTCTGGCTTCTGAATGCATACTGGTAAAATTTCTGAAGTGCTCAACTTGTGGTAGCAATACATCTTGCATGTGTTTTTGCAGATTTAAGACGCTGGTACACTACAGCTTATTATGCATCCATTTTCTTCAGATGTAAGGCTTGGTGTAATGCTCCAGTTAGCCTAGTCTTCATCATGCTTGTGAGTTTGTTACCGTGTTTAGCTTTTCTCTATCTTGATTTTGATAGGTGTTCGATTGCGGGTCTTATGCATTTTGCGAACGTGTTTATTTTCCAGGAGTGCTTTGTTCGAAGTTCAAGGCTTCGTCAAATGCACCAAACTTCTCTGGCTGGCGTGGAGGATATGATCCAGTTGGGTGATCTCAATGAAGCTGGAATCCTTCGAAATCTGTTCATACGTTACTGTGAAGGACAGATCTACGTAAGCGTTATGTTTGTTGTTTTCATATTTCATTACTCTAAATGCTTGCTTTTATGTAGGTCGTGGTTTGGTTTTGTTTTCTGTATCAGGAGATGCATCTTATTCTCTGGTTCTTTTCAGTACAGGCTGAATTACGTGGCATGATATATATTAAATATGTCCGCATGACATTTCAATCCCAAGTTTTTGAAGCTATTAAAGACATTGACTTTAAACTAATTGCAAATATTCAGAATTTCATCTTTTGCTTTATTAATAAAGTTCTTAAATTTTAGAGAAACGGTTTATCTTGTCTCTGTGTTTCTGAGATCAATAAACTGCTTTCGATGCTTTTGATTGATTGATTGATTTATTTATTGATTCATTGATTGAATATCCAGAGTTTGTGAAGAGGCCATCTTCTGATTAAAGATAGTTATAAATCAATTTGCAACAAGTGGTCCATTTTCTCGGTTGTTGTGACATAGCTGAGGCATGATAAAGTGCACTTTATTTGAGTCAAGATTCACCATCTGAAATACGCTTTGAAGATATCTTTCTACAGATAAAATCGGTTAGTTATCCAGCATCTGGAAAGCATACGTTTACACGCTGACATGACTCTTTTTTTAAATTTATGCTGAGTCATCTTCTTCTTTAGCCTGAAGGGAAAGAAGATGACTCAGCATAAATTAAAAAATTTAATTGAATTTACTGTCTCATTGAATCTTCTAGACTTATACTGGTTCCATTCTGGTGGCCATCAACCCGTACCAGGTCCTTCCGATTTACACAGCCGAGCACATTCAGCAGTACAAAGACAAGAAGATCGGTGAACTGCCGCCACACATCTTCGCCATAGGCGATAACTCGTATCATAATATGAAGCGATACCACGAAGATCAATGCATCATTATCAGGTTTGCTGTCTTCCTATGTACTAAAGCAATTGTTGCATACATGCTTATTTTTGCTAGCTAGTTTTGATAGTAAAATGGAATGGATCTGATGATGGCTTCCGCACGTGTACTGTCTTTCAACGAAGTCGGTGAAGATTGTAGATCAGTTTTCAGTGCTTCAGTTACTATATGCAGTAACTGTAATGTTTGATTGTAATTTTGTAAATAATTATATGTCGTTTTGTATGCTGCGTATCAATGTTTCATAGGTGAAAAGGTTTGCAAAGGTGCCATATTGTGTTAATACGACATTAGGTACTATTAAGGTTGTCTACATATGAGTTCTTCTCTTTAGTGATATTGAAACAAGACTTACATGGAGCAGGCGAAAGTGAGGTATCCTATGACTGTTGTTGTGCAATCGCTGTAAATCCTTTGGCCTATTCAGATTCATGCCAGTTTGCAACTAACACTAAACTTCTAAGACCAAGACTACCGAGTCTTCCAACCTAAGCCTCAAAACGAGATTGAATATTAAGTACCAAAAAGCAAGACAATAGACATTAAAAGATTTCAATGCTGGCAGTTATTGTTTTTTTTATGGTTATATGAACTGCAAGGATGCGAGTTTTTTATACGATATTGATTTGAAGTGCAAAACAATCGATGCTGTCGTTCTAGTTTATGCAGTGGTTTGCATATAATTATAATACTAAATCACAAAAGGTTCTGTCTCTTGTGTCTCGCCACACGAGTCTCGTAAAGAGTTCAATACAGCTAAACAGTTTCTGAACAGGCACAAATGCTAGCATCTCTAGAAAGCTTTCCAGTAGGAGTAACATTAACAGTCCTCCACATCCCTCATTTCCAATGTTTTAACTGTGGCTGCAACTTAAAGAAACTGCAAATAACTTTCTAAGAGCACTGACATAACTCCAGGTTGGTTGTTTTATGGCTTCTGATAAAACAATGCTCAGTCAAATCATGTTTGACAGGCAGAACTGATAAACAGACCTTTAACCCTTTAACGACCAGCGTGTACTAAAATGCATCAAAATCATATGTAGCTGACCAGTAGTTAAACCTTGGGTTAAATCCTTTGTCTTTTTTTCCACTGCTAACCACAAGACAATGAAACAAAAGGACTTCATTGTTTTGCTTACATCATTTATCACAAGTTCAGCTGTAGACCACTTTGATTTTACCCAGTTCTGGTTTGTCATCTCGTTTTGCTATTAAACAAAAAAGATAATATTTACGACTCTGCTTCTAATCAAGGCCACCTGATCAAGATCAAGTTTCCAAATGTATAAGACTAAGAGCAAGACTGTTGTTTTAAGACAATTAGTGCTTAAACAAAGACTGCTACATTCCATACTAACATAAAGTGATGATGAGCATTATACTGATGATTTGTTTCTGGATTTTTTTATATTGCATAGCAATGGGCTCTTTCATTTTAAACCTTTTGGACAGTTTGTCAATTTAGCGACACAACCTACAACTGCATTCATAATAAACCATTTACGATGCAACTGCTGGGCATGCGTATCCAAAAATGTAGTTCTGCATTATAAAGAGGCCGCATTTAACATAATGTATTAACATATTTAGGATAACGAGTGGTCTATAGATGACTTAAACTGGTGGTGTTATAAAGGAGTGCTGGTATAATGCTTATCAAAATCTTGCAGTGGTGAGTCAGGCGCTGGTAAAACAGAAAGTACCAAACTGATTCTTCAGTTCTTGGCGGCAGTCAGCGGTCAACATTCGTGGATCGAACAACAGATTCTGGAAGCGAATCCTGTTATGGAAGGTTGGACCTTTGTGCATTGTTACTTTCTTTGTGCATTATTAATTCGTTTGTGCATTGTTACTTCGTTTGTGCATTGGTACTTTGTGCATTGTTACTTTGTGCATTGTTACTTTGTGCATTGTTACTTTGTGCATTGTTACTTTGTTTGTGCATTGTTACTTTGTTTGTGCGTTGTTACTTCGTTTGTGCACTGTTACTTTGTTTGTGCATTGTTACTTTGTTTGTGCATTGTTTCTTTCTTTGGGCATTGTTACTTTTTTTGTGCATTGCTTCTTCGTTTGTTCATTGTTGCTTTCTTTGTGCATTGTTACTTTCTTTGTGCATTGGTACTCTCGTATTTGCATGTACAAAATTATATAGGACCATTTCAAGAGAAACTCCCAGGAGGTGCTTTGTATATGGTGTGAATACGTACATGGAATACTGGGTACATGACTGTATGTCCGTGGAACAAGGCATCAGGTACTGTCAGTACCGTACTGATGGTAATGGTAATTATCACTCCACGGAGACAGAGAGATGGCCTCAGGTGGAGATGCCAGCTGCAAAAACAAGAAAGTCTTGAGCTGAGACTTGTATGATAGCAGAGACTAAGCACATTAAACAGTACCTGTGTGAGTGTGTGCCCATGTGTGTGTATCCGTGTGTGTATCCGTGTGTGTATGTGTGTGTGTGCGTGTGCATCTGATCATTTGCATAGCTCCTTTTAAGAGCTGCACATGGCTACTGAATCTACGCTAATCTTAAAGTACCTATATGGAATGCATTGTCTTCTTAGACTGCTATGCGGTTGTTGCTCTTTATGCACCGTGATTAATAATTTGTTTTCGCATCTGTTAGCGGAATGAGCGTGCAGGTCACAGGTGCTCATAATAGTATCCGATAATTTAGTGCTTTGTTTGTTCTTATTAAATGACTAAGTAGGATGGCGTATCAAGTGCAATGCCATTTCTCCGTTATGTCTGTATTTATAAATTACGATAAATTCCATTAATATTAATGTAAGAAATGTGAGTGCTGGTGAGTGATCTCATTTAAGCATTGAATGATATCGATTAGATCGGTGTCAAAATTTTGTTATACATGCATTAGTAATATAAGATTAATTTCATGTAAAGGTCACAATTGTTAAGGTTGGGTAATGCGAGTTAATTTAAATATTGGTAACATGGATAAATTAATATTAGTATCTGTTTTGAATGAAAGGTTTTGTATTATGTATGATGAAACTGAAATTAATTCAAGTTTGTTTCTTGTAGTTAAAACTTTTGATAGTGCTCAGATTTTTCGTGTAATTTTGAACATTTTATGCCATGTGTTAATTTCAGATATATTTCAGGATGATTTAAAAAGATTTTGAGGAATATTGTAGCAATCAATTAATGGGCAATTGCCCAATTTAAGAATGGGTGGGGGAACCACTCTACTTTGGCCAACTTATGCATACGATACTCAGAACTGTAATTTCCTCAACCCCCACTTCCAGCAATCATGTAGGATTGTTTTGCCAACTCCCCTCCCATTGGTAGATGCCTCTGGGATTTAGACACTGGTCCTATAGACGTTGCTGATTAAAGATAATAATCGTATATATATTTTGTGTTCTAGCATTTGGCAACGCAAAGACGATCAGAAACGATAATTCAAGTCGATTCGGCAAATACATCGACATTCACTTTGACGAGAAGGGATCGATTGAAGGAGCAAAGATCGAGCAGTACCTACTGGAAAAGTCACGTATCGTTGGTCAGGTATGATCAGGTTTCCATAGTGAAACACCAAGATTAGGAGTTTTAAGTTGATTAACTCGGAAACAAGTGCAAAATCTGAAAAATGCAAGTGCCTTACTCTTGGCTGAAAGTTTTTAACTTAATGCGAGCAGTTTGTCATTCCCAGAACTGTATCAATTAAATGTTTAAACGAGGCAGTGCTAAATTTTAACTAGTGTATGCAGTGTGAGTAAATTATTGTGGGAAAAAACAGGGGTTTGGACAATGATCTACTTGGAATTGGGCTGTGAAAAACATACTTTACTACATATGGGGCTCTAATAAAGACTGGGAGTTAGAACCTCCCATCCCCCCCAGGCAATTCTCACCCTGAGTATAGGACCTTTTCTTACAATTCTGCAAATCTCGTCAAGTCAAATTGCCACGATGTTTGTGGTGCAAATGCTGAGTGGATGGGTTTTCTCTTAAGTCGTGGAGAATATAGGTTTGAGCCGCCTTTGTCTTGACATCGAAAACGATCCTTACAATGATATGATACTATTCATCGCTGCCTCAGCATTGCCGATAAACTATGGTGCTATTTTAATGCTTGTTTTGTAGCTAGTGATCATTTTGAAAATGGTCTTGCTGAGAAGTCTTTGGCTGTTGTTTTTGACCTTACACAATTGATGTCGACTTTTTTTGTTAGCTTTTATTTATTTTGATTTTAATATACATTTATTTTTGCTTTAGTAGGTTTGTAATAAAGTTTCCTGCAAGATACACAGGACGTTATGTGTTGTTTGCTGTTTAGAACCGGGATGAACGAAACTATCACATATTTTACTGCATGCTGGTCGGTTTGAATAATGAGGAAAAGCAGAAACTGGAGCTGGGTCAAGCCGCCGATTTCAACTATCTCATACAGGTGAATATACATCTGTTTTGTTGATCTAAGTCAACTGGCATGTTCAGCCATTTGGGACGTCTTAGAGGAAATATATATTGAAGGCAGCTAGCTTTGTGTGGCGGAACTGAAAGAATGACGATTCATTGGGTTCATGATTCTTACTCTCAGAAACTATCAGAGAGGAAGATACTGAAGACTAACTTGTTAGTGGCTTCTGACTAGGCTGAGTTGTTACTTGCACATCTAGTTATATTAAAAAGCGCTCTACGAATCTTAATATGATTACAATTTAACTTAAGAGATCAACTTGGCACTGAATAAGTCACTGCTCGACCCAAGATGCTCTAGAAAGTCAATTGGGGTTCTAGGTATCTTCGGATTTGAACATTTTGGTACAAACAGACAAGTAGAAGGAATAAATAATAATAATAATCGGGTGGTAGAGTTTTATGATGGACAAATGCAGATTTTGTAAATTTTAAGATTAGACTGCAGATGCAGTGGAATGAAGACATACTAAAATAAACTGACCCTTTTGTGTTTTTTCCATTTAATTCAGGGAGGCAGTGTAACGTGTGATGGAAGAGAAGATTCCAAAGATTTTGCTGGCGTACGTTCTGCCATGAAAGTCCTGAATTACTCGGACGAGGAGATCTGGGACATTTTCCGCGTCTTGGCAGCTCTTCTGCACATGGGAAATATTACCTACAGAGGTAACATTTGTTTAATAATGTTTAAAATGACTTGAAATTCTATGCCCATTGCCCAGGTTAAAGAATGCTTTGTGAGAAATTCAACTTGTGACAGAGATTTATTTGCTTAATGTTCTGCAGTTCATTTAAAAATGGTGGTAGTCTGTAGGCCTATAGTGTCTTGCGATTTTTAATCTGTTACTTTAGTAAAGATACCTTTATATTTTAGTAATAAAGCAACTTTATATTTTGGATGCATATTGTAGTATCTTGCAAGCACATACGTCATTCGGCACTGGAGTATTTTGAGTAATATTATGGAGACAGATGTAAAGAGATATTGAGAAGAGTTGAATTTTTTTAAACCATGAAGACGAATAATAATAAATGTTGAGCACGTTGTAAGTTGATTTTACTGAACTGGAAAATTTTGTAACGTTATAATGCATTACACATATCGTAACACAAGTAGTCTGAGTCGATTTGACAAATTAATTGGTCTGATTAATTTTATTTAGCTGTGCAAGTGAAAAATATCGATGGAGCAGAAATTGTGGACAAAGATTTTGTTCAGAAAGCGTGTCGACTTCTCGAGGTATCAATCATCATCTACCTGATTTTTTTATTTTAATTTGTTCTAATTCGTTTTCAAATCATTTTCATCCTGTTTCTGCTTGCAGCACCATTGAAATTAATTATCATTAATAGGTAATTGTAATTAGTAATTTATACAACTGTGCTCCAGGTAAAAGCAATCCATGGCACTCTCTACACTAGGCTAAATGGTGTTTGATTTTAATAATAAATGCCATTAAACAATTGTCTTGCTGTCATTTTTCAAAATTTATGTGTTGCTGTACCTAGACCCAGTATGAGAATAGAAAATAACTGGGGGAAGGGCCAGTGAGCTGGGATGTGCACTGCAGACTGGGGGTGTCCTAAGAAAGACTAGAGAGGTAAGGGGTGGGGTGTTAATCCCTCAACCCTTCCAATTTTGCCTTCAATTCTTCCTGCTTATGCCACTGTAGGCAAGCTGCCAACCGTGCTTTGGTGAAACAGAGAAGTTTGTAATTTATGATGTAAATTGCAAATTGTTAGTACTCTGTATGTGTGTGCACGTGTGCATACATTATATTAGAAATTTACACTTTGTTATCTATTGGAGATTTGCGTGCACATTGTTTAGAGGAGCTACTGAATGCGTGTTTCGTTGTCTAGTTAACATTACCTAAGTTAATGGATGATGCTTCTTGTAAAGATCACTGCCAAAGATATAATCTGGTTCAACCATAGAGCTAATCTTTGTGATTTAAGTATGGCATCTCTGGCCATATTTTAGCTAAATAAACTGCATGTAATTGAAATTTTTGGTGTTATGTTTCAGTTAAAAGAAGCTGAGTTGATAAAGGCGCTTGTGTCGCGGTCGATCATCACACGAGGAGAGAGCGTCACGACGACGATGGATACAGCGGCTGCAACCGACGTGCGTGACGCATTCGTGAAAGGCATTTACGGACGAATGTTCATCTGGATCATTGACAAGATTAACGTTGCGCTGAACAAGTCGCCACCCGACCCAAGACGCACGAGGAAGTCAATTGGTGTCTTAGATATCTTCGGATTTGAAAATTTTGGTACAAACAGGTCAGTGGAAGGAGTAAATAATTTTTGTTCTGTTCTGAGGTGTTATTGTTTCAAGGAAATTGTCCATTAACGTCTGAGCTGGTTTGTAATATACACAAAAGCTTTAATTTTAAGTCTTCAGCTTTGTTTGTTTGTATGTGCACTTGTTATAGCGCCCCTTCAAGCTCTCACTACTCAGAGGCGCTCCCGAATGCAGAGCAGACATTGCATCAGAGTTTCACGCCGAAGCGCTGAGCAATTGTGAGTGAAGGACTTGTCCAAGGTCCTTATGCAGCGAGGTGGATTCGAACCTTGAACCTTCCGGCTCCAAGGCAACAAGGCCACCACTACACCATCGGGTCCACCGTGCCCCACATCTGTTGCAGATGACAGTTTTGTTTATGGATAATGTAATTGTGTTTAGATTATGTGAATGTCAGGCCAGTTGCCTTTGCTTCCCAGATGTTGAGTGCAAGCATACTTCTGTACATTAAGTTAAAAGAAAATTCCAGCATGCTTACCAGAAAAGCTTCTTGTAAAGACCAATGCCAAAGATATAATCTGGTTCGACCGTAGAGCTAATCTTTGTGATTTAAGTATGACATCTCTGGCCATATTTTGGCTGAATAAACTGTATATAATTGAATTTTTTCAGCCATTGTCTTTTTCGATGTACAATTAATGGTATCTGCTGATACTGTGAATTTACTTGAAAAACGATTCAAAAATGTTTTTCTTGAAATTTTTTGTTATGTCACGATTATATTTAATTTGATTTCGTGCTCTTTGCTGTGCAGTTTAAATTTCTTGATGCATTGCTATATACGTCGGTGTTTTTGTTGTGCTTTAGTTTTGAACAGCTGTGCATCAACTATGCCAATGAAAACCTTCAACAGTTTTTCGTTCAACACATATTCAAACTTGAACAGGTAGAGTCCACAATACAACTGAATTATTTAAGTTATTTTCATTTGAAATCGATATTCGGTTATGCTCATTTAACTTAATGACATTTAATCTTGACTAATGTTACATTTTATTTAACTAATTTAAGGTATCGAATGAAAAAGTTATACCATTATAATGTCACTTATTATTCAGTTATAGCATATTTACATTTTGTCAGGGAATAAAATTGTTTGCTGATGCAGATTTTGGCCTGATATAAGCTAGTTTATGGTATCAAATGAAGGCGTAATACTCGTCATCCTGCTCCGCCATCCTCTATGGTGATTTTTCATCTTTCTCTTGCCTCGCATTCTGCTTTTTCTCTTTGAGGTCGCTCGAACTGGGAGCACTTCTGAAATACTCTAGCTGAAATGATCAGATATGATTCAATACAATACAATGTAATGCCGTTCTATCAATGCTGCTAGTATGCTAAGTACGGCTGTGACATATTTACATTAATAGAGTGTATCTGGGGACGAAGCAGTCTTGACGATACTAGAATTTGTCTTGGTTTGTTATGTTTTACAATTTCTTGATTTTCAGGAAGAGTATGACAACGAGGCAATCAACTGGAGCAAGATCGAGTTCATAGATAACCAGGAGGTCTTGGATCTCATCGCCATGAAACCGATGAATGTGTTTGCGTTGGTCGACGAAGAAAGCAAGTTTCCGAAGGGATCGGATGCCACGATGTTGACGAAGTTGAATGGACAACATGCGCAGAACCGAAACTACTTGAAGCCGAAGTCGGATATGAACATGTCTTTTGGAATGAATCACTTTGCGGGGGTCGTTTTCTATGAAAGCAGAGGTAGGCATATGCAGGGACTTTATTGACGCTAATCTTGTTTCATTGCGGTAATGACAATTATTAAAATTATTCTCAGAGTGGAGATAATGAGAAAAAAGAGTTCAGATGTTAACTGATGATTGCAGATTACGATAATAATAATAACACTGACAATTTATATGGCGCCGTAACACAGCCATGTCGTTATAAGGGTGCCCAAATCTAAAAGTGACGACGATGATGTTGATGGTACTGGTGATAAAAATCTTGTAAAAGAAAGATTACTTGTAGTTTATAGCGTGTTGTGCCTATTATGAGGGATGATGATATTGATGCCGCTTATTTTCTAAATTGAATTTAGGTATTACTGATTATGTGCCTTGCATGGATCGGCCTTCAAAAATAACAGTTGGTCAGAGTGAAAAAGCCATTCTGATTTGGAATTTTTCTCTGATGACTCCTGTTTTGCAGCCATTTCATTAGAATAGAGATATATTGACATGCGGCTGCTATGCCAATACAAGATTTTCGAATGTCGATATTTTTCTGTTAGCTTTTTCTGTTTGCATTGTTCATTTGCTTTTATTTTTAATTATTATTTATTATTTTATTTAAGGGTTTCTGGAAAAGAATCGAGATACGTTCAGCGTCGATTTACTTCACGTCGTTCAAATGTCGTCGTTCAAGCACTTGACGAACTTCTTCAGAGACGACTTTGCTATGGTTAGTTTTTTTTATGTAGCTCTGTTATATGTATGGCATCTGGCTGTCAATAACTGTGCATTTATTTGGTAAAATTTTTAAAATCATCAATGTCAATTGCATTTAAATGTGATCTGGATATTTCAATCTAACAACCATGGGAAGCAAAGTCTCAGGAACCAGCTGATTCACGGATAAAAATGACACTGGAAATTGAGTTATAAAATTGGATTTGTGTTTCAGTTTAGGCAATAGACTTTGCTTCATGAATCTCTCAAGTATTTTTTCTTTTCCCGTGGCTGGGCTGGGTGCACTCCTGAGTGGATTTCTTGAAGTGGCGTTATATACCTCCATAGAATGAACGATTGAACTGATGCTTGTGTGTCTGTTAATAAGTTGTAATTTGTTACGTTGAACTTACCCAAAAAAATTTAGCACTTGTTCTGTTGTTCATTGTTTATTGTGTGTAATTAAACGTTTAGTGTGATTAATGTAGAGGACTGCACTGTGTTTAGAATTCTTTGCAACGTGTCTTCGTTTGTGATATTTGCATCTCAGAGATTGTCCGTTTGATGATTTTTTTCCCATTTGATGATTTTTTGCAGATGAATGATACGAGGAAACGTTCACAGACGTTGGGATCACAGTTCAAGAAATCTTTGGAGTTGCTCATGAAAACACTGAGCAGTTGTCAGCCGTTCTTTGTGCGATGTATTAAACCAAATGAAGTGAAAAGGCCGCTGGTAAGACATTCGATCTTCATCATCAGATGCTCAATTAAATTTTTTTAAATAATAATATTTTGATAATGCATATTTTAGCTATTACTTAAATTATGATTTTAAGTTTTGAGACTTTGATTAATTAATGAAAGAATGAATGCTTAATTAAAATAAAGAACTGCTGCCAGCCCACCCTGCTTGCCTGAGATTACCCTTTTGGAGAGCCAGATAATGGTACCTACTATGTCCTGATGGTAAATTTTCTTCCCTGGCCCTCTCGTCTCCTGAAGGGCCATGATAGCTGCTGCTGCTTGTTTAGCTAAGGCTCTAAATTTGTGTTGACATTTATTTCACACTAGCGGCAATTGCTATTCTAGTCATTCAAAGAGAAATTTTAATAGGTACCCAAGGTGGACAAGACCAAAGAACAGCATTTCCCAATACTAGGGTCACTTATTATAACGGATTACATGATTTCCAACAATTGCACACTGGTTTTGTCAAATTTGTAAGTGCAGGGTTGTATGAAATATTTTAAAGCAAAAAATAGCTGATTGTACCCAGCATAAAGCTCAGTAAGTTGTTAAATATGATTTATAGCCAGTTCTGATACTCTGCTTGCATTTTACTGGAATCTTTTCTTACAAATTTCTCTGCGTTAGAAGCTGTTTAAAAAACAGTATTTAAATTTTTTCGGGCATGTCGTGACTTTATTGTTTGTTGCAGGTGTTTGATCGCGTCCTGACTGTGCGGCAGCTGCGCTACTCCGGAATGATGGAAACCATCCGCATCCGACGTGCAGGATATCCGATCCGGCACTTGTTTGCGGAATTCGTTGATCGCTATCGAATCCTAGCGAGTGGAATCGGTCCGTCGTTCAAGGAGGATTGCAAGGCAGCGTCAACTAAGATCTGCAAAGCGGTTCTTGGTGACGCTGATTTCCAGCTGGGAAAAACAAAAGTCTTTCTGAAGGTAACTTCAATTGTCTTGACTCTTGTGCTATGACTCTTGCGCTCCTGATTTTTTTTAACGTCAATAGAAAAAGGCTGACCCATTTCAGGATCTAATCACAAGGTCCAGTTGATGAAATTTTTTTCGATGGTGTTGGAGGAGTACCTGGAAAAGTAGTTTGAGGTGACAAGTGATACATCATGCACTGATGATGATGTAATGATTACGATGATGATGATAATAACGATGATGATGACGATGACAACCATGATAACGATGATTATGATGATGATGATGATGAATGACAGCAATGGTGGTGGCGACGACAATGATGATAACGATGACAACAATGATAACGATGATGATGATAACGATGATGATGAATGACAGCAATGGCGGTGGCGACGACAATGATAACGATGATGATGATAACGATAACGATGATAATGATGATGATGTATGACAGCGATGGCGGTGGCAGCGACGATAACGAATATGATTTGCTGATTGATTTCAGGATGCTCAAGATGCCTTCATAGAACAAGAACGGGATCGAGTATTGAGCCAGAAGTTGATAACGTTGCAAAAGGCGATTCGTGGTTGGCACGACCGTAAGAAATTCCGAATGATGCGGACGAGTTGCGTCTTCCTTCAGAAATACGTTCGTGCGTTTGTCGCAAAGAGACGATACGAACAGGTTTGCAGTTCTTTTTTTACAGTGCTTTTTTTAACCCTTTTTTTGCCTCAGAAAGGAACTGAATTGTTTATTGCATATACATCTATTTGTTGAAATTGGTGATTTGGCGCATTTACAAATACACTTAAATGCAATCTAGTACCTTGGTGCCTTTAGATTTTGTCAGTTTTGCTGATTTGAGAATTAGTTACCAGTTGTTTCATTATAGGGATCGTTAATTAATTGACATTTCAATTGTTTATATGTACCCGAAAACTCATACAGCCTTTCCTTAGCCTTTCTTTGAACCTTTTAAACTTTTCAACAAACACTTAAAACCGTTGTGTTTAATTGTAGGTTTTTGACTCCAGTTCAGTTGTGTCTCTCCTTAACTTCAGTTGAAGTCCTGCTATTTAAATTTTCAATTCTTGGTACTATTACAAAAAAGTTTTGTAGTAGAGTTTACGAATTTGACTAATGTGAGAAATTATTTTGATATCAGATGAAAATGGGCTATATGAGACTCCAAGCGGTCTTCCGTTCCCGAACTCTGACACAGCACTTCAGCGTTCTCCGTACTCACATGGTTGGCTTCCAGGTGAGTAAATGCCTTTCTTGATATTTACGTTCTTTCATCTTAATTTAACTGAGGCGGATTGGAAAAACAAGCATCTTATTATTTTGTGTGTGTTGTTTTGCGAAGTGGTAAACATTTAAATTGTCAGTACAATCTTGAACTCTCAATCAATCAATAAATCAATATCTTGTCTATTCATAGATTCAGATGCGAATTTATTGTGCCAGATGAAATTTACGTTTTTTTTGCTTCAAAGTACAAATTCAAAGGAATTCCTGTTTGTTTGTTTGTATGTGCACTTGTTATTGCGCCCTTCAAGCTTTCTACTCAGAAGCGCTCCAGATTACAGCGTGGACACTGCATCAGAGTTTCACGCCGAGGCGCTGAGCAATTAATTGTGAGTGAAGAACTTGCCCAATGTCCCTACGCGGCAACTTCAGGTGGATTAAAACCTGCAACTCTCAAGCTACAAGGCAACGAACATACCCACTGCGCCGCACTGTTTGGTTTTTCCTATGCTCTGTGTTTAAAAAAAATTCTGGTGCTATTGTAGTGAATTGCTGACAAGCGTTGTGTTTGCTTTTCATTTGACGTGTAGCGGTACTGTCGCGGTTTCCTGTTCAGTCACAAGTACCCGCAGAAATTCCAGAGTATCGTGGTAATTCAGGCGGCCATTCGAAGGATCATTGCACAGAAGCAATTCAACAGGATGAAGTTTGGGGTAATTTTAACAATTTTAATATTTTATTTTATACTATTTATTTTAAAAGTCATGAAAATTGTTTTCATGTCTTTCTAGGTCATATGTGAAAATCAGCTGTGGTAGCAATCATGATGTGATTTGGAGCATTATGTGGTAGAAAGCTGAGTTTCAGGCAATCATTGTGGGTTCATTTCTACTCAATGGACTTTTTGTACTGACCTCTGAATGACCTTAGATGAGGTATTCATGCTCAATTGTGCAATAAATTGATAAAAACTAGTGAAATCATGTGCTGTCAATGTGCAGCAGTGTTTTTTAATGATTCATATTTATGTGCCACTTTGTACATAATAAATGTTTTTTAATTAGTGATTACGATAATTACTCTACTGTTAAATCTTATGTTCAAGTGCTGGTTTCATTCATATCAAATTACTAGTAAATAAATTCGTGCCAACATATGAAATATGTTAGGTTATGTGAAATATGTTAGGCTTATGTGAAATATGTTAGGATCATGTGAAATATGTTATAATGTTCTTTTCTATCTTTTTCCAGCACAAGAAGCGACTGGAGGCAGAACAGATGCTGAAGGTTGAGGAAGCCAAGTTCATTAAGAGTATGGGTAAAGAAAACGGGAAGATGGAAGCGCAAAGACTCTACAGGGTAAGCAACCTCGTCAGATTACGCTTACTGTAGTTGTTTCTAAAAATATGTTAGGAGTAACGTTGTAGGTAGCTTTTTGAGTCCACCTTTTGTCATAGTCGCAAGAATGCTGGCCTAATAAGTGGCAGGACCGCATTGTATTGCAGGCGTTGGACATTCTTTTTAGCCACAACAACGCGTGGCTGGGTACAGCTAGTAATTATATATATTTTTTGTGTATGTATATATGTATATTGATTTGTTACAAAGGAACGCTTGGCTCGTATCGACCAAGAAGTCGCTGAGGAAGACATTCGTCTGCACGCGGAATTCCTCAGCAAGAAAAGCAGAATTGATAATGCAGAGAAGAAACGAGCGGATCCAGTCAACGATTCGGAGATGGTCGATGATTTGTTTGGAAACTTGGATGCGTCGAGTGATTCGTTTGAAGGAATGGGTCCACAAGCTTTCCAGGTTATTATTATTTCGATATTTTTGATTGCTCAGATTAATGTGGTTTCTAATTTAAGATTAAGGAAGTCTAGGTGAACTTTGAGATACACAGATATGTAGAGTTGCACACATAGATACATAGAGTTACACACAGATATGTAGAGTTACGCACATAGATACATAGAGTTACACACAGTTATGTAGAGTTACGCACATAGATACATAAAGTTACACACATAGATACATAGAGCAGATATGAACTGATATGCAGATACATGTTGCTCTGTCTTATTTCTTTCTTCTGAACTTAGCCAATTTTTAGGGTTGTATGTTTCTTATGTAGATTTATGTATTTCTGATACATGTTCTAATTTAGTTATTATGTGATATATATGAATCTACACTGTGTCCGGTTAAAAAGTAGCCCTCACAAAAAAGTGTCATAACTCGGTAAAAACTGTTAAGATTTGTCTGAAATTTTAAACACAGCAACAGTGACCATATTTACACGAGATTCCAAAGTCGTTTGCAAATATTCTCGAGTTTGTCAAATTTATGAGCGTTTGCGTGGGAGCACCGAAAAATTGAACTTTCCAACATGGAAAACCTGAAAGGAGGTGAAATTCAGCTATACTTGGTGCTCAAAATGTTCTCCTTGTTCACGAACACACGACCGTAGACATAGATTAATAGCTGTCCCGGGAGACACTCGGCTTCATATCCTGCAGCTGTGGCCGTCCAGCAGTCCAGACTTTGATCCGGAGTACATGAACTGGAGGAGCGCGTTTTTCATTCACGCGTATTCATGACATCGATGACTGTAAGGCACGGGGCGCGTCTATTTGAAGAGTGGCAGCTGTTTGAACAAGTGATCATCGACCTGACCATCAAACAGTAGCCTCTACGTCTACGGCCGTGTGTCCGTCAACGAGGAGGACATTTTGAGCACCATATATAGTTGAATTTCACTTCATTTCAGGTTTTCCATGTTGGAAAGTTCAATTTTTTGGTGTTCAAACGCTCATAAATTTGACAAACACGCGAATATAAATTGCAAACCACTTTGGAATCTCGTGTAAATATGGTCACTGTTGCTGTGTTTAAAATTTCAGACAAATCCTAAAGGTTTTGACCGAGTTATCACACTTTTCTGCGAGGGCTACTTTTTAACTGGACACAGTGTATATCTGAAGCATAACTTCTAAACTGGGCAAATAGTTTAGAAGAAGATACTTAAATAGCAGTTGCACTTTTATCACCTTTAATTAAATAACTACCGGTATCTGTTTCTGCAGTGTTAACTAAAGATGAAAATGAGCAGAAGTATTATTACAAAACTGTTCCTACTAGTTCATTACAACACCAGGTGTGTCAATGATGCCCTGGATTAATTTCTTTGTCTATTTGATTTGTTTATTTATTGCGCACGCACACACACACACACACATACACGCACACACACACACACACACACACAAGTCAAACAGAATAAACATGACTCAATAAACAGAGTGCAAAAGGAATCAGCAAAGGCAAATGCCTTATACAACCCTGACCCCTAGCTCCATGACTATTTATATAGTGCAAGTTAGTATTAATACTTAATTAATTAATTAGAACATGACTGAAAGTAACAGGGATAAACATGCAATGCAATAATAGTAATAAAATTAATAATAATAAAGATAAGAATAATTATATTATTAATTATATTATATTATTCTATCATACACAAGACAATTAAATATGTTTTTAGGATCTGGAGGAACGACGTCGTAACGCGATGCAGGAGGAAGACATTGACGTCGATGGAATGCATCTTCCACTTCCAGACGACGACGATGATATCCTCGAATATAAGTTCGCCAAGTTCGCTCAGACTCACTTCCAAAGCAACGATCCTGCGGTGCACAGCAGACGTGCACTCAAGACTCCACTCCTACCGCTGAAGAATGAAGGCGATCAACTGGTGAGACTTACTCCAATCTTTCTTCTAGCGAACTGAATTGTTTCTATTTTTGTATTGTATTGTATTAAAACATTTATAAAGCGCCTCTGAACGGTTCACCATAGTGCGCAAGGCCACGTGAGAAGAAATAAGTTTTGAGGAAAGAAAATGAGGAGGATGGATTACCAGTTATAAGTTGAGACCGAGTAGATGGAGACAGAGTATTCCAAAGAGAGGGGCCAATTGATGTAAAGGATCGGGACTGACTATTTTATTTTGAGCTTGTGTAGAAATCTCGATTGGGTCTTGCTCCGAAGTAGCTTTTGTGATCTTATGCTTGCCCCTCTCTGCCTCTTCCTCTTAGGTCTTGTTATTAGCTTGGCCTCTTTGTTCCCACAGACCTATTAAGCAGTACCTAAGTGTTATTATAGTAAAGCTTTTGTAATGGTTCTTTTTACATTGCAACGCATTCAAGTTTGATAATGACCTAGTAGAAATTTCTGAAGTTTACATTGAAGTTGGGCAGCATGAAACACTAACGAGTAACGACGATTGACAAACATAAAAAGATTCATTGTAATTGGATCACTAAATTTTTATGTTATGTGGATGTGTTAGGTAGATGTCAAATTGAAATTGTTGAAACAAGACTCGATTTGATTAGTGTATTTTCTAAACGTTTATTGTTCAACATAGTATTTTTTGTTTTTTGTCTTTTTAGGCTGCTCTGGCAGTGTGGATCACTATTCTGCGATTCATGGGCGACCTTCCAGAGCCGAAGTATCCTGTATCGTCAAATGAGATGAAGGTAAAGTATAGACTAGCATGACTAGCATAGCAGTTTTGTTTAGATATCAATGATAGTATATGTTTGTTTGAGCTGCAGCTGTCTAAAAAGAGTTCAGTCTGTGTAATATTGTTGATCTGCTGATGTGTTATTATTGCTGTAATTTGAGTTTATGGCTTGCAACATTATTTCTATATGTAGTGTCTGCGTAATTGAGTGTTTCTGAAAGTCAACATCCAAATAACATGTCTTTTGAAACTGGAATATAAATATTGGATGTAAGGTAGTATATTGGTAACTCTATAGATTTCGGATGAGTGAATACTGAACAGTGCATCTGTATTGCAGGATACTACACCAGTGATGACAAAGATCTACTCGACTCTTGGTCGAAAGTACAGTCAGAAGGACTTGGAGGAAGCCCAGAGGCTTGGAGAAGACATTGTAATATGCTTAAAATTTTCAAACTTTATTGAGATGTTACAATTTTTTTAATCTTGCCCCTATTTTGAAAATGTGTGAATTTTAGGTAGGTAATAATTCATTTAGCTGATGATAGTCCTCCAATCCTTCTGTATGCTAGTCCATTATCTCACAACTTTTTTATGCTATTTGAGGCTGTCTGTGCTTGTTTGACCATGTGGTTACTATATATGCTACGTATAAGCCTTGTCACTGCTGTCCATCCATTTTAAATTCGTAGTTTATTTTCTTGCCTTCTATGTATAGCCATTGCCATATTATGAAGTAATGGAACCGAAATAATTGATAATTATTTAGGCCAAGAGAAGTCAAGGTGATAAATCATAATGCCTAGCAATTAACCTTTATGAATAATTACCATAATTCTTAACGACCATGTTAATATCGTTCTTTTCTTCTGTGATTCATACAGTTGTTGCCCAACACAAACATCTAATCAGTGCTAAAGGTGTAAAAAAGAAAGTGCCTGGACGCCCTTTACCTTTCCAAAAGAAGTGCCAGGATGCCCCTTATATTTTCAGGTGTGCTGGCCAAATAAGTGGCAGGACGGCATAGAGATTTGAAAATAAGTGCCAGGTCGCTGTCCATGACCGTCATGCCACACTTTAAGCTCTGCATCTAATAATATAGATGCATATTTTTTTTTATTAGGAGCGAGAACCAACGCCAACCATAAAAGAAAACAAACCAAGCGTACGAAAGAAATTGGTTTCGCTAACTTTGAAGAAGAAATCAAAGATCACAGAACAAGTTACAACGAAACTGAAAGACGGCGAATATACAAGCAGCAGCAATGCTCTTCTCGATGAGAGAGTGACGTCAAATCTTGAGAAACTGCACTTCATCATCGGCCATGGAATTCTACGACCTGATATTAGGTGATTTTACAGTCAGATGAGTTCTGTCTATCGTAGTGATAATTTTTTTGTTCTTTGTCACTTTAACATTGTTTCGGCAGCATTGGACGGTTTTTGTGAAGTACTTTAATGGTGACTTAATAACTGACCTACTATGTACACTGTACAGTTGCACACTTTCAGGGTGTCATGTCTTATGACAGAGTGGTTATAGACAACTGTTATCTAGACAACAATATTAGGAAAGCATTTATGGGAGGCATATGCTGTTCTGCTGATTTTTGTTGTTGTTCTACAATGTCTGAACACCAGAGAGTGACTCTTCTGTAGCCAGCATAATTAGGAATTTACATACTTACTTATTAATAGCTTAACTAAAATTGTTGATGCAACCAGAATTTTATAAATGATGATTTTTTTTGTATAAGATGATGATACATTTTGTACTTGATATTGTCTTTCTATTTTCTAAAGAGATGAGATCTACTGTCAGATCTGCAAACAGTTGACGAATAATCCAAACAAGAGTAGTCATGCACGCGGTTGGATTCTTCTATCGCTCTGTGTTGGTTGCTTTGCTCCTTCTGAGAAGGTTAGTACCATAAAGAATGTATTAGCAATCGTAATAAACTCTAATCTTCTAAGGTGCTGCTAAGCTCAGGGCACTAGCTTTATTCATAAGCACTGCATTGAATCAGAGTGTTGTTCAAAGAAGGGTAGCCAGAAGGAGGTCCGAGTCCAATTGATAGGGTTGAAGGAGCTAATTAGCTTTTATATTAAGGTGGGTGTTGTTTAAATCGAGAAATGAATGTATTGTATCATCACCTAGAAATAAACCTGCTTCTATGCAGTGACAAAATATAAACACTGTAAGCCTTAAAGCCATAGAAATTCGAAACCAGCTTTCGATGTGTCTTTTCGCATGCAGTTACGCTTTGCGTCAGTAAATCGCTTTGAATTGAACTAAATTAAATACTTTTCCACATTTTATACCGCATCAACCCCATGTTTTCTTTTGCAGTTTGTGAAGTATCTGCGCTGCTTCATAAAAGAAGGTCCAGTGGGTTATGCACCGTACTGCGAGGAACGACTAAGAAGGACCTTTGCAAATGGTCCTCGTAACCAGCCGCCCAGTTGGCTCGAGCTGCAGGCAACGAAATCTAAGAAGCCTCTGATGTTACCGATAACGTTCATGGATGGAAATACGAAGACTCTGTTGGCTGATTCGGCGACCACGGCTCGTGAGTTGTGTCAGCAGCTGGCTGAAAAGATTGGATTGGTCGATCAGTTTGGATTCTCGCTTTACATTGCGCTGTTCGACAAGGTGGGTAAACATTTGAGTCATGACTCATAAAGTTATCAATTTCTTTTAATTCTTTTCTAGCCTATAATTTTTTTTTAAATTTTGCTTTTTGATTTTTGCCTTAAATTGCTTTGTTTGACAAGTATAAGACTTGGTAGGCAAGTTTAGTGGTAACTCATTAGTCATTAAATGGCAAATTCTTTTCTGGTTCGATTCCAGATCTATTAGAATTTTGCATTTTTATTACTTTTAAAATTTCTTTCTTGGCAAGCAAGCAATTGTAGATTTGTAAGAGTCGTAATATAGACAGTAAAAATATTGTGAATTTGTTCCAAAATATATAAAGCTTTCAACTTCAGCAGTATTAATTGCTGTTTCAGTCACCAGTTACTGATAACGTTCTATATGCAGATCTATTTGTTTGCCTGTGTATGCATGCATTTAATGCAACTTGGGTCTATATTTCTCATTAAAACATGTAATAAAAGAGAGTTACATTATCCCTATTATGTTTGTTGTCCTATTGAAATATAATTTTCATGATAAACTTGTTATATCACTGATGACATGGTTGGTGAAACTCTTGCTGACCTGGTGTTGTTTCCAGGTGTCATCCTTGGGTAGCGGAGGAGATCACGTTATGGATGCCATCTCACAGTGTGAACAGTACGCAAAGGAGAATGGAGCGCAGGAACGCAACGCTCCATGGAGACTGTTCTTCCGAAAGGAGATCTTTGCTCCGTGGCACGAGCCGTCGGTTGACAGCGTCGCTACCAACCTCATCTATCAGCAGGTTGTCAGAGGAGTGAAGTTTGGTGAATACAGGTGTGACAAGGTGAGTGCATTTGTCTCTGATTATTTTCTTACTGTATGTAAAACCTCTTGCTAGACAGTTAATCAAATCAGAACGTGATGTCCAAATGTCTGTTTAGGAGCTCTGCCAAGTTCCACAATAACATCTTGTGATGTATAAGTTGCCACTTTGGGCATGTAATGGCTCAGAAGGGAGAGATTGGAACTTTCCTCTTAGAGATATTGGAACTTTCCTCTTTTTTGGTGTCTGAATGCATACTTATTTCATTTGTACAGCTAAGTCTAATTCTCAAGGATTTAATTGTGTAATTCTACATATATTTTATCGGGTATCACTTATTTATTTGTCTAATTCTACAGATATTGGTAGTCTGATGGCTTTCTTGAACCTAGTTCTTGGCCACAAAGTAAGAACAATTGTTCTGGTTTGGTTGTCTTACTTCGACTGTTGTGTTGCAACTTGCAGTCAGCGGCAATTGAAATTACTTGCTATGCATTGCTTCTGATGCAGCTGACAATGTCTGTCTATTTGTTAGGATGAGGATCTGGCAATGATCGCTGCACAGCAGTACTACATCGACTTTGGTCCGGACATTTCAAACGAGCGACTTCAGACACTTGTGCCTTCATACATACCAGACACTTTCCTTTCGTCGCGTTCCATGAACTACTGGCTACAGGGAATTTCAACCGCTTTCAAGAAGAGCTACTTCGTTCGCGACCGCGTTCCGCCGAATCGAATCAAAGAAGATATCGTCAACTACGCCAAGTTCAAATGGCCGCTGCTCTTCTCGAGATTCTACGAAGCGTACAAGTTTGCCGGACCAAGTTTGCCGAAGAACGATGTCATCATAGCAGTCAACTGGACCGGGGTCTATGTGGTAGATGATCAGGAACAAGTGTTGCTGGAACTTTCGTTCCCGGAGATAACGGCCGTTTCAAGCAGCAGGTTTGTTGGTCAGCTTCTTGTGTGTTATTTTCGTTCATTTCATTCAGAGGACTTGTTTTGGGCTTCTCTAAGATATGCTCTGAGGTGCTTCCTAAGGAGCAGTTTCTGATGCATGTAAATGGTGTAGACAGAGTCTAAAGGTAAAAGAAATGTTGACTGATAAGGTGCGACATTGTATTTTGGAAGTACCGCAAAGGGAACAGCATCTTTCCTTCTCGTTCATGCTGGGTGGTAGAATGAAAGTGTACTCATACTTTTTTAACCATGGTTCTTGGATATTCATTCATTCATTTCGAGAACTTATATAGCACCTCTTCAAGAAACCCACTCAGAGGTGCTACCAGCCACAGCTAAAAAAATATGTACTTATGGATATTTGTTTATGGATATTTATTTACGAATATGTAATGTATTTATGAATTGAAAGATTGGTTCTGCCAGTCTTTGTTGTCTTTCAGGTCTAAACTAAACACTTTCGTCTTTCAAATTGTTTACCTGCTGTAAACTGATACTCTTTCTTTTCCCAACCAACTGATTTTGACCTTGTATATGTAGCTACAGCATTTCCATTGTCAATTATTATTAATTATTTATTCAAACTAACTATTAATTAAGGTGTGTATGGGATACTTTAGACTGCCAACTTTGAACACAAAATGCTATGAATTACATTTTCTCTGAGTTTGACCTCCTGACTAGTGACTCAAAAACCCAATCGCCCATTTTATCCTCAATTGGTAGCAAAAATGCATCAGTGGACCTTGATAATGGCAGCAAATATGCTCGCGTTCTTTGCTTTTCCGTTATGTTACGATTCTTGATTGCAAATTCAATTGAGTTTTTAGGGACCACTGATTGAGGCCTTATGCATGACTGTAGCAGTGCTATGTTAGTTGTTAGATTAGAATAGAGGTTGATTAATTAATGTCATGACTATTTGATTGATGGTTATTCAATGAACATCTATCTATCATTTTGCTTTTGCATTTTGTTTGTTTTTAGAACGGGAAAGATGCACGGTCAGAGCTTCACGTTAGCGACAGTCAAAGGCGACGAATTCACGTTCACATCTCCAAACGCGGAAGACATACGAGACTTGGTGGTCACGTTCCTCGATGGATTGAGAAAGAGATCGAAATATGTGATCGCGCTACAGGATTACAAACCACCAAGTAAGTCATCGTTAAGTGCCTCAGTATGTTTATAATGACGTGTGTACATAGCATACTCGAACAAATCATAGAAGAGAAATAACATACCAAAGCAATGAGACAGGTGGATTTCTGTTAACCCTTTACCTGTTTGCCTCGAGAATATCCGCTGAAAACACGGGCTTAATGGGAAAAATGGACGGGTAAAGGGTTAAGAAGATGTCTTCTGATCGATTGATAAAATTATTAATTGAAGCCAAATAAAGGAATGAGTAGAAGTGGGAAGATGGTAGCATAATTTGTATGTGATTTTATGCTCGATGTGAATCAGTTATCGTTGCAGAAAATTTTTATGTGTTTGGCCCCAATTTGAAGCGGAACTGGTAAAGAAAATTTAAAACTTTCTGGTCAATCATGATTTTTATTTAATTCTTTAAACTCAAGAACGTTTAGGTATTTTGAATTTATTTGTTCTCGTTACAGTATCTTTTGGTGCTTTGCTTGTTTGTGTTAGGTGACAGCACTGCTTCAACCATCCTCACCTTCCAGAAGGGTGATCTACTGATACTCCAGGGTCAAGAAACAGGTCAACTGGTTATGAGCAATGGATGGTGTCAAGGCGAATGCGTTCGAACGAAGAAAATTGGGGCTTTCCCTGCTGAGTGTGTCTATATCTTGCCGACAATCACTAAACCACCGCCTGACATACTCGTATGTTCCATATAGATCATGTTTTATTCAATTTCTAAGCACATTTAGGTTTAAATCACTGAGTCTGATTCTAGTTGAGGTCTATTGAATGCAAAACCTGTTTCAGCTCATTTACTTGACCACGATTTGCGGAAGTTCTTCAACTTTGCATCGTTGGTATACGCAGATTTTTACAGATCTATGTTATTAAAAATTGTGACATTGCACCTATGGTATACAGCACTGCCTACTTAACTAAGGAGGTCTAGTTGGGGGGGGGATAATTATAAACACTTATATTTCGCAGAATACATAATTATAAATTGTGAGTTATCTAAGAGTATTTAAAATCTTTTAAGACTTAGATGCTTATTAGCACCTGCTGATCATGACCATGTTTCTAGTTTTATCGTAGCGTGCGACTACCAAAATTATTGTGGCCATAGTCAGAGATTTATGTAGCACTGTTTCAAGAGAATCTCTTCAGAGTTTACATGAATCTGGCAGCACACAACCAAGGTCTCAGCTTTTCTTCTTCATTTTTTTTTCCGTTGAGGTTGCAGATGGTGTTTATTTTTGTTGTTGCAGACGCTGTTTGAGATGCAGTCGAATGGTGACCAGTCACAGAGAATCATCGCCGCTGCACAAGCTCAGGTTGAAACTCAAGGAGGCGACCAGAAGCTGTACACACTTGAAGGATACTCCTACGATCATTTCAGGTACGGTACATGGGACAAGCGAAGATGGTTTGGATGGTGGCAACAGTTTGACGTGATGCTTTGAATTAAGGGTTTTGTATTGTTCAATCTTGTTTCATGGATTTTAACATTTGTTCCATATATATTTTGATTTATATTGAAGATATTAGTAAGCAAGTAAGTGAGTATATTTTTGTTCCTATATCAACTGCAGATCTGTGCTTTAATGTAGATCTTGTTGACGTAATAGGATTTTTCATAATGATGCCTGATGCACGACTTCTGAATGTTTCTTGACTTCCGAATGTTTCTCGACTTCCGAATGTTTCTCGACTTCCGAATGTTTCTCGACTTCTCAATGTTTCTCGACTTCCGAATGTTTCTCGACTTCTCAATGTTTCTCGACTTCTCAATGTTTCTCGACTTCTGAATGTTTCTCGACTTCTCAATGTTTTTCGACTTCCGAGTGTTTCTCAACTTCTCAATGTTTCTCGACTTCTCAATGTTTCTCGACTTCTCATTCAATGTTTTTCGACTTCCGAGCGTTTCTCAACTTCTCAATGTTTCTCGACTTCTCAATGTTTCTCGACTTCTCATTCAATGTTTTTCGACTTCCGAGCGTTTCTCAACTTCTCAATGTTTCTCGACTTCTCAATGTTTCTCGACTTCTCAATGTTTCTCGACTTCTCAATGTTTCTCGACATCTCAATGTTTCTCAACTTCCGAACGGTTCTCGACTTCTCAATGTTTCTCGACTTCTCAATGTTTCTCGACTTCCGAATGTTTCTCGACTTCTCAATGTTTCTTGACTTCTCAATATTTCTCGACTTCCGAACGTTTCTCGACTTCTGAATGTTTCCCGACTTCCGAATGTTTCTCAATTTCCGAATGTTTCTCGACTTCTCAATGTTTCTCGACTTGCAAATGCATCTCGACTTCCGAACATTTCTCGACTTCTCAACATTTCTACATGATTTAACAGGCAGCCACCGAAGAAGTCTCTGGGCAAGACGATTGCGACGATGAGACGACGTGCGGAGGAAGCGCTGTGGCGATATTCTAGTCAGCCATTGAAACAACCACTTCTCAAGAAGTTGATCGGAAAAGAAGACCTGTCGCAAGAGGCGTGCGTCTGCTTCCTGGATATCCTTTCACACAAATCTATGCGTTTTTTCTCTCGATTATTTGTGTTTCTCTTTTTTTAAATACAACTCTAATTCCCACTTTACAGTTAGAAATACATGTCTTAGAGCTATTAATTTCTTTGAATTTGTCACTCCTCTCACAGCTATTCTGTGACTTGCTTTTAATTTCACTCTGCATGTGTTTAATTCTGAAAAGGCTTCTTAAAAACGTGTTGAAAAAGCATTAAGAAGGCTTAAATCGTAAATCGCATTTGATGTTTGCAGTTACATTCATGCTTGCAACTTTATCATAATCTTGAGAAGTATCTTTGCATCTCAGGTCTGAAGTGTAACTGAATTTGTATGAAATTCACTCGCCACAAAAAATTATAAGATTGGTTCATAGTGTGCAAAACCAGACTTGGCAAAACTTGCTGTGTGTAGGACATGTTGCATCATAGCATTTTGTCCTCATGCTTCTGTTGGGGAGTGACAATAAGTTTGCAGCCACATTCATAATTAGACTTTAACACTTTGACTGCGAGAGTACATGAAAAGCAACTGAGAAACCAATGCTAGTAATCGTTATAAAACTGAACTGAACTTATGAAAAATTTCTGGTACATTCCTTAACATTTGTTTACCTATCATGAAATACATGGGCGATTATCCATCAAAGCAAGTGGTTCCTGCAAGTGAATTATCTGATCAGATATTTGAACCAGCTCTGAAGGAAGTAAGAACATGTTGTGCTCGATATCTTTTATAATTTATATGTGTAGAACACTGTAGAAGTAATAAATATTCAGGATTTTGTTGTTTTTGACTCCTGAAGATTGTTTAGAATTATAGTTTTTAGTTGTTTTTTATTTAATTTTAATTTTTGTAGTTGTTTTGTGTGTTTAGCATTTTTATATATATCCAGATATAATTAATTAAATGCTGATATATTTTTAAACTGATCATTTGCAAGACACATGTAACTTAAAAATGAAAGTATTTATCAGCACGCAATTCTTAACCAAAATTGGCGTGTAATATATATGAGTTGTAAGAATTACTTGCGAAAGTTATTTTGCTTTAGAGTTTAATTGAAAATGTTGCAGGACATCTTGAGGGATGAAATCTACTGTCAAATACTGAAACAGATGACAGCCAACAGAAATCTGTATGTGTTTCTTTTCTGAGTACTTAGACTGCTTCCATTTGTTAACTTTTGTTAGATGTTTGGTCCTTTAGATTGCAGTCATGCTGTTGTGATAATGTCAGTTGAAGTTAGAGTAATTTTGTCATCATAATTTGCAACACCATTCCAGGTGACGTGGGTCCTATCGAATTTAGTTCTGCTGCTGAACTTAATTTCATTGATTACATTTATCATCTATATAAATAAAAATGAAACTTTCCAATAGTTTATCACGCAATCACGCCGAAACTCACGCACCGATTTTTGTGAAAATTTACCAAAACCTTCCATTCTATGTCTTAGGATTTCTTTTCCACGAAAAAACGCAACCTTTTCCACAAAAAGTGAACTTTGCAATCCGTTCGTCCGCCATTTGCAACTTAAACCAAACCACGCGCTTGCAAAATTTCAGAATTGTCTTCACCTGTAAAACACAGTGACGATACATCAAGGAGGTTGCGTCCCGTGACGTCATAAGCGAGTCGAATATTACGAAAGCGGCCTTATAACATTCTTGGGCTATATCCGCTGTCAGTAAAGGACGGTGTGAGGGAGGGGGACGGAGGGGGAGGGGAAGGGGAGGGGGAAGGGGAGGGGAGGGGAGGAGGAAAGGGAGGGGGAGGGGAGGGGAGGGGGAGGAGGAGGGGGAGGGGGAGGGGAGGAGCAGGGGGAGGGGAGGGGGGAGGGGAGGGGGGGGGGGGAGGGGAGGTCTTTTCTGCCACAGCAACGCGTGGCTGGGTACAGCTAGTTTTATATATAATGCTATTCTTTTGTATGGTTTCGTAAGACAGCATTGTGAGCTTTTGTAAATATATTATGAGCTTTTGTATATAGTAGTCGAGTTTAAACCCTACAGAAGTTTACATGGTTGCTAATATTTGGAATACATGTGCTTGATGGACTATGGGTTCTGTGAAGTAGCAATACTGTTTAGATATGTATTCCTGGTCAGTTTTACTGAGTCATTAGCATTATTCTTATTTCTTGACGTCAGAAATAGTTGCATTAAAGTTGTGATGATCTGCCTTCAAACATGGTTTCTGTTTCTTGAAACCAGTTGTAATTTCTGTATGAAAGTGTTCCACAAATGAGAAAACTTGTGCAACAGTATTCACTTAAATTCATTTTGAATGTGTAAAGCAGTCTTTTTTATCGTCTTTACGCAGAGAGAGCATGGACCGTGGATGGGAACTTCTGTGGTTGGCGACCGGATGCTTTGCTCCAAGCACAAATCTGCTCAAAGAGGTGACGCAGTTCCTTCAATCACGAAGCAACAGCACTACAGCCGCGGACTGCCTCAGCCGATTGCAGAAGACACTTAGGTTAATATACATATAAATAATATATATTTTATATATATATAATTCATTCATTCAATTTTATTGTAACCATCAACCATAAACAATAGTCAATTAGTCATAGTATAAGATGCTTCACATAATCGGATGGCAACAAGGAAGGCCATAATGGATGAATATCCCGCTAACAGGGACACCTATTTACATGTGCAGTTTTAACTGATGGCTAAACGGTTGATATCATGAATTGAACAGTAGGCTAAAAAAGAAGTGAATAATATATAATATATATATCTATATAAATAAAAATGAAACTTTCCAATAGTTTGTGTAAAGTGTTCTCGAAATGTACCGCACAGATTGTTTTGAAAATTTAACAAAACCTTCCATTCCTATACGAGAGTGTCCATTTTTCTTTTTATCCGAAAAAACGCAATATTTTCCACAAAAAGTGAAGTTTGCATTCCGCTCGACCGCCATTTGCAATTTCAAAACCGCACGTTGCCAGATTTCAGAAACGCCTTGACAGTGACTGCGACCATGCAGACGAAACATGAATGAGGTCGCGTGCCGTGACGTCATAAGCGATTCGCATAATTATTTTGCGGCCTTTCAACATTCTTGGTTGAGGGAGGAAAGGAACGGAGGAAGCAGGACGGAGGGGAAGGGGGAGGGGGAGGGGGAGAGTCTTTTCTGCCACAGCAACGCGTGGCCGGGTACAGCTAGTATATATATATATATATATATATATATATATATATATATATATATATATATATATATGATGTAGTCAGTACTTAGTTACTATGCTCTGCATGCATGCAAAGACGTCATTCACGCTGTTCTTTGCTGTGAAGATTTAATAAAAAAATTACCATTTTTGACTTTTTACCAGCATTTGCTTTTAGTGCAAAATGATTGCTTAATTATTTTCCACTTAAAACATTTCACGTTGTCATTCTTCACCATATTGATTTCTCCGGAAACGAGCCACTTGACATCACGAAATAAGTAAAGAAATTAACAAAACAAGCCGAAAGGAATCAATTAAAACGTTTACCTAATCGATTAATCTTAAAAATCTGTAGCCATAAATGAATTTTTTTTTTTTAATTTATGCAGAAATTGAAACTTTTAACAAATCAGTTAATCGTAAAAATCTGTAGCCGTAAATGAATAACAAATGAATTTTGTTGCATGCAGAAATGGCACTCGAAAATATCCACCACATCAGGTTGAGGTGGAAGCCATCCGCAACAAGATGACGCAGATATTGCACAAGGTCTACTTCCCGGACGACACGAATCAGGCGTTCGAAGTTGCGTCGAGCACAAGAGCGAAAGACTTCTGCCAGAACATTTCTGACCGTCTGGAATTGAAGTCTGCCGAGGGATTCAGTCTCTTCGTCAAGATTGCCGATAAAGGTTTTTCAAACAGTTTTTAAGAGTTATATTTGATGCCACCTCCTTTCACTAAGTATTTTTCTATTTATGGTGTTATTACGTTTTGACAGAGCATGCAAGTCGATGGTTAAAATTTCATTGCAGTCGTATTGTAAGGAGCTACAACCCTCTTCATAATCTTAATCGTAAACTTGGAACTTCTATTGCGCCCACAAAAGCGAAGTTGCAGAAACCAGCCTATTCTGGTGGGGCGCGGTGGTCTAGTGGTGGCGTCGTTGCCTTGGAGCCGGAAGGTCCGAGGTTCGAATCCACCCTCAAGCCGCGTAAGGACCTTGGGCAAGTCCTTCACTTACAATTGCTCAGCGCTTCGGCGTGAAACTCCGATGCAGTGTCCGCTCTGCATCGGGAGCGCCTCTGAGTAGAGAGAGCTTGAAGGGGCGCTATAACAAGTGCACATACAAATACAAACACAGGCGAGCGCTCAATCAAAAATAAAAATCAAGAGGCTTAGAGTCAAAATCTGGAGAGTCTGGCAAGAAGGCTGTCAGACATCTACTTAAAGTTAGGCACCTAAAGAGCATGATACATGTCATACATGCATACATCAATTGCTTTATAAGTTCTCAACCAATCAGGGAAATCAGCCATAATATTCGTATGAATTTTAAACAGTGCTCCTTCCTTTATTCTTCGCACTTCCGAAAAAATTCCTTGAGGGTAGTAATATGACTCGTGAATTTGGGGAACTTGCTTTAAAGAAGAGGAATGTCATTTTGAATTTCAGTGATCAGTGTTCCGGAAGGTGATTTCTTCTTTGACTTCGTGCGACATCTCACGGACTGGATAATGAAGGCGCACCAAGGTAACAACGCTCCACTCTCGATGTCCTATCAAGTCTTCTTCATGAAGAAACTTTGGACTCACACCGTGCCTGGAAAAGATGTCAACGCTGACGTTATGTTCCACTACCACCAGGTCTGTTTCTTATTCTAAACTTGTGTGGTAAGCAAAATGTTCTAGAGCGACTGAACCTACCAATGCAAAATGATAAAAATCAACAGGATCTGTAGGTCGTCTTCTTCAAAGAGTTGGCGGATAAATGCCTTTGAACATTGACTGAAATTGTGTACTAGGAACAGGTTGGTGTCAATTTCTAGCTTTTTCTGGGCTTCCTGTTGCACAGGAATTGTCCTGTTTCCTCTATCATCTGTGCTTATGTTCTATTTTCTGTCTCTGATGCAATGTTTAAGTATTCTGTTAATTGATTCTTTTAAAATGGTTCATGTTTGTCCATTTCGTCCATCGTGATTTATTTTTGGGTAATGTTTGTAGTAAACAACAAAAATATGCTTGTTGATTCAAGCCATCTTTGCGGCAGGAGTGTCTCAAAAGATCTTCTAAATTTGTCTTAATTTCATTAATTTTATTATATGTATGGCACCATAATAATCTTCACAACTCTTATATGGCATATGTTGAAGTGGCTGTTCAAAGGTAAAATCTCTTTTTGTTTTGTAGGAGCTTCCAAAGTTGATTCGTGGTTATCATCAGTGTTCGATTGAAGAGGCTGCACAGCTGGCGGCCTGCATTTACCGCGTACGATATGGCAACGATGCAGCTAAACTACAGAATGATCAGTCAGTTTTCTTTCATGCTTTGTAGTTTAAACTGATACTTGTGCGCTCTGTAGTTTAAACTATTAGTGTGCGCATTGAATTTTAAACTGATAAATTGTGCACTTTGTAGTTTACACTGATAAAATATGCGCTTTGTAGTTAAGCTGATAAGTGTACTGTTTTTCATGGTGTTAGAAGACTGTTAAAAATGTAGTTACTAAGTCGAATGAATGTGTTTTTATGTTCATCAATTTATTGCTCTTACTGATTTCCTTGATTTCTGCACACTCTTGAATCTAATTGGTGTGTGGTCAATATGCCTTCGACTGCCATGCTATTAAAACAATAAGAGAAGATCAGAGCAAACAGTACATCAACTATAACATCAATTGTATTGTTCTGCTTCTAGAAATTTGCTGAAGGAGTTGGTGCCTGCGAGTCTGTACGAGCAATTGCACGCTAATGAATGGAGAAAGGTTCATAACTGCAATTCGTCTAAAATCAAATTTCGGTCTTGAGTTTTAATGCACAGTTCATGTTACAGTTTCATCATCTATACATTGGACACTAATGGACAGTGTTTATTGTATTGCACCAAGTTAAGATTTTATGTATTTTAAACTTTGAAAAATTAATTAATTACATTTATTTTCTGCTCTAACATAAAGTGTGATTATAATTACTTGCACTACTAAGAGGGGTTAATTGTGAATTTATTCTCTTAACTAATTACAAAATTATATGAATAGTTGTAACATAAAGTGTGATTATAATTACTGGTATTACTAAGAGTGGTTAATTGTGAATTTATTCTCTTAACTCATTACAAAATTATTTGATTTTTTTAACATGCAAATGCAGTAGAAAATGTGTATTTAATTCAGTTTAGATTATATTTGAAGGCATAAAAACCTTTAAGGTGATTTTACTACCATTAAGGAGTTTTTACTTTGACAGAGAGTTATTTGTTGGCCTTGCATGAAAATAATACTCCCAGTGATTGCAGTGAAGTTGTTTTACTTTGCAGCAAATCGCTGTTTATCATGAATCCGATTATGGACAATCGGACAAAGATGCCAAAATCAAGTTCCTGAAAATCATCTATCAATGGCCAACCTTTGGTTCGGCTTTCTTTGAAGTCAAGGTTCGTATGATAATTAACTTGAACAGTTTGCTCAAATGCTGTCCTTCTCCTTATCAATCCTTTGAATGAACAAAATGTCTGGCTTGTAACACAGTGGTCACAAGCGTCTTTCTCGTATACTTTCATTAACCCTTTACCAACCGATTTCTCATACCATTTACTACACTTTGATCCATAAAGGGTTAAAAGGCAGGACAATTTGTATTCTCTATGTTTGTCAGGGCCATAGAATTAATCTTTAACCTTGCAATATTTCAATATTACTAAGAAAGGTGACTTTGTGTGTTGCTGTTGGACATCTCTAAAAAAATGTTAATGCGTCTAAAATATTTTTTTGTTCTTCGACTTTGAATTTGGATTGCAGTACATTTATGCTTCCATAAAGAGCATTTTGTAAACAAAGGTAGGATAAGGCAAATATACTAGTAGCCATTTGTTTACCAAGTAGCACTTTCTGATTACAGATCTGGTAGTTTGTTTTTGCTATCTGAATTGCTCGAGATATAGCTAACTGACCTGTAGCGGTAATTATTATTTAATATTAAACTTTATATTTTTTAGCAAACAACTGAGGCAAACTTCCCAGAAACTCTGCTGATTGCAATTAACAAACTTGGAGTGAATCTTATTAACCGAGAAACAAAGGTAAGAGACTGTTTCATTCTTTTGAGGGATAGATGAGCTTGCAAAAGTTGCATATGTTCATCAAACATCATTCGTGAAAGGATGTTCCAGAAATTTTTTAATTTGGACTGTATGCAGTAGTCCAAGATCCTTATTGAAAAAAGATAGGATGTGCAGAATATCTTGCCATGTACAACTATATATCATTATTTGGAGCTGTAAATGTTGGACTACACGTGGCCTGGATAAGAACCAAAAAAGAGTGCTGGAAACATGTTGTTGATATGACAGTGCTTCCTAGAGGGTCTTGCCACTGAGTAATATGATGGCAATATGATGATGGTGGATGGTTAGCTAGTCTGTTCCCTGTTCAATTGTTTCCCCATTTTCATGGATTGCTGCATTGGATTTTGACTAGATTTTTGCATGCCTGTTGAAACTTTAGAATTAAAGTTGATGTGATGGTTTATAAAATTGTTCGTAGGAAATACTGGTGACATATCCATTCACAAAGATCTCTAACTGGAGCAGTGGTAACTCATACTTCCACATGACAATAGGCAACCTTGTACGAGGTAGCAAACTCCTCTGCGAAACTCCACTGGTAAGGAATCAATTCGGATTTTGTTTAGTCTTCTGTATTGAAACTTCATGATCTCTTATGGTTTTTCTTCACTGTTTATGCCATTTGGATTTTCTGCAAATACTGTTCTAAACACCACCTTACATGACACTTCAAACAAAGGATTAAGTAATAATGATAATAATAATAATTAATATAATTCTAATTATAATAGTACTAATAATAATAATGAAATTGACAAAAACAGCAATGATAAAATTATTCTTAATGATAATTGTTTATGTAAATAATTTTAATCACTGTGGGTAAATATTTACAGGGCTACAAAATGGACGACCTGTTGACTTCATACATCAGTCTCATGTTGACTACAATGAATAAACAGAAGACTGTACGACGCCATTAAAACAGAATGACTACGATCGAACAGAACATACAACAGTTCGCCACGGCCAGAGGCGGTCGCAGGGTTTATCATCATTCTCTTCCTTAGCAGAATCTCAGCCTTTTCAGCGCATCTGACATTAATTACTCAAAGGGTTTTGTAATTCTATTTGTAAATAAACTGATACTTATTATATACAACATTGTTAGATTTTATATTGGAATCTCTATGTGAGTTGCATACGTACAATTCTCGTCCAGTTTTATAGACGTCTTATTTGCATGAAATGTAATTGTTCAACTCTTGTGATAATAATGAAGATAATTTGTATGGCACCGATAATGTAGAGTGGCAGTTAAATCAAATTTATGTTGATCTTTCAAGGCTTAAGTGATTACACGATAAAAATTGTGTTTGATTATATTGTTCATTTTTACTATGTTATTGAGTTTTTGCCTTTTATTTGAGCTGACTGCTTTTGTAGAACTCTTTTACAAATGGCTGTACGAATACGTTAGCAAAATCCATGCTAGACTTGTAGAATAATGGAGTGCCACTGATATTAATTATGTGAAGACGATACTGTAGTGAAATATAAAAATGTTAATGTTGTTATGTTACATGTGTTAATGTTAACTTTTTCATATGTATGCAAGACTTGTTCATCATAGTGCTTTGTGTTACTTGCTTGAAACTTTTTCATTATATATATAGGCTATATATATATATATATATATATTAATTGTTGATACATTTATCTAATTTATGTATTCGAGTGTATTTAAGGTCTGGGTAACTCAGTGTTGCATGAGGAACAAATCATGTTGTTTTAAACTGTAAATTGCAAGTGATATGAATTTCATGACAGTGATGAGAAATTTTGTATTTGTCTGGTAGTTTGTTGCCCCCGCATGCTACTTCTCATACCCACCCACTTGAGAGCCGAATTCTATTTATATACAGATATATCTGCTACCGTTGGTCGTCCTCTCCGCTCTTTAGATCGTCATGATCTTCTTGTTCCACGATCTCGGACTGCCACAGCCCAACACCGCGCCTTTGCCTCTGTATGCCCTTTACTGTGGAATGGCCTTCCTACTATTATTCGTGCTCAAATTTTATCTGGAGGCTTTACTTTTTCTGCCAGATGTCTCAAGACTTTTCTTTTTCCAGGAGTTCTTCGCACTGGGAGCGCCTCTGATTAGTTTGTGCTGTGAGAGGCGCTTTATAAATCCAAAAATAGAATAGAATAGAATAGAATATAAATATACACCGTGATTCAAAAAAAAGTAAGCCAAATTATTTTTTATATATCTCTAGTGCCTGATAACATATCGCGCTAAAATTTTCCAAATGTTTAGAGAATTGGACGAAGAATATGATTCCAAAATTTCATGGGATAAAGTTGAACGGAAAAAAAGATATGCATCTTTAAACTTCATATGCCGAAATTGCCGTTTACAAGCAATTTTTGGTCAGATTCAATAAAAAAGTAAGCTAAACTGTTTTATTATATCTCCAATGCCTGATAATTAATCATACTAAAAGTTTCCAGATATTTAGAGAATTGAACCTAGAATAGGTTTCCAAAATATCATGTACTAAATTTGAACGGATAGAAAGATATGAACATTTAAACTTCATCTCCGGAAATTTCAGTTTTCAGCAAATCTGTTATGGTGTTCGCTGCAGTTTTCACGCCTGATAGTTCCCAATTTTGGTCTTCAGTGATCCTGGAGTAACATTTTACGAAATATAAAGTGTGGAGCGTGCATAATGAAAGACCGAGTCTACCAGACAACAATCCATGATATAAACGATCTGAAGCAACGCTTGTTGGAAGTGTGGGATGGCCTGGACCAGACGATGCTGTTGCCTAATGGCGCCAGCGCCTCAAGGCTTGCGTGCAAGCTGGAGGATGACATTTTGAGCATCTTATTTAATTAAATAATCAAATCATGCTGTTGGGGTCATATTGGTAGTTTAATTATCTACATATCTGGAGAATTTTAGAATGATTGATCATCAGGCATTAGAGATATGAGAAAAAGTTTGACTTACATTTGACTGAATCTGACAGAAAATTGCTTGTAAACGGCAATTTTGGCATATGAAGTTTAAAGATTCATATCTTTTTATCCGTTCAACTTTATCTCATGAAATTTTGGAATCATATTCTTGGTCCAATTCTCTAAATATTTGGAAAATTTTAGCTTGATATGTTATCAGGCATTAGAGATATATGAAAAACAATTTGGCTTACTTTTTTTTGAATCACGGTGTATATTGTAGGTGAAAGTGAGCAGTCGAGTTTTGCATTTACCATGGTTCAGATATATCTAGATAACGTCTTACAAAATATATTTGAAGTCATGATTACTTTGTGTGTTGGACATTAATTTTGAATGGGCATGTGAGCACGAGGAGAAATGGGGTACTGAATTTCACATCTCAAGTCACGATTGCTTTGTCTGCCTGAGGTGCTGGAAATTAATTTTTAGCAATCGTTTGAGCACGAGGAGAAATTGGGTACTGAATTGTACTTTTGGTTGCAGTACAGTTTGTGACTGCTCCCACCAAGGACAACCTTCCAAAGCCTTTCCGATTTCTCCACTATGTCATGCAGGGCCGGATTAAGGCATGTTCAACAGGTTTGGCCGAACAGGGGCCCCACACTTTTGGGGGCCCCCACACATGCAAGAAAAGAAAAGAAAATTAAATAATAAATTGGTATGTTTTGAAGAAATTTCGACCGAACGACTAAAAAGGTCATCAGATAAAAGATTTTTCGACCGATGATCCTCCAAAAAATTTCCGAACAGGGCCCTCACATTTCTTAATCCGGCCCTGATGTCATGACCAATTGAAGTTGTCATTTTGCTGCCTTGGACACCATCTATTCTACCAATAACTCGCTCACTGTGACAGTTAGATTGTTGTGGCCTTCGTCTGTGTAATTTGTCCTCAAGCAAAGATAGTTGTTACTCTTTGTATGATACTCTGAAATCTAAATGCTCATTTTGTATACATTGCCAATCTTAAAGATCTATAATTGTCGTTCTCTATATTCTGTGAATTTTAACATTTCTAACGATGAAATAAATGCTGTGGTTTCCTGCGCAATCTTAGTACACGGTTGTTGTTAAAAGAGATGTTCAGGCTGTTGATATTAGCAATACCATAAAGTAGTGTTAAGTATTAGTAAATTGTAAATTATGATATATCATACATAAATTATGTATATACGGTTTCGAAATGATCGTGCCAATGTTTTGATGTGCCGTACAGTAACGAACTTGAGTTTGATAAAATTTTCAAATGTGTTGATCAGTGAGGCATTCATTGCGTTCAGTTTTTTAAAAACTCGTTAAGTTTGCACAAGCTGCAATTTAACAAACACTGAAGTTGTATATCATTTCATATTGAGGATATCTTCTCAGTTTGTTCAAAACTTGTGCGGAGTGGAAAATCTGATTTTTGTTTGGATGTCGCATAGCTGAGCTAGAATGGAGAAATATGACATGAGACTTGCCAATGCGAAACAGTTTTGCAAGTGTTTTTGTATTTAGCTTATAGCCAATCATGTGCATCGCTGTGTGACCAATTCCTTATTGTGGTCATTAAAGTGAATCTCTTTGTAAAGTTTGTGGTGTTACTCATTTGAGTAAGAATGTAATCTCATTTTTAATAATCTCTTAGCAATGTTGTACTCAATATGGTTGCGTTAATAGGAGTGTCAACTGTAGGTCAATATTTGAGTCATAATTCAGCTGTTATCCGTGACAGATTAATGTTCAGGTGATGCGTCAAAAACATCGTGAAAATGTTGTGTATGGTTTACTACAGATCTCTTTCTGAAATTCACTGAAAGAAGAAGCCATGGCATGCGAGATGACCTTACCTCAGTGGTTCCCAACCCGTGGCCCATGGGCCAAAAGTGGCTCGCAAGGCCTCAAAAAATGGCCTGCCAGGCCTCAAAAATGGCCCTCATCTCTCAAAGAATTTTTTAGAAATATATGAAAACTTGACAATTTGGACAGGATAGAACATATAATTATTTTCTATTACAAATTATTTTATTTTGACATATATAAATAACAGCAAACATTCTATTTTGAATCCATTCTAACAATTTTATATGCTTTTAGATAATTAAATTTTAGTATTGTGGCCCTCCTAAATGCCCTAATGTTCTTTGACTAAGAAAAAGTGGCCCTTGTGTACTCCAACTTAGAAAAAGTGGCCCTAAAGTCAAAAAAGGTTAGGAACCACTGCCATACCTGATGCGCTGATATCTGATTGACATTGCTTTTGAAGTAGATAATACTGCCACAAGGGAAGTCTGTCTTTTGTTATGTTACTATTGGAGTGAAGCAACAACAGCTGTTATTTCAATTGAATGTTGCATGTTATTGTTTATTTGATCAAGATACACTTGCTGATATTTATTGCTTATAAAGAAGTAACTTTGTAGTGTTATTGTAATGTGGTAACTTCTCAACAATACACTGCTCCAACTTGTAATTAGAAGTTGCCATTTTTTAGCAAGTAGGTTGCCTCACGCCCTGAATTTAGTAGAAGTAGGTGAATATATACAATGTGATAAAAAAACCACAACAATTACTTATTTGATGATGATGATGATGATGAGCTCTCTGCCCGAAGGCTGGTTCATTGGCTTTATGCCTCTGAGGATGAGATGAGTGGGGTGGTTTCCCGTGGCCTTCCTCTCAAACAATTGTGGGTGGCTACATATTGGCTTGAGGTAGATTCGAACTTGCAACTCTTTGGTCACAAGGCGCCGAACTTACCATTACACCACTGCGTCCCATGATTCGTGATTTACAGGACTTAATATTATGAATGTATAATCGTAGTTTAGCTGCCATTTTCAGCTTACATTGTCCAACCAAAGGCAGATTGGTGGTGTGAGCACTGAAGAACTAGAAGCAAATTATATATATACCATCTTTGTCCTCTGTCATTGTGTGGTGTAGGTGAGTGTGTGTGTGTGTGTGTGTGTGTGTGTGTGTGTGTGTGTGTACGTGTCGGTGTATGTACTATGTACACGTGCATTTATACATGATTGTGACCATAACCCAAATATTAATTGCTTTCAGCATCAAACAAACATAGCATATATACAAATAAACTTTATATACATTGGTCAACAAAAAGAAAAGCGAGAGCAACCCTTAACACGTTCACCGCCCAGTACGAATTAACTCGTACTGAATCCAGTCATTTAACATGGCGTGTAGGTGGTGAACGTGTTGCGAAGTAATCAGCCAGCTTACAGGGTTGTCCGTGTATGAAGGAGCGTTTGTTATAGCACCCCTTCAAGATATATATAACTACTCGGAGGTGCTCCCAGCTACAGCGCGAACACTGAATCGTAGTTTCACGCCAAAGTGCATGAGCAACAGCCAGTAAAGGACTTGCTAAGGGTCCATACGATGATGCGCAGCAACTTGAGGTGGATTCGAATCGGCAGCCTTCCAACTCCAAGGCCCCGAACATACCCCCTTCACCATTGTGCCCCATGTACATGAAAAACAATTTTAAAAAGCAACTGCTGATTAATAAGCTTATGCAAAACAATTGGTAATATTTGAAGAGCTTAACTAATTACTTAAATCTTTAATTAGCTAGTTCTTATTAAACACTGGATTGTGCATTATAGCACATTAAAACAATATTAAATACATGAGGGGCAGTAAATTTAAAAGAAAGTAGGGTGGGATTAAGAAATTCTAGAATTCATGGGATTCAAACGGTCGCTATGGGTATGTAGAAAAGAAATATTTGTCGTTGGGCAGGGGGCTACTCCCTATTAGACTATTGGACTTGATGACTAGTTGCCAAAAATGTTCAGGCTACTTACTTACATTCATCACGTTTAGAAAGGCGCTTAAGCAGAGCGCACCACCAGACTAAATGAAAGTTAAAGATGGCGGCGATACGATAGGAGGAAATTCAGTAGATAATACACGGATTGGAATGTTGACATTAATAACAAACGTGCTCTTCAAATGCGAATTTTAACTTATTGGATGAGCTGAATCGTTGTGTAGTTTTTGCCATCTTGCCTTGAGAACAAGTTTCTGGATGTGTCGGTTAAAGTATGAGGAGAAACAGTCGTATTCTTTTCATATTCGTCTTAATATGGGTTTCGTGCGTTTTGTATTACTTCTACAGAACAAACAATTCCGATGTAAGTGAAACGTACAGAATATGTGAAATAGAAATTTACCGTTTCCTTAATGTCTATGAACGAAAAGATCGCAGATAATAGTTTAAGTTTAATGTACAGCCACTGTGACCACTCTGACCCTTTAGACTTAATTGATCACTCGTTGCTCTGAGAAAGTCGCTCAGCTCTATAATAATTATTATGTCGTTAGTGCGGTGCCCACATTTTCGGAGCAGGTCATATGACTAGGTGCCTACTTGCTCTTGACGTGCAAAAATTTATTTGGAGTATCTGCTCTATTTTGATAGGATGTCTAAATAAATAAGTTGAAACATGGTGCATAGGACAGTCTTTCTTGCACAAAGAATTGCGGAGTTTACCATTTTACAGTTTTCTTGGCATTTGTATGTCTATAATCTATATATGTACTGGCATACGTAGAATCCTAAACACTAGCACCTGATAGTTTAATCTTTCCGCTTTTCACACGACTGTGTTTATTTGCTGTGTTTACTATGCTAGGACGTGAATGAGGCCTTAAAACTGAAGGATGTGAGTATTGGAGAGGAGATTCATCAAGTCCGGGCATCGGCAAATGGGAAACTCGAGTTTGTTGACAACGATTTGGCCTTTGACAAACTGAAATGGCAGTACTTTGACGAGTCCGCATACATAGCAAAGACGAAGGTTCTGCCAGGTCACGATGCGTTTGCCCGGAACAAGTTCAACCAGGCGGCAAGCGATCAGCTGAAGAGCAACCGAGATGTACCCGACACGAGGCATCCCAAGTATGAGGAAGAAATCGAATACATCTTGTGTAATGCAGATGGGATTTCTGGGCTAACCTGAATTTCGTTTGCTTTGGTTATCTTAAATGTATGTGACAACTCTCGCAGCCACTTGAAGACACTGTTATTGCACCTACGGTACTTTTGGTATTACTTTCTCTTTGGAATTTTTTAAGAAAGACAAATAATTTGCTATTTGACCATGATGCTTTATGTGAGTTTGGTGAATATTTGCATCTCAAATGTTCAAAGGTTTCAGTACTAAATCTCTCTTAGAGAATGGGTCACCATGATGGCCTGGATCTTGTACAAATTGCAAAACTCGTGTGGTTATAGCGCCTGGAAGTTCTTTCTTTATAGTTGGTGCATATACTCGACCGTTTTCTCCTCAGAAGGTGCGGATGGCTACCTACCGGATGACTCTCCCCATGTATCGGACTTGGCTAAAGAAGCCAATGATAGATTATTAGAGGCTGTAGGCAAAAACCTATTTCACTTACTGAGGAGCTTGTGCCCTGCAGTCATTAAGCGTCAGTATAGCCTTCGACCTCATCTACGTGACTTTGAATTGCCACCAAAAGACAATAAAAACTTTATTCCTAGAGCCCTCTATAAGTGCCTTATGAACAAGCGCCAGTGTTACCCGTAGAACTTCCCTTCCTTGTAACTGAGTTGCGGTCTTGTCAACCTGTTTTTTTTTTAATTGAACGAATATATAATATATATATATATATAAATCTGTTGATTTAATATTTCTTATGTATTCACACAGATGCAGGGGTCAAGAGTGGAGGCAAGCTTTACCACCAACCACTGTCATTATCACGTATCACAACGAGGCCAGATCAGCTCTCTTGCGAACTATTGTTAGGTATCTAAGGAACTTATTTTGATTAGAGATGATTTTTATTCTTTTCTGGTTTATTTGACAATGCACAGTGAGTGCCAGGTAGATTTTTGGGAACACAGAATCCGTGAGCTGCAGAATGTAAGGATTGATGACCTGGATGGCTCAAGACAGAACTCATTGAGGATAATATTGCTCACTGAAACAGAATTCCAAGATTACATCCTTCTATGATAGTTATTTGGGCTCGCTATATACGCTGTCTGTTACCATGTCATGTTTATTCTTGGAAATGTTCTCTGGAAAGAAAGCATCTGTGAAGATGCCAATCCAGTCTGTCCACGTCTCTAATTAACATTTACTCATGTTATCTGGTCAACCATGCACAGATTTTTCAGGTGTTGTTATTATTGACAGCTTTCTGTTATGTAGCACTGTGTCATTTTTTAACAGTTTTATTAGCAACTAGCTGTACCCAGCCACGCTTTGCTGTGGCATAAAAGACCTTCCCTCTCCCTCCCAATGATAGAGTCCAATAATGATGAAAGGCCTTTTTTGCGACTCGCTTATGACGTCACACCACGCGACCTCATTGATGTTTCGTCTGCTGTGTTTAGGGACTTTCTGAAATCTGACAGTTTTGTTGAATTTGCAAATGGCGGTCGAACGTATTACAAAGTTCACATTTTGTGGAAAATATTGGGTTTTTTCGGGGGAAAAAAATCTTAAGACACGGTGCTATTGGAATGGAAGGTTTTGGTAAATTTTCGCAACAATCGGTACGTAACTTTGGGCGTGATTAACTATTGGAAAGTTTCATTTTTATATATATAGATTGCATTGAAACATGGAATAACAGTGATTCCTTTTGATCAAACGTTGTGTGATCTGTTTGTGTGATCAAAAGTTGTATTATGAATGATATGTGGTTAAAATGGGATGAATTCTTGAATGGTCCAACTTCAGATTATGGACAATTTCACTGTTGAAGTGATTAGCTTTTTGTGCAGATCTATTGTTTTTTCTATTGTCTTTGTTTTTCTGGGTTCTTTTATACTCTCATTGTTGATCGATATTAGGGTTATTTCTTCGTTTTTTAGTGTGTTGAACCGAAGTCCCGAGCACCTCATCAAAGAAATCATTCTAGTCGATGATTTTAGTGATAATCGTAAGTAGCTGATAATTGTTTTTAATTATGCGCAACTCTTGGGGACATTCAGCATTCATCATATTGTTTCTAGTTATAAGCGTATACTGTATAGTGTATACTGTATATGTGTGCAATTATTATTATTAATTGAGATGCCGATATTGTAAAATTTGTGTTTCAGATTAGTTATCAATGTTTTTAATGTGATGTTCTGTATCTGTTGTCTTTTCTTTTTAGCTGAAGATGGCACTGAGTTGGCGAAAATTCAGAAAGTTAAAGTGTTAAGAAATGATCGCCGACAAGGTTTGCATGATTTAGCTACTTATTTACAAACTATTGACAGTCTTTTAACTGCTATCTTCACGTAATAGTGATCATTTAACATTTTTAAACTAACTCATAGAATATATTTCACTTATTTTGATTCTTAATTGCCTCTACAATCATTAGTTTATTAAAAGTGTGGTATATTTCTTTAAGATGAACTTTTGATAGCCTGATGTAATTCTTTTATTCATTTGAGGCAGTTATATGGTGCCTTCAGATTCGCTCTTAGACCAACTGTTGCAGAGAGAACAGTCCAGTATGCTAACAATGATCTATTTACGAAGATGCATTAACTCTTTAATGCCGGGGGTATAGAATTTCCCATACCATTTACTACCATCTCGGCATTAAAGCGTTAATATCATTTTGTTTTTCTTAGGTCACTATGTTCCAGACTGTGGTGTGTCATGCTGCTCTTTTTTCATGAATATATCTCTGCTAGTATACTATAAGTTTGATGTGTGTGGTTACGTTGCAGGGTTGATACGTTCACGCGTGAGAGGTGCTGATGCGGCAACAGCTCCCATTCTCACGTTTCTAGACAGCCACTGCGAATGCAACGTTCACTGGCTAGAACCGTTGCTCGAAAGGGTTGCAGAGGTCAGTTTCTTTAACCATTTAATGCCGAAGGGTATAGGATTTCCCATACCATTTACTACCATCTCGGCATTAAAGGGTTAAATATCTTCTACATGAACTTTCTTGACAAGACTTGACAATTGCCTATTTATTAAGAGATATTTTTTCAATTGATAATTGCTTATGTGTCTGTTGTATTTAGATTGATGATAGAGGTGCTTAGAATATATGGACTTGACGTATTATATTTATTTGATAAATTTTGGCTCTTTTTGATGTCTTGGCGCATCTGTAAGACTCCTTCTTTGGCACAAGGCATAACTCACTATTACCCATGATATTGTGATGATGAGCATTGTTACTGAAAAGTGTAATTTTAGTATAATATTATGTTAATGTTATAATATTGTTGTGTGTTTGTAAATTGTATGTAAACTGTTTGAGACAATTGTTTAAATTTGAACAGCATTGGACCAGTTGAAGCACTGATGTTTTACTAATTTCGTGTAATTTGATATTAAATTTTGTATAAATATTATAGTTTGTGTGTTCTTTATATGTTTCCTGTTTGCTATTTTGTCTTTGCCTTGTTCAGTGAATTTGTATATGCATACATGTATTGTATATTTGTTTCTTGCAGGACAGATCTAGGATTGCTAGTCCTATCATAGATGTCATTAGTATGGACAACTTTGCTTATGTTGGAGCATCGGCCAGCCTTAAGGGAGGTAAGATCTGAGCTATATAGGCAAGTAGGCTCTGGCATTGTCCAAGTTTCTCTAAATATATGCTGACTGAGCATAGAGCACCAATGTTGATTCTGTAATGTGAGCAGACGTTTTTACAGAATCAGTTTAGGAAACTTGTCAGCAGAACTTTGTTTACATTTTGGTGATACCGTGCATATTTGTTAACCCTTTAATGCCGGAGGGTATAGGATTTCTCATACCATTTACTACATCTCGGCACTAAAGGGTTAAAGGGATGTTTAATTCGCCATGTGGTATTTTGCAACATATTAAGAAAGTGTTTAACCCTCGTGCCTTAAAAATGAAGTCGCTAACACTTCATCCCCGTGGCGAACCTCCGGGCTAGCTAGAAGGGATCTCATTATTAACCCTTGTGCCACAATCTGGGTGGTAATTTTACATCAGGTCGGTTTTTAAGGCAAGAATTATTCAAAATTCCTTTGATGGCCTTTCCTCGATATGTTTTGATAGAAAATTGTTTTTGGTTTCGTTGAGTTACTCTTGTTGGATGCCATTTCTTCACATGACATCAGACTTTAATTTCAGTTGAAATAATATTGCATCAGTTTATTAAATGATACTTCTTGAGGCATTTTTCATCGCCAGGGTCTAAGCTTCATTAAGTATCTTTGTACATACTTGCCTTCAATTGAGGTGATATTTTTTAGCTAATTTTTTTAGAGGTTTTTTAGCAATATTTCTTATTATCTGTATGATAAGGTTACCAGAATGATTGAATGAATGATCACATGGAACTGTTAAATCAGCAGAATTCAGAGTCGTAAATTGACTTTTAGCCGGCACAATTTAAATACAGGAGCCATAGTTGTGGAATAGAACATGACTCTTAGCATACTTTATATCTATTTTGATTTTTACTTTGCCTGGTACACTCATTGGTTTGTTAAATCATTTAAATTGTTGAAGCAGTACAATTATAGAATTCTATTTGAATTTTCCAAGTGAATTCTGATTGTGATTTTGTTAAGGGTTTGATTGGAACCTCGTATTTAAGTGGGATTTTATGACTGCTGCTGAAATGAACATTCGAAAACAGAATGCCATTGCACCAATAAGGTCTGTATTCGATGTTCATTATATTTAGAGTTTTGTACAATTCCTCCATGGGCCATTATAACTGGCTGTTCTTTAATTAATATATAAGGAATTTTTATATTTAAGCTTGGTGTGTGTACATTAAGATGTGTGATATATTAATATGTTATATCTCATCTTTTTTTATTCATGTGACCTTACATGTGGTCTTAAAACTGTAACGCTGAAATTCTTTGTGCAGAAGAGGCTGTCATTTAGACCATGTTTCGATATATTTATTCAGATGTTCTATCAAAATAAATATAGAGTGAGAAAATTAGAGCAGAAACTTGCACATGTCATCAGAAATGTCGATTGCTGTATAGAACTCTACTGTCTTTTCAACAGATTATTTTGTCCAAATGCAGAATTTGCACCGCAATTTCAAACTGGTGACGTTTAATAGCATACTAGACCATTCACCGTTTCAGCTAATAATTTCGTGTATTTTATACTATTCTTTCACTTTGATTTGAAATACTAGACAGGTTGCTTGTTACTGTCTGAGCTCTGGTTTATCTGCTTTCTTGCAAACTTATTCCTGAAGGGCTGTTGAGTTGAGATATTTCTGGAATTTTGTTGTCTTCCGAGCAGAACGCCAATGATTGCTGGTGGTTTATTCGTCATCGATAAGTCGTGGTTTGAAGAAGTTGGTAAATACGACATGATGATGGACGTCTGGGGCGGTGAAAACCTAGGTTAATATCGTGTCTCAATCATTTTAGAGTCTTCATTAAATCTCTTTTTATTCATAATGTTCATTTTGCAGTGCATGGCTCTGGTTTCTGATGATTATAGTTTCGCATCTTAAATGTAACATGTTGGTACTTGCCTCTATGCTTCTATTTTAAATTTGAGAAATATACAATATTGTGCTTTGCTTGATCTTTGCATGGCTTGCATGCAAACTCATTGATTTGTGACACACAAGGTGCTGTTGCTTTTTTGTAGCTGTAGGAATTACTTAGGAATTATTTTCATGCTCTATTATGTTTTATTGTTTCTATTGCTTCTATAACATAAATATTTTATTTATGCTGATATGTACCATCTTTGCAGAGATATCATTCAGAATTTGGCAATGCAATGGATCGCTGGAGATCGTGCCGTGCAGTCGCGTTGGTCATGTCTTTAGAAAACAACATCCATATACGTTTCCTGGTGGCAGTGGAAATGTATTCGCCAGGTATGATAAAATCCACGACATGTTCATCAGCAAGCCATTCACCGTTTCAGCTAATAATTTCACGTATTTTATACTATGCTTTCATTTTGATTTGAAGCACAAGTCAGGTTGCTTGTTACTGTCTGCTCTATTTTATCTGCTTTCTTGCAAACTTATTCTTGAGGGATTGCGAGTGAAGGACTTGATCAGCAACCTTGTGGTTCAAAGACACAGAATATACCCCTGCATAATGAAATTCCATATTCCATTGAGTTGAGCCTCAGCTTGAAATAGATTCGTTGCTAAACAAGAAGCCAATGTGCATAGTTTTTTTTTACCACAGAATAGTAACTGTGTTGGTATATTGCATTTGAGCATGTAAATGAAACGCCTTTAGCAATGAGCTGTATTTTTTTCAAATTAAATTTTGTTAGTACTTGCCTGTTGTGTGAGTGTTCTGTACCTGCTGTATTGATTGTTAAGCAAATGAAGTTTGTTTCTACAGTTAGACAATTGTGTTGGTTTTTGGAGATTTTACTGAAGTTTTGCATAACTTTCTGTAGGAATACCAGACGGGTTGCTGAAGTATGGATGGATGAATACAAGGATTACTACTACGCTGCTGTACCATCGGCCAGAAATATTCCATACGGCAAGTCAGTTGGTTTGCTTACAAGTTCTCGACTGCTACTCAACTCAAGTGTATATTGGATTTTTAAAGAAAATTTCTTAAGCTAAAGTTACTTATAAATCTTTCAATATGCATTTAATTAAACAAATCTTGTTATCATGAACTCAATTATTGACAAGCTATGCAGGTAAATTGTTAGGAATAATAAAATCCGTTGTAGCTCATTGATGGGATTTTTTGGGAGTTTTGTGTTAATTAATACCCGGTATGCATCTTTGAATGGGATTCGCGGAATATAGTATTCCTAAACTGTTAAACGGATAGTTTTTCTCTCAGTGTTTAACCCCTGTTGCAACTTTGTTTTTTTAAATTGTTTTTAATGGTTTTGTGTTATGCCAGTGGGTAATGTTTCTTGCAATAAAGGTAGTTTGATCCTTAAATGTTTTGTGGCTAAGTGTCGTTTTGCTCTTATGGGTCTGTTCAGACACTGCTTTGGTTGTTTCTGTCTTAATGCAGCATTCGAAGTCGTCTAGACTTGCGAGAGAAACTTAAATGCAAACCGTTTAAATGGTTTCTGGAGAACGTCTATCCTGAGCTACAGTAAGTCAGTTGCGTCGTTGTTCTTGCTTTTGTGATACTAAAGGATTGCTTTAAATCAGTGCACGATGTTGAAATCAAAAGTTATTCTTCAGGCGTAGAACTTTAATTTATTGAGTACCGGTTGCTGCACCTATCATTGTCTTGTGCTTTTAGCATGTGCACTGTTGCATGAATTTTGTGCACTGTTGTGTGGAATGTATTGTAGCAGTATCGCAGATGATTGTGTTCCCAAATCCTGATCCGAATAACAATCCTTTTCGACAGTGTTTCACACAATTTTAAAAACTTAACTTTTTAGGGGCTTCCTTACACGTTTTGCTTCACTAACACTTAGAACACATTTGTTTAGTTGAAACATTACAGCAGTAGTGCAGTACAGTTTTGCCTGACTCTACAGTATTTCTGCAGCACAGTTTGCCTGACACTATAGTGGTTCTACAGTACAGTTTTGCCTGAAAGATTTGCTAGATGCATGACTGTAGTCGGCTTTGCTTGCTGTTACGACTCGCAAGTTAGTGGCAATTAAATATAGCGTAGTTGGGACTGAACCATTGGGTACTTTAAATGATTGCCATGTTGCAATTTTTAAGCACAAGCAATTTAGCTTTAACGATTAGCATGTTTGTACTAAAAGTGACTCAAAAGCCAATGCAGCTCACTGTTTGAGTGTTAACGAGAGTGAAATATGTGCTGTGGTGGTGTGCCTTTCCAAAAAAGTCGAGCAGTTTTTTGCATGCAGGGCTAATTGTTTATTGTTGAAATTTGCCAGCATCTAGGTTTGAACGAATCTGGGAAAGAGAAACAACAGTAACAACAGATTCACTGCTAGCTGACAACCAACGTGCAACTGTGATATCGACATTTTATTTAACGCTCTTATCGACTGGCATTTGCGCAATATACCAACACGTTGTTCACTTTAAAATCTAAAAGTAAACCATATGAACTATAAACAATGCTCTTTGGTAATTTCTATTCATTCATTAGACATGTTTTTAGCTATTTAACTGAATTTTAATCATTATACATTGTGAAGGTCCGTGATTTTTTTAAAAATAAGCCAAACTGTTTTTCATATATCTCTAATGCCTGATAACATATCACGCTAAAAGTTTCCAAATATTTAGAGAATTGGGCCAAGAATATGACTCCAAAATTTCATGAGATAAAGTTGAACGGATAAAAAGATATGAATATTTAAACTTCATATGCCGAAATTTTAGTTTAGAAATAGAAGAAAAATAGTTTGGTTTAGTTTTTTTAACCACGGTGTATATCTCGATATGCGATACGCTGGACAAAGAAAGGTTTTCTGTGGTTCCTTATCCTAGGTATTCTGTGGTTCCTTATCGTAGGTTTTCTGTGGTTCCTTATCCTAGGTATTCTGTGGTTCCTTATCGTAGGTTTTCTGTGGTTCCTTATCCTAGCATATCTTTTGTCATGAATTGTGCATGGCAAATCCTTAGCAGCTGTATAGACTAGTCATTTGTGTTAGAATTTTGTTTATAATTTGGTCTGCTTTCAATGGCTATGGAACATTTTAAATAAGCAATAAAGAATATGTTTTCTGAAGAACTAAAATAACCAATCAAAGTTTAAATCGCGGAAGTTTTATATCTACTTGTGGACACAGCTTTAGGATTAGAAAGTTCCTGTTGAAGCATTTGAGCAAATTGCATATATTTTGTACAGAGACAATTTATTGTTATTTTGATTCTGATATTGTATTTACATCAGTCATAGCCTGTTTGTATTTATGAATGTAGTCCGATATAACTTAATTTACATGTAGTTATTCGTATAAATTGTTGTGTTAGTAGTTTTGTTAGAAGAAAATTGCACATTTTTTAGAAAGGTTTCTTCTCACTTCAGCGATGAGCAGCATTGGTTTCCCACCCCATTTTACCTACCTCCCTCCCTTCTTTTTTGGAGACACTTTGAGACTTTTTGTGTTCGCTGGTTCAGGTACTGATGCGGGTCCAGAGTGCTGTTGATGATGAGTGGCGCTATGTAAATGCCCATTGCATTGAGCGCCTCTGAGTAGTTTCTTGAAGGGGCGCTATATAAATTCTAATAATGAATGAATTGCATTACATGTCCCAGTCACTTTTGGTGCACATTCAGTGTTCAAATGTTTGTATTATTTGTTGAAATAAGACAAAATATATGCACCAAAGGTTATGATATAATTATTGTCAATTTAAAATGAGGCTAGCTTTTTTGTACATGTATTATAAGTGAATTCTGCTTAAAAACAGTTAAACTTAAAGTGAAATTGAAAATATTGCATTTTCCGTTTCTTGTTGATTGAATTGCAAACATGCAAGTGGCTGCTGGTGTGGATGTGTGCACGTGTGTTTGTGTAATGTTGAACTAGATGATGGATAAAAGAGACACACTATTACAATCATGAATAAATTAAGGCAACTGTGCAAATAAAGGAGATCGGCATCGTCCAATTCTTGGACCTGATTGAGGGCAGAACTGCTGTAGCCTACTTTAGTTGTTCAATTGTCTTGCCAATTGTTGAGTAGTTATTGTCATGGTGTTACGCTCAGCTCAAGTAATCAATGTCTAAAATGATCCTTGAAAGCTTCTCCCAGATGCATATAGCCAGAGCAATGTGTATTAACCCTTTCCCGCCGGACCGGGTCACCCGTGACCCTATTAACAGGATAGGTATCAAAACAATTCCGGCTGGAAAGGGCTAAGAACTTAGAGCAAATGAATGGTTAACTCGTTGGCCAAGAGTGCGAGAGGTAGCGAGTTCGAGCCCCTGTTGGGCGGATTTGATTTGTAGGCTGCTATTAGCGCCATGTAATTGTAATTGCAAAGCTGTCTGCTCAGTTGCTAGTTAAGTTTAATTAAGATTACTGCATAACTTGTAAATGCAAAGCGCAGTGCGTCTTGCAGGTGTTTCATTAAAGAAAAGATTATTATTATTATATAAAGGCCACTTGGGAGTATTGTTCTTGATTATGCAATTGATATGTATATGTGTGTACCATTTTGCATGTGTCTCACTTAATTTTCTTTTTTATTTTCTGCCTTCTTGAGGAGAATTCGTAAATTAGGTTCGCTTAGGTTCATGACAAAATACTTCAATTTTCTGACCATTTGCGTTGACCCATTTGTTCTCCTGTCCTTCTCTCTTTTTACTTTTATTTGCATTAAATAACTTTGTATGATGTTTAAATAAATATATGTAAATAAAATAAAGCAATGAGACATTGCTTTTTATTGGAGATTTCTTTGTTTAGTGACATCATCGATGCCTAATCGTGTCACGCTTACCACTTACTGACTTTGTTGTATAATTCTATTGTTTCTGTTACTGACTTTTTTTGTATAATTCTATTGTTTCTGTTACTGACTTTGTTGTATAATTCTATTGTTTCTGTTACTGACTTTGTTGTATAATTCTATTGTTTCTGTTAATGACTTTGTTGTATAATTCTATTGTTTCGGTTACTGACTTTGTTGTATAATTCTATTGTTTCTGTTACTGACTTTGTTGTATAATTCTATTGTTTCTGTTACTGACTTTGTTGTATAATTCTATTGTTTCTGTTACTGCCTTTGTTGTATGATTCTATTGTTTCTGTTTTTACAGAGTACCAAGTAAACAGGACATAACATCTGGAGTTATACGACAGAAAGGTCTTTGCATCGATACCCTCGGCCATTCATCTGAAGGAAATATCGGTGTTTACGCTTGCCATGGTTCAGGTGGCAATCAGGTACATCATCGTCCACCCTCTAAAGTCTAAACTTATTACATCTGCAGAGAGTATAGACTTATTTCATGTGCTGTATACAGTTTACAAGTTACAGGATCCTCTTTCCGATTTGACCAGAGTCTATGACAACAGAGGCCGTTACCCTGGACAGAAATTTGCTTGGCATATTACAGCACTTAATAAGCAATTCCACCTTCCAATCCTGAATGACACTTGCGTTAATGGTCGATCTGGCCCTCAGGCAACCTTACTTGGACCTCCTTCTGACTACCCTCTGGAAACCCATCTGACCCAAAACAGTGCTCATGAATAAGCTGGTGCCCTGTGCTTGACTTTCAATTGGCAACTTTTAAGTTTGGAGATTATGGTTACAAACCTATTCTTTGGGGGCGCGGTGGTGTAGTGGTGGCGTCGTTGCCTTGGAGCCGGAAGGTTCGAATCCACCTCGCCGCGTAAGGACCTTGGGCAAGTCCTTCACTCACAATTGCTCAGCGCTTCAGTGTGAAAATTCGATGCAGTGTCCGCTCTGCATTCGGGAGCGCCTCTGAGTAGAGGGAGCTTGAAGGGGCGCTATAACAAGTGCACATACAAACAAACAAATGCTGCAGAAGCTGTAACCATTCATTTTTAAGCAAAACTCTCCATTCTGTTGTGTAGTTCATGTTATTCTGTAGAAGGACTTACAATGCTTTTGTAACTTACTTTACAAATGCTGTTTTTATTTATGTGTTCGTAGGAGTGGATCATAACTCGGGATAACCTAATAAAACATTTGGATACGTGCATAACGTTGTCCGACGAAGTGGATGGCAGTTTGCTGAAGCTTTCTGGCTGCAACGTAGCTAGTCTAAGACAGGTTTCTTCACCGTTTTATTGTTGTTGTCAAACGTACTTGTCATCACTTGCACATCAAATGATTATTTGATGTTTGTGTTGCTCCTTTTTAGAACTCTCCATTCGAAGGGTGTTGTAGGATAAGCTATTGGATATGTTTCATTACTAGCGTCAGTGATTCTTTTGTTTGCTGAATTGTGCAGATGTTCTGGCTACTGGTGATGATGTGTGCTTAAGCTATTGGATATGTCTATCATAAGAAGTTTTAGCCAGCATTGCTTGCCATCTTTTTCACAGTTTAATAATTTCATCTTTAAAAAGTACTTCATTTCATGTTTCTGTCCCCTATGTCTGCTTTTTTGTTTCTCATATTCATAGTCTTTTTGGATATTTCGTGATGTGTTGAGATATGTATCTTCTTCATTCTTCCCTGCAGTATAGTGTGATGTGTAATGTAATAAAACATTTATATAGTGCCCTTGTAAAATGATTTCTGTCATTTGCATGAATAATATCAACAAGTTTATCACCCAGGCTAATAAAAGTGTCTCAAACCAATGCTATATTTTATGTAAGATCGTTATTGATTTGTGATAATGTTTGGGGGGCCCGGTAGCGCAATGGATAACACGCTGGCGTAGAGTGCGAGAGGTAGTGAGTTCGAGCCCCTGTTGATTTGATTTGTAGGCTGCTATTAGCGCCATGTAATTGCAAAGCTGTCTGCTCAGTTGGTAGTTAAGTTTAATTAAGATTACTGCATAACTTGTAAATGTAAACCGCAGTGCGTCTTGCAGGCGTTTCATTAAAGAAAAGATTTTTTACATTTATTTTTATGATGTATAGCCTACTTTGTAGAGATGAATTACAGTTTGCTTATTGATCTTTCTTGCAGAAGTGGCAGTTTCAGCAGAACAATCAGATGTTGAAGCATCACTACTACGACCTATGCATCGACAGCCGCAACTACCACAACAAGGGACTCACCGCAAACACGTGCGACCCGTCACTTCAGACGCAACGCTGGAGCTTCATTTCCAGCTGAGAGAGAGCCCACCACCCCGAGTCACACCTCTTCGTCGTCAACGATTTCTATGAAAACTGCGCCATTATCAGCGTCATAGTCGCTGTTATCATTATCAGCATCGTCATAGTCGCTGTTATCATTATCAGCATCAGCGTCATAGTCGCTGTTATCATTATCAGCATTGTCATAGTCGCTGTTATCATTATTATTAGCATCACATACGTTGCTGCGAGGCTGTTTGATATATACCTGATGATGTATTTTGCTGTAAATGCTGTGTGTTTATACATAGAAATGTCAAACACTTGCACAACCAGAATATTGTTTCACGTCCCATGTTTAGCGGTTGAAAATGATTCAGCATCGATTTTTTCTATTTCTTTCCTGTTAGGTATTTGTGACTGTTTTTGTGAAAGTATTAACTTCCAGCTGTATTAATTTTACATTTTCTTTGATTGTTTGTTAAATTGTCTCGCTTTCGTATCGGAGATCATGCGTGTTACGAATTATTAGAGCTATGTGGAAGAAGAAAAGGACATTTTTTAACTTTAGTTTCTGCACTTTTCAAATATGTTTTATCAAACCTGAGTGAATCAGAAGATCTGTGTGTGTTATTTTGATCGTTGATGTGACTTTAGGCTTTTATTGGAGTTTAACGATGGCTTTAAAGTGTATGGGAAGTGAATGTTGATACTGATTGGTAGAAGTTAATTTTAAAATAGGTGGTCGATTCTTTTTGGATAGGTAGCGAATGTGTGATCATCAATGCGACACAAAACTAAATTGTACCCCACTCCTAAGACTTATATTTAGCCGGGGTTGGGTCGGGAGCACTTCTGAGTAGAAGACCTTGAAGGGGCATTATATAAATGTCTTAGATGAATGAGTAAATCTAAAAATATGTCACGATTTCTAGTTTGTTTGACTTTTAAAAATTTTCTATGCCAGCTTCGTTGATTTGGTCAACGTTTAACAAATGACTGGCCACCATCTGCCATCAGGAGCATTTTACGGATCGTCTATGTACCCAATGAACCTGCTGTGACTTTCATATCATCTCGTGTGGCGGTGGATGGTTTCTTAAATAAAAATTTCAGTCGGTATGTATGGCAGCTCTTTGTCATTTTAGTGTTTAAGTGAATTTTAGTGTCCGTGAAAGTTGACTGCATAATTGCATATACTTTGAAGTGAAATGCCTTGTTCTTGCTTCCTAGATCTGTTGGATGAATTTCGATGTTGAGAGTCATTTTCAGAATCTTGTCTGGTCTGCATATTTTTTGTTCATGATTTTATTTAGTTTCCAAGATGGGTCAGGCGCAAAAATAATTTTAAAATATATGCATAGCATCAGGTCATCTGTTGCTAAAGTATAGCAAAACTAATTTGATGAACAAAATTATTTCGTACTGCAGGGAAATTTTACTGAACACACAAGTATTTTTGTTTATGTTGCTGCAGCATAAGACAGTTTTGGTATAGACATAGGCATAGGGAACATTCCAGCAGTGGGGGGGGGGCCAAAAAAGAGACTTTTGCCCGAAATTTTTTTCCCCGTCCGGGCGAAATCTTAAGAAAAATTCTCGTTTGTGTTTTCTTCTGAAATTTCACGTTACTTTTTGCCCGAAAATTCTGACGACTTTTTTTATTCAGTCGGTACTTTTGCCCGAAATTTTTAAAACTTTTTTTCCCAAGTCTGCTTGCCCGTACAATCAGACTTGCCCGAAATTTAGGGGCGCTTTCCCCCTCTAGACCCCCGTCTCCTACGCCTGTGGGTATAGACTTCTGCTGACAAGTCTGTCAGCAAAATCGTCGTGTTAGCTAGTGGATAGTTCCAACTCGACTTTGCAATGATACCTTTGTTCTGATCACTTGAGATAAATACAGGGAGAGAAACTCAAAGGACATGTACTGATTTGACCAAGATGGTGATCTATCATTCCGTATCAGAACAGTTTTTTCTCTTTTGCTGACTTCTGCTTTCCCTCAACGTATTACGATTGCTTTAATATCTCTTTTTGAAAAGTGGATCTTTAGTGATGGTCATCTTTTAGCTGCTGATATATTTTATGGAATTTTCGTTAGGTCGGTAATACTGGTATGCAGAGATATTAACTGTAACATCAACACAGGCGTACGAGGCGGGGGTGCAGAGATATTAACTGTAACATCAAAAGTTAGCATTGCTACATGTTGCATCAACAGTTAGCATTGCTATATGGTACATGAATAAATTAGCACTGCTGTATAGTGATGTAGATGAGTGATGCTGTATTGCACTATATTGCATCTTTTTAGATTATCTACTGTTTGAGTTGCACTTGTGATGGTGTCATTTCTCGTTAATTATATATTCATATTTTCTCCAATGTTTCTTGTCATGTGAACCTCCAGTCGGCTTCTCTCTCAGTTTGCATCTGTTCTTCCTGTTACACTGTATCTCCTCTTCCATGTCTGTGCTCTCCAAGGCCGTAGACAGGGGGTGTTTTGGGTGTTTGAACACCCCCCGAAATGGAAAATGCAGAAAAAATCTATTGCATTTTTTAAGTTCTTGATGTAAAAAAGCATGGAAAAAGCCATAAAACACCCCCCGAAACGAAATAATTGATTAAATTTCGATCTGAAGAATCGAAGTTAACGACAAAAAAAGGTCGTCAGAAAATTTCGTCGATAAAAACACCCCCCGAAATAAAATCCTGGCTACGGCCTTGGTGCTCTCTCTATCCTCCCCTTGCCTAACCATCTTCCCCTATATCCTGTACTCAGTGGGGCATGGTGGCTGATTGGTTAGAGCAAGTTGGTTATGGTAGCCGATTGGTTAGAGCAAGTGGGTCACGGTAGCCGATTGGTTAGAGCAAGTTGGTCATGGTAGCCGATTGGTTAAAACATGAGATGTTATGAGCAGTCTGCCATATAACCCATTTTTTAAATCACAGAACTTACATTGTGCATATACCACCTACAAGCATGATTTTTTAATTTGCCAGTTACCAATGTTTTGAGTATGCGAAATGGATATTTTATATATGCAGATCTTTAATTCTATTCGAGAAAACAGAAATTTAATCTTACAATGGCAAAGTTTATTATGTCAATTTGGGCGTTGGCTGGGACTATGATAACTGGTTTTAGTTAGTATACATGCCTTTACACTAAAACAAGACTTAGTGTATTCGATCCTGCTCTTGAATAGTACGTAGGCCTACGTCAATTACCTTGATGAGTTTCTTTAAAAGGCGTAATTTATATACGTATAACTTCCATTCAAAAGCACTTAATGTGTCACGATAATATTTCAGTTAATTAGGCCTAATTATGATCTTAAGAAAAACAGTTTTTATAATTATTGGCCACATACCAAAATTCGTCCACACAACCAACTATAATTATGTGTGATATGTTCTCCACTGGCCCCTCTCGAGCAGCGAATTGAATTTGGGATCATTGCTGCATATGCTAGGTCTGGCTTCTCCCTATCTTTAGTAGCTCTAATCATAGTGCTCACCACCTTTCTCCCTTTGTTCAGCTGCACAAATTCTGCTCTGTAATTTTTGCTCGTACCTTCACTTTGCAGAACTGTCTTTTCGGTGGTAGGATATCCTATATGGAATTCTCTGCTCTTGACTCCGCTCCCTTTCTAGAACTTCAAATCAGGCATTCCTCTCATCTTAGATGTTTTATTTGGCCGTGCTGGGGCTGGGAGCACCTCTGAGTAGTATTTTGCAGTGGCACTATAAAAATGCACCTGATGAATGAGTGAGTAAGCTGACCTCCCTATTGTGGACGCTGAGAATTTCTCGAAGATTTACATCACAATAATATTATCTGTAGGCCTAATTTCAACTTTCGTCGTAAAATCTATGAATACTAATGAAGCTAGGAGTTCACAACGTAAAGTTGTGATCTACTGTGTTGCACGACTCAGCACGACTGCACGAGCGTTGCGAAACTTGCGATCGTTGAGAAGTATTAAAAGTTCAGAAAATCAGCATCGCTTTGCTTTAGCTTCATACTTTCAAAAGGAAACCGTCATTATGTTCAAGCGGAAATTAATGGCCCTAGATTACCATACGCCGAGCGATACTTTTTCAGGTATTCAAATTGAAGCTTCTCAGACTGGTGTTGTTGCATGATTTGTTCTTTAAAAACACCGGGCCAAGAATAACGTAATGGAATATATTTTACTAACATTATTCATTCATTCATTCATTCATTTCGTGAATTTATATAGCGCTTCTTCAAGAAACCTACTCAGAGGCGCTCCCAGTCCAGCCACAGCTAAAATAATAGGTTTTGAGCGACTTATAAAAAGCAGGTGAATTTAGTCTAGGCATAAGTCGCAAGTTTAGTGGGAGGCCATTCCAGATAGCGGGACCCACAGAAGAAAAGGCTCGGCGCTGTCTTGTAGAAGTGCGAGCTCGAGGAACCAAAAGCTCCCCCGTTGTCATAGAGCGAAGAGCTCGACGGGCTGCAAGGTCAGAGACAGGTCGACAAAGAATAGACAGGTATGATGGAGCACAATCAGTAAGGCAACGCCAGACAAGTGCAGCAACTCGGTAGGAGATGCGCTGTGAAACAGGGAGCCAGTGAAGAACATCACGCATATAAGCAGAGACGGGGGCATATTTAGGAATGCGGCCAATGAGGCGAGCAGCCTTATCTTATATAAGATAACAAGTATTTGATGTAGTTTTGTGTTAGAATAGAGGGTAGAGGGTTTTACAACATTGAGTATGCTGATGCCACGTCTTTGGGAAAATTTGTGCACACGTTATTAAAAAATTAGATAAGTGATTTTAACTTTTTGTGTAAAATTACTTCACAAATTTATTACGTGATGATTTTGATAATAAAATTGTTAAATTATATATTGTTGGTTTAGTTATTAGTATAAAGTTTTTATTCTTATTGCTTTACAGAAGAAAGTGCTTTCCGTAACTTTATTGTTTGGCTTGAGGATCAGAAAGTCCGACATTACAAGATCGAAGATCGAACTGCGCTACGACATGTCACCAACCCAGACTGGGAACAGGCTTTTCAGAAGGTGGCGTTCAGTTACAGTGTTTTTAAGCTTAACTTACTTGCTGGATATCTATAGGTAGATGTCCAGTGTCCATGTATGAAGCAACATTGTTCCAGAAGGAAGGAACGACATACATGTCAGAGCATGTATAGAGCGCTCAGACTGATGCATAAGAGCAAACTGTGCATTGACATGGCGCTATAATTCATTGTACTGTGCACTCTTGAATTCTTCAGATGTGAAGTAATAATCTTCAGTACAGGTGTGATAAAATATTCATACTACAACTTTAAACTGTTGTTGTTTATGTATGCACACCAGAGTGCATTTTTATCGAGTGACCATATGAATCAAGAATATGTTTGTAAACTTACTTTACATTACGTAGAGACAGGGCCGGATTAAGAAATGTGGGGCCCTGTTCGGGAAATTTTTATCAGAAAATTCGGATGACCTTTTTTAGTAATTTGGTCGAATTTTCGGGAAAATTATACCATTTCATCTGCCAAAAAAAGTTGATGACCTTTTTTTTTTAGTCATCTGGCCAAATTTTCGGTAAGTTGATATCATGATGCCATTTCATCCGCCAAATGTGTGGGGGCCCCCTAAAGTCTGGGGGCCCCTGTTCGGCCGAACATGTTGAACATGCCTTAATCCGGCCCTGCATAGAGAATTTGTGTCTTTTTTATTTGTTCTGCTTTAGTACTTGAATGACCTTGGATGCACTTTTCCTTTGGATGATCGAAATGCTCTCATCGATTGGTTGCTGGGATTTGCGGTTCGACTGGAATATGGAGACAATGGTAACGATGATGATTTCCTTCATAATATTTCATAGACTTAAATCATTTCCGCTTCGGCAAACATTGGCAGAAATGCAACTTTTTTTCTTGATAAGTAGTGCTTGTAGATGTAATGGTTAATGTCAATGGCTTTATGAATGTGCACTACACTTGCAGTTATGAATGATTAATGTGCATAACATTTACTGGTATAAATTATTAACGTGGTCAAGCTCCATCCAAGCTAGTGCTTCAATGCAACTATTTTACCGGTACTTCTAGTTATGTGGGCGGCAAACACTTTTTGCTTTTTTTGGTATTGTTTTGATATTCCTTATTAAGGACTGATCGTAATTACGAGTCTTCGTCTGAGATGTGACTTTGTGTTCATTTTCCAGTTACTCTTGTTTAACACGTTGACCGCCAAGTACGAGTTAACTCGTACTTCAGCCAGTCATTTAACATGGCGTGTAGGCGGCCAATGTGTTAAGAAACACCCTTTAATGCTGGAGGGTATAGAATTTCCCATGCCATTTACTACCATCTCGGCATTAAAGGGTTAAATAGGAAATGGATCTGTATGAAGATTTTACAATGGAGGCAAGGAGTCTGCCTTCTAATGCTAAGAGTAAAAGAAGAAACCTGTCTAACGCTTGCTACGTGGGGTCACCTCTTAACTTTGACTCTACGGACTGATCTTATTTCTTCTCTTCACTAATCAATTAGTATGTATACAAACTGTGCATGCTTGTTTGGTTATTATTCATTTTTAGTTGAAAAATACAAGGCTGCCGGATCGAAGAAGCCTGGCCTGTCAAATCCTCTAGATAAACTGGACTGTGAGCTCACCGATTTTCTTCGTTATCTTTTTAAACTGTTGCAAACTGTTAGTGCAGCATAACAGCACTGCCTGTTTAACTTGCCGCTAGTGCCTACAGCGACTAAATGCACCCCTTTGAATAAGCTGGGGTTTTTTTGTATGCGCAGTTAACTCTTGCTTTGGTGTTTCATAGTGATACTATCCTGCTGAAAATTTCAGTTAATGATCTAGACTTTATAAATTTTTGCGACATCTTGGTTCAGTGTTACATGATGTCTTTTTTGGGTTTTTTAAATTTCAGTTAATGACGCAGACTTCAAGGCTGGTGTGGCATCTCTTGCTCAGCTTCTTCAAATTCCTCCTCATCCTGATCATCTGGTTGTTCTCAAGGTAAGTTACCTGTCCAACTTAATTATTAAGACAGCACCTGTTTTTCCCCTCAGCGCCAATTAAAACTCAGAGTGAAACATCTCCCGAATGCATTTTGACATCTGTAGTCATAATTCTTTAAAGAAAACACACATGGTATTTTTTGGTGTCATTTGAATCCTAGTTTGTTCATGTGCACTTGCTTATATATTGTTACTAGCCAAAATAAAGAAAATAAATACACGCTGTCATTTCGGTTCATCTTCACGTTTAGGTAACTAGAAGTCTGCTTCTTTTTTTGTTCTGTATTGTAGTTTCGGTGAACAATTATTATAAATTTTTTGCCATATCATTTAACTGAAACACTATTATTAGCCTTAGGAATTAATTACTATATTCGAGTACAGCTGTAGAATGCTAATGAATAATTGTTTTGAGCAGTTTTTGTCCAGGTGCATCAATTTTGTACATCTACTGTGCATCAATTTTGTACATCTACTGTGCATCCATTTTGTACATCTACTGTACATCCATTTGTACATCTACTGTGCATCAATTTTGTACATCTACTGTGCATCCATTTTGTACATCCACTGTGCATCCATTTTGTACATCTACTGTGCATCCATTTTGTACATCTACTGTGCATCCATTTTGTACATCTACTGTGCATCCATTTTGTACATTCACTGTGCATCAATTTTGTACATCTAATGTGCATCCATTTTGTACATCTACTGTGCATCCATTTTGTACATCTACTGTGCATCCATTTTGTACATCTACTGTGCATCCATTTTGTACATCTACTGTGCATCCATTTTGTACATCTACTGTGCATCCATTTTGTACATCTACTGTGCATCCATTTTGTACATCTACTGTGCATTCATTTTGTACATCTACTGTGCATCCATTTTGTACATCTACTGTGCATCCATTTTGTACATCTACTGTGCATCCATTTGTACATCTACTGTGCATCCATTTGTACATCTACTGTGTGGATTGTTCATTATATTTGAATAATTATGTGAAGTTTACTGTACTGAGTGTACTCTACAGGCTGTCTGTTTGCTCGTGAAAGAGAAGTTATCTAAAGAAACTCTGGAGCGGCTGTCTAAAGAAGGAATGAAGGTAATTGAGGTTTCTCTACAGGTTATAAGTCTATGATTAGGAAGTTTAGAATGGCTAATATCTGAGGAGTTTGTTGGGCATCGGATTTGCTAATATTTTACTATTTGATTAGATTACAAGCACACTGAACTTTTATTTGACCCATAATAAGAATTTTTTTTTTGGATTAATTTCATGCCAGCAATATTTGGGTAATTATTTGCGCTTATATAATTAAGTAAATCGCAGAACTTCAAAGAATTTCGCTTTGTTAGATTGTTAGAAGTTGTTACAGTGTGGTTGCAGACAATACTGAAAAATTGCTTTTGTTGAAATAGAAATGAAGATGTGCAACTGTGCATGTTGCAATTCGCTGGGAATTTCTTGTTATATAAGTTGTTTTATCTGTTCATTTCAGCCAGCTACTTCAATTACGCTCGATAAAATTGAACTTGGATTTGAAACACAAGGTAAGATATCTGTGAAGTTTTATCTAAATGTTGCCACATATATTGGAATTTAGGGTATTGTTAGCATAATTTTGCAGTCCTTTTCCTGCGTATTGTTGGAAACTTAGCTTGTAAAAGTCTTGAGTATGTGGTGCAATTTCAAATCTTGCATTATAAATTTAATCCTGTTTTATTGAAGAATTTTCTTAGTATTGACCCCATTGGCTTCTGGCCAAGTTACAAATGCTTTGATTTGTCTCACTTTCGACTTTAGAACTTCCCGTTTAACGTCTCAAAAATAGCCATTCTAAATTGATAAAAAAAATTGACGCGCTCAATTCTATCTTGGGAATTTAATGCTGTGGTTTTTTAATATTTACTTTGTTTAAGAATTTATGTGCTTTTTTCTTCTAAACTTTGCTCGTTAGCTTTCTAGCCAAGTTAACTTAAGAAATTGAGTTGGTGAAACTAACATGAATCTGAATTTAATTCGAGTTGGAGTCTAAACTAACCTGAGTCTGAATTTAATTCTGTTTTTACAGATTACATAACTACTGAGGCGGCCAAGATTTTGCGTCTACTTCATATCCGTGAGCTACGAGAACTCCAGAACTTAGCGAACGAAGCGATAGTTGCTGTTCAGTCAATCACCGCCAATCCTAAGACAGACACTAAGCTTGGAAAAGTTGGAATGGGAATGTAATTGAACTTTGCCAGCAATGTTTGCCCTGGTACCTATAGAACTGTAGAACTTATGACGGGTAATTGATCATCAGTAGAAGCAGATATCTCCTGTACAGCGTATGGTTTCAGACTTGGCAATTAGAAAAAACCTGATTTGACTTTGACAGATTTTGGATCTCCGTTTGTTGATGGACTGTTTTGAAAATCGTTAAAAACAAAAGTTGTGTGATAGAGTTGTTGCATATGAATTATTTTGTCGTCAGTTGCTTTACAAACCAGCAAAACTTTGATGATGAAGTTTGCTCTACGTTTTTTCCTTTTGCTTATTCTGTTTTTGCTTCTTATTCATGTTATGCAACTAAATGATGCACACAAGTGTCTTTTGTTGTGTCAGACTGCTGCTATTTAGTGACTAAATGTGATACAAGTATGCATGACTTCGCTCTCTACTTGTGGTCCATCCGGCTGGGTTCTACAATTAAGTCTCTCAAGTCTTTTTTCTTTGTTCGTGGTTGGGCTGGGAGCGCCTCTGAGCAGTTTCTTGAAAGGGCCCTATATAAATGCTCGGAATGAATGAATGACTGAAAGTTGAGGATGTGTGCTTGAATTTTGCAGTAACCACCTTGGACAACTACTATTATAAATATTTTATTTTTACTCTTCCGATATTGACTTTACCGTTGAGCACTTCACAAGTTCACATGCAAGCTGTCAAGCTTGATTGTAGAGTGCTTAAAGTGTAACAAATAAGTGCCTGGACGGCCCTAACCTTTCCAGGCTATGTTGGCCTAATAAGTCCATGAACGCCTCCCATAACCGTCCACTCACACTTTGAACCTTGGCTGTGGAGACTAAAGGTCACAAATAAAGCTAACAGATTTCCGTATGTTCAAGACTAATAGACTTCTGTAAACCAACTCATTAGCTTGCTATTGCAATCTCAAAATTTCCACTAGTTTTGTATTTTAACCGGTCATACTCATCGGCAGTCTTTTTTCCAAGTTAACGTCGAGTAAACTATCTCGATTGTAACAGTTCCTGACTAGATACCGAAAATGCTGGTACATTTAGATGTACGTCGAAAAACGCGTATCTAATTAAGTGATAGCGCTAAAGTAATTGCGGTGACTAGATGGCAGATGGTACTAATTGGTTCAAGCAGCGCGACCTTAACATTGTTGACACACAAAAGTTGGAATACTGGAACTGGATGGAAGTGATTGAGGCGTGTCAGAATAAGTCGAACCGGTAAACTTTAAAATACATTGCATAATATACGTATCCGAAATCTTTATCGTACGAAACAGCTTGTATAGTTCTTTGATGGACATATAAAATGAAGAAGAGTCGATCTTCTTGAAGTGTATGCTCGAGGGTGCCGTGGGAAAAGCACGCGTCGAACATATGTATGCGGTGCCCTCATATATGGAGAGATTTTACGTGACATCTGGACTGGATACGTTCGGTAAATGGATGAAAGATCGGTAGACGACGGCGTTGATGGACAAAATAAATAATCAAAAAATGACACATTAAAAGCGAGCAGCTCAATCCTTTATTGTAGAGGGAATTGAGTCTTGCACGTAATCGTGGTTCAAACACAGAAGAACCTTTATTTTTTTAGCTATGTATGGTTTCTTATTAAAATTGCAGCAGCATGAAATTGTATTGCAACATAGATACGTAGCCGTATTTTGATATTTGTTTGGTACTGGAATGACCTCCATGGAACTATTCCCGAAATGGCTTCCATAATCACAAGTCTTTATTCTTTATTTCAGACGAAATTGAGATGTTGTGTAAGCCATCGTAAAACGTTAATTTTTTTAGCCCATACATAAATGAGCACTATTCAAGTTTTGTTTTGTTTTTTACACTTGCTTCCTTTGCCTACAGGTAGTTTATGATGGAATTAAATGATGCTAATATTCTATTTATGGCTTATTTACTGTTGCATTATTATTAAGTTGCTATTTATCTTTTTCAGTGTTGCAATTTGCACCATGAGATTCAACAATATTAGCAGATTTGTTAATTAGAATCTCTGGTTCACTTCCAGAAATATCTGAGTTCAGAGACTGTCAATTGCTACCTGATGATCATACGACTTGATACTCTTTAGTCGGGATCATCATGTCTTTCGTGTTCAACTCCAGTTCTATGAGACAATCTTTGTTTGTTAAAAATGCTTGCAAGCTAGCTGCACAGTGCTCCAGCCGAGGATGCCTTCGCAATGGCGGAAATTCCATAAAAAGAATGGACGGACTGTTCAGTTCTCCATTTAGCACTCAACCGTCCACCTGGGCCACTGGCAAACCTCTGAAATACTCTTCCGGAGCATTCTTTTGGTGGAATCGTAATTTGATCAACTGCTCGTCAAGGCAGCGGGCAAAAGTAGACATCAGCAAATGTACGGCGCGTAGTCAGAGAATTCAGGTTAAGGGAATAAAAACTGAAGCACTTCCTAAAACGAAGCCCATTGCTCCAGCATTGAATGTTGGAAAGAATGTTGTTGCGCCAAAGAAACCGCCCGAACTGTCTGATATGCGTCGGCTTATCGCCTTAGCAAAACCGGAACGATGGAAGCTCTGTGGTGAGTAGAATAGAACATAAGTTGAAAGTCAGAATAAAGCCATTAGTTTGATGTGAAGAAAAATTTCACCGTCAGTAATTTATGCCCACTTATTTGATAAATTCATTGGTTCACAAACTTTTATTTCTTAAATTTTTCTTACTGCATAACTGAATGAACCATGCATAAACTTGTTATTATATTATGTGGTCAAATCTTGTACATTGTTGGGAACAATAAATTTGATTCGAAATTTGATTTGATATTACTGAGAGTTAAAGCAGTCTAATTAGTTTAGTATCTAGTTTGTGATCTTGCTCTTTCTTTTATTTACCAGAATTGAACATGTTTTTAAATGAAAATGGCACGACTGATAATAATAGCAACAACAATAACAATTGTAGCAAGAGCTGATAATTATTATTGACAAATCACATTTGTGTGTTTCCTCGTTTTTTGTCTGATATGAACTTGCTTTGAAGAATATCACTTTTTGTAATGCATTTGTCAGGCAAGCACAGCAGAACTATTTTTGGTACTACAGATGTGATCTATGTTAAAAAAAGTGTTTGGTAGAATCTATCAGCTTTGCAGCTGTGGTCTTACAAAGTGTTTCTGTCATTGTCAGCTGAACATAAATTAGTAGATTAGATGTGCATATATTTGTAAGTATTTATGAAGTGTTTGGCTTCAAATTTCCATCATTGATTTCTTAACATTTCGTTATTCTTGAATGAAATATCATATATGACTGAACAGATATTGTGTGCTGTGAATTTCTTTCAGCTGCCATTGGATTTCTCTTTGTGTCGAGTAGTGCTACATTGGTTGTTCCGTTTGGGATTGGTCGTGTCATTGATATTATCTACACTACATCGAAGGAAGGCAACATGATCGAACAGCTTCAGCGTTTCTGTCTCATTCTTTTGTGTATATTTGTTTGTGGCGCTTTTGCAAACTTCGCTCGAATATACCTCATGCAGTCATCTGGTGAGCATTTTTCTGTTGAGTCATTTAAACCTTGCATACTGTAAATTAAACTATCTGGTGTTTTCTGTTAAATTTGATATTTTTCATTATTTTAGTTTGCTCTAGATATGTAAATGAGTGGGTGCGCACAGAAATTGGTATCGATATGGATGAGTCGTTACAACAAACAGTGCTAAGAAGAAAGTTGGTTTTCTTTGGTCATGTTATGCGTTCAAATGGTTTGGAGAAAGATATGATGCTGGCATGCGGTGAGGGAAGGAGAAAACAAGGGCGACCAAGGAAAAGGTGGTTGGACGATGTTCAAGAAACAACAGGAATGAATCTAGAACAATTAAGAGAAGCGACATCAGAAAGAAAACAATGGAGATGGCTGGCCTTGACGATCGCTAGAGTTCAACGAACTGACAGCACAAGGTGACAAGGTGACTAGATATGTAATGTAATGTAATGACAACAATTTCTATGGCACCAAACAGAGCCATGCTGCTACAATGGCGCCTTGACAAAGACAAACACACCATAAAACTTTTTGGGGAGGGGTGGTGGTACATTGGATAACACACTGGCATGGAGATCAACAAAGCATTGATAACTAGGACATGTTCTATTGATCTTGTATAAAACCCTTTGGATGAAATTCCTTTTGTCCTTAGTTAAAAAATCAAAGTCATACGGTCACAGTCGTTACTGCTCTGCCTAGAGGCTCAGAATTTCTCTCTTCAACCTTGATTGCAAATACAGATGAGAGCATAGGTGTACAGGAGATTTCAGCAGTGGGGGGGGCAAAGATTGAACTTCTGCCCGAAAAATATATCCGGCAAAAAAGTTGACGACCTTTTTTTTAGTCGTTCGGGACTGTGTTTGCTCGAAAAACCAGACTTGTCCGAGAGTTGGGGGCTTTTGCCCCCCCCCCCCCCTTGACCCCCGCCTCGTACGCCTATCGATGAGAGGAATTTTTCATATGGTTTAAATTTCTGCTTCCTTGTATTCATTGCTTGTCGCCCTATTTAACAGGAAATCGGATTGTGAGAAGTTTGCGAAGCCGGCTGTTTTCTTCGATCATAAAGCAAGACGTGGCATTCTTTGATAAGAATAAAACTGGTGAACTGATCAACCGACTTTCATCTGATACCTCGCTCGTTGGTCAGTCCGTAACGATGAACATATCCGATGGTATGCGGTCAGTTTTACAAGCGTTTGGAGGTATTTCTTGGATGGTAAGCTCTGAATGTTTCAATTTGCGATCTATATCTATAAAGGAGAATGTATGTTTTGTCCAGAATGTATGCATACAGTTTCGCAGCCATGGACCTGTGTAAAGACTGAACTGGTGCCATGTAACAATGTTGTGTGAAAGGACGTGATAAAATGTGAAGCTCTTAAAAATGTGAAGCTCTTAAAAATGTGAAGCTCTTAAAAATGTGAAGCTCTTAAAAATGTGAAGCTCTTAAAAATAGAATTTAATGCAGGTGCCAAATCCAGTAAACTTCAATAAAGCTGTAACAAATATTCGTAATGTTAGATTTTTAAAGAAGTTATATATACTTAAAACAGTGGTTCCCAACCTTTTTTGACTGTCGGGCCACTTTTTCTAAGTTGGAAGACACAAGGGCCACTGTTTCTTAGTTAAAGGACTTTGGGGCATTTAGGGGGCCACAATGTTCAAATTTAATTAACTAAAAGCATATAAAAATTGCTATACTTAATTCAAAGTAGAATGTTTGATGTTTATAGCCTTCAAAATAAAATAATTTGCAATAGAAAATGATTATATGTTCTATCCTGTCCAAATTGTCAATTTGTTTCATATATTTTTGTTAATTCTTTGAGAGATGAGTGCCATTGTTGAGGCCTGGCGGGCCATTTTGTGAGGCCTCGCGGGCCACTTTTGGCCCGCGGGCCACGGGTTGGGAACCGCTGACTTAAAATATATAGTTTTTAAAACATGTTTGCATAAATTTATCTGTTTTTTATATGTGCCTTTCTACATATAATAGAATTTAGAATGTCTATTTTTTGGTTAAAGATTTATAGCTCTTAAGAATTTACCAAATGCTTGTAAATGCAGAGTTGAAAATGTGCGTATTAAATAGTGTTTGATTCTGTTTCTAGGTTTACACTTCTCCAAAGTTGGCTGCCATTTCTTTGTGTATTGTTCCTCCTGTGGCCCTTGTCTCACGCTTTTATGGACGATATGTTCAGAAGATAACAAAAGATGTACAGAGTTCTCTTGCGGACGCAACCCAAGTGAGTTTACCACTTACGTGCTCTCAGAGATACATGTATATAATCTTCGTTTAATTGAGACAAATCAGGGTGACACACCACAACCAGTTACATGTCAATGCATTTTAAAAATAAACAACAAAAGTAATGTGAGGATAACAATGTCATTAATGGGCGACAAAGAGAACTCTCGGAATAAAGTTTCTAACATCTTTAACTGGTAGAACAAAAGGATGCATTCTAGGGCGTAAGTTATAGGTGGTTTTATTCCTTGTAACGGTGGTAGCCCAACTTGGGTGTAAGATATTGGGTGCTTGCTGGATTTCAATCCAACGGTTGGGGTGTAATAATGTACCAGCACAGAAACGAATTTAAAATTTATTTTCACTCTCATTGTTTAGTATGGCTATAAATTAAGTAAACCAATTCCACACTGTTGGTAAAAGGACCAGACTCATGAAGAGACTGGCCAAATATCCTATCTGCAGAGACATGGAAAATGAAATTTCTGAAATCAATGGCTCACGGTTGACTTTTGGAGATGCTGAAATGTATTTGCCAATGTCGTCAGTCAGTTCTACAAGTTGCACGGGTTGTTAAGTGATTATCTTGTTTAGTTTATAAATGACGTTGCTTTTGGTTTGTATTTAGGTGGCTGAAGAGAGGTTGTCCAACATACGTACTGTCCGTGCGTTTGTACAAGAGCAGAAGGAAAGCGAAGCATACAATGCCAAAATTGAACATGTCCTCCAGCTGTCCTATAAGGAAGCCCTTGCTCGTGGAATATTTTGGGCTATGGTACGTTCCGATTGTATAAAACACACTTGTTGTTTTATTATTCCTTTGTTAATTTTTCCTATGTTATATGAAAAATCTATGAAACAACATTGTTTTACATTTGATACCTTGTGGCCACTGATTGTTTAACTGATGGAATTGGTCAAATTAGCTGTGGTAGCTGTTTTGCATGGTGCTCTAACATGCAAAACTGTGGTCAGTTCAAACTGATGTGAGCAAAATAAGTACCTATATTCTTTATTCGGACCAGTTTTTAAATGCACCCGGTGCATATACATAAAGTTTTTAAAGTTAGTTTTTAATATTAGTACATTTAAAATCATTCTTATTAGAATAGCATATATTACTAAAGTTATATATTTATATTAAGGAAACTTGGATTAGTTTTTTTTACTGTAGTTCATAATACGTAGTATTTATACGCTATACAGGCAGGTCTATTGTCCTCAGAATGCTGTTTTTCTTTTTTTACTTCTTATGTCTTGTTACTCTGCTACCATTATATGGTAATAATTAGGCTATTTATTCAAACTGCATGGGAACTATGTTTTATTGTAGGAGTTTTGAAAATCAATGATTTTTATTTTTGATTACTTGATTTGTTATATTTTATAAGTGTACTGTAGTGCAGTATTATTTATATCTGTGTTTTACTTTCAGACTGGTTTCTCTGGCAACATCATTGTACTGTCGGTCTTTTATTATGGTGGTACAATGATGAGTGAAGCACAGATTACAGTTGGTGAACTTTCCTCGTTCCTACTCTACGCTGCCTTCGTCGGTGTGTCAATTGGGGGTGAGTTTGTGAGACTGTCCAACAATTCTTTGAACAGTGACAAATTTCCTGCCCTGAAGTTTGTATTTCTACTGATATATGGATGTATTTAATTAATGTGCATCTACTGTATCTGTGTACATGTATACATATGCATAGTTGTTTAAAACATTTGTTTCGTTTTTAATTACATGTGTATGTGTGTAATATATGTATATGTGTATATGTGTGCGTATGTATGTGTGTAATATAAGTATCTGTGTTTCTATGACACCTTTTAAGAAATTTCCAATAGTTCTGAAGTATGATTAGTCAACAGATCTTAGACAGTGTTGTCTTAAGAAAACCTAATGCTGGAGTGTAGTTCATAGTTTTGCATGTGAATGCATCTGTTTTAGCTTTATTTACTTGTTTGCTTTTGGTGCGCTTAGGTCTGAGCACGTTCTACACGGAGCTGATGAGAGGACTTGGAGCAACGAGTCGTCTGTGGGAACTGACGGATAGGAAACCAACCGTTCCACTGACAGGTTCTGAGAGATTTTATTTTGCCAAGTTCATGTTTTCTCAGGACTGCTGTATCTTTGTCATCATGATCTGCTTTATAATTTCAATCTGAAACTAGTGTCCACACTCAATCATCATTTGTTGGAAGAGAAGGTCAACTGTGTTGGTATTTGAATAAAATTTCCATGTTTCATTATTGAGTTGGTATTTATTTATTTTATTTGTTTATTACTCCATGTGTATGGCGCCCCTTCAAGCTCTCTACTCAGAGGCGCTCCCAACTACAGCATGGACACTACATCGGAGTTTCACGCGGAAGTGCCCGAGCAATTACAAGTGAAGGACTTGCTCAAAGTCCTTACATGGCGGCTTGAGGCAGATTCGAACCTGCAACCATCCGGCTGCAAGGCAACGAACATAACCACCACACCTCACAGAATGCAGTCACAGATCCTACTCTAAATGTGTAGTAGATTTTGTCTGACTTCTTGAAGGTAAATGTTGTAAGGTAAACTTCTGGCAATACTTATAAATTAACTTGCAATCAGTGGCTTATGCTTCCCTTAGCCAGGTAGTAGTAGTAGTTGCAGTTTAACCCTTTACCCGTTCATTTTTAAATTTTAAGCCCGTTTTCAGTGGATATTCTTGGGGCAAACGGGTAAAAGATTAACATCACTGTGTGGTAACAAAGACCATTAGCGATGCCCTCCTCTTTTTTCCAGGCTTGGGATTGGCACTGGCAGAGTGAAACCAGTGGCGGTGTTCCCTTAGCAAAATATAACTTTATCAATAAAACGTGCAGCTTTGATGACTTATATGTTTATCTTTTGCAGCCGGTTTGGTTCCTGTCGTTGATGTGATTGGAGACGTAGAATTCCGTGACGTCCACTTCTATTACCCCAATCGTGAGGAAGTCCTGCTGTTCAACGGTCTCAACCTTTCCGTTCCAAACGGATCGGTAACTGCTGTCGTAGGATCGAGTGGATCGGGAAAATCAACTCTCGCTGCACTGCTGATGAGGTTCTATGACCCATCGGGTGGGGCAGTTTATCTGGATGGGCTTGACATCAAAGGCCTTAGCCCCCACTGGCTACGCAGTCATATTGGAATTGTTAATCAGGTTTGTGGTCAAGAATATCAACTGAGGCACCCTTGTAGCGGTATAATTTCAGTGCCTATAGATATAATAGTGTGGACATGCTAACACTTGGTGTCAGAAGGACATGCCTTACGTAGCCAATCTTAAGACTTTAGTTTCAAGGACCTGCCATAACGAGGGTATGCATTAAAATGGATATTGGTGAAAAACTCAATATTTAATGCTAGGTGCACTTCTTGTATGACCTGTTGATCAGTATGGTGTCAAATGAATGGCTTTAGAGGATATAACACCATTAGCTTCCACATCATATTATAATCTATCCCAATTGTCATTTGTTTTATTCATTCAGTCCGAAAACTTATATAGCACCCCCTTCAAGAAGTCCACTCAAAGGCGCTCCCAGCCCAGCCATGGCTAAAAAGATAGGTCTTAAGCAGCTGGTAGAGGGCAGGCAAATTAATAAACTGTATACTAATGGGATTGACTACTTTGACTGTCATGGATGTCTATTACATAGTCGAAGTTGGTCATTTTGCTGTTGACAGGAACCAGTGTTGTTTTCTACAACGATAGCAGAGAACATAGCGTATGGTTCTCTGAAACCATCGTCCGTTACAACGCAAGAGATCATGAATGCAGCAAAGATGGCCAACGCCGACGTCTTTCTGAAACAGTTTCCGAAGGGTCTTGAAACAGTTGTTGGCGAAAGAGGAGTTATGCTGTCAGGTTAATTGACTCGTTTTGCTGCTGCTCTCTGACTGGTTTTGCTGCTCTCTGACTGATTCTGTGACTGGCCAATGTGTTAATGATGCAGATTTATATGTACTTAAGCAGTTTATTAAACCTGGATGGACAACGTTAGGGAAGACCTGAAAGAGATGAATATTGACATGTCAAGAGCAAAGGATCTCATCAGAAACAGATAAATTTGGAGAAGTCATGTGGGAGCCTCATCGTCGTCACTCGACTGACGGAAGAGAATAAAGAACAAAGAAGTGGTTAATTTATTTATTAAGGAAATTTGTGTAGCCCCACTTCAGGAAACTAATGGGAAGCAATCTCTACGCTAGACTAAACAATGAGTACTGGACGTCCTTAAGAACTGAACATCTGCAAATATTTGAATATATTTTGTATTAAACAGCATGTAAGGAAGATCAAACTTGGAGTGCTGCTGTCGCTATTTATTGGTAGCTTGAGAAAGAGTTAATTTATTTCTTATCTGCAATGGCTGTGGTGTTAAAACTTGACCAATGAACAAATTTGTAACAACAGAAATCCATACTTATGCTGAATTTTGAAATGTAGAGGGACAATGAAATTTTCTGTGAGCTACCTTGCTTGTTAAAACAGCATAGTTTTTGTGTATAGTTTTCTAGCTTAACCAGATGTTTAATGCCTGTTTGTAGGTGGTCAGAAGCAAAGAATTGCAATTGCCAGAGCAATACTTAAGGCAAGAACTTATTTTATATTGCTTTTTAAATTTATAAATGCTGAAAATTGAAAACGTTTATTGGCTTAAATATATACAGGAATCAATTATAAAGTTTCACTGTTGTGAGGCACAGTGGCCGATTGGTAAGACTTGTAATGTGGAGTGTGCGGGTTCGATCCTCGTCCGAGGTGGTTAACGTGTAGGGACCTTGAGCAAGTTCTTCACTCACAATAATTGCTCTGCAATAAAGTTACAGTTGCACCGTTGAAGCATGAATGAACTTTGTACGGTCAATATCAAATTGCAATTGTATTGTATTGTAAGTTTGAGTTAACCTTCCTTCACTAATGCTTCACCTCTTAAACACAAAATTTCCATTGATATAATCTGATCCATTAATTATTCCTGTTTTCCATTTTAGAACCCAAAGATCCTTCTGCTTGACGAAGCTACAAGGTGTGTTTTGGAATACATTCTGGCATTTATTTACACTGCATTGGTGAATGATATTTGTTTTCAGCATTAAAATACACTGGCCTTCTTGCAAGATGCTTTGTTTATTTAAATAATAACTTTGATATGATGCTAGACTTTGGAATGCATCTGTTTATCTGCACAAGGTCCTTCTCGTAAAAACGTGACTAAAATTTTATGATTGACGGATTACCGTTTTACTGTGCTTTAAACAATGTCTCGTCATGAAAAAGTGATTATTTTCTGAATTTTGACTAAAATTGTGTCTAGCATACGATTTGCATTCTGTTTTTTCAGTGCCCTTGATGCCGAAAGCGAGTTCCTAGTGCAAGAAGCGCTGGAGAGAGTCGTGGTTGGTCGCACCGTTCTAGTCATCGCCCACCGACTGTCGACCATAAAAAATGCCGACCAAATCGCTGTACTAGATAGCGGTAGAATTGTTGAACTTGGCAGCTACGAGAACCTGATATCCATATCAGATGGTATATTTCGTAAACTTGTTGAACGGCAGACTATCGCAGCCCAATGAAACCAGTTGACCTTAGAAGTATTTTTCTGCTGTGGGAAAATTAAACAGGTTGTAGTATCAATTGTAAAATGCTTTTTAGTTAAATGCAGTATTTAGACACTTGTTATTTCCATGATTTGAAATTTAAACTATGTGAATTGGAATCATTTTATTAACCATGGTATGTAAAATTGAAGATGCATATTTTTTGTTCTAGAATTGTATATGTTGACCAGCTACTAAACTGCCAAAAGTTTGCTGAAATCAAACACTCGTTTACTTTAACCCTTTAACGACAAGCTGCATTTTTTTCCAGTCGCTCGTATAACATTTCTGCTGTTAAAGTGTTAAATTAGCTATTATGACTGGAGTTGCCGATGATAATTATTACTGTATGAGAATGTATATTAAGGAAATCAAACATGTGTAGCATGTTTATGGTTTTTCTACTTGTGACTGATATTGAAATTAAAGAATTTTCATGACATGCTTTATGTTGTAAATACATGGACATAATAATGTAAATATTATATATGTAAAATTACATAGCATTAATAACAATGACAATTTCTATGGTGCCATGCCATTACAAGTGTGCCTCACACACAACTAACAGGAGTGGCCTTTCAGATTAAATAAATATTGAGTCCTTATTTGAGGAAGTCGACTGAGTTATCTGTCTGTCCGCAAGGCGGGAGGAAGAATAATTCTTACTTTGGCATCCATTCTAAGCATGGCATGATTTGTGTACTTATCCGTGCTCATTCAAGTACTGTACAGAACAAGTAGGCATATATGTACATATAAATATATTATACAAGTAGGCATGCATATACATAAATATATATAGTTGGTACATAGAATATTGCACATTTTAGTACCTAGAAAAAGTTACTATCCAAAAGATCTGAAAACCGAAGGTCTAACCTCAAATCTGCTTGTCGTCTTCTCAAGGTACACTCATCACAGAGGGGTTGCCATTGGTTGCGTTTGTGCCCACAATGCAAAAAGTCTAATTGTAGGATTGCTGCTACCATGACTACATTTAGCTACCTTCAAGCTGAACAGACAAGACAACCGAGATAGATGACTAAAAACATAATTTTTGCTTTATTTCACACGGCAATGTCGTAGATTGAGATTAAGCTTGCAAGAAAGGTGGTGCTGGAATATAAGCTACCTGGTAAACGGTTATACACAACTATAGACCTCTGTGTCTAGTTTGGCCAAAATATGAATAGGCTATCAGAGCTACGGATATATAATTACTCAACTGCTCTGCTTCTTATGGACTGCAGAGCACCGTAAACCTGACCAATGATGTGCCAAAACTTCACTAGGCCCGCTGAGAGCAACACACTCTTTCACCTGCGAGCATCTGAAATAATATTTTAAAAACCTTTGTAATACCCGGAGTCCATACAGTCCAAACTTAAATGACAGGAGTTGCTATTCGTTAATTTGAATCAAGCAATTATTGTTGCATGCAACTACTAGATGGCAGTTGTTGTCTCCTAAGATATCTATTTTGATGAATCACCACAATGCGTTGTCTGTGTGAAGCTGTAAGTCTGCATTTTTCAATAATAATGCTATTTTCTTGTTGTTAATACTAAGTTTAATATAAACTAACGCTTTAAGTGTGATTTATGGTGAAGGTATTTGACGGCTACGTGTTAAAAACTGGATTAAGCTATTCTATAATGTAATTTTGCGTTGTTGCATCTGAGATGGTTCCCCTTTTCCATGGTAACCAAGTAGCGTAGCCGATAAACTAAGTTTAGCCTACCGGTCTTGGGTTCATGCGTTGGGCTTATGTCACTAATGGAATTTTCGTAAGCGAGTGTTAGGTGTTTTCTTTGGTGCAGCTTTAGATTGACACAACAGGTGCATGCAGGCTATTTTTTAGAAACAGAACGTCGTCTCTTAGCAGGTGCAAATAGCTTCAATGTTTAAAATTTGTCACCTCAACTGATTTCCAGATTTGTTATGTTTAGTGTAAAATTTGAATAGAAAATGTCTTGTTAACCAATTATGGTAAATCTTTAAAAGTTATAAGATCCCTGTTATATTTGCATCTAATAAGTATATAGAAGTAAATGTCTTCTGGTTTCGTACAACATACAAGTGATTATAAGAAACACCTGGATCAGATGCAGCTGCTGCTGTATTAGTCCCATTTTATTAGGATGGCCTTGCTGACTGGACACACAACTTTGTCAATTACAGTAACACCAAGAATGTTTGGTATCGTGACATTAAGATGCATTAAGTGTCATGTTGTAGTACACTTTTGGAGTTCTTAATTGAATATTGTTGTTGGTGGAGAGATGTAACTCTGACCTTCAAATTCGTTTACTAATAGGAGCAGTGTTTTGTCTGGATAAATGTCTTCTGGCTCCATGCAAATGACTGATGCAAAGATGAGAGGCAAAGAGGTTGATGACTCACTGGAAGTTCTCAATCTTGACCTTGAACAGGTATGTCTATTCAGTATGATACATACGCACCTTTCCAAATCTCTTTTGTTTGAACTGGTGTAAAATCACAGCCCTGCTTCATTGATGCTTCTTATATTCTTTCTGATCATAGCTTCTTTTACATTTTTAATAAATATTCTTAATAAACTTGTTTTAATTAAAAAGGTTAAGTTATCTGTTCACACTGAGTTGTAAATGTCTTGTCATTTAATTTTGTTATTTCAGTTTGCCTCTAACATTTACTGTCTGGGATTTTTTTAGGATTATGATCTAGACTTGGAAGATAATGGCAACTCTGATATGGACAATGAAGAGGAAGACCTAGATGAAGAAAATACCGGTAGAACTTCAACGATATTTCGCATCACTGATCCGTTGGCTGAAGAGCGAAAGCATGCCACAAATCCTGGTCGGATTGCGTACGACTCAAATGAAGATGAAGACGAAAACTATCTTGCGTCCCGACAGTTGGCATTGTTTGGTGAGTTTGTATAGAGTTAATCATTGGATAGTTTTTAGAGATGATGTTTTTACTACTGTGCTCGTAGTAGAGTAAGCAAGCACTTATACTGAATCAAGAAACTCTGTAAACAACAATGTTTGAATAGCGTCAATTGAATTACAGCATATGCTGCATGTGCTTTTAAGCATTTCTGGTAAACGTCCAGACTGGCTGCCCGTACTCCAAACAATATGGCTGCCAACAAATGCAATAAAATTAGAGCGCGACCATCGACGACATTGTTCATCAATTCAGCTTCAATATCAGCAGAATGACTGTACTAACCCTAAAACTAACCCTAACCGACCCTCACGACGCCTAACCTGAGCCCTAACCGACCCTCACGTTGCGATGTCGTCTATAGGTCGCGCTCTAATTTTATTGCTTTCATTAACGGCCATATTGTTTGGAGTACGGGCAGCCAGTCTGGACGTTTACCACATTTCTATAGCACTTTTATGGACACCCAATAACACTGAACTCAACTGTCTAACAGATTACCCTAAAAATTATATATTCTCTATATTTAACTATGATTGTTTCTGCTGTGGATTTATTTTTCTCTTCAGTTTTTGTGGCACTTTTTCTTAAAATTTAAGAGTAAAAGTCTGGTTTCATTATCCATTCACTTCTTTTTTTTTGTATGCTCTTGTCTATTGGTTATTCTTATCTTTGAGCAGAAGGTGAAAGTGATGAAGAAGTAGAAGTAGCCTCGGACGAAGAAAAGGACATCGTTAAGGCCATCAAAGAGGAAATTACAAAGCTAGTCGCAGCAGAAATGAAGGATGAACTGGAAATCTACAACAGGTACAGCTCCTGTTTAGTGTTTTTATGCTGACAAATTGAGATGTCAGAACTGAATAATTTGTGTGAGGACTGTTTAACTCCTTTTTGTGATAATTTGATGCTTATGTAGTGCTTGCTTTGAGGTAAGTGAATGTATTTGCAAACAGGAATGTATATAGTGCCACGGAGATGGTGATCATGGTTGTGTAGGTGGTCGAATTGTATAAACCTCAATTTCTTTGGGCCAAACTGAAGAAGTAGAGTTCTAGTAAAAAACCACTACTATACATTGCTGATAACACATACTAACACCTAACAGTCTACAGGTAAAAATGCAGTGTCTTAAAATGTAATTTAGTGCAAATTTCTTCCATAAAACAATGTTGCACTGTAGAGCATCTTACTTCTGCGCTGATGTTATTTACCAACGAATAGTTTATGCAATTAATTGTTTTTATAAATTTTCTGTAATTTGATATCTACAGGCATTTCAGATTGCAACACTTCAGTTTTATTATTAACATGCAATTAAGTTAATATGGTATTCAATTTAAATGGGTTTGTTCTTTTCTCAGGTTTCATTCTTCGATTTAAAAGGTTGCTATGTGTTACTTCTTGTAGACCTCCAGCAATCAGCGCTTGTGGAGAGGATTCTCAGACAGTGAGGGACGATCTGACTGGCATTGATCCAAAGCTGAAAGAGGAAATTCGAAAAATGAGAAAGCTCGACAGAATTCTTGAAAGGAAAATAAAACAAGAGAAGAAAGTGAAACGAGAGAGGATCATTCTTGAAAAGCAGTTAGTATCTTCCTATATAGTATCTTCCTAAATAGTATCTTCCTAAATATTATCTTCCTAAATTGTATCTTCCTAAATGGTATCTTCCTAAATAGTATCTTCCTAAATGGTATCTTCCTAAATAGTATCTTCCTAAATAGTATATTACTAAATAGTATCTTCCTAAATAGTGTCTTCCTAAATAGCGTCTAAATGTAGGTCTTTACAATACAGTCTGAGATAGACGTTGCTCATGCGTCTATAAGTCTTAATTCACTATCCTAGTATTGATCTTTAGCACAACTATGTAATTCTTTGATAAGTATATTGTGGGTGAGAATGGGACTTTGTTGCACTAAATTTATGAATGATGAAAATTTGAAGATTTAAATAGTTATAACCAGATGACAAGCACTTGCACATGTACCGTATGTCTACAAGACTTATGTACATTGCACTAAGAGATTGCATTCCTCTGCTACTCATCTCTTGTAATGTCTCAGTCAGGTTCTGCACCAATAGTTCACATGTGCATAATACTGTGGATTGTGTGGTTTATTGTGAGATTTATTGTGAGATTTATTGTGAGATTTATTGTGAGATTTATTGTGAATGACTGTAAGCTTATATTATAGCACCACAATGTTGCTCAAACAATGGAAAGTTATTTTACACAACGAAAGTCAGCGAGTGAAATACATTCTTTTCTTGTTATATTTTATAACATTTTCATTAATTATTTTTAATATTCATTGTTTGTTTTAAGGCTTAGAATTGAGCTGCGCAGTCTTCTGAGCGAAAAGAAGCAGATATCAGGAGATGAGAAGAAGAATACAGAGAGATTCTTGGCCCTGGAGCTGCCACCTAGTCATAATGCAGGTTACTCAAATAGAATTTATAGATCTGAACTCCTGTACAAAATCCTGACCACATGCATATGTACATTCATTCATTCATACATACATACATTCATTGATACGCACATACATACCTTATCTTATCTTATCTGACCATTTATAAAGCGCTTCTTGCAGCAAGAGCCTTTCAGAAGCGCTCTCAGTGTGTTCAACTCCGAGAAAAAAGGCAAGTTTTCAGACGAGAGAAAGATGAGGATACACTACCAGAGAGAATGGCAGAGCGAACTGATGGGGGAAGCATTCATTCATACATACGTACATGCATACGTTCATACCTACATGTATGCATACATACATGTTAGGTTTCAGAACAGGTCCTGCCTACTGCTTATCCCATGTTTGTAATTACGTGTTAAAGATAATCAGTAATGTATCGCATGTGCCATTGAAGTTACACTCTTTTGGTGACTTGTGAAATCGATTATAGCAGACATAAATTGGTTCTTAACACGTTGGCCGCCAAGTACGAGTTAACTCGTACTTCAGCCAGTCATTTAACATGGCGTGTAGGTGGTCAACGTGTTAAGTCTCTGAACTGATTTGTCAAATATCAATCCATTATTAGGTAGATTAAAAACTTTCTAGCTCAAGCGGAATCAAGTTCGATTTCGAAAAGCGGAGAGAAGAATGCTAAGAAAGAAAAGGACTTTGAGCGTCAAACCAAATTTTTGATTTGGCACATGGATGAAACTGCTATTCATGTTGGATGAGAATATAAGATGATTTTGATGCTGGGATTGACTACAAAATGAATGCTTGCCATCAATTTCAAATATGAAATGTAAAGCGGTGATTATGTTAAATGTAATTGTTATAAGTTTGTTATTTTTTGCAAACAATCCTATATGATTGTTGTCAGATGAAGCAACAAATGATGACAATGGTTAGAATTTGTTATAAGACACTATCTATATTTTATGTCATTGCAGAATTTGTCATCTACTGTCTTGTCTGTCTTTAGATGATGTTCAGTTTTTATGTATGTGGTATTGTGGTAGGATGTTAGATTTTTTAATATAATGACACATGCACATGCCTTATATATGCACAGTGTTGCGCACACATGGGGCCTTGGCAGAGAGAAAAGGTTTCACTTGTAAATTGCTAGATCAATGTGAAAATTACCTTTTCTAGGACATTGTGTGTTAATCTTTTTGTTTGATTGATAAATCTTTGTCTCTGGCTAACTGTGCTAAAAACTGCACAGCATGATATATGCTATAATATATTGAGTCTAAATTCTTAGCATCAAAACATTGAGTAGAGAGACCAGTTAAATTTGTGCAAGTGACTACTCACCCCATATAAAATAAAATTCTTTTTAAACATGCAGAAATTTTGGACCGAGTCCAGAAATATTTACCCAACTTCCTTAAGGTATATGGTTATGGGAAATGTCAATTCAATTTCTGACAAGTGGTTCTTTCTCTGCTGAGATTACATCATATGTATTTTGTGTGTGTAAATGTAATTGTACCCGATTTTATATAGCGACCGTATATGGACTTGACCCTGCTAATTTTTAAGTGAATTGATTGGGTCATATCCTTCACCACTGCTTGTTTATTTTATGGGATGCCATGTCTTTTAAGGTCACCATGCATGTACTGTGCTAGCTTGAGGTGTAAATCTCTGAAATGGCCACCTTCGGGAAGTGAACTGCAGTCCGCAAATTCTCTTTCACAGACCTGGTCAACGCTCTTGTCTATGTAGATAAGTGGACTAGCGGAGTGTGTGTATATGTTTGTTTATATAAGATCATGGATTCATCACTGTTGTTTCGTTTTGCACTGTGCACTTAATTGTTGTGATGTGTGCAGTGGCGTAGCCAGACCTCTTTTCAAGAGGAGGCACAAGAGGAGGCAAAATGTACCCATGGAGCAAACAAGAGGAGGCAAAATTTATCCATGGAGCAATAGACGAAAATCGTAGACTTTTTTTTCCTGACGACCTTTTTTTTAGGGGTAGTATAATTCACAGCAATTACTTTTTAAGCATGTCTGAAACTAACAGTTGCAAAGCTTCTGCCGCCATTATTTTAAGTATAGAGAACATCAGTATGTGAACGTAAAAATTTTACGAGCATGAAATTGTGAGAAGTTCACATAAGTTATGAGTTCAACTTGTCTTTCATTGCAGTAATTTTGACAAGTTCTGTGTATTTCTTCGCTGGCTTTTGGCTGGCAAAAGATAGCACAATCTGTCGAAGTTTCTTATTTGGCGGCCCCGCAGACATAATAATGACTATTGACGAATTGACGAATGAGTCGGAATGACGATAATACACAATAATTCGATTAGTACAATTTACTTGAAAAATACTGAAGTTAGGCGTTTGTTACCGGAAACGAAAACTGTGTCTGTGTGTCAGGAAACAGTATACGCCGTACGGTACAACATTCGCTTGAACAGTGCAGTAAGTAAGTAAATTGCATCATTTGCATGCAGATTTGTATGGCGATGGAGTTCGGGCAAGAGGAGGCAAATACGGGAAAATCCAAGAGGAGGCAATTGCCTCCTCCTGCCTTCATGTGGCTACGCCTATGGATGTGTGTCGTTGGTATTAGAATTTTTAATGTATATTTTTATGCACTTTATCTAGCTCCAGCTTGTTTGAGTTTACACCTTCTTAGGCTTATGAAATGACGATATTTTGATACTAGGATACTCATTTAAAGACAATACATGACCAATACTCAGATACATGCAAACTGGCCTCAATTTGGTATACAATTTGTACAACCCTTTTTGCTCAATCATTTTGTTCTCTATCCTTGACCATCCACAATTTATCTGTATGAAGTACACTATGACCTTCACTGGTGATTTATCATAATTACTCTTTAATAAGGTATCATGGTAAGTTAATTACCTGTATGGCGAAATTAAGATGCTATCTATTGCTATGCTACTCGCTCTGCCAGTTTGAAGCTGCACCAATCATGCACCAATCACACAGAAGAGTTTATGGTAATAGTGATTACAATTTATATAAATGTTTTTAATACAAGGTATTCACATTGACGATGATGAAATACCCGATGTAACATCGTCGTGCTGTAGTCCGGTTTTTCCAACACAACCTCCAGAGATTATGGTTGGTAAGAGGGCAGGCAACGCACAAAGGAAACACAGTCCTTCACCAAGTAATTCGACTGTAAAGTCAAGCAACAGCAGCTCCAACGTGATCGACGACCGTAAAAATGACAGTGGAAACAACTATGGAACGCCATCAACCACATCTGCATTTGCAGGTAGAGTAATTTATGGTTGACATACTTACTTACAATTACAAAAATTGCAATTACCTACTTGTGGGAGGTTAATAACAATTTGTCCTTAGGTAAATTTTAGGTTACTAATTATTATTATTATAACTATAATAACTATAATTAATAATAACTATAATTAAATAAATTTGTAACGTGCACAAGGTCACACCGAAATGTGAATCTGAGGTACAGATAGTCAGGACAAGATGCAGTTAGAGATCCAAGTGCTTGAAAGTGTGCGTTTTGCATGGAGTGCCTCTGAGTAGTTTTATGTAAGCAAGTTAGTACAACAAATTCAATACAGGAAATCATCAGAATCCAGAATTTTAATCATTGTTTTGCTGTGCATCCCTACAATATTTTACACCTCTTAATCACTAGCGTGTACCGGGAAAGACTGTACCCGGTATATGCTTCTAACGATGTCTGCTTGATTTTTTAGAGACGAGTCTTATAGGCAAGCCAAGTGCAGCACCTTCTGAAGTAACATCAACAAAATCAAAGCAGGGCAGAGCTAACAAGACACAGATGAAAAAGAACTTCATCAAGAGAAATATTCAGGCAAATATAAAACTATTCAGCTGTAACTAAAGCATTTCTTAGACAATTAAGTCTTATCACCTATAGATGCCAAGTTCAGAGTTTGCTTTCAGCTGGTCGAAGATTATGATGCAGGTTCAGCTGCCCATAAATTTTAGGTGCTATACTGAGTAGGCCTACTTTAGTCCATTCTATGCTAGTTCGTTTGGAGCTACCACTATTTGATACTCTATGTACTCGATACAGAGATTCGAGTGTTTTGGATGACCAATGGGAACACTGAATGGGCTAGAAGTGGGAATGCTGAAGAAGAGTTTTATTGGAACGCATGTGTTTCCTGGGTTCCATGCAGTGGGAACGCAAGCAAGAAATTTCGAGAGCAGTGGGAACGCCGTTCCCATCCACTTTAAATTCTGCTACATGATAACAACACTGTAAAACTTAAGTAGATTGAACCAGGGCTTTACCAACGTTGTTGATACCATTTTAAGCTTTTAGGTGTCTCAGGTGGTCACTGGTAGACATTTATGCCAAATTTCAGTTGACTTTGTGTTTGTGTTGTTGTAGCTGGCCTCTGAGGCACAGAATTCTGTGGCAATGACCGACGATGAAAGGAAACGACTGAATTTGCTTTTGGCCGACGTCAGTGAAAGCGATTCTGAACAAGATCATGCGGAGGACCATTCAACATCCCAGGTTTTAATCTATCCATGCTATTATCTACATGCTTTTTTAGTCCAAATACCTATCACCTTTATGTATGAGCCCATGTTATAGCACCCCTTCAAGATTTCTACTCAGAGGCGCTCCCGACTAAAAAAAACACAAATATACTATTTCCCTAAATATCTCTGATGTGTAATTTCCGACTTAATACCGATTTCGGTGTGGACCGCCACAAATAAGAATTTTCTGTAACACAGCGAGATAGCATCATGCTGGACAAAAGCTTAAAATTATTCTGCTTAACAAAAGAAATAAACAGCTAAATACATGCATGCATAATTATATGCAATGACATAGCTAGTACCTGGTAGGTCTGTTGACCTGTCAAAGCTTCAAAACAAATTGAAGGCAGTAAACAAAGACTACCATTTAAGTTCTTCACTACAAGTCATATACATGTATACTAACAGATGTCTAAATGTTGTGTTTACTAGAAACATGACCAGATGTTGGAAATAGAAGACGTCTCGTGGCTGGACAAAAATGAAAAGCAGCGTTTGGAAGAGATTGATGGTCGACTGAAGATGTTGCTTCCTGCGGACGACTTCGAGTCGATAATCAGCGTGACACCAAGTTACATCCTGCCAGAACAGGTATTCATTCAGGCTGTTTAAATTTACAATGCACTAATGCAGAAAGCAACTGAGAAGCAGGTGACTGCTAGTGTTATTAAATGTATTCTGTGTTCAAGAAACTTGACTATAACAAATTGCCTGTAAAGATGATCTGAAATAACTAGATCAACAAAATCGTACACATAACTGTTTTTATTCTATAGCACTGTCAAATTAAATAATGTAATATACCTGGAGACATTTTTGCATCCATTTCAAGTAAAACACAGGATGGCAAGCACATAGCCCCACATCTCATTATTAGGGATTGATGCCCCAGTATGAGAATTGTAAAGAAATAACGGCGCGGGAGTCCGACATTGAATTGGGGTGTCAATGAGGACTTTATCATGTCCTAAGAAAGAATTTCTGGCTAAGGCACACGTTAAAAAGCCACCGTGTGCCACACAACGATATTTATAATCTTTGAAAATTTTAAGTACTTAAGGCCTTGTTTTGTACAGCCAGCCTCGGAAACTGACATGGAAAGCCGGTTAGAGATGTTGATGGAGAATGATTTCCTTGGAGAGAAAGTGCTGAGGGACAACAAAGAGCAGAGGGAGCTGAAGGCGCGTCTGCTGGAAATCGACGAAAGACTCAGTCGATTAGCGTCAACACCACTCGCACTGGAAGCAGAGGTTAATATTTTCATCATCATAATCTTAGTACTCGTAAGCAGTGGCGGTGCCATCATAGGCTGTGACCTGACCTGCCTATTTTACTCTTGACCTGCCTACAACCTCCTTCAGACTCGTATTTATTGGACAACCCTCTGACTAGACACAGCGCTTCAGAATAAGCTAGTGCCTTGCACTTGGCTTTCAATGTAATTGAATTTCAAATTCCTAAATACATGGGAAAGTGTAATTGATTATTGATTGAATACCAAGTCGTGTAATTTCAATCACTGCTTAATGCTTATACCTGTTTTAAAGTCTCAAATCCTTGGACCCCAAATTTAAATTAATGTAAAAACTCAGTCTCTATATTCATGTATATTGCTCCCTTACTTGGTATTAGAGCATCTTGTGTAATTAGAATGACAATCTTCATATACTACTTGAATAACATTTTAGGTACAAACTCCAAAACTCTCTGAGGAACAGCTGAACAGTCTTCTAGAAGAATGCGCACGGTCACTCTATTCTGCTGCTTCAAGCAACATTGAAACAGAGTTTGTATTTGATTGTGACTTTCTTAGAATTAAAATCTTTTATGCCTATTAAACTTACCAAATGACATGAAGTTATTGTGGATGTTGTTTCACATAAAAATTCACACCGCTACTGGAAGCACAACTACTCCACTTGTACTCGGTCACAGATTAAATAAATTTCAGGAACTAGAGTTACATTATAACGTGTAACAGTTAGTCTCTAAGTTAATGTAAGTTGTAATGCCTCTGTCTTAAGACTATGTTTTTATTACTAAGATACACCAAGAAGGAACAAATTTTTCGACTATGTGATAAATATGAGTTGGGCTGGGAGCACTTTGGCAGGGCTGTTTTAAAGGAATTTTTAGAACTGCACAACTCCTTTTCCTTCCCATCCTCTACGGTCAATTACTTCCAATCGGAGGACAATGAATATTTTTGGCTAGTTTTAACTGTACAAGTGTTTCTTCAACTGCACAAATCCATTTAGAACTGCACGTTTTGTGTAGTACTGCACATTAAAAAAGCCCTGCGCTTTGGTGTAGGTTATCTAATAAGGGGAGCTATATAGGTCCTCACAGTGAATGTCAAATCAATTTCTTCTTGCAGTAGATCTTGCACATCAACAAAAGCAATCATGTACGAGCATCCTGTGCATCTTGACCCAGAAACTTTGCAGCAACTGCTTGCCGAGGCACAACAGACACCATCTGTACAGTCGACGGATAGAAGCACCAACAGTATGTTGCCGTTTATCCTTCTTTTCTGTCATGAGTCATGACATCTTCACCACAGTAGTTGGAATGAATTTACAATTGATAATACACATGTGCATAAATGTACATATATACAGTGTATTATACACATATATACAATTGTGTTGTATCTAGAAATTTATATAGTGCCTCTCACAGAATGACTATTCAGAGGCGCTCTCAGCATGTAAAGCTCTGGGGAGAATGAAATGCCTTTGAAGAGTGAGAGACAGATGCGATTAGTTTAACTTTTAGTGTTGTATGAAAGTCATTCCAACCACAGTAAATGCCCAATGCTGGCAAGAGAAGTCCTAGTCCTGGGAACAAAAACATCAAGACTATTAGCAGAACGCATTGAACGAGATGAAGATGCAGATAAAGGCTGTTGCATGTAGTTTGAGATGTAGTTAAAGTCATTTAAATAATGGCTGTAGCCACACTTACTTATTTACCGTGTGTGTGCTTAAATAACGCCCTTTATTTAGAAATCTCTGCACAGCATATGGTTACACGACTGATTAAACCATAAAATGACAAAGTGAAAAGCTCTTCCCTCTCATAATTGATATATTTATTTTGCAGGTAGCAGATTTGTGCCTAGACCTCCAAGCAGACAACGAATTTCACGAAGTTCTCATTCTCTCGATCGCAATTCCAGTCGTGGACAGCAGAGAAACCTTCATTCACCTCTCGAAGATTTACATTCTCTGGACAGATATTCTCAGTCTCCCATAAACAGAGACAGTTCTCCGGAGCATGACGCCCATCCTGCCGACAAATATCCGTTTCCTCCAGGAGGGCAGTTATTCAGAAAGAGGAGCATTAAATCAAGTATGAATACACCGTCTACAAGTGTATCGCCGCCAAAACCATTATTTCCAGAAATCGATGCAAACGTGTGTCTCGTCTCCCGTCCCACTTCCACTCAGTCGAGATTCGGCAGCGAGGATTCGACGCTGGTGCATCGGTCTCCATCATCAAGCAAAGTCTAAACTGCCAATTCTGAAGCATTCAGTCTCGTAGATTGACAAAGCCGTGAAACTGTGGCCGAACGTGTATAGACAAGCACCGGAGAATTTGTTTCGATCAACTATTTATTATTTTATATTTGTTCGCTTAACCCTTTACCAACCGAGGGTAATAATTGCCACACATGCCTTTTTTTTACTTTGGTCAGTAAAGTGTTAAGTCCGAAGTCCGTGAGGTAAAGACAGAATTTTCAAAACGTGTAGTTTGTTACATGGTCATGAACCATAGATTTTAATGACAACACCAGCAAGTTATATACTGAACCAGGCTCTTGAAATTTAATACTTCAAGGCATCACACTGACAAAGTAGAATTGTAATAGAGCATATTGTTCAAGGACTACAAAACAATGAGCAATTGTCAAAATCAACTGACTGGCTGAAGACTTAAAAACAGTCAAGCAACAGACAATGTGCTGAAGATTTTCCTATATTGATGCAACACTTGACTGGCTCAAATTCTCTTCCCTCACAGATGAATGAATCTGGAAAATAAAATAAAAACATGATTAGAAATCTTTTCAGTACAAATTGATATTCGGTAAAAGGACATTAAAGGCAGATTAATACAAAACATTGACCTAAGGATGGTTCAAAGAAAATTATATCGAGAAAGACATAAAAGAGTTTTGCAATAAAACACAAAGCTGAATTACATTTATTACTAGGAATCAAAATGAATGTTTACGGACTGAACAGGTCAAGAAGGTTCGTAATTTTAGTTGTTTCATACACAAAAACAAATTTAAAAATTCATCAGAAGTACAAAAATAGCTAAACATGTCAGTTCTCCTAGTTTCAAATTTGACTGCTTCCTATTCACAGCAGACAATTTAACAGTTTCAATATAGCCACATTCGAGTGTCTATGGAAGGCTATGTAATGATGCTTTACAAATATCCAGATACAGACAAGGTTTCTAGGACTATAAAAGAAAACTTCTTTCTTTGGCTCCTACAACTGAAAATGAAATCCTTTACGAACAGGCTTCTAATATTTGTATAACACCTAAGCCTTCACATTCAGGCAAACTCCCAGAATGCAACATTTTGCAGTAAGACTGTTTACAACGATTACTAAACATCAAACATCTAAAGCAAATTAGGATAACGTTTAGCATATCACACAATTAAGTTAAATAGAAGTAGTTTTTGAAATCTGAAAAAAGAGAAATAAACTGACCGCATGCGATACATCGATCCACTTCATTGCCTGAACAATCTTATCGTTGGAAGATGGATTGCAATCTAAATTCCAGTACGTAATTTCGTTGAATTTATTTTTTAAATTCAGCCGAGTATCTTCTCCAGAGCAGTTGCTTGACTTGCTCATGACAACTCCTGTTGTAAAAACATCACTGAAAATTATTTTTGTTTTTGTGAAATACTGTTATTGACTAACAACAACAGAATTAGTCATGAACATGGAAATTATTTCATAGAATTTATAATGGAAATGAAAATGAGGTCGAGAATGTATGATAAATTAATGATTGTAAGCGATTGTAAGTTAGCTATTAGGTGTATGGCATACTGCTAAAGAAGTATTTTTAAGTGATGTATAAACATCTCTACACAGCTTCCAAATACACACATGCTAAGAGACAGGAATTTGAGCCATGTATGGAGAAAAGAATACCTACAATGATTCCATAAATCGAGTATAAAATACATTGGGGCATTTAGAGCATTTTGTTTTTGGGTGTTTGAAACAGAGCTATTAACTAAATAAAGAGATTTCACAGATTGCATTGAATAGCCACATGTGTATTTTTATCAATTGCATCTGACAGTAAAGAATATTAACCCTTAGCAACACCTACCTACATATCCTAGAGGAATCGGTATTTTACGGCCTTCAAGTGGCCTTCCACGAAAAGATGCAGACAGTTCTAAAAAACAGCATTATATATAAAAACAGGGCACATTTGAATGTTAAAACTGCATCACATGTGGAAATAGTAGCATCTCATATCTATAGTTAACCTTTGAGATTACTTGAGATTGTAACTACCAAGCTCATTCAAGTCTCATTCTAGTCTGGCGCTGCCTGCTAGGCCTCACACTTGCCTATCTTAGCAAGTTGTGTAGCCCTACTCTTAGTGTTAGCAACTTTCGCTTCCTTTGTTCGACTGAACAAAGTCTGCTTTCAGTCCCTTTTGCTCGTACCTCCACTATGCAGAACTATGCCTTCTCGGTGATACGACTCTTGGCCTGGAATGGCCTCCCTTTCTAGAATTCCTCAGGCATTCTTCTTAACAGTTCTATTTGGCACATTCTGAGGTTGGGAGTGCCTTGAAGAGGCACTGTACAAATTCATTTAATGAATTAATTAATTTCTTGCAACAGATGAGTATTATTGCTTGTGAAAATTTATCAGCATGTCCACACCTATTAAAGGACTAAGTCTTATATGGAATAAAAATTATCTCATAAACTGGATGAATCAATTGGCGAGTGTACTTGAGAAATCCGTAGAGGCTTTAATGACGAGAATCTACCGAGGTACAGTAACTGGGAACGAAAGCAGCTCATCGTTAAAGTGTCAAAAATCTTTATAGTGGAGGAAGTTATCAAGAAGATAATACATGCTCAAATCTCAAAGAATTCGGCACTGCTTGGCAATTTACCTGGATTTGTGCTCACGTCACTTGCATCCTTCGGCACAACGGAGGGCCTGAAAAACTGCGATACTTTAGCTGGACCATTGTGATCGATTGTGCATGGCAACAAATCAACGTCTGCGCTTTCTAATTCTGAGTAATTACTTATGTCGACAGCAATTTCATCATAATTGTCGCCCATTTTTAAACCTAACAATATCAACAAATTATTATTGGAAGCCGCCAAAATAAGTAGAATAATATTATATCTATGGTGAAAAGTACTAAACTACGGAGGCTCATAGTGAACAACTCTGAACACTAGCGATTTATCGACGCCTAAATTAGCATTGCTAAAATTATGGGCTTTATATTCACTGTTATTTCATAAAAAAATTGTGAAATTTCGCACTGTTTTATGGGTTTCGTAAGCCAATGTACAAAATATTTAAGAAAATATTGATTTGCTACTAAATAATAAATTTGGACGACGCACTTGCTCTGGCTCTCCAAAGTAAGTAAGTATTAGAATATTATTCTTATCGCTGAACGTTAACCAATGCTCATGTTAACCAATGCCCCAGCACTCACTGAAACGAGCACTCTTCAAGCACAACTTTGAGAGCAAAACTCATGATTTCTGAGCATCATTTCCTTTACTCTGTATGAATTTGTAGAAGACGCAGACACTTAGGACGATCGAAAGAATAGAGCATATGCTGGAAAACATTAGAAGCAATGAATTTGAGTAACTGGAAATAATGTGTAAGTGGATTAAATAAAAGCAATGTTCCCAGTGGTAAGTGGATAAAAAATACACCAATGTTTGCTTAAAATGCGTGCACCACGCAACCTCTGGAAACATATTGAGGGCGCTGGCGACGCAGCTGTGAGGCGCACATGTAATCGGACGTAGCAAGGTTTAAAGTGCCTTGCTGTGTTAGTTTAGTTTATTGTTTTTTAAGTGTCGATTACGATGTCTTTCGCAAAGATTGTCAGATTTGCCTCACTTAAAGTTAATTATGCATTTAAGCATGGTAATCCGAGGGCGACTTCTACTGCGGTCATCTTCTCTAGGTTGTACCACACGAGAAACGGAGTTTATGGTTATCACGGTCGACATCAGCCGACATCTGCAACCGAGTCAAGTAAGTTAGTAAGGTATCTTGTTTGTGTGGTTGTTTTATTTTAAGAATCTCAAAAGTGACGTTTCCTGTAATTCTGCTGAGTAAATGTTTTCAGCGTGCCCTAAAAGTAGAAATGCACTTGTTTGAAGCTGCATTCATGCATACATAAAGTCTGGTTGATGAAAAACTCTTGGATAAATAGAAGTTGGTTTGATTCACATATTCTTGCTTAGCCATAATTTTGATTAATGATAAAAATTTGCTTTAAATATAAGCTGGATTGATGACAGTTGTAATGGACATTGGTAGACGGCTTACTTGCTAATGCCAAGTTTGTTAAACTTTCTGAGTGTATGCAAATGTTACATCAAGAGACCAGCTTGTTCATCAGCGCTGGTGTCTGGATGTGCTATAAATGTCTCATAATAATTATATGCGTTTAAAGCAAAATGGTGTATTGAATTATGCAGTATTTATGTAACCAGACACTCTGAATGTGTGACAAATTGTTTTTAGGTGAAATGTGCAAAACTATACTGATTTTTACTTCTATCAGGGTGAACTCTTCATTCCCCGAGCTTGGGCTTCTCTTGAACAGCTCAGTACTTTCTCTGTTATTGGCCCCATGTTATGGAATGGTCTTCCACTGTATAGGTGCCTTATCCTTAAGGTTTTTGCTCAGATGCATTTTATTGCAGCCTTAAAACCATCCTTTTTAGCTGAGGTTGGGCCGAGAGTGCTCCTGATTAGTAACCTTGAAGGGGTGCTATATAAATCTCTATAGTGAATTATAGAATTATCAGCAAGAAGTGGCATTTGTGCAGGTTTCTGAATAGTTAAGAATTTAGCATCAGTCTATTATTGACACTGTAGTTTTTTCATTTTGTAGCTCATATCCTGCCAGTTAAAGACTACCGTCTGTATTGCTTAGTCGAAGCTTACAGAAGTCGTGGACATCAAATCGCTCAAGTGGATCTTCTGGGGCTGCAGCAGAAACCGTAAGCAACCTAACTATGATCTTTTTTACCTGATAAAACTGACGATGATTGGGGGAAAATTGATTTGTTTATGTTTAGGGGCTTATGGCTTATGCCATTTAGAAATGCAGTGATACATTTTTGCCAAATTGTCTGCATTTCACATTATAAGTTTAAACCTCGCATTTCAGGTCTAGGGATAATTGTCCACACTGGTATCACTTAACCCTAGAACCAATAGGTTTTTGCGATCCTTACCCAGCCAACTTCTTTGGAGATTATCCCAGTCTTGGCCATATGACTGAATAATTTATGTTAACTAATTAAGTTAATGGATTGATTAATGTCTAACAACTTGGTGATACTTGAGATGCTTTGTGTAATTTTTGTTCCTGACTTGGTGTGCTTGTTGCTGTTACAAACAGACCAATAAAATTATTTGATTTGATTTATATAATTTATAAGTTGAAACCTTTTACCAGTGTGATGCCGTTTGATTGTGTTCAGAAAGTCTTACTTAAAGTACAAAGCTTTAAGTAAGACTTTCCTGAACACAATCGAATAGCATCATGCACACTCTCGTAAAATTTTCTGATAAAGTACATGCTTTAATCAGACAAATTTTTGAGAGTGTGTTGAAAATAGTTTATTTCTGAGCACGATGCCTATAAAATTATATTGTGATTGCCATGTTTCAATTTCTTATGTCTGTAGCAAAGACTTAGTGGAGTTGGATCCAAGGACCTATGGCTTGGATTTATCAGAAGTACATTCTTTGGAAGGATTGACTCATGCTGGATTGAAACAGGGTTCTGTGGAAGAGACAGTGAAGCTTTTGAAGCAGTTGTACTGCGGCCCTATTACAGCTGAATTCCAGCATCTCGAGGTATGTCAATGTCCAGCCAGATAGATCCAATATGCCTCAATGCATAAGTCGCAAATTCAAACTTCATCAGGCATATGGTGATTATAAATAAGTAAGTAGAAGGTATTTTGCACTTGTGTTTATTTCATTTTGTTATGTTCATTAATTTTTTATTGCCGAGCGTACATACTGCAAAATGTTGATCAGCTGTTGTAAACTCATTCGCTACCAAACAATTGCGTCAAGCTTCAGGTAGGTGTTTGCGATATCAGTTTCCTGTTTTTGCCTCATTGAAAAGGATGTCAGGGTAAAGTCCAGCAATATAGTTGTGTTAGGAATGTTAGCTGTACAGTACTGACCATGGTTAAATCATGCATTGTTAATTTGCATTGTTTACCTCTTTGTTAGTGCCTTTCTGAGAAGGAGTGGTTTGCAAAGAACTTTGAACTGCTTCAGAGCAGCACTTTGACTGATGAACATCGAACTCGAATATGCAAACTTATGCTAAGATCTCAGGTATGCGGCTATTTTGACATTTACTTGTCATTGTCAGTAACATATACAGAAACCAACATATAACTGCACATCAAGTTACTAATGAGTATTTTCTGTGTTTAGGTTATGCTTTTCACAGAGCTTGGCTATTTTTTATATTATTCACCTCATTAGTTTTGGGAGGTGAAACAGTGACTTGCAATCAATTATCATGCCATACCATACTCCACTGGCATTCATCACATTATTGGATTTGACTATCAAACAGAGCCTAAAGTTTCTGGTAAAATCCAGTAAGGAAAGTAATATATTTATAATTATGAAATTGTTAGTATTTTTATTTCTAGTTGTTTTGCCCATCTTTGGCCAGTTATAAATAATTTTAAAATGTCAAGAGTTCATTCATTCATTCATTCATTCTGAAAACTTATAATTATAGCGCCCCTTCAAGAAGTCTGCTCAGAGGCGCTCCCAGCCCAGCCACGGCTAAAAAGATAGATCATCATGTGACATGTGATTGACGTTAGTCCATCCCTCCCTCCTTCTACATCAACCTCCCTTCTGCTTTCTTCTGTCCCTCCCATACATGAGGATTTTGCTTGAGTGGCTAAATAATAAATATTGATTGGAAAACACTGAATCTGGCTAAGACGATGTTTTTTGTTCTTTAGACATTTGATCATTTCCTAGCGAATAAGTTTACTACAGTGAAGCGATATGGAGGCGAAGGTGCAGAGACTGTTATGGCATTCTATGATGAACTGTTTTCAATGGCAACTCAAGGTATTAGTAACAATTTCCTCAGTTTTATGTATTTAATGTCTTTTTTGGTGTGGAATGGCCTCCTTCTTGAGTTGCGCTTGTTCTGTATGTCACTCTCTGACACATTCTATGAACACTTGAGAACTGTTATATTTGCCATGCTGGAGTTGGGAGCACCTCTAAGTAGTTTTCTTGCAGAAGTGCTATGTTAAAAACGTAAATTAATGAAGTAAGTATGGTTCTTTTGATGTGTGATTTGACTTAGCATACATTCTCCATCTGCCCTAAGACACACCTGGTTGAATAATTTAAATGACTAAATAAGCAGCAATTTTTAGAGGTTTCTAAAAGCAATATTATGTAAAGATATGTAAGTGTTTTTATTCATGCATGGATACAATGTAAGAGTTCTTTGAATGTTTTTGTTGTTTAGTGAATCTCTCGGATGTTGTGATTGCCAACGCTCACAGAGGACGTCTGAACCTTCTGACGTGTCTTCTTCAGTTTCCTCCAGTCACCATGTTTCAGAAGGTTTCGTAGATATTTGAACATTGAATTAATTTATAAGAAAATAGGGTGTTTCTTTTTGAAACAAAAATTTGTTTCACCCTTTACTAACCAAAGTTTAGTGAATGGTATGGAAAATCTTATACCATCGGGCGGTAAAGGTTTAAAAAATTCGAATAGAGCTGTTTTAAAATCACCTATGGTAAATCATTTTCTCCAACCATGCAGTTTTAAGAATAGCATATGTACAGAACATCTGCTTATGTGGATAAGTTGAGAATGTTTGCTGTGTTTGACTTTTCTGAATCCCACCTTTCATTAAACATAGTTTGTGTTATTATAGATTTTTTTAATAGATGAGCATTTGATTTTTAATTTTAGATGAAGGGCAAACGAGAATTTCCAGATGGTGTAGCAGGAGCTGGAGATGTTCTGTCACACCTTTGTAAGTTTCTGGGTTTTTTTGCTGGAAATAAAAAATTGTTAGTAAGTAAGTAAGTAAGCTTGCATGTGTATGTTTATATATGTTTTAGACCACTTTGGTAGTGAGTGGTATATTTATATATATTATATGATATTTTATGTGTATGTATATTATATATATGTACATATTATTATGCACATACGTATATCTTTACTTTAAGTCTGAAAGTTTGTCCATCTGTTTGTGTAGTGATGTGAAAATTTAAGTTAACACATTTTTACATTAACACGTTGGCCGCAAGGGACATGTTAACACGTCCCCCATTGAGTCATTTAACACAGCAAATCAGCAGCCAACGTGTTAAAACCATTTAAATCGGTCGACTGCGGGTGACTCGGCAGATTGTGCCACTTGGCTAAGCCTCGTGCCTACTCTCCTTGGTCAGAGCCAAGTAAGTACCTGTAATGATTCTGCGGTGTGTCGGATTGAGCTATTAAACGAAGATTATTATTATTATTATTATTAGAGCCGGATATGAAAGTCCAGTGTATGTGTGAGAGTGCGTGCATGTGTGTGTGTGCATGTATACATGTGCATGTGACATTTTCTTCTTAAATGCATTTTGCATTTATTGAAATTGTGTGGAAAGGAAGTTGCTTGCATTTAAGAGTTGTGTTTGTTTCTTTCGCAGTTAAGTTCTGGACTTTACGTTTGTGTGATAACTAAAGCAGTTTGGTCTTTGTTTTGCTGATTAACCCTTTACTTGTTTGCCCCGAGAATATACGCTGAAAACACGGGCTTAACAGGAAAAATGAACGGTTAAAGGGTTAATTAAATTGAAGATTATCAAATGAATGGCCATCGTTTAACACGTTGACTGCTGATTTGCTGTGTTAAATGACTCAATGGGGGACGTGTATACACGTCCCTCGCGTCCAACGTGTTAAAGCTGAATTGTTTTACATTTTGTTGTTTTAGTTGCGTCACTCGATTTGGAGTATAACGGACGCAGTGTACATGTGTCGCTGCTTCCAAACCCTTCTCATTTAGAGGTGTGTGTAATGTTTGTTGTACCTCATTTAGCTGAAACATTTGGATTTCACCTATAAATGAAATTTATGTAGATTTTAATTTATGGGTTTGTCCATTTTCTGCATATATTTGGTAGTTTGTGGCAACCACCATATCTCAGGCTTTGTTATTAGGTTGATTTCTGGGAAGGGTACATGATACGTGTAGTGTACTGCAGAGAAATTACAATGCAGTGATTGTGATCAGATATCTTTGAGAGGTTCTGCATGAGTGAATGAATGAATGGATGAATGAATGCTTGTAATCTTGATTTCTTCATGTTAGATTTTACAAATGTTACGTTGATTTCTGCATTTGAGATATATAACTTTCAAGTGCTAGTTGTAGGTTTGCTGTTGAACTGTTATTCAGCACCTAATAGATCCTTCAAACTCTAGACCAGTGCTGTCCAACGTGCGGCCCGCGGGCCGCATGCGGCCCGCGAGATGATTTCAAGTGGCCCGCCAGGGCTCACTAAATTGTTCCCTTTGTGTAAAATGAAATAAACTTAGTAAAAGATAAAGTCACTGGTCGACTTCAGCGTTTATTTTTTATTGGTTTTGAGACAAATGTCGATTTGGAATGCTACCAGGAAGACCAATCCGAGAATTAGATCTGTTCTTTCTTTTCATGAGGTTATGTTCCCGTAGTCTAAGCTTATCTGGAGAATGATACATGACTTCTGATTTTAACAACTCTTATTCTGTTCTGTTCTGTTCTCAGCCATCCTCGATCCGAGGGTCGGCCGCATCATGTACAATGTTCCTCCAACGCTTCCTGTCTTCCGTCAGTCTTATCATTTCTCCCAATGTCAATCCAGTCCATTCCTTGGATTGACATTGGAGAGAGAGAAAGATTAGATTGGAACTCTGTCGACTATAATTATAGTTGCATT
>OX243825.1:18449690-18694690 GCA_945859605.1 Lumbricus rubellus
CTGGGCAACGTAGGCCTAATGAAGAGCAGAGCTGGCCAAACTGCGTCTGGGCGACGGATATGAGTGCAAGTCAGAGATAAAAGCCACCTTGCACATTTTAGTGCTCTACTATTATGACGCATGATAATCGTGGGTTGTGTGTAGTCCACATGCTACTATTCATATAATTATTATTCATGTGGACTTGTGGAACTCTTTCCACAAACTGCTCAAGACTTTTCTATTGGACAATTCCTGGGTCGGGAGCATCTCCGAAAATTGAACCGGTGGTGCCCGGTATTTAAATTTCATACATCAATTGCTTGATTGATGGATATAGATTACAATCATTCCATATAAAAGTTCAATATGCGTTTCAATGTTGATATAATTACCATCACTAAATTTTAGCCACTACTTTTGAGTTTACTGTTGCGGCCCTCGGCTTCAAGAACCTTGGTTTTGCGGCCCGTGGTACCAAAAAGGTTGGACAGCACTGCTCTAGACCATTCCCCAAATGCAGAACGCCTCTGAGTTGGTCTCTTGAAGAGGTGCTATATAAATTCTTGGAATGTATGAATGAATGAATGAACCCATGATGACCCAATGGGCTTTCGTGTACCTGTTAAAGTTAGATTTGTACACCCGAGTTGCATTTTAATAAGACTTGGACAGTCTTAGTTGTGACACGAAACCTAGCTGGTGCTGGGCAAATTATTTTGAATAAATGGTTGTCTTTTGCCATTTTTCTGTAAAGGATTGTTTTTCTGTGTTACGATAAATGCAACAGGCAATTAATCCGGTTGCTGTTGGCAAGGTGAGAGGAAAGATGCAGGCGCTAAAACTTGGAGACTACAATGAAGCAGGAATCTCTGGAGATGGAGTTGTCGGTCTTCAAGTTCATGGTGATGCAGCCATTGCTGGACAGGTAATGATTGCCCTTGTTTAGAACTGTGGGGTAGCAATGTTAAAGATCTTTGTGAGGTTATTGTAAAGAGCTATATAAATGTCCATGTACATACCTCTGTATGCAGATTCTGCACTGCATGTACACAGGGTGGGCCATAAAAAAGTAACCCCCTACGGTTTTTAAATTCTTACTTGTGGTCAAGATATGGGCAAAAAACCTTAGGGGTTACTTTTTTATGGCCCACCCTGTATATCATGAAACAGTCTCAAAGGAGAAGTGGCTGAATGATAAACACTGGTCGGAATTGACTTGAATTTTAATCTCAGATGATTGATCAACCCTCAACCCTCTTTTTTATTGGTTGGTATTTTAAATACAGTTTGCATGGACTTCGTTGTTTTTGCCTCTCTTCCTCGATATAATTCAAAATTGAAAAATAAACACGAAAATAAACACACAAAACAAGATTTTATGTCTGGTTTGTTGACTGCTTTCATTTCTAGAGTAACTTGCAGGGTATTATGTAATAGTTGTTTTACTTGTAATGTAGTTTTGATTTACGCATTTCAGGGTATCGTAGCGGAGACTTTTGCTCTGGCAAATGCACCGCATTACACGGTTGGTGGTACGATCCATCTGATTATTAACAACCAGATTGGATACACAACAGAGGCAGATCGAGGGAGGTATGGAAATCAACGTTTATTAATACTCTTCCATGCTTGATGTTGTTTTGAGATTTAATACTTCTGTTTTTTCAGTTAATTGTTTTCTAATAATAGAAAATTCATTCACAATGATTGATTCTTTATGGTTTTCCAAACCTTGGAATCTCTTTTTCTGACCATGACCATGAATAGTAAAATCAACATATATTTCAGGTAACAATGCCCATGACTAGATTATAGCGTTGCACATTAATTAACTATGGCTAATTGCTGTCTTTAATATTATTCATTTAATTCAATTTAAGAATTTATATAACGCCCCTTCAAGAAGTCCACTCAGAGGCGCTCCCATGCCAACAGGGTAATTATAATGCTGCCATCTTTGTTTGTTATCTAGTCAAGTATGAGTATCAATTTGATTTGATTTTTTAAATATAATTATGGCCGCCCAACTGACTTCTGTTTTATAGATCCAGTGCACAATGTAGTGATGTAGGCAAGATAATTGGATGTCCGATGATACGAGTGAATGCTGATTTCCCAGAGGTACGCATCTGATTCATTCTTTCTGTTAATGCTCAAACCTAAATAATGAATACTTAAAAATTGTGTAATGCAATTTCATTTAAGTCAAGTTCGACAAACTAAATTTTGTTTAAAATTTGTTGACTTGAAGTTAAAATGGCTATAACCTAAGGATAAAACAAAGTACAGTAATTGATTGAATCGCAGGTTTTCTTCAACTGAGTCTGACAATCACCAAACATAGAAATTGAACATTTATGCTTCTACAAGTTTGAAACTTAAACTTTAGAAACTTTTGAGTTTTGACTACTAAGCTTCTTAAGCTCTTAGTTTGCTAGTGATGTTTGTGGCGTTGTTTCTTGTTTCAGGAAGTTGTGAAGGCGTGTCGTTTGGCTGTTTTGTATCGAGAGCAGTTTCGACGTGATGTCATCGTCGACTTGATCTGTTATCGAAAATATGGCCACAATGAACTTGATGAACCTTCGTTCACTCAACCAATTATGTACAAAGTCATTCGAAGTCGTCCAAACGTTCCTGATGCTTATGCGGACAAACTCATTGTGAGCTAGTTTGACAGATTCAATTTTATAATTTATAGTCACTTTATTCATTAATTTCTATAGCATCTCTTCAAGGGTTCTACTCAGAATTGCTCCCAACTCTAGAATGATGAGGGGTATGTACAGTTTCATGTATCAGATATGACTTTGAACAGCAAGTTTCAATATTCTATTAATGTGAAATATTCTGGAGTAAACGTCGTCTATTTCAATATTATCATTTATTTTGAGGTTCTTAATGTGGCCTCTTTTAATTACCATACTTCACTAAAGTTCTGCGTAATGTGGCTGTTTAAGTTGTCTACACAAGTGAAGCTTGTAGTAGATTGAAAATGTGTGCTGCACTCAGCCACAAGGAATAGCATGTGGAAATGTTCCGCTGCTTTTTGTGATCAATGCAGAATTCGTATGGGATTTTTTATTTACTAGGATTTTGCAGTTTTTATGTATAATTGTTGGTTAGACTGGCTTTTGTTTTTCTGTCTAAATTCAAAGGCTGATGGAGTCTGTTCGAAGGAGGATCTTCTTAAGGATACGAATCAGTGGACGTCGATTCTCTCAGATAATCTCAACAAAATTGATGTTCATGTGCCAAAGGTGAAGTTGACATTTCAATTTGGCAGGATTTGCCAGCTCTAGAATTTGCTATCAAGTTGTGACGCATTCTCTAAAGCAGAGACAAATTGAAGCATACATGTTTTAGTATTTTATTAAATGTGGTAATTTATCTTGAATTTGTGAATTACTTAAAAATACTGCACACTGCACAGTTTGTACAAATGCTGTAAAGCAGAACATGTAATAGAGATTTACAATAGCTGGTTAATGCCTGTATTTGGTGATTGGTTTCAAACTGAAAATGTTCTGAGATGACCCCTTGGGTGAAGTACTCAATGTTGATTATCATTCTCTTGCCCAACATTCATTTACCCAGTTTGTGTGCTACTGGAAATGTTCTGATTGCTAACTGCTGTTGATGTTTTCTGTAGGCGAATCATTTAGAGAAGCAGTGGTCTGGATTAGTTCAAGCGTCTCCAGCAATTACAGTGTGGGATACAGGAGTAAAAGACGACGTCCTTAGGTTCATTGGTGCAAAGTCTGTTTCACTGCCAACTGGATTTGTTAGTATTTTTTAAAATTATTTTTGCATTGTCGTGTTATAATAGAGCAAGTGCTGCTGCCTATAAAAATTATTTACCATGAAAGTTAGTTATTGTTGTTGTAATATTTTTATTGCCTAGAACTTATTTCTTTGGAATATTCTTCCAGTTGAGAACTTTAATATTGGGGTATAGTAAAAGAAGGCAGTAAGAAGAAATTCTTGGTATATGCTGGTCTTTTACACTTCAGCTCACACTATCGCTTTTATATATCATTTGATCCTGATGACCATACCTACCAATACCATTACTAAATGTAATTTAAAGCAAAATGCGTTAAACTCTATTAATTTCTTCATTGGCACTAAATCTATTTGTCTAAAATTGCTGATTAACCCTAATTGATAAAGTCTGCGATCAGTTATCTAAAGATGATTACCTATTTTGCCAATGGTTAATTTGTTTCAAAATAAGATTCATGTCATTCATTTGTAGCATTATGATCGATAGACTTTATAACCAAACGTCCTATGACCAACGCTGAAGAGGAAGTCCTCTATTGTTTCTATTTGCTCATACTGCAACCACGAAGAATTGAGTCTTTCTGTGGTTGGCCCAGTGGTCTGGAATGGCCTTCCTTTTGAGCTACGCCTACACCCTGGACCACAAGACTCTACCAGGATCCTTTCTTACTAAACTTGAAACTGTTCTTTTTGGGCGTGCTGGAGTCGGGAGCGCCTTTGAGTGGTTTTTTTCTTGAAGGGGTGCTACATAAATTTCCGAATGAATGAATCGTCCTAGACCAGGTACATTGTACATATTTGTTTATGTACGCTGTACAGAATGTTCATCCGACGCTTGCAAAGACGCACATCGACCGTCGTCTTCACAAGATGAGAGACGGACAAAACATCGATTGGGCGACAGCTGAAGCACTCGCCATTGGATCTCTTCTTTATCAAGGTACGCCTACCCATGATGCATTGCCATATCATCTGGTGTTTGTTTACTTCTGGTCTCGTCCAGCATTCATGAGGGGTTTGAGGTTTTAAACAATTTACACAATTTTCTTTCAATTCTTAAATTTAGAAGTTGACTTCAAATCACTGTCATTTCGAGATTGTACAATTTTACAGTATATATTCCACATAATTTATTGCTCAGTTCTGGTTACCATGAGTGAGAGTCAACTCATAGCTTAATATGGAATTATGATTTAGTGCATCTTTAAGTCTGAGTATTTGTGCCTTTAGTGTTAAGCCGAACCCACTGCTGTAAAGCCGACCTGCGTGTCGTGCTATAGTGGGCCGTATTTCGTGTAACCTGTATTTGTAATCATTCTGCGGTTTGTTAGATTGAAAGTTAATAAACGAATATTGTTACGAATATTATTATTATTATTAAAATATTTTATGTATGGAATGGTGGCGTTTTAGGTTTTCACGTGAGGTTGAGTGGACAGGATGTCGGTCGAGGAACGTTCAGCCAAAGACATGCGATGTTTGTGAATCAGGAAACGGATGAGGCGTACATTCCTCTCAATCACATGTTCCCAGAACAAAAACATTTCTTCGAAGTATGTGTATTCGATGGAAAACTGCGCATTCAAGTTTACCTGTTTTATTCTTTAAAAAGATAAAAGTTTGCTACCTAGACAGCTATAAATTAATTAATTAATTGGTTATGCCCAACTTAACTCATTCATTCATTCAGAAATTTACATGATGCGTTTCAAGTTGCTTACTCAGAGGAGCTCCCAGCATAGTATGTTATTTCATGGTAACTGTATGTGACTGTTTGGGGTATTATTGCTACAGTAATACACGACGTATACGTGTTACATGGTATGCGGCTACTCTTAATTTACTGTGTATGCTTAGAATGAATTTATATACCCAGGTACTAATCATTAATTAATTATGGAAATTTATTATAGCACCCTTCAAGGCTGCTTCTCAGATGTGCTTCCCACCCCAGGATGGCTCGAAAGGTCAGTTTTCAGCTTAAAATGCACACATCAGAGCAAGCGAAGAAAGACCTTTTTGAGAGCGATAGCTGAAAGTCGTGAGTCGCGATTCATGCCAAGAAGATGTATGGGTGAAAAAGATGAGAAGCGCTTGGTGCATGGTGGATTTTGTAAGGGGGTCATTGGAGGGTGATCAGAGCACCCAGTATTTAGCGGCTGTTTCGATTCTAATTGTCATTTTTTAGTACGATTATGAGCCGGCTGGCTGCTAAAGGGGTTAATGCAGCTTTGGCCAAGAGATTGCATGTTTTGTATGTTTATCTCAATAGCACCCAGGCTTTAATTTAATGCAGTCCTGGCCAAGAGATTATATGTTTTGTATTTTTATCTCAAAAACATTTAATCCTGATACACTGTTCATTGATATCTGTTTGGTGATAGGTTGCAAACAGCATATTGTCTGAAGAGGCTGTGCTCGGCTTTGAGTACGGCTTCAGCATTGAAAACCCGAAGTCGTTGGTTCTGTGGGAAGCGCAGTTTGGAGATTTCTTCAACGGCGCTCAGATAATCATCGATACATTCGTCACAGGCGGTGAAAGTAAGTGTGCATATTGTAATTGTAATTGTATTGTAATTGTATTGTAATTGTAATCGAACATTTATATAGCGCCACTTCAAGAGAACTCAGAGGCGCTCCCGAACTGACACCAAACCATAATCAAAGAGAATGGTTTTCAAAGTAGGTGCATGTGAATGTATTGCTGCAGTAGTAGTGCTAGACAATGTACACTAGGAATGATTTGTTTTAGGTGTTTCTAAGCTATTCTGTAATTCAACTGAAGTCAATGTATGTTGAGATTTATTTATTTGAGGTGTTTGTTAGCTATTCTGTAATTCAACTGACATTGGTTGGTTGTTATTTCATAATCCAAAAAGCTGGATCAACCCCAGAAAAACTCTATACCTGGCCTGACCCTGGAATTTCAGGCAGCTGGAACAGTCAGGTTTCCTTGCCCAGTCAGAGAGCTGAGAAGTTTTGTTTCCAGATATACAAACACCAAGTGCATTGTTTTCTCAGATTATAGTTCTAATCTATTGTCTTGTGTTGATATCTGTAGCTAAATGGCTGCTGCAGAGCGGTCTTGTGATGGTGCTGCCACATGGAATGGACGGTGCCGGTCCAGAGCATTCCAGCTGCAGAATCGAAAGATTCCTTCAGGTTTGCATTTTTTGTCATCTGATCTGCATTGCTTGATTTTTTTATAGTAAAGAAATGACACTGCCATGTTCTGCAGTGAAACTTAGATGAGGTTCTACTATACTTTTTTAATGCACTGACAATTAACAAATTTCAAGGTGCAGGACTGGGGTCATTCCATTGCAGGAAACATGTAAATAATATTTACATGTTTAATATTATTATTGTTATTATTATTTTTTTGCCCCGAGGTATACAGGATCCCTCAGGGACTTCACTAACGCCTTATTACATCACAGTCTGGAACGGCCCTATTGTTATTATTGTTATTATTACTATTGGACCAACAGATGATGTTTTGAGCCTGTATGTAAATAGTCTGGTGTTGATTATGCTTACTTTGTAATTGATAGAAATGTTGTTTTCCTGAGTCTTACTTTGTTGTTGTTTCTGTGAACATTACTGCTATAGGCGTGTGACAGTCAGGAGAATGAAATCGATGGCGATAATGTCAACGTTCAGATTGTTAATCCATCAACACCTGCTCAGTATTTTCATGTATTGCGACGACAGGTATATAACCAACCAATCACTATCAGCAGTAAATTGTTCTTCAATGACATGCTTGTACTTTTGGGGCGTTGTGGTGTTTTGTTGACTTAAAGCTGGAGTGTTCCAGGTTCGAATCCACCTCAATCCGCCATGTAGAGATCTTGAGCAAGTTCTTCAATCGCAATTGCTCGTGCGCTTTGGCTTGAAACTCCGATGCAGTGTTCGTGCTGTAGTCGGGAGCGCCCTTGAGTAGAAAGCTTGAAGAGGTGCTATAGAAAATGCGAGAAAATAAATAAGTAAAATGTAACTAAACTGTTTGTGAGACCAATACAGCTCGTTGTATTTAAATGTGAGTTTTAATTGGAACTACGAATATTTTACTCCTGTTTTCAGGTCCTTTGAAATTTCCTCTATCAGCTCATCCTTTACATTGCTTTATGCCATTTATTTAATATTATTTCTTATAAATATTTAAATGTTGAAAGAGTTTTCAATGTAACTACAAATATATTACTTTTGTTACAGGTCGTACGAAATTTCCGCAAGCCTCTCATCGTTGTTGGTCCGAAGGTGTTGCTACGTCTTCCTGCAGCGGTTTCCAATATGGTTGAACTGTCTCCTGGAACGTCATTCCAACCAGTATTATCAGACACTTCTGTTGACCCAAAGAAAGTGAAGAGGGTCATTTTTGTGTCTGGTAAACACTACTACACTTTGCTCAAAGAGCGTGAAACGAAGGGCATTAACAACATGGCTATTGTCAGGATTGAGGTACATATTCTTCTTCTTTTCTTCTTCTTCTTTACGTTCTCTGCCAAGTGGCAGGTCCAAACGTCCAATGTTTCCACTGTTCACGCTGTTGTGCCATGTCCCTCAGTTCTCTGTATCCCTCTTCCATCATCCTGTCCAGCAGTTTTTTGTCTAGGCCTTCCTCTGCACCTCTTATGAAATCAGAATTACTTTGCCAGACTATTTCAGCATTTCGTATTCTTAAAATTAAGGCATGCGTGTATGTTTTATATATTGTGGCTTATTGACAATAAGTTATCATAATCTCATGAACATGATACCTGAAATATGATGCTTCATTCATTCATTCATTAGAACAAATTTATTTAAGATTTACTATGATTGAATGTACTTGTTATGCACCATTATGCAAAATTCCTTATCTTGTTTAACCGCACTATAAATAACAGTTTAGTAATAAGAGTAGCAATAATACTTTTTTAAACAGGAATGATGATGTTGGTGGTGGCGGTGGCAGCATTGATAACAACAATGATGATGATAACAATAACAGTAATACAGTGGTGTAGTGGGGGGGAACGCGGGGGAACGCCGTTCCCCCACTTTTTTCCGCGGGGGAACGCCGTTCCCCCACTTTTTTCCAGGGAGGAAAAAAAAATTCAAGATTCACAGTTTCAGCTGCTTACTTACTGGAGCCTTTCGCAGTTTTGCAGATATATTTATATATGTGTTCAATGGCTTGTAAATAAAAGCTAAATGACAAATGAAAATAGTACAGTAGTACAGTAGTAGGCCTACTGTGATAACAATAAATTAATAATTGAGAAAAAAATTGTAAGCCTAATATGAAGCGTTCCCCCACTTCATTTTTTGCGTTCCCCCACTTCATTTTTTAGGACTACACCACTGCAGTAATAATAATAGTAATAGGGTTTCTGTTTTTTTCTATTACCTGTTTTAGTCTCTTTGCCCATTTCCGGCAAAGGATTTGCAAAATGAAATCCAGAAGTTCTCAAATGCAACAGGTTGGACGTGTTAAGTACCATAGTTAAACTGATGAGGCTTATAAGCTATGGACAGATGACATACGTATTCATCTATACAGGGATTGCAGGCTGTTTACAGGCTGTTTTTTATGTACAACACTTGCTTTGGGTTCTAGTGCACAGCTTTGTGATTCATTAGGCCTACTTTTCTTTGTTATATAGGGTGATTTACTTCAACAACATTTTTGGCTTCCATTTGTAGCGCTTTTGAGAAGTGTTCGTGGTTTATAAAGTGATATATTGTTTGTCTGAAAGGATTGGAATTGATTGCCACTTTCTTCTCAGTTCAATTTCACTTCCTTTTTTATTTCTTTTTATCTGAGTTTTCTTTTTTTGTCTAGACTTTGTCTGGAGTCAGGAGGAACATCGCAACTTTGGACCGTGGACTTTCATCGCTCCACGATTTCAGAATGTTGTTGGGAAAACGGTAGAGAAAAATTTTAATTATAGTCTTCTATATTGATATCTATGGACAAGGAATTTGCTAGTGGATACTGGTATTTCAATGTCCCAGTCCAATTTCTATTACCGTAGTTAAGACGCTTGAGAGAAATATGAGTATGAGTTTTGTCAACTCAGAGGTGCTCTCTTCACTAGCTTATATGAAGCCATCTGCTATTAAGGGCAGAATCTACTTATGGTAGTTGGTAAACATTGCTTAGATGGCTAGAAGAGTCTTCACTCTTCAGTGGCAGGCTACAAATTGTGCACATGCTGATTCCGACCAATAGAATCTCAGACAGAGTCAACATCATTATTTTCATTTGTTGTCCTCTTGGTGAAAGACAAGGAAGACTACCTCCAGACAGATCTGGAAGCAGGGTGAGAATTTCCAGGGGTTGTGGGGTTCAACCCCCAGTCTTTCTTAGGACTCCATAGTAAAAGCCTCATTGCACACCCCAAGTCCGCATAAATCAACGCCCGACCACCCCCCAGTTATTTTTCTACAAGTCTGGAGGTATGGTCTTCTCTTTGCTGATACTTTGAAAAATTGTGCACCACGGTAGATGCTGAAGGCGGAGAAATGGGGAATGAAGATTATTAGTTGTTGTAAGTCTACGACTAAGAGTCTCATGCTGTCCAGCACTGATCTTGGCTTGTCGTTTTCACCCTGGTTCCCATTTAGTAATGTGTTCAGCTCTGCCCGTAGTTGCTCCAGCTCCTGTTTGATTTCGGTGTTCGCCTTTGCAGAAACTTTTGAAAATTGTGCGGCCATGGTAGATGCTGTCAATTTCACACATGTTTTGTTATTGTATTTTAGCTTCGATACATTGGTCGGTCTGTGTTGGCAATTCCAGCCGTTGGGGTCGGTGAAGTGCACCAGCGAGAGGCTAAGCAGATCATTGAGGCGACGTTTGCTCAATTATAAATTTCAAACTTTGTCCTTATGAAATTTGTCTGCCTGAAATATGCATAATATGTAGTTATGAAATTATTTCTGTGAATGAGGCATAATATGGTCTAGCTTTCTTCCACTTACCTAGTTTAATCTTAAACGAACAACTCTTTGTATTTTATGCATTTTGTCAGGACCTACTATGAGCATTTTTTTAACTCATGCATTTTTATGGTGCGTCAGCTTTTTGAGTTGTGTTAGGGGTAACGATCATGAACATATTGTGTAGTAGATAAGTTTTTCATGAGAAACGTAGTCATTGTCTTGATTACCAGGTGAATAGTAAATCACGTTAATCATGTTCATTGTCATGAACTACTTTAGATTGGATTTCACATGTGTATGAAGAGATATTGCAGGTGTGCTGCCCAGTGTACAATTTTGTCAGTTTCCTTGAAGATACTCATTGGTAATGAACTGGACTACTGGTGTATTACATATCTACTTTATTTAGCTTGATTGACTTACAAACCTATGTTCTGTTAACTCTTGGTTGCGGTTGCAGTGGCTCTGCCTACCATTGACCATGTGTAAATGAATCTGCACTGTGTTCTATTCATAATATTGGTGTTTAACCCTTTACCGACCGAGAGTATAGGATTTCCATGCCATTGACTACACTTTGATCGAGAAAGGGTTAAGCATTTGCTTTGAAAGGAATTGAGTCATAAAGGTTTTGGACAATTAACTGAGGTACGTGACCTTGTTAGGCTTATACGCTTATTGTCCTGCTTTCCATTTGAATATTTACTTCTCATTAATTTTGATTCCATATTTGTTATTGATTTAAGAAACAAGACATGTACCATTTCTGTATGTCCAGCTCAAACTGGATTTTCCACAAGTTGTTATCACTCCATCATGATTTGTGAAGCTGGAATTCCTCATATTAAATAAACTTGATTTCTTCTGGTTTTGCTACTGCACTTTGTTTAAATTGTTTGGATCAGTATCTAGCTTTATTTGTAGATTAACCCTGTCGACCCGAGAAGCCGCAAAAGCGGCATTTTTTGCATTTGCGTATCCCCGAGAAGCCGCTTTTGCGGCTTTTCGTCTTTCTACCTATATCCCCGAGAGCCTATGTATGTATGTATGTAGGCCTATGTATGTATGTATGTATGTATGTATGTATGTATGTATGTATGTATGTATGTATATATGTATGTATGTATATATGTATGTATATTTATGTATTTATATGTATGTAAGTATGTATGTATGTATGTAGGCCAATGTATGTATGTATGTATGTAGGCCTATGTATGTATGTATGTAGGCCTATGTATGTATGTATGTATGTATGTATGTATGTATGTCTATATATATAATATACATATAACATACATACATACACATATATATATATATATGTATATATATGTATGTATGTATATATGTTTGTTTGTATGTATGTATGTAGGCCTATGTATGTATGTATGTATGTATGTAGGCCTATGTATATATATATGTATTTGTATGTATGTATATATATATATATATATATGTATGTACGCACGTATGTATGTAGGCCTATGTGTGTATGTATGTATGTAGGCCTATGTACGTATATATATATATGTATATATATGTATGTACATGTATGTAGGCCTATGTATGTATGTATGTATGTATGTATGTAGGCCTATGTATGTATGTATGTATGTATGTATGTATGTAGGTCTATGTATGTATGTATGTATGTATGTATGTATGTATGTATGTATGTATGTATGTATGTATGTGTATATATATATATGCATGTATGTATGTATGAATGTATGTATGTATGTAGTATGTATGTATGTATGTATGTATGAATGTATGTTTGTATGTATGTATGTATGTATGAATGTATGTTTGTATGTATGTATGTATGTATGTATGTATGTATGTATGTGAGTTTTAGTATCGCATATGTCAGCATTAGGGTTTAGGGTTTCTTCTAGGGAGCCCAGGGGATAAGGAAAATCTAACCAGGACAGCAGGGGCGAAAGGGTTAAGTGCTGTTTGTGGTGCATTTTGTTTTAAGGTAAAAGTTAGCCTTGAAGCTTGTCCTTACAAGTATACTACTTTGTCATGTGCAATACATGAGCACTAAAGTAAACAGATGTGTTTTATGATGTCTTAAATTGAATGTTGTATTGGTTTTATGGTGTCATGTAAATGGAATGGATATATTTTATATATATATATATTGTGTATATATATATTGTGTGTATATATATGCAAGATTTCTGCATGTACGTAGATATATCAAATACCGGTAGCTCTGTTTTGGGGCAAGTTTGAAGAAGGCCAAAGATCTGAAGTTTTACTGCTGTGGTATTTAATTTTGAGATACACTTCAATTTCGCTGTGGTGTTATTGTGGTGGTGGTGATGTCTGTAGTAGAATTTGAAATATTTTATAAACTTGTCATTAGGTTATTGCAGCTATATTTTAAAATCCATATTTTATTACATGCATATAAACCTGATGTTTTACTCACTAGAATTATTTTTTGACGCCTCATTCCAGTTTTTAACCATATCACTTGTTTACTATACTTTGTGACTGAAATAGAAAATGTTTACTGGCCTGGTTTGTAGGAACTGTCTAGTCTTAATTACTGTCAGCCTGCCTACATACTTGTTCAAACTCGTATAAACTTATTAAGCGTACATGTGTTTAATGCACACACATTTACATACATGTATGCATTCAAACATATTTTCACATCATTATTTAGTAGTAACTTCTGTCGTAACCTTTGTTTAGTGCACAATGTTGCAATCAGTGGTACACCAAAACCATATTGAAGGGGTGCTATATAAATTCTTTAGATAGAGAGTTCGATATATGGGTCAGTATGTAAAGGAAACAGAAGTATCCTATGGTGGATGAGTCATTTAAAAAATCATTGTTGAGAACAAAATGAAGCCAGTGACAGAGCAGAACTACAGACCAGATAAAAATTAACAGACTTTAGTCGCATTCAAAATCAACCAAACTAAGTAAGTAAGAATATCCTTTAATGATTTCATTTAGTACGAATATCCTTTAAACAATTGCTAACTGCATTTTCTTGAACAAACGACACAGTACAAACTGTAGTGATCTCTACATAATTTGTATATTAAAAGTAAATGTCTTGTTGTCTTTTGCTGTTGAAACATTTATGCTATGCTGAAATGATGGCTTTAATTACTGATTAGTCATCTGGCATCTTAGCAATGCATGTTTGATTTAGGAAACTTCAAAAAATTTATTTCAAATTACTCTTATAAGCATTCTAATGAACCTGAAGAAACTTTTTATCACTATTTAATTAAATTGAACCAGCTTTTTAAAACTTACTGCAGTGCAACTATGATTATAGAAAAACTATTAAAAGTTAATGTTGTATAAAGTCATATTAACCAAAGTTAATTCCAGCTATTTCAATGTTGTACGAAGTTATAACCAAAGTTGATTCCCGCTATTTGACTGAAGATGCAACACTCAGATCTGCCAGCTTTGTAATCGTAGAATTTAGCTGGCCTAGCTTTTCCTTTAACTGGGTTATTTCCAGATCTTTTGCGACGATATCGTTGGAGGCATTCGCGTCTTTCGTTGCCTCCGCTGAATCAGTCGGTGTTTCAGTCGCATGGCTTAGCTGCTGTAAGTCTACGACTAAGAGTCTCATGCTGTCCAGCGCTGATCGTAGCTTGTCGTTTTCACCCTGGTTCCCATTTAGTAATGTGTTCAGCTCCCCGCGTAGTTGCTCCAGCTCCTGTTTGATTTCGGTGTTCGCCTTCGTTACGCTCTCAGCAACGTCTCCAGTGCTTTCACTTTGGAATGCATTCGTCAACTGCGACTGTAGATCCTCCAGCTTCTTCCAGTTCTGCTCAAACCTGTCCGTCCGTTCTCCGTCGGCGGCGCCAGCCCCATCGGGCGTTCCAGCGCCGGGCGCGTTCTTTTTCATGTCATCAAGCTGCTGCTGCATCTGAACTGCCTCGTCTTTATACTTGAGAATCTTCTCTTTGGCGAGTTTCGCGATCTGCGATCCTTTGTCTTCAATATTCCCAAGCATCGTCTTCAGCTCCTGGTTCATGTTGCGCAGCTCCGTCCGCATCCTCTCGCTGTCGGACAGCTTCGACGCGAGCGCCTCCATGTGCTTCGTCGCGTCGATGAGCCGGTGTGAATGCGTGTCCTTCTGCTTGAGCAGTCCCTCAAGCATGTCCATCAGGTGGACGTTCTTCTTCTCCAGGTTCTTCACCTTCGCGTCGAGAAGCTCGACGAGCCGCGTCTTCTGGACATCAACCTTGACCTTGGCCTGCATCTGCAGCTCGGCGCACTTCACCTCCATCTTCAGCGCCATGTTGTTCTTCTCGAGGCAGATGATCTTCACGCGCAGTTCGGTCGTCTCCAATTCCTGCAGCGCCGAACGATTGTTGATCGAGTTCAGCAGGGCCACGTCGGACAATTCGGGTTCTTCTGTTGACTCTGCAGGTGTCAAGTCTCCGGATTCTGGGGCTGCTGATGGGGGCCTGCAATTAGAATGATCACAAGTGAATGGGGTAAAAAAAACAATCATCCATAGCTCACATGACAATACAATACAACTGAAATTTGATAATGCCCTTCTTACAAAGCTCAGAAGTGCACATTGAAGTTCGGTGGTAATTAAAAGAATAAACACCATGAATATATCAATACATGAAGTGGTCGAGTCCTAATGTTTAAGTTTATAAGTAAGCGCTTGATGAGTTATGCCAGGTATTTGCAATCTATTTCATAATGAAGTTGATTGGTTCATAATTTAGATGATTAGTGCCATAATAAAGATGATTAATAATCATGAAGATGATTAGCGTCATGATGAAGATGATTAGTGTCATAATGAAGATGATTAGTGTCATAATGAAGATGATTAGTGTCATGATGAAGATGATTAGTGTCATAATGAAGATGATTAGTGTCATAATGAAGATGATTAGTGTCATGATGAAGATGATTAGTGTCATAATGAAGATTATTAGTGTCACAATGAAGATGATTAGTGTCATGATGAAGATGATTAGTGTCATAATGAAGATGATTAGTGTCAAAATGCAGATGATTAGTTCATAATAAAGAAAGTGTCGTTATGAAGATGATTAGTGTCATGATGAAGATGATTAGTGTCATAATGAAGATGATTAGTGTCATAATGAAGATGATTAATAATGAAAATAATGAAGATGATCGTGTCATAATGAAAATGATTAGTGTCATCCTCCTACTTTATCCAGGCTTGGGACTCACACAACCATCATTGCTCCAGGGTCATATCTAAATCTTTTTTCCAAACATGAATACAAAAATACAAGAATAAACTGGCTATGAAACAACAAGTGTTCTGTTAACAGTTTAATGGCTAGAGCATACTTAAAGTGACTGATAAACCAGTACAGCTGGTTGTCAAAGTGTCCAATTATGTAGCAAAAAACCTCTTGCATTTAAAGGCAGAGAGCTGTAAAATAGGAAAGCCCGGTACTGCTGTGCTGTTTAGTATAATGCAGTTAGCTTAAGTCTTCATCATTAGTTTGGCCTTGATAGTTAACCTGAATTGGCCAAAATTAATGTCTGCTGCATTCAGCAAACTCTTAAGAGTTCACATAAAGTGTCCTGATTGTTGGTCTCTTTGATCCCAAAAGCTGTATGTAAAATTAATTGCATAAAAAATAACAGAGACCATTTCTGTGGAGTTGGGTGTGCAATGAAGTCTGAAGACTTTACTGTTGGTCCTAAGATAGACTAGGGGTCGAACCCCACACAACCCCTTCCCAACTATCACACTGCTCAAAGGTTGATTGTCAGTTCTGTCTGCATTTAAATTATAACATTATTTTCATACTGTCACATTTCTCACATCCAGTCAGTTTGTGTCCATTTGAAAGGCCAGAAGCTGAATTAACTACAATTATTTTTCTTCAGCTGGTTCCTTTCTTAATAGTGCCCTTATAAGGCTTATAGTATTATGGCCGTGTTTATGGTGCCATATAAATTGTGGCTATTATTAATGTTTATTTCCACTTGTAGAATTTACTACTCACTCATTATTGGCAACCGGAACTTCATTGGGAGCATCGTCATTCTCTGTTGTCGTGGTAGTAGGGGTGGTGGTGGTGGTGGTGGTGGAAGCCGGTTGTGGTTGACTGTCAGGGGACACAGTAGGTTCCTCCTTGGAAGCAGCAGCAGCAGCAGCCGTCGCCTCCTCTGTCTTCTTTCCATCGGTATTTTCCATTTCCCAAGTGTATTAATCACGTTGCTGTTGATAGGAAAACAATTATATTTGACTATAGGCCTAATATATCTTGGGTGCATGTGCCTTTGGGTTCGTTTTGCAGTTGGATGGATGGATAGATGGATGGGTGAGTGGGTGGGTGGACGGGTGAGTGGGTGGGTGGTGAGCTTGAATGGATGGATGGATGGATGGATGGATGGATTGATGGGTGAGTGGGTGGGTGGGTGGTGGACTTGAATGGATGGATGGGTGTGTAGGTGGGCTTGGATGAATGAATGGATGGATGTACGGACGGACGGATGGATGGAGTAATATGTTATATAGAAATTCTACAGTAGGCCTAAATTTTTTGCTTCATAAAGACAGTAAAACAGTGTTTAGGCTAATTCTTTGTTTCAAGCAGTATACACACATTAATGATTCACACAGTAGCAGAGCTTTTTAAAGAAATTTTTAGAACTGCACAACCTTTTCTTTCCATTTCCATTCCCATTGATATATTTCTCCCAATCGGATGATAATGACCTTTTTACTATTTCTGGCTGCACAGAAGTGCTTCTACAACTACACAAATCCATTTAGAATGGAACTGCACATTTTGGTCAAGAACTGCACGTTAAAAGAGCTCTGCACAATAGGTCTACTCTGATTTCTTCATAACGTTACAAATTGTAAACTTCTGAGTTTAACTTACCCCGTTCAAATGAAAAGTGTAAAGATTTTCTAAATGGTGTATGTAATAGTTTTCCGAACTTTATAATCACGCGCAGTAAGAGGACTTGCAGTTGCTGTAGTCTAGGTCGAACTTAGTCGGCGCTCTTCCCAATGTGGGTCGCTCCGTTCCAGCCTCTTAGCTGCGCTGCATACTTCGAGGAAGAGCAACGTGCCTGTCCGTCTTCCATGTCCTCCTTCCTATGCCTGCCTTCCTCCATGTATGTGTCTGTCTATCTGTCTGTATGTATACGGCGTCCAATGCAGCATCTGTTACCTAGTTTTCCAGCTCCATGCAGGATGCGTGCAAGCAGAGGTACGCTATAACGGTACCGCTACCATCAGCATCTGCCCTTGCGGCTGCTGCTGCTGCTGATCCAGCCCGTACTTTGCAGCAGCTACTGTTGCGTGCTTGCTAGACGGCTAGTAGACAGCATGCGCAGTTTCTATGCCAGCCTTTGCGCTGGCTCAAGGTAATCTTATCGAAACGCAACCCTCCTACGAATTAACCTAGCAGATCTTGTGTAGGCCTATATTGTATAATAACCTATGCTGTCCACCATCCTCGTCTTTCGAAGGAGGCTGACGTAGGCTATAATAGCCTATTACAGTATACACACGCATGCATACACACGCATGCATGTCGACCACAATCTTTGGCCTGCCTGCCTCCGTGTGCAATACGTGCGTGAGCGGCTGAGCGCCCGCAAACTCGAAAGAGGCGGGGGCACTTGATTCCCCCGAATATTGGCACCTATTTTTTTAAAAACCGATAGGCTACTTTTTGGTGTTTAGCACATTTCTTCGCCCTAAATCAATGATGGCCTATAATTATAATAGCCTACTGAACTGATGATGCACTAATTAAGTTACGGTAGGCCTAAACTTAAAAAATGACTTGATCATCATCCGGAAATTCCCATAGCACTCTAGCCTACGTAGGCTACTATATCATACTATGCCATTGCCTACCAAACGTCCGAACCAACAGGCCTACCCAGCACAGTGCATGACCCACGAAAGTATGGCCTACACGTAGGCCTACATTTTGTGCCTGTGCCATAGGCTACCTGTCTTAAGTTGACCTAATGACATGGATTTCCTAGTTATAGGCCTAAACCTAATGCCATTTGGACCTGCTGAAGCAAAACGTACCAATAGCCTATAGCGGCAGTGCATGCATGGCTAGGCCTACGTACTTACAAATTAGGCTTACAAATTTCCGTTGACCCAGGCTATAGTTCTGTAATCGGCCTAATGGTTTAGCCTATATTATTTAGACCTAATGTCTACACGTATGCCTATGCTGATTATAATGGCCTACTGCTTGATCAATTGAATGCGCTATAGGCCTAGAGCGCCTAATTTAGGCTAGGCCTAATTATAATATTATGCATCGAATACGTAGAGTGGATGCCTGCTAGGCTAGCCTAAGTCAAGAGTGGATACCTGCATGCATGCTAGGCTAGCCTAAGTCTGTCTTTCTGTCACATTCTGTCTGCATTTAAGCTGATTTCTTTCTGTAGCCCGTTAGTTAACTGGGGCCTAAACATCATCATCATCATCATCATCATCATCATCATCATCATCATCATCATCAACCGAGGGACCAGTGCCCGTAGGTGCCCGATGCCATTCTCGTTATTCCGCGCCAGGTTTGTCTCTCCAAGGCAGCGTGTGTTAGGTCCTGCAGTGGTGCTCCACACCATTCTATTATGTTGTCCAGCCATTCTTTGTGTGGTCGTCCTTTCCTGTTTGATCCCTCCATTCTTCCAAGTATAACTGTCTTGATTTTTCTACTGTTATCCATCCTGCATATAATTATGCCCAAAGAGTTCCAGCTTCCTGCATATTATTTGCTGCATAAGGTTATCTGTTTGGCCTATTCGCACATACAATTCTGCGTTTGTTACTTTCTGCATCCATCCGATACGCAAGATCTTTCTGTAGCACTTTCTCTCGAAAGCGAGTATTCTTGTTTCTGCCTCTTTGGTTATTGTCCAGGCTTCACATCCATAAATAATGCTGCTGAATACACAAGTTCTCAACACCTCCAGTTTTAACTTCAGTTGTATGGCTTTGCTCTTCCAGACCTTGTCCATTGCGCACATTGCTGCTGTTGCCTTCCCAATCCTTATCAGTATTTCTGTTTTGTTGTTTAGGTCATATGTGTTGGTGCATCCTAAGTAGGTGAATTTTTCAACATTTTCTAGTTGGTTTCCATCTATTACAAGTTTACTGGGTAGATCTTTTCTCCAAACACCATTGTCTTTGACTTTTCAAAATTCATCTTGAGCCCATATCTTTTCCCTTCGTCGTTTAACTCCTGCACTGTGTATTCTAGCCTTTGCACGTCGTCATCTAACAGATCGATGTCATCTGCAAAGCAAAGATCAGTGTTTTAGTTGTCCAAAATTAACTGGGGGGGTCGGTAATTTTGTACAGATTACCAAAGTACACAAATCCATGTCAAATCCCTGCCGTTACAGAAATTAAAAACGGTGATTTGTAACTTTCTTTTTCCGCTCTCCAACACGTCATGTAATTACACTCGCCTTTATTCATGAAATACAGTTGTATTCACTTTAATTACAGTACTTGCCAAATGTTTCAACTGTAAATGATCAGAGTCAAAATGAAGATTTTATGCTGCCAATATGACATTCACATCTTTGTATTATTAGACTGGCAGGCTGGTGTCTGGTTCCCTACTCTCAGTCACGCATTGTATCGACAAGTATTGCAGCCAATTAATTTGAGACACGAATCAAGAATCATACGAATATGGACGAAGGGGCCAAGGAACTGGGGGGGTCAGAAGCTGACCCCCTCAACACATTTTTAGTCACTTAACTGAGGGGGTCAGACAACGAACTGAGGGGGTCCAACACCCCCAACCCCCCCGACAACTAAATCACTGGGCCAAAGATTGCTTATAATTATTCGTTCCACTGATTGTTACTCCTCCTTCCTTTTCTCTTACCTTGTCCAACACTCTTTCCAAGAGTGTAATGAAGATGTCTGGTGACAACGGGTCGCCCTGCCTTGTCCCTCTATTGGTCCGAAACCAGGGCCCGATCTCTCCACCCACTCTAACCGCTGCTTTTGCGTTGCTGAATTGGGGCCTAATAGGTCTACCACAGAATAAAGAAAGCGTACTAGCACCAAAGATATTAGAGTCGTACGACTCTAATATCTTTGCTAGCACAGTATAAATAATTTATTTATTTATACTGTGGTACTAGCCTAATACCACAGTATAGGCCTAAATAATTATTTATACTGTGCTAATACTCACTACAATAAGGTTGAACGGAGAGCAGTTTGCTGTAGCCTAGGCCTACGACAAAATTGGCAATAGAGATCGTAATCCTCTAGCAGTTCTGCCGCCACTGTTTTACATGCCTAATTAATAACTTAAAGAATTCAAAGTTATAAGCCCACCATGCAGTTAAAGTAGCTCCACAGATCTAGGCTACAACATAATTATAGGCCTACCATTTTAGGGGCGTTTCCAACATGCAATAAGTTCCAATAAGTTTTGTAAGAGGTCGTTGCATGCAAACTGAAAGTGAGATTTATTCGCGTGGCGCTGATATGTAGCCTGTCGTATTGGCAACGCAAGACATAGGCTACTGTGCTGAACATTATTCCGCTACTCTCGACCACGATGTCTGCTGTTAAACCTTCCATGTGCAGAAAAATTTAGTTGAGTATTTTTTAAATTTATCATTCATAGCTTTACTAGCTAAGCGAGTATAGTGACTGCATGGGCATTGTAGGCCGACTCGAAGGCGTAGGCCCTGAGCCTAGTCTACCTGGGTCTAGGGCTCTAGGCCTACTGAAGCGAGTAGCCTATGTATGATTATTGATCATGCGGATAATAGGGTCGGCGCGCGACACTTTTTGACTGTGAAGAATTAGAAGAAAGCTTGGAATTATTATAAAAAGCGTATTTGCTAATTGCTATTCATATGCTGTAGGTTCTGATGGTTAAACCGTAGTTTACGTTGATTAATTATTTTCACTTTACCCCACGTTGATAAATTATTTGGCTATTGCTATTGATATACAAGTAATTTCTGGATCGCCAGGTTCAATCCAGCTTCCATTTCAACTATAAATATGCCTTTATCCAGCTTCCATTTCAGGTATAAAATGCCTTTATCCAGGTCCTACTTCTCAAGCGTTTTTCATCAATCCAGCTTCATTTTCAGCAGAATGACTACACTAACCCTAAAACTAACCCTAACCGACCCTCACGACGCCTAACCTGAGCCCTAACCGACCCTCATGCGTAAAATCCCGCTTCTATTTCGTCACTAAATATTTGTCATCGAATGTAAGAAATTGGTTGTCGGATAAAAAAAGTACGGTTTTTTCGTCAATCCAGCTTCCATCTTTTCGCGTTTTCGGTTTATATTGCTACTTCCGGTTGCGAATGTTCAGAAATTGTAATAGCACGTTTTATGGCGCGTTATATTCGTGATTTTAGGCGTTTATTAATTAATCAACGTAAACTACGGGATATCGATAATGAAAATAATTAATCAACGTAAACTACGGTTTAACCGGTTCTGATTGCAATATTGGTGTAGCCTAATACAAATCAGCGAGTGTTAACCAGTGACACCATGAAAACATTGTAAGCTTATTCAACAGACTGCAGCAGACATGACTTGTGCCTAGCTTACCTGTATTTCTTAAATCTAGTTATTTGTTTTTCAGCGTCTTAGACAGAAGCTTAGCCTACCCTTCTCCATAAATTTCTGTCCAACAACATGGCGGTTTCAGTTACGTATAGCAATATCAGTAAGCCTAAAGCAGCCCTCTCTGCAGTTTAAAACTTTAAATTGGCAAATGTTGTAACATGAATCTGACCATTCTGTATCATAATCTACTCCTTTCATTGTAAGATTTTTTTAGGTGTGAGAAGAAATGTACAGATGCACTTATAGTGAATTCAGGTTTGTTTTGTTTTCAGACAGATGTCAGAAACTTGAAGTTGACCATATCAACCTGCTACTACATTCCTAATTTCCAAACTAACAGAAAATGTTGAAGCTGAGTTTTTCAAATATGCACCAGGGTAGCAGGTATTTCGTGCTGCAGTTCAACAGATGGTCTTTGGTGGAAAGATTCTTCCAGGCCAGCGAAGTATCGACAGCACCAAAGCCACAGAGTATCACAGACGAATTGGCAAATGCAAAACCATTTTCTGCAATTCCTGGACCCAAACTCCTGCAATTAATTTTCCATCTGTTAAGTTCTTTTCGGAAGAAGGATGTTAAAAGTGAGGATTTAATGAAGGGTTTTGAAACATTTGGTCCAATATACAAGCTGAAAATTGGTTCGTTTTCGTTGGTCAGCATCTGTGATGTTGACGGTGTTGAAAAACTTCTTCGTCAGGAGGGAAAATATCCCCGTCGTATTATTGTTGATTGTTGGCGCCATTGGAGGGATGAACAAGGCTTGTCTCGTGGCCTCCTGACCAAGTAAGTTACAGTTTCATTTTATTTAATTTTATGTGAGAATTGTGGAAAAATAACTTGGGGGTTGGACTATGATCCACTTGGAATTGGGCTTTGAAAAATAGACTTTGCTATGAGGTTCTAAGAAAAACTTGGGGATTGAAACCTACTCAGCCCCAGGCAATTCTCACCCTGTGTATATATGTGCCACTGAGTGATAGTTTCTGGGGTGTAATTGGTTGAATTAAGTCGGCTGGTCATTCATGGGGGGGCTGTATGGAGAAGGAAATGATAAAAGGTACGATGTCGGGATCAAGGGCAAGGGGAAGACCGAGGATGGGATGGATCGATAATGTCATCACATGGATGGAACTACCATTCGAGCAGATATTGAAGGAGACGGAGGACAGGAGAAAGTGGCGAAGGCATGTCCATGAAGCGACCAACCCTCGGATCGAGGAAGGTTAAAGACAAGACAAGACAAGGTCATTCATAGATTTGTATACTTTCTTTCTTGCACACTAGTTTCTTCTTTTAAACCTTTATGTTGCATTTATTAGGGAATCTTCATTGAGGTTGTCGAGTCCACCTAAGCCGAATCCAAGTCGAGTTTGAGTCGATTTGATCCAATTAAATTATTAGAGGGTATCTTATTAGATGAATTTTCAATTTATTGTTGTACATTTATTGCAGTGATGGACCTGAATGGAAACGAATGCGAGTTCTGATAGACAAACAACTGATGCGACCGCAACATGTTGCCACCTACGCAGATAACTTTAATGAGGTTGTGACAGATTTAATAGAACGTCTGAAGCACATTAGAGAGACGAAAGGCAACGGACTGACTGTTCCAGACATTGATCATGAGTTGTTTCGATGGTCTTTGGAAAGTAAGTTTATGTGACCACGTCGTTTGTCATTAGTTCCAACTGAAATGGTTAGCTTGATCTGTCAATTAATTCTAGCTTCTGAATTCTTATTCTAGCTTATGTGGTGCTGCCCTGCGCTGTCTGCCTGAAAAATTATGCCACAGATCCCAAATCTTGTTCCGGTGTTGCTTGTCAAATATCAGTTGGTGCTTTATCTATATTATCTGTATAGTAATAATAATAATAATAATAATAATAATAATAATAATAATAATAATACTAATAATAATAATAATAATAATAATAATCTTTGTTTAATTTCAAACTGACACATTGCAGAATGATTGCAAAATTTCATAGTACTTATGCCGGATGATCACAAGTTACTACAGGTGTAGAATTTAACTGTCGGCAGCCAATACGGCACCCATCACATATCATACTACTGATTTTACAATCTGTCAAATAGAAGGTTCAATCGACCTTATGTAGGGTACCTGGAAGCGATCCCTCATCCGTGAGCTCTTCATGCCAGATGGTTAACCATTACTCTAACCCCCTCTCCAAATATGGATGAGATGACGCAATTGCATTGAACTTTGCAAAAGGTCAATATTGGACTTTCATTTCTGGCAATCCTGAGCATGTATGTGTTCTCAAATATTTTAAAAACACTTCTGCTAATGTGCCATGATTAATTATCTAACTTTTTGATGTGATCTGTCATGTTTATAAATTCAATTTAGGCCTAACTATGGATGGAGTTGAACTCTGTTACATTAGGATTTTCATGACTTTGCTTAAGACACTTTGATCCTGCGTTACATGGTTACTCGTAATTAGTTTATCTGTTGAGCTCCCACAAACTGACTACTGAAATATTTCAAAACTTTTTCAGCCATTGGAACTGTCCTGTATGAAGTCAGGTTTGGAGGACTGTCAGACAACCAACTGCCAGAGATGAGTAGGTTCATTGATGCTGTGCAGAAGATCTTCATCACAACTTTTAAACTTCTCCATTTTCCGGTGAAGGTCAATCGCATAATTTTTCCCAAGTTCCAAAAATTACATGAGGAAAGCTGGGAAACTGTCTATAGTACTAGTGAGTATTGATTCCGCTGCTAATGGTAGTTGGGTACTGAGATTTTCTTAAGGTCAATCTGTTAGATAGGCATATCGAATTGAAATTTTACACACTGACTCATTCACAGGCTGGTTACCCATACAACACTTCATAGATGAAGTTTCTTAATGTAAAGTTACACAGCCTCTGATGAACAGGATGTGATACTCTATTACTATTGCTTTTTGATGAGAGCTAAGTACCAGTGTTTCTCTTGCTGGGTTGAAGGAGTTCTATTACTGCTATTACTACTTTTCCTTTATTGCAGACTCGTTGATGCAAATGCAGCAAGGTATAGAAGCTGCAGTTTGGAGTCAGGGTAATGAAACAATCGTGAATAAAGTAAGAGGCCGAGGAGTAAATTACGGCTTAAGGTCAATATAAGAGTAAAAAATGATTTTTCAGTTAAGGACACCGTAAAACACCCTTGATATGAAATATTTATCATTTCTTGGCTGAAATTCTTCTTATTTTTTTCCCCAGGGACATCGAAAAGTTCTATAAAAACTTTATTATTATTATGATTTATTATTATTTTATGGTTAAACTCAGGTGTAGTGATTAAATTTTGCAAATCAGTATTGTGTGCATTTATTCACAGCTAAAAAGCTGATCGATGGAAAGTTTGCCGAGATTTGTCAAAAAGTGGAAAGAGGAGAGGAGACTTCTGGGTTTCTAGCATACTTGCTGTCGACCAACATGACGAAAGAAGAAGTTTATGGTAACATCAGCGACATCATGCTTGGAGCAGTTGATACAGTTAGTAATTTATTTATTGAAAGTTTTATCCATTTCTGTGAATATGATGTTTTTGTTCATTTAATTACACTCAATTGTTCCCACACATAGCTACTTTTTAGCTATTTTCATAATAATAAATTTGTGTTTATTAACATTGGTTCCATAATAATATGGAGTGCATTGTCAGCTACCGATTATGTCAAAATATCAAACAAGCATAGAGCAGGGCCGTGTTTAACATAGGTCCATTCGGTGCGGTGCACCGAGTGCCCCTGAGCCGAGAGTGTTGGTGCCCTTGTCCAAATATCTTTTGCGAGTCTCAGTGTTGCTTAAACCTTTAGTAAAATCAGTAAGTGTAAGAAAACATTAATTTCACTAAGTTCACCGACGTTGCGTGCTTCCTTACTGACCCGCCACAGCCGACAAACGACGTAGGCTAGCCTAGTGAACAGCGGATTTGTGGAAAATGAATAGGCTAATCTTGTAAGATTGCCGAACTGCACTTTGCCCCTTCTGTAACACTTTGCACCGACACTCGAAGAACCTTAAACACGGCCCTGGCATAGAGCAACTTTCTGTGACAATTTAACTTGGGCTGACATAGTTCTTGTATACTTTATATAAAAATGTTGCTATGCAATAAAGGTTTCTTTTGAAATTTGTAAGTTTTAGGTTCATTTAATGGTTTTGCTGTGAGCTGTTGCAATTCTGTTAATACTGATCATGTAAACCTGTTACCCCCAGATATAAATTCACCAATATTCATTATTGTTGCAACATTGAGTATATGTTGACTCTGGCTGAAGTACTGTGACAATGTGGGTCAATCATCGTTCTCATGCATCCAACTTTCCTACTGGACCAGTTTACCATAGTTGTTCTTTGCAGACAGCAGAAGAAACATTTTTTAACTAAAGGATTTTAGATTGCTTTGTTAAGCACGTGAATGATGTTCAAAAGGTGCTTTACGCATAGCCATATGGATTATGGATACTTACATACTCTAGCTTTTCTTAACATTTTCATAATGCAATGTGCAACATGACTGCAATAGCTTTTTGTGATGTTATGAGAAAATTGATGGCTTTGCTACCGCTGTGTGTTTTAGACTTCCAATACGATGCAGTGGGTTTTGTACGAGTTGTCCAGACACTCTGACGTCCAGGAGCAGCTGCATGCTGAAGTAACATCCGTTGTTTCTGCAGGTTGCCTTCCATCTTATGACAACCTGCAGGAGATGCCCCTTCTCAAAGCTGTTATCAAGGAAGTGCTTAGGTAATCAAGGATTATCTTCTCTCATTTACTTGTTATATTTAAGGTAGTTTGCACTTTAAAAGTTGACTAGAATTCTTGAAGTTTGGTACTGGTGATGCATTGATTATGATATATTGATTATGATGCATTGATTATGATGCATTGATTATGATGCATTGATTAGGATGCATTGATTATGATGCATTGATTATGATGCATTGATTATGATGCATTGATTGTGATGCATTGATTATGATACATTGATTATGATACATTGATTATGATGCATTGATTATGATGCATTGATTATGATGCATTGATTATGATGCATTGATTATGATGCATTGATTATGATGCATTGATTATGATGCATAGCTTTGAAGGGGTGCTTTGTAAGTTTGTGTCATGAATGAAAGCAGCATTGATTCATACCTGTTGTAGCTTGATCAATTTTGGTTCAAATGACAAGCACAAAAGACTTTGTGCACTACGAATAAACGCACGTCTGTTTAGTTGGTTTGTATATTCTGCACATCTTGTATATATATAAGCACTTTTTAACTTTAGATTATATCCCGTTGCTGGGGTAGCTTCTCGTGTGCTTGACGATGACATTGTACTCTGTGGATATCATATACCTGTCAATGTAAGTGCCATAACCTTAAAAAAAGCTGTGCACTACGATTAAATGCATGTTATAATATGTATACCTGCCAGTGAAATTACATCACCTTAAGTGAATAGTATGTGCTTGCCAGAATAAGTCTACCAGTCCTATAGGCTATAGGAAACTGTCTTCTAGAATCTAAACTACCATAATGGCAATTTAGTAGATTTCAAACAGCAAACATGCTTGTGAAAGTAACATTTTCAGTCAATTTTCGTTTACTCAAAACATCAGGCTGGCAGAGCGCAGATTGTTGTGTTTAACTAGTTTAACATAGCAGAGACTATTTATTGCTCAGTGTTTTAACTAGTTTAACATTGACTTTCCTGGTTAACTGTTGTGTTCTAATGTCCATACAATAGACGACAGTGATGAGCAGTACGTTTGCCGTGGGTCGAGATCCAAAGATTTATAAAGATCCGCTGGCCTTCAAACCAGAGAGATGGCTGAGATCAGACCACAACGATGTCATTCACAAGTTTGCCTGGCTTCCATTTGGATTTGGTCCAAGATCTTGTATTGGTAAATATCTGATTGTATTCAAGCATGGTGGGACGCGGTGGTGTAGTGGTAAGTTCGGCGCCTTGTGACCGAAGGGTCACAGGTTCGAATCTACCACAAGCCATTACGTAGCGACCTTGGACAAGTTGCTCACCCACAGTTGTGTCTGTGAGGAAGGCAATGAAAACCACATCACTCATCTCATCCCCCAGGGGCATAAAACTTATCGTCATACAAGCATACCTGTCTATATGCAATTTTATGCATGTATGTACCGTAAGTGTGTATGCATGTGGTGATCTATGAAGTTAGTGTTTTGGAAGAATCTCACACATCTGCTTAATTTAATATGACAATCTTGCAGATATAAAATATTGAGACTTGCTGTAGGTTTAAGTGTTTCCTGTCTTATTTAGGAAAGCATGCTAATGCTTTTTTGACTGTGGAGTGTAGTAAGGCTGTTTGGTTTAGGGGCATGAACGTTACTGACTTTATGTTTACAAAAAAATTTGCGTAAAGACTGAGGTCTGGTCTGATGGTCTTCTTATTCTTACCATTTGGAAATTTTCATGTGGTGTTTCATTCTTTCATTTCATTCTTGCCATTGCCAATACTCATCCCCAGGTGGCGCAAGCCATAGGACCTGCCTTAGGGCAGAGAACCATCATCATCATCATCATCATCATCATCATCATCATCATCATCATCATCATCATCATCATCATCATTGCCAATACAACTTTTACTATGTGAATGTTATACGACTTTGTTTAAATTGCTGTTATCATGTATGCCTTTTGTAAGCTACTGTGCTTTTTTGGTAGTCTTATTATGGATATTCTTACTTACTTACTTTTAACTTAGATTCTTCTAGCTGTGCTGGATACAACGATGATTAACACTTTTAAAACCTTCATTGTTGCAGGGAGAAGAGTTGCTGAATTGGAAATGCATCTTCTCCTGGCAAGGGTATGTTTTGCTAATTTCTATTAAAAAACAAACTACAGAGACTATCAATGTGCAATGAAATTGCTAATGTAAAATACTTTATTGTTGCAAGTTGTAAACATCATCTACTCAGAAAGTTTCATAAACTTTGTCCTAGTAGCCTACAAGGTGGTATGAGCTAGATTCTGTTTTGGGTTAGATAAATAATCGAATATTCGTATTCAGTTTTATTTTCTATTTGTTGTGTCATTTGGCAGTTATGGAGGGTGTACGAGCATCATTTTTTAAACAGTATGTTGAGATATATTTGAGATATATTTGAGGTGGCCTACATATTATTTTCTGCTGTGTTCTAAATGATTTCAGATTTCACAGAAGTTTGTGTTGAAGCCAGTTGACAATAGGCCACTGAATCCATGTATCAGAGGGTTTCTTGTTCCTGAAAGGCCGGTCAATGTTCAGTTCATAGACAGACAGCCATGACACGTGGAATGTTGCAGTCTGATGTTTACATCCAGGCAGTTCCATTCAAAGAGTCATGCACAGAAATGTCTCAAAAATTATTAGTATTTCTGTTTCTCAATGATCTTATATAATGAATGCTATATGCATAGCATTTTCTCTTCATCAAACTGTATGTCTGATTCTACAATTGTTGACAGAAAATTAGTGATAACTTAAGACAACTTGTTATTTATACCAAAGGCAGATAAGTGAGATAACGATCCACAAGACCTAAGATTATTACGGTATATCCTGTCTAACACTGCCTCACTATCTTGCATTTTTGGTCTTTAGAGTGGCTTTCGTGATTGTTGACATGAAAGAATGTTTTAACTGTTTATACATTGCATTGTATTGTTTCTATAAATTTATAAAGTACCTCTCACAGTGCGCACCATTCAGAGTGCGAAAGACCCAGAGGAAAGAAAGTAGTTTAGAGATAGTGAAAAGATGTGCTTCAGGTACCAGTTAGTAACGAAGAACATGTCTGTGGAGAGAGCTAATTCCAAAATGTACGACCAATGAAGGCAGGAGCTCGAGTTTTGGCCAAGGCAGTCCTTGCTCGCGGAACAAGTCTGAGATCATGATCTGTTATGTGAGCGTAGTGGACGAAGACTGAGAGCTGAAGTTGGCAAGCGAATGCGATGATCACGAAGATACCCATGCACTAGGCCAGAGTAAGACCGGTAAATTAAAATAAGAACATTGATCTGGATTCATTGATATATTTATTGTTTGTTGTCGTAATAATTGTGGTTTTAAGTTTCAAGTAGTACTATTTTTTACAAGATATGGGAATTTTTTGCACTTTCCCCTTATATCCATTTTGCCAGAGTTAATTTAATCATAGTTATTGCATTGTAGTCTTTGTAGACTTTTTGCATGCAGGTTTCTATGCAATTTCGTGGTATCTATGTTTTCTAAGAGCTTCATTACAACATTTTTATTGTATTGTATTTATATATTTATATAGTGCCTCTCATAGAATGACTCAGCTCGAAAAAGTCATTTTTAAAGAATGAGAGACTGATAAGGAAAAACAAGTCATTAGTTTAGCAACTTTAGCCTGTATTGCGGGAGGAAGGCCATTCCAAATGGAGGGGCCAATCACAGTGTAATCAGAATCTCGCAGTTTCTGCAGGGTTAAAAGCTAAGGCTTAGAAAAGCAGTTTCTTCACAATTGCTTAATGAAAAAAAATTGATGAGCAAGTAAGGTCAAAAGGTCAAAGTTTTTGTGTCGATCATCCAAGGAACATTTGTTAACAGTTCACAGCTGTCACTGCATTTTAAGTTTCTATTGGAACATTTTGTATTGAAACCTCTTGATACCAGTCCTGTATGTGTGCTCAGATGTTTTGTGTAGACAGCACAACTGAAATATTTGGCTTTTAATAATTATAATTATTAACCTTAAATGTCTGAACTTCGCTTCAATCGAGTGCTGAAACTAACTGCACTGCAAGCTTTAAAGGTGAGTCGGTCTCAATCAGGCCTGCCGCCTTCTCAACCATGAACATCTTTAAAAACAGTAATAAAAATTGTTCAACCCTGACTTTCGAGCACGTAGCGATCTGAGTCCGTAGCGATCTCAGTCCGCACTCTGTCAACCAGTGTTTCATCTAGACTCCTAGAGTCTTCTATAGTAAACATCTCTGATAAGGAATTCCTCCACCCCCCCCCCCCATGGCAGGACGAAATTTCCGCCAGAAAATTTGAAGAGCTGCTTTTTACAGAAGAGATCGAGTTGTCCTCTTGCAGGATTAAGAAATAGAGGATGAAATTAATCAGATGATATTCTAAAAAGTTGTCAGATTATGAGAAACCTGGGACACACTCACGCACACACACATGCACACTAAATGACACAACAATGTCACAACATAGTTTTTTAAGGCTTCCAAGGTTGTCTGGGCCATTCATCATCGGCTGGATCGAGGGCCACATTATTATCATTTAGGCTATTAAAAGCTCTAATTATCTATAAGTAGGCCTAGCAATTAATGGGTTAATTATAATAATGATGTTCAGTTTCGCAGGAGACGCAGCCTACGTAGCCTACGTCGCAGGCTACTCAACGCAATGAAGAAGAAAGTGGTGCATGTTAGCATGCATAAAAGGCCTACGACATGCACGCATGCAGTGGATTCTGGCGTGACCTCAGGTTGACCTAATTCTGACCTGACGACAAATTTTCCTTGCTCACCTATCCTCTAGATCTGCTTCCTTCGTTTAAGCCATGGTCCATAGGCCTACCTGCGCTGTAGGCCTACGTAAACACGTGTAGACCCTAGGCCCATAGGCCTAATTGCTTCGACATATTGTCTCCTTAGTTAGGCCTAATTAGGCTAACTTCCTGTAGGTCCTACTTCAATTGTGATTATAGGCCTATTCATAATCAGGAATAGGCCTAAGTCCGAATAACGTATATCTAGCCTATATATAGGGTGACACAAAAGTTCGTTCACCGTTTTCAAAATGCGTTATCTCAGTGACGGTTTCATATTTCTTTATAATATTTGGTCAGTGTATGCATCATTCAAATGAAAGATATTGGTAGAAATTTAATTATGATCCGGGTCGTTTTCGCCATTATTTATAAGAAAATGTAAAGACGACCAGTTTTTGCGGAAAAACTGCGTTCATCAAATTTACACAGTAGAGAAAATGCGTATACGCCTAGCCTCGTATATAAGCGTGACAAAACACTGTTGTTACCTATATAGGACATACACAGACGTAGACTATTAGAGTACAGTATCTCCTTTCTGCTTAATGACGGCACTGACTCTATCCAGCATAGAAAGAGTAAGCCTACGTTTCGCCTGCTCCAAATATGAAGTTTAGTCCTTCGGTGATGGTTTGGGGTGGGAAAACTGCCAAGGGTCTCACTAAACTTCAATTTGTGCCAAATGGTACCAGACTGAACTCGCAGTACTACATACATCACCAACATTCTCGAGCAGATCCTGAAGCGAGCGTTCGAGAGAGAAAATGACAACGGCAGTGTCATGCAACGATAGTTGTTTGTTGAGCAGGATGGCGCACGTTGTCATAGGCCTACATCAGCTGCAGTGACGATAAAGTGGCTGGACGACAATTATCCGTCACACATAAAGCCAAAGGATTGGCCAGCCAACTCTCCGGAGCTCTCTTCGATTGAGAACTTGTTGAGTATTTTATCTCATAGCGTTTAGGCCTATAAAGATCTTGAGCACGTTGATCAGCTCAAGAGTCGCCTCCAATGAGCGTGGAGATCGATAGCAGTTGGGACAATTCAGACGCTGATCCAGTCTATGCCGGATAGAGTCATTAATTAAGCAGAAAGGAGCTACTGTGCGCTAATAGCCTACGTCTGTGTATGTCCTATTATAGGTAACAACAGTGTCTTGTCACGTTTGTATTCGAGGCTAGGCGTAGGCTATAGGCTTACATTTTTCTTTACTGTGTAAATTCGATGAACGCAGTTTTTTCGCAAAAACTGGTCGTCTTTGCATTTTCTTATAAATAATGGCGAAAACGGCCCGGATCATAATTAAATTTCTACCAATATCTTTCATTTGACTGATGCATACACTGACCAAATATTATAAAGAAATATGAAACCGTTACTGAGATAACGCATTTTGAAAACGGTGAACGAACTTTTGTGTCACCCTATAATATGCTACCACAGACCAACGATCAATAGGCTAAAAGGTTTTTTCAACATGCAAACTTAAAGAAAGTTAGTGTTTGGCTATAGGCCTACTTTCGTTCGAGTGGCGCACCAGTAGCCTAGCTATGGACAATTTGAAATAGGCCTAGGCCTACCATAAAAAATTAAGGGCATACAGTGCAATTCGATTTTCATAGGCCATTGCCCTCCTTACAAAGCCTAAAAGTGCACGCGGTGCGGCGGTAGCAATATCATTGTGTGTATAAAAGGACTTGCAATGGTCAAGGTCCCTAGGCTATAGCCCTGCGCAACAGCCTGATTAATTTTACAATACAGTTTGAGTGGAGGCTCTAGCCTGTGCTTTTCGTGTCACAGGCCAGGCGTTGTAACCAATCGCCAACGCTGATGTGCCCACAAATTCGGCTGCTCAACCGCGGGCTCTGAGGACAGAGGTTAAATTTATCAAGAGTCAAGAAGAGGAAAGCAACATAGGTATTTATCTATCATTCGTATTTCGGTAGGAGAACTGGGCATAAATGAAAACTGTGGCTGCTCATTGTAGGGTCCTCTGCTATCTTTGTGACGGATAAATACTTAATTATGTAACTAGGTCACCATTGAGTTGATCCCATCGATGTTGATCCGGTGGATAAAGGATTAGCGCGTAGCCCATTTTGGACTCCGTATGGTTAGAAAAACTAAAAAAAAATAGTCGGTGACTATATTAAAAGCGCATTTGCAATGCTAAAACCAAAGTAATAGTAGGTTCTGATTGTAATACGTGTCAGCAAGCCAGTGACGGTGAGCACACGTTAGGTCTACTCAATTGCAATATTTGAACACTGATCGATTGAAGTTGTGCACCAACTGACCGACTATTGTATGGCGCTGTGTTGTCAGTTCAGGTCAAGAACTGGGACAGAAATTTCTGGACCTCCGTCAAGTTGGGTTGATCATTGGAAGAGAGAAAATGGTAACAGATGAACTTTGTGGTAAGGCAGTAGGCTACATATACACTTAGTAAAGTCCTTTTTGTATATATCTGACAGATGCCAGGAACTTGAAGTTGACCGTCAACCTGATACATTCCTAATTTCTACTCTAACAGAAGATGTTGAAGCTGAGTTTTTCAAATATGCACCAGGGCGGCAGGTATTTCGTGCTGCAGTTCAACAAATGGCCCTTGGTGGCAAGATTCTTACAGGCCTGCCAAGTATCGACAGCACCAAAGCCACAGAGCAACACAGACGAATTTGCAAATGCAAAACCATTTTCAGCCATTCCTGGACCAAGACGCCTGCCATTAATCGACAATTTCTTAAGTCTTCCAATTTTTTGGAAGGAGGAAGTCGCAAATGAAGGTTTAATTAAGGGTTTTGAAAAATATGGTCCAATATTCAAGCTGAAGTTCGGTCCACTGTCATTGGTCAACATCTGTGATGTTGACGCCGTTGAAAAACTTCATCGTCAGGAGGGAAAATATCCCCGTCGTATTATTGTTGAATCTTGGCGTCATTGGAGAGATGAACAAGGCTTGTCTCGTGGCCTCCTGACCAAGTAAGTTCCAGTTTTCATTTAGACTTAAACATTCCATTGGGTTGTTGCATCTATAGTTGTATATGCTTTCTGGGTGTTTGTTTAGGCCTATTTATCATGTTAGTTAATTTAATTGTTCCAGCCCTACTCTATGAGGCCAAGACTGCACAATCGCCGATCAAGTTATCTTTAGGGTGGGCAACCTGACTTGTAAAGAAACCATTTTTAACAAGGATGCTTTTTCATTTTTTTGAGTGTCATGTAAACCGAAGTCAATAGTTGGTCATCATGAGAACATCTAAAATATTATTGGATATAGGATAAACAATTGGGCAAAACTCCGAACGGCGGTCCCAAATTAAAATATATAGCCTATATCGTCAAATGTTGTAATTGTCACACAACAACTTGATATACTTTCCGAAAACATCCGACTTGTGGCTAAAGCGCCACTGGAAAGCAGACAAGTAACTTGAGAAAAGACCAGGACTTGTTCCACTTCGGTAACGCAACTTGCGCTTGGCATGCATAAAAATCCCTCAATAGTCTGTGTGCGGATGTCCGGGTCAATTTAATAAATCCCGAATCCATTTCTTCAGCATTTTTTCGTCAATCCAGCTTCTATTTCTTATATACAAAGTGGTCATTGTGACTGACGTCTCGGTAAATCGTAAACAGTATGGCCGCCGTAGATGCGTGCATAACAGAGCGGCCCGACATACGGCCCAATATTTCCGCGAAACTTAAAGCACGCTTCAATTTCATCAGAATGACTGCACTAACCCTAAAACTAACCCTAACCGACCCTCACGACGCCTAACCTGAGCCCTAACCGACCCTCACGCTTTGCGTGTTGGGATGCATGTTGCGATATCGTCCATAGGCGGCAGTCTAATTTTATTGCATTCGTTGGCGGCCATACTGTTTACGATTTACCGAGACGTCAGTTTCATCCAGCTTCAACTTCAGTGGTGTGCGCAGTATGGAAATAGCATGGAAAAACAGCAATTTTAATTTGGGACCGCCGTTCGGAGTTTTGCCAACAATTGGTCAATTAAAGAATATTCTTCTTTTTTGTTCACTTTTCTTATTCTGAAGTTACATCCATTAAAGATATCTATTACTGAGTTCTGACAAAATAAGATCTTTTAAAATATCACTGACATCTAACAAGAAATCTTAAAAGTTTGTGCTAGTTGCTATGAGAAACTTAATGAAGTGATTGGCGTGCATGTATGTCTTGCTGTGATTTCCTATGTTTTGTGGAATGCAATGCTTTGACCATGTGGAATCTAATAAATTTCTTAAATGCAATTACTCTGAAAGTCATTGAGGGTTGTCCAATGTCCAGATATTTCTTTTGATTGAGCCTGCAGGAAGACATGTGGTTGTAGTCATGGTGAGCTTGAAAAAGATGAAAAAATTTTACCATTCGAGTTGAAGCTTTTGCATAAACTTACAAGATGATCTTGAATTTCCTAGCATATTTGCAATTTATTGAAAAATAATTTGTTTTGGCTTAAAGGTGTATTATTCAAGACGCGGTGGTGTAGTGGTGGCGTCGTTGCCTTGGAGCCGGAAGGTTCAAGGTTCGAATCCACCTTGCCGCGTAAGGACCTTGGGCAAGTCCTTCACTCATAATTGCTCAGCGCTTCGACATGAAACTCTGATGCAGTGTCCGCTATGCATTCGGGAGCGCCTCTGAGTAGGGAGAGCTTGAAGGGGCGCTATAACAAGTGGACATACAAACAAACCATAGATGGCATCTTATTAGATGGATCTTCAAGAGAATTTATTGTTGTATATTTATTGCAGCGATGGACCTGAATGGAAACGAATGCGAGTTCTGATAGACAAACAACTGATGCGACCGCAACATGTTGCGACATACGCAGATAACTTTAACGAAGTTGTGACAGATTTAATAGAACGTCTGAAGCACATAAGAGAGACGAAAGGCAACGGACTGACTGTGCCACATATTGACGAAGAGCTGTTTCGCTGGTCTTTGGAAAGTATGTGAACCACATTGTTTTACTTGATCTGTACCTGGTTGACCGTTGATGACAATTAATTCTAACTTCTGAATTCTTATTCTGGCTTATTTACGTGATGCCAGGTGCTGCCCTCTGGTTTTGGCTTAACTCGTTAATGCTGCAGGGTATAAGACTTCCCATAACATTTACTACCATCTCGGCATTAAAGGGTTAAAATGATTACACTGATGAATCTCAAATCTTGTACTGGTGTTGCTTGGTAATTGGTGCTTTATTCATGTTGATGAGATGACTGAAATTACATTGAATCTTAGAAAATGCAATGCAAGACTCTTTTGAGCATTTTTAGGAAGTTGGTTACACTGACTTATTCAGCGATGACAATTCATTCATTCATTCATTTCAAGAATTTATATAGTGCTCCTTCAAGAAATCCACTCAGAAGCACTCCCAGTTCAACCACACTGAAAGAAAAAAGTTTTAAGGAAACTATAAAACACTGACGAATCAACCCTAGGTAATGTTGTATGATTGTCCAGCTTATTTGAATCGACTTTAATCTAAACTGTCTTTTTTACTTGATCTACCGGTATATCAAGTTTTGTCAAGTTTAGAAATTCAAATAATCATGAAGTTGAGCTTCAATGATGAATATCATGTAAGAGTTTCATGACTAGTTAAGGCATTTGGAGTGTAGGTAGCATGATTACTTGTTAATAAAAATATAATCAGTTAGAACTATCAATATAACTGCAGACGAATTTATTTTGAATTTTCAGCTGTTGGGACTGTCCTATATGAAGTAAGATTTGGAGGACTGTCAGAGAGCAGGCGGCCAGAGATGAGTAGATTCATTGATGCTATACAGGATATCTTTATCACCACTCAAAAACTGTTCTATTTTCCTGCAAAGATCAACGGTATCATTTTTCCCAAGGCCCGAAAATTACACGAGGATAGCTGGGAAATCGTCTACAGTACTAGTAGGTATTACTTCTAAAGTTGCTTAATGCTAGTTTGGTGTTTGCATTTAGCTGAGGAAAGGCCTGTTAAATAAGCATACTAAATTTTATGCACTGATTCTTTTAGTTGTTGGTTTAATATGATCGAAATACTCTGTAGACTGTCCATCTTAGTCTTGATTAGAGCTATGAACCAGCGTTCCTCTTGCTTAGGCTGGCTTGAAGTTCTCTGTGCAGATGCCGATACCTTAAGGAGATGATATATTAATTCATTGAGTTAACAAATGCAGAAATGATTAAATTTAGTGTAAATCAAGCATATGAATGCTATCTATGCTTTTATTATTAAGTCAGACTCATTTGAAGTATGCTTTTATGAATAAGTCAGGCTCATTTGAAGTATGCTTTTATGAATAAGTCAGGCTCATTTGAAGTATGCTTTTATGAATAAGTCAGACTCATTTGAAGTATACTTTCATGAATAAGTCAGGCTCATTTGAAGTATGCTTTCGTGAATAAGTCAGGCTCATTTGAAGTATGCTTTTATGAATAAGTCAGGCTCATTTGAAGTATGTACAGTCTGTTGACATGATTTTAATTCTTTGGTGCTTTATTGCGTTGTCTCACTTTTTTGACTTTGTTCCCTTTTCTATCTATAGATGGTAATCAAGACACAAAGTTTCTTGTATGACTTGTAAAGTGGGGCTGAAGTGTCATATGATTTATGAATCAGTGTTGCGTGCAATTATTTGCAGCTAAAAAGCTGATTGATGGAAAGTTTGCTGAGATTTGTCAAAAAGTGGAAAGAGGAGAGGAGACTTCTGGGTTTCTAGCATACTTACTGACAACCAACATGACGAAAGAAGAAGTTTATGGTAACATCAGCGACATCATGCTTGGAGCAGTTGATACAGTTAGTAATTTTGTTATTTCAAGTATTATCCTTGCTGTGAATATATGTTTTTGTTCATTTAATTACACTCTATTGTTCCAGCACATAGCTACAGTACTTTTTATTGTAAAATTTTATCTCATGCTGAAAGATTTAGTACATCTAGTAAATTTAAGTCTAATGAAAATCTCTCGCATTGGTTATAATCGTAATTGTAACTTTATGCACCACCACTTAAAAATACATTTCTTAGAGTCACCCCTCACCTGACAGCGCCAATCCACGATCAAAGATAAATGGTGTTTGAACGTTTGAGGACAGAAGCAAAGAAAGACCAAGAAGTTCATTACAGAGATTGCTGGTAACTTATTCCAGTAAGATGAGTGAATTTGAGCAGTATTATTTGTTTTTTAATGACCGAGAATTTGTAAATTTTGCACATATATTGATGTCGTTTTTTGACATTATAGAGTGCCTACTGCTTTATTCAAATCTCAAGTAAGGGTACCGTTATCCAACTTTCCATGATGGTTTCGCTTTGGTCTGCATCCTAATTGCATAATTTATATAAAAAAGTCACCATACAATTAAGGATTCTTTTCAATTTTACGCTCAGTTTTATGATTTTCTTTTGCTGATCATCGATCTCTATAGTGAATGAAATAATTAATTCCATTTGTAAAATAACACTTAGCATCTGCATAATGCAACGTGAAATCCTGCAATATCTTTTTGCGATGTTATGAGAAAATTGATGGCTTTGGTACCACGGTGTGTTTCAGACTTCCAATACCATGCAGTGGGTTTTGTACGAGTTGTCCAGACACTCTGACATCCAGGAGCAGTTGCATGCTGAAGTAACATCCGTTGTTTCAGCAGGTTGCCTTCCAACTTATGACAACCTGCAGGAGATGCCCCTTCTCAAGGCTGTTATGAAGGAAGTGCTTCGGTAATCATGGGTTCTCTTTTCTCAGTAACTTGTTAAATTTAAGTTCATGCTTCGAAAGTTTCACTAGAGTTGTTGAAACTTGATGCTGAGATGTCGTAATTCTTAGATCAGGTAAACCATATACTTATTTAGGTCATTTTATATGAAACGTTTTGCTACATGCTGTTGGAATTCACAGAACAAGCATGGGTCACGAATGATGCTGTTGCATGATGCTATGGTCTTACCATATGAAAATGACTTGTTTTATTTGGCACTGTCAACGAATAACAAATTTGCTTGTTCAATACCTTTTCTCAAATTGGAATTTAGTTTAAAGCCCTAAAGTGTTTGTAACAGTAACATGTGCTGTATTTAGTCATTTCAATAGTGAGAATTGATGTCTGTTAAAAGCAAAAAAAATCAACATTGTATGAGCACTGTAATGGAGCTAGATTAGTATTGAGTCATACTGAAAATTGGTTTGTTAAACAGTTTGTATATTCCTTGTTATTTGTTTCAATATTTGTTCATACTTTAGGTTATATCCTATTGCTGGGGTAGCTGCTCGTGTGCTGAATGATGACATTGTACTATGTGGCTATCATATACCTGTCAATGTAAGTATCAGATGAACTTTGGAACCTAAGTGTACTACAGCTTAATTTATGCGGGAATATGTAGACTACGGCTAAATGTATGCTAGAATATGTATAGTTGTACCTTCCAATTGTTTCTTTAATAAATATGATTAGTAATGGTAAAATACTTGTCTGAAACTAATAGACCTGTAGGTAGCATTTTTGCATGTTGGAAATTACGGTAAGCATGGTGTAATTTATTGTGAACTTTCTTGATACACATCTGTCTGAACATTGTTTTTCTATGTTGATCTGATCAATAGACTTCAAGCTTCAAGTCGTCTGGCAGGATTGTTTATTCTATGCTATACTATACTATTTTAGGATTTATAAAGTGCCTCGCACAGTACAATCTAATCAGAGGCACTCCCAGGGCGAAGAGCCCTCTGGAAAAAGAAAAGTTTTAAGGAAAAGCGCAGAAGCAGTAGTGCTTCCAGATAAGATCTGAGTACGGAATAAAATTTGGGGTCCATGCTCTTGACAATCTTATTTAAGTATCTGCAGTTTTGCATGTTGGAAATTACTGTACATAAGCCTATCCGTCAGTTGTTTTGTTCTTTGTTTAACTGATCCGTAGACCAAGCTTCAAGCCGTCAGACAGGATTGCTTAACGCTGAGTGCACTTCATCTTTCTTGACACGGAATTTCATGGTTAACTGTTCATGTTTTTGTGTACAACAGACAACGGTTCTGGGCAGTACGTTTGTCTTGGGTCGAGATCCAAAGCTGTATAAAGACTCGCTGGCCTTCAAACCAGAAAGATGGCTCAGATCAGACAGCAATGATGCTATTCACAGTTTTGCATGGCTTCCGTTCGGATTTGGTCCAAGATCTTGCATTGGTAAATATTTAGCGGGTCATTTGCTCTTCAACACTGATTCTGAATATCTCAAATGTATATGTGTGTAATGTGTATACATTCAAGCCCACGTGTATGTGCGTGTATGACTGTATGTATATTTATATAGTTGGTGTCTCTTATGAATTGCGCACATATGCTTAAGTATGGCAGTCTTGCAGAACTGCAGAGTATATGATGCAACGAAGGAAAATGTTTTGACGTGCAATTTTATAGGTGATCACGAATGACAGGTGCAAAGATTGATAGCCAATCTGATGCTCTTCTTTTTCTTCTTAAGATTTAGAATATTCATGTTGTATTTCATTCTTTTTTTAAACTTAGAATCTTGGATCTGTTCTAGAGAAAATGACAGATTAATGACACTTCCTTAAGTTTAATTATAAAAATTGCAGGGAGAAGAGTTGCCGAGTTGGAAATGCATCTTCTGCTAGCAAGGGTATGTTTTGTTTAATTCTGAAAAATATTTACAAATGCTATTTATTGTTTACTATTTATTAAAATTGTTTAAATTAAATTTATTTTTTATGGTCTGAGGTTGTTGATAGCATTTTCTCAGACGATTTTCATAAGAAATGTTTTACTGATACCAAGTGGTATTTAAAATTCCATTTTGCACTGAAAAACTAATGTGAATATTTGTATTCGGTTTTGTCTCGTATTTGCTTCATTTGAATGTTCGGGAGGCTGCATCAGCATAATATCTTAACATTGTTGAGAGAATGTCAGTATTGCATTGGTAATCAAGTTTTAGTTAAGCATTAAGTATGCTATGAAATCATTCATGAATAATAATTATGGAAAATGGGTCAAGATAGTATAAGCTATTAGCTTTTGCTGGCTCTTATTGCACTGTATTTAGTTGTTCATGATTGTGTAAACATAGTTAAATATGTGCAATAAATAAATAGATTTATGTTTAAGATATATGAGATCCACATATAATTATTCTGTTGTGTTCTAAATGGCTAGTGATAATTTTTCAGATTTCACAGAAGTTTCTGCTGAAGCCAGTTGACAATCGGCCACTGAACCCATACTTGAGAGGGCTTCTTGTCCCTGAAAGACCTGTAAATGTGCAGTTCATAGACAGACAGCCATGACACGTGGAATTTTAGTCTCAAGTTTACATCCAGGCACTTCCATTCAAAGAGTCTTGCACAGCAATGTGTGCAAATTTGTTATTTTGTTATTTTTCTATCGTGTGTAATCTGTTATCCTTATGCATGGCATTTTCTCTTCATCAAGATACGTCTGATATGTTGAGAGATTTTAATATATGTTTGATTCTGCAAGTGTTGACAATGATAGCTTTACAATCAACGGCTTTTATTGATACCAAAGGCGCAATGCATATAATAATCCATGAGTACTCAGATTTTATCTTGTTTAAAACTGCACTGCTATCTTGCATTTTAGTGCTTTAAAGGGACTTTAATTGTTGTTGACAAGAATGTATATTTAGAACTGTTTACACATTGGTTGTTAAGCTTTGTTAGATTTGCAATTGTTTTGATTTTCACAGTTGATTTTAAAAGACTTTTTTATTTTGCACACCAGAATTTTTTAACAGTTATTTTAGGAACAATACAAAGAATACAAATTTTAATCGCTTTGTAAGTTTAGTTTCTAGATTATATACCCGGTATATGTAATTGTAATACTATGTATACAAGGCTCCATCATGAAGAAGTGAGGTTCTATTTAAGGTGTGGAATTTTTCTCTGAGGATGATATGCCTTATTTGCATGTTGTTAGAAGTTTCCGGTTAAATGTGATACAAGTTACTGATAACATCATGTTGAAGAGCATTTTTTCTATTCAGAATATAGTCTGACTACTGAATATGGTTTTATAGATAGCTATTAGACTGTTTTTCTCATTATGTGATGCATAACGTTTTTGCTATTCATTCATTCATTCAGAGCATTTATATAGCGCCCCTTCAAGAAACTACTCAGAGGCACGTAAGTTTATATCATGAGTATAACATAATGCCATTCAAGTTTGTACTGTAATTGCCTGCCTGGCAGGTAGAGTCAAAATTGATTCCTTGTCAAGATCTAAAGAACATGTTACTTTAGTTTAGTATAAATGCACCAAACTTAAATTTTTTAAAGTTGCTTTTGAAATTTATTTTAAAACAATTTGTTTTGGATCTTTATGATATCAGGCCTTAATTTTTCACCTGCTTGAGTTAATTATTACCTTAGTACAAAGATTTTCTCAAATTTCAGATCTGTTAAATTATTCTAAAGTTGTTAGTTGTTTGAACATTTTTCTGTTACAGAGGTTTTTAAAGTATACCTGTAAATAAATGCCAGTTAATGAGGAAGCAACTGCGGCATGGTAGCAAAATACTGTGCCTGTATCAGGCTTTTGGTTGCAAGTGTTTGGCATATAGCTGATTTTAGCTGTCTGTCCACGATCAGAATATTTTGGTTACAGGTTACACTTTCTGCATGCCAAAGGTTTAACCTGTGAAGCTTTTAAGTATTCGTAAGGAGACAAAACGATTTTTCCTTTACAAATGCTTCTGTGAAGTATTTTTTAGAACCATTTTCTATTTTGTTGAATGCTTTGTAAAACACCTGTGTTAGTGATAATATTTTCATTTAGTGGTAAGAATCAGGTAGATACACCTTGTAATCTGATACTGATGGTTATAGGAAAGTCAAGAATGAGTTGCTTTTTTAGTCAATCAACGTTGAAATAAGTCACCAAAAGAGTCTCTTTATCTTACGCAATTTATAATTATTGTTTAAACGTTAGTAGCAAACTGCTGTGCTGCATTTGTTCCGTAATTCCAATGCGCTAACGAGTCGGCAAATTAATATTGTGGTTCTCATTTCATTTCGATACAGAACGTGATAGACATTATGCTGTTAGGAAGTAGTTAAGTTTTGAAGTCTGTTAACAGTATAGAGCACTTGTCAACAAATGCTGATTGATTTTGAAAAGCGTTTTACTTATGACTACTTTGGTAGTTGCATGTTCTTCAGATGTTGCTGCTTTCTTGGAGTTTTGAGGAATTTGCGTTCACATGTCTTTTGGTACAGTTTAATGTGATAGCCCAAACGAGATTTTATGTATGTGGACTTGTATGAATACAATTTACGCAATGTTCCAGTTTCACATCTGTGACCTTTACCAAACTCGACTGTAGATTAATTCTAGTCCAAATTGTTCTTTGTACATTTTAGGATCACTCAAAAGCTCTTAATGAAATGTGTGTAGTTCAATGGAATTTTCTATTACAATTATCTGAATTTATATCTTTTATTGCAGTGGTACTCTTTGTGACTTGCATGAATTAATTATTATTATAATTTTACAATAATTGTATTAAATAAAAAATTTAACAGATCTGGCGTTTGAAAACATAATAATTATGTTAAATTCAAACGCCAGATCTGTTAAATTATTCTTTGTTAGTTGTTTGAATATTCTTCTATAATCAGAAGTTTTTTAAGCATACCGGTAAATTAATGAGAAGGTAACTGCAACATGTTAGTAAAATTCTATTCCTTTATCAATTGTTGGGTTCTATTTGTTTGGTGTATTACTGATGTTGTTAACTTGAGTTCTATTGTCTCTTTTGAAACTCATGTTTTATTGTTACTTTTGAAACTCATATGTTTTCAGTTGTTTTATTTTTTTGAACATTTTACTAGATTTTTTGCATTTGATCAACGAATAATGATATCAATTTTAATTAAGAATAATTATATAAATTTTACGCTTTAATTTTGTGTTTTGATCATGTTAATACTTTGTTTGGGATGAAAGTTTGAAAACCAATGTTTTACACAATGTTACAGTTTCACATCTGTAACCTTTACCAAACTTTACTGCATGTAGCTAGATTTTAGGAAAAAATTGTTTTTTGTTTTGGCTAGAACAAATTTAATGGTGTTACTGACGTTGCATTGAATTTTTATGTTTGCTGACCTAGCTCTCATTTGTTGTAATTGTAATGAGTAACTTCTATTGCGTCCATGTCTATTGCATCAACCAATGGCCAGGGTCGCCGAAAGGAGGGGGGGCCAGAGGGAAATTCCGAGGGCACAGCCCGGCCACTTTTACAGGCTGTGCTAGGTAGTTGTATATTATATTCATAGTTTATGATTTATGCCTTTTAAAATATAATATTACAGAGAATTAACTGCAATCCGTGAAATTTCAGATTACCAACTGTATAATGTCATATCACATAAATATACTCTAATAGATCGTGTCTGCCCTTTTATTATTTTCTATTTATAAATTTTCTTTCATAAAGTCTAAAGAGCTTAGGGGTCTCTAAGTCCTGTCAATGGCGAACAGAAAGCAGTCATAATTAGGTCAATATTCACCCAATGGCGAACAGAAAGCAAGTGATAATTAGGTCAATATTCAGATCAGTCTACAGTACTAAGGTTGCTAAGTAGGCCTAGTCACTGCAGAGGCAGCCTGATCAATCAGGTCCTGAGCTATGTAGCGCTTGTCCGTAGTGTCTGGTGTTTTAGTGGTCAAAAACGAGCTGGATATTCAAAACATTTACAGATAACCAATAAACCAATGAATGGCCGCTTGCTCACCAACCTGCGCTTTGCAGATGATATCGACTTGGTAGCAGACGCTGAAAAGGACCTGCAAGAACTGACTGACAGAGTAGATAGCAGCAGCAAAAGAATGGGACTTAAAATCAATGCGGGAAAGACAAAAACTATGGCCATCGGTAAACTACATAAGGAACTGGAGGTCAGACTGGATGGAGAAGTACTAGAACAAGTGACAGAATTTGTGTACTTGGGTGGTCTGATAACAGAGGATGCTCGCTGTACAAATGACATTAAACGCAGAATAGGTCTGGCGTGTGCAATGTTCGGCCGTCTTAGCAAGGTGTGGAGGTCAAACAGCGTGTCGACAGGAACCAAGATGCGATTGTATGGAGCTCTGGTAGTGCCAGTACTGCTTTATGGATCGGAGTGCTGGTGCTTGCGCAAGGAGGACGAAAGAAGACTGCTGGTGGCTGAAATGAGTTGGCTGCGGGGAATATTGGGCAGAAGTAGAAGGGAAAGGATCAGAAATGAGAAGACCAGAGAGGAACTGGGAGCGGAGGAAACGATAGTGGACAAGATCAGGAAGAGAAGACTCACGTGGTTTGGACACGTATCAAGGATGGATGACAGAAGATTACCAGCTGCGGCCCTGCACGGCAACGTGGAGGGAGGGAGAAGCAGAGGGCGCCAGAGGAAAACTTGGATGGACAACATACGAGAAGATCTGAAAGAAAGGAACATAGATATGAGGAATGCCATGGATATCATCAAGGACAGAACAGGGTGGAGACGCCATGTAAAGGCCTCATCGTCGGCGCGGCCGGACGGAGGAGAGCAATGATGATGATGATGATGAATAAACCAAAGTACGCAAATGCAGGGCATATTTGATGTTGACAAGTCGTGAAATATTTTAATTTCCTGACTCCTTGCACATCTTTTCGGTTAAGTTAGCTGCGAGAACTAGAAGGAGAGCTAGCAGTTTAAAATCATAATAGCTGAAACCCTCCTGTCAATGAGGGAGTTGTTGAATTCATGCACATCGACCACCAAAGCCAGGGTGAGAATTGCCAGGGTTATGGATTCAATCCCCTAGTCTTTCTTGGGACCATAGTAAAGTTATTGCATGCATACCCCATGTCCACACAAATCAACGTCTAGTTTTGGTCAGCATGAGAATTGTAGAAAAATAAGACCCCCCCCCCACACACAAATCTTATACTGACCAAAACTATAGAACAAATTAGTCTTGCCAGTCACAAACTCAATCACTTGTAATGATAGACTTGTGCTGTATATATATATATATATATATATATATATATATATATATATATATACATATATATATATATACATATATATATATATATATACACACCTTAATACCAGGTAGGTAAGCCTACCGAGACTAAACCTGTTGCAGAAAGAATAGAATAGGTTCGAGGTTAATAGGCCTACTGGTTAATACTGCAACCACCACATCAGCCCAAAGTCCCGTGTATACAGGCCTGTGATGAACCTGTTGACGGCAAACTGTCAACTCAAGGCCAGTAAGTGTTTGCTGTTGAAGGCATGTGTGTATGTGTATGTATGTATGTCTGTGTGTGTCTGTCTGTGTGTGTGTCTGTCTGTGTGTGTGTGTGTGTGTGTGTGTGTGTGTGTGTGTGTGTGTGTGTGTGTGTGTGTGTGTGTGTGTGTGTGTGTGTCTGTCTCTCTCTCTCTCTCTCTCTCTCTCTCTCTCTCTCTCTCTCTCTCTGCGTGCCTATTATAGATCAAGATTATGTAAAGCAACGCCTAGCGGCCTAACGCCGAAGCCACGCCCACCGTCCAATGCGTGAACCCATTAGGTTGGCAGCAAGAAAAACGAATAAAATTAGGTTAGGCCTATCTACTGCAAGAGGCTTTAAATGTATTATTAGTTATTCATTTTAAATAGATTTTGCTTCGTTGCAGACTGCAGTCGATCATCTAACTGCATAGTGATGTTCTTGTGATTCTTTACCACATCCGAGGTAATTTTGAGTCAAGGACTCAAGGTGTGTATTACTAATTTTTTGACTGGCGTTTTGAAACTGGAAAACTTGCAGTGACAAGGTGATGAATTATTTTTCAGTTGTGGTACTTGTTGAGAAAATGCCGTAAAATAATAATCGACATTTTTATATGTGTGTTTGCGCAGAAGTAACTTGATGACACAGTAGTTGTGCAGTTGCAGTTCAGCTCCTAATCAAGATTTCAAATATCTGTGCATCTAGTGAAATTGAGAGTTTGCAGTCAACTAGTCAAGTCATGTCAAATATTGTTTGGCTGTTGTATTTGTTGTTTATGTTTTTAATCTATCTTAACTGTAATGAATCTGTCAATATATTTTACAATTATAGATATCACAGTTCCAGTTGTTCAACCAGTTGAATTTAATTTTGAATAAATATCAGTGATTGAGACTTTTAACTTTGAAGTATCTGGTCTAACTAAGACAATCCAGTTTAAATAATGCAGTGCCATACAGAGGATAAATCAAAAGCGTTGTTGTACAATGTACACACATGACCTCGCAGTGTTAAAGTGGAGCCTCTTAACTAGCACTCTGGCAGAAACTGTCCAGAGTGATTTTCACATACATAATTACTTGATAAGCATATTCACAGGTCTGCTTTTGAGCCAACAATATATTTGCACTTTTGCAGCCTATTATAAATTATCTGTTAAACTGTTGTACTTTTTGGTTTAAGAAAGTATGGTTATGGTTTATCAGATTTTTAATTCGTGGTTTCATTTCTTTTCAGTGCTGCTTACCTCGTGAACCATTATTTTCAATGCTGAAGATGTCCTTTCATGGTCTGTGTCGGTCTTTCTGTGGTGTCCGGTGCTCTCTCCTACATCATAAACTACAACCTTTGGATGGATGGAGAAATAATATACGTTGCCTCGCAACAGCTCAAAAGACGCTGACTGATCATGAAGACTACAACAATGCAAAGCCTTTTTCTGCAATTCCAGGCCCCTTTGCCTTTCCCTTTTTGGGCTGCGTTGGTAAATTCCCACAGTACATTCTAAATGAAAGCTGGCATGAAGGATTGTTCAAGTCGTTTGAGGACTATGGTCCAATTTTTAAAGAAAATCTTGGTCGACAAAACTTTGTTTTTATAAATGGCGTCGATGACGTGGAAAAACTACATCGTCAGGAAGGGAAATACCCGCGTCGGGTAATTATGTATCCATGGCGACACTGGCGGGATGAACATGGTCTTTCTCGTGGCATACTGACTGAGTGCGTAAAATTGCAATTATTCTTTGCTTTTCTCATAGAATTATTGAAGAGTATTTTTTTATTCAGTGCAGAGTCTGTAGCCACATGCTCTTTCTATGGTTCAGATCTTAATGCTGAATTAGATCTACAAATTAAAAAGCCAAAAATTAGCAGAAATAGTGCAGATCGTGTAAACTGTGAAGTCTTCTATTTGAAGATTTGAAGTTGGGAATAATATTTGAAAATACTGGTTTGATGTGAATCTCTAACGGGGGAGCTACCGCCAGCCTATTGAAAATGTGAACCTAACCCCAAATGTGTTACTCTTCTTTCACGTCAATAAGTAAAATGATCAGATTTTTATGAATATCTTTTGTCTTTTTCCAGAAACATGTCTTTATTAATTAATTATGTAGATTTATATAGCGCACCGTCAAGGTTGCTACTCGGAAGCGCTCCCGACCCAACCTCGGCTGAAAAGGACGGTTTTAAGACTACGATGAAATGCATCTGAGCAAAACCCTCTATATGTTTAGGGGTAGTGATGTAGCTTTTCCGGAAAGATATTTTTCCGGAAAGTTTCCGGAAAGTTTCCGGAAACTTTCCGGAAACTTTCCGTAGACCGAAAAATACATCTAACACATAATGTCACATTTTCCCTATCAGAAAACATAGGAAAATTTGAGTTTTTAAAGTTCCTTTTATTGGCAATGTGGGAAATGTTCACCTTAAAGAATTAAAATGACCATTAAATGCTTTCATTAGCAGTTCAGAATATCTGACAATTTTACATTTTGGCAGCTGCTTTGAGCCTGCTCAATTATTTCTTTCACTGTGCTATTTAGGATTATATTGCAACAGTTAAATGGTGATGTAAATTAGCTGAATCCTTGAAAGTAAGGAAAGAATGTAAGGGATTTCAGAAGTAATAAATTAAAGAAAATAATTATGGACAGTAAATAAATAAGGTTACATAGGATAATAAAAAAAAGGCTTTTCATTAGTCCGTACACCGCTTACTCAAGGCAACAACTCATAGAAAGAAAATTTAAACCAAAACATATTCTTTGCTGCTTACCAAGAAAAGCAGATTTGAAAATAGTTTAGTCTCACACTGCAATGGCGTTGCCAATAACATCATATTTCAAGCATAAAATAATTGTATGTAGGAATTAATCTGTTGCAGTACTTATTAAAACATTTGGTGTCTATAGTGCACTGAATCAATTGCTGTTTTTGTTTCATATTTTCAGAAGTAAAAAATAAGAAGAGTTAGGTGACCAAATCCTAAAATTTTTCTTCATAATAACAGTGAAGTCTGATTGCAATTAATTCTTAAATGTATTATCGGTGTGTACACTAAACAGTAAGCAATAGCCTAAGTGTTGTTTATTGAATGAAAAAATCAGCAATGACTAAATAATATAGCTTACAGTGATTGATGTTTAAACATATTTATGGATATAAATTGTTACTTAGTAATATTGTATTGATGGAAAAATATCGGAAATTTTTCGGAAAGTTTCCGGAAAGATACGTCGGAAAGTTTCCGAAAGTTTCCGGAAAGATATGAAACTTTCCGGGAAAGATTTCCGCCTCACAACACTATTTAGGGGATTCAAATATTGGATTTGTATTGTTCATTGCTCTGAAATCTTGGAATAGATTAGCAAATTAAATTGATATGAATAATAGATTATGTTTTTTTGGTGTGCAGAGATGGACCTGAGTGGAAGCATATGCGAAGTGTGTTAGACAAACAGATGATGATTCCTAGACACGTTGCAACGTACACGGAAAACTTTAACGAAGTCGTTTCAGATTTGATTGAGCGTTTGAGGCAGATAAAGAAAAAGAACGATGGACTGGCTGTTCCAAGTCTTGGCCAGGAACTATTTCACTGGTCCTTGGAGAGTAAGTGGCCTACATGATCTAAATTGAGGATGCACCTCAGCTATATGTTGGTGGTCTTATTAGAAAGTTTCATAGCCTAAGAACCGATGAGTACCTCTGACAAGTTTATCTTTAGTTAAATTTAAAAAAAAAGATATACAATTTCATGATGTGCGATCTGTTGTTCTTACAGATTGTCATACAGACAGTACAGTATTGGCTAGTCTTTCTTAGTTCATGTCAGTGGGAACCAAGTGATGCATTGGATCCACACTGGCATGGAGATCAGCGGACTAAAGTTCGATTCCCAAAGCCCCCATAGGATAGACATGCTTTATAGGCTGCTATTAGCACCGTGTATTGCAGGCTGTCTGTTCTGTTAGTAGTTAAGATTGATGTTAATTCAGATACGGTAATTTCATGTAATCATACTGCATTTGCCAAAATGATGTATAATAAAGAAAACAAAATAAGTTATTAGTTGAAATATTACAAATGTATACATATATGTACATGTGTAAATGCATTAGGCGTTTACTTGAACTTTGGAGCATCTGTTTCGTGTTTACGCTAGATTAGTATTTCTGGCGCTTTGAATGTTTTAATTGTAGCAATTGGAACTGTATTGTATGAAACAAGGTTTGGGGGACTGTCGGAAAACCGGCTGCCAGAGACATCCAGATTTGTCAAGGCCGTCGAAGATCTTTTTCATTCAACTACAAAAGTAAACTTCCTTCCGGTGAAAGTCAGCCGAATTATTTTGAGGAAATGGCAAATGCTGCATGATGACAGTTGGGAAATTATATTCAGAACAAGTAAGAAATTATGTTCAGAACGAGTAAGAAATTATATTGAGAAAAAGTTAAGAAATTATATTCAGAACAAGTAAGATTATATTCAGAACAAGTAAGAAATTATATTAAGAACAAGTAAGAAATTATATTCAGAACAAGTAAGATTATATTCAGAACCAGTAAGAAATTATATTCAGAACAAGTAAGAAATTATATTCAGAACAAGTAAGAAATTATATTCAGAACAAGTAAGAAATTATATTCAGAACAAGTACGAAATTATATTCAGAACAAGTAAGAAATTATATTCAGAACAAGTAAGAAATTATAACTGTTTTCTGACATCCATGTCAATGTTTACTGATTTTCAAGTCCTTTGGTGCTGTTTTATGAGCCATCTTATAGTTGTTTTGGTTTTGAATATTTGCAGCTGAAAAACTGGTCGAGGACAAATACAAGGAAATCCAAATAAAGTCTGAAAAAGGCGAAGAGATCTCTGGTTTTCTACCATATTTGTTGGCTACCGACATGTCCAAGGGAGAAGTTTACGGCAACATTGCAGAACTAATGCTTGCTGCTGTTGACACTGTTAGTATCCAACCAGTGACCTTGGCTAAGTATTTTGTGTGTTTTTTTGCACATATGCTATCACCATTTCTACCATAATTACTAAATCATCATTTTGTACATTGCCCTGCACTATGGAATCAGAGATCTTCTTTGACATGTTCTTTCTTATTAATGCGGGGAGGGCGGGGCAAGTGCTTCTTTTCAATTTCTCCAAGACTACTTTTTGTTATGATTATTGGGGATGAAAAAGTTTCCATCGTTCATTCATTCATTAAATAAATTTGAAATTTAATGTATGAACAAGAAGTATTCTATATGGATTTGTGCAGTTGTAGAAGCACTTCTGTGCAGATAAAATTATAAAAAGGTCATTGTCATCCTAGTGGGAGTAATTTACCATGGAGGATGGATTGATTTACTCATGATATAATTATTATTGTTATTTCACCTTGCATTTTACAGACATCAAATACAATGCAATGGATTTTCTACGAACTGTCTCGAAATGCTGCCCTTCAAGAAAAACTTCACGCTGAAGTGACTCGGGTTGTTCCGAGTGGACAGTTTCCAACGTACGATAATCTCCAGGAAATGCCTCTTCTGAGAGCGACTGTCAAGGAAGCACTCAGGTACTTTGTGGCGTTGCATGGTTTTGCAGATTGAAATCTTCACCAAAATAGAAGACAGAAATAAATAATTTATATTTTGTTCATTTTATTTCTTGCATTTGCTATTGCACCCCTTCAAGGTCTCTACTCAGAGGCGCTCCCAGCTACAGCGCGGGCACTGCATCGGACTTTGCCAAAAAACGCACAATGCCAAAAAGCACAAGCAATTGCTCAAGATCCTTGCACGGCAGCTTGAGATGGATTCGAACCTAGAACCCTCCACCTCCAAGGCACCGAACACACCACTTCACCACCGTGCCCCGATTAGTAAACCCATTTAATAAACGAAAAACATGCCTAACTACTCAGGCTACATGAACAACGCATAATGAGAGCAATTTTCTTAATATCAAGTATTAATGAGAGCAATTTTCTTAATATCAACAAGTAATTGTCTGTGTTAAATTGCTGTTTAGGATGTATCCAGTAACATTATTTACAAGTCGAGTGCTCAACGATGAAATTGTGCTCGGTGGATATCGTATTCCAGCTGAGGTGAGTCCGAATCTTTTCGTTCAGTCGAACTGCTTTACTCGTGTGCATTTGTAAACAATGCTTTTACAGATTATGCATGTGCAAATGGCAGAGTAAGTTAGCAAGGGTGTATTTGATCTTAGAAGAAATAGTGACATCATTTCTTATTCATCAGTCGTTCCTTGTCAAGTTGTCATAAGAATTTGTGATAACCAAGGTTTAAAGTGGTTGAAAACAGCGTTCCCACTGCTCTCAAAATTCTTGGCTTGCGGTCCCACTGCTCACCGTGCATGGAGCTCTGGATCCTGCGTTCCAATAAAACTTCTTCAGCATTCCCACTGCTCACACATTTGGCATTCCCACTGCTCACCCAAACCACTTAAACCACTGTTGTGATTACCCATTAATTTTTTTAGTCATCATCATTTGCGTAGTATTTAAATCTTCCGTTATTCGTCAGCATTTTATTTCCTTTCCAGCTTCCTCTGGTTTTTTATGACAAATTTTCAGTCAATCACCACCAGTAATGATTTTAGTTTATCTGTTTTATCATGACCATACGATAATTATCGTCCTGATACAGAGATAGACAGGTCTGCTGGATAAAATCATTGTAGATAATTGTGGTCATGACATAAACTGCATGAACACTGGCTAGACTTGTGTTGGGGTGAGAAAGGCTAAGTAAGAAGTGGTTGCAAGTATCACTCGGTCAGTGTCTTGTGCTCAAGTCTCGACTTGCTACTGTGAAGTAAATTTTCAAGGCAGTGTAGGGAAGAAAGGTACAGAAAAATTATTGATTGAAGAACGAATAATATGATTATAAAATGGCCTATATATAAAAAAATGGACCATGCAACTTACTATGATGAATACTTTTCACAATTTATTGAGACCCAACCAATTTTAGGTCGATGTTGTTATTCACTGTTTACTGATTTCACCACTGCTATGATGAATACTTTGCAATTTTATCGAGGCACATCCACTTTTAGTTCGATGTTCTCATTCACTGTTTGATTGATTTCACGTGTGATTGATCGCAGGTGACAGTTTTTGCTATGCTGTACACTGTGGGTCGTGACCCCAAGAATTTCTCAGACCCACTGACCTTCAAACCGGAGCGTTGGCTGAGGAATGAAAACCATGAGACTATTCACAACTTTTCCTGGCTTCCGTTTGGCTTTGGTCCAAGATCTTGCATTGGTAATCAATGTTTTTTTTATTAGAGGGTATTATATACAGGTGTTCAATTAATTATCAGCTGTTAATAGGGTTATTCCAACAATTAACAAACTAATTGGTTTTCTGATCTGTTTCAACTAGGCTGTATTTTGCCAATTGCATTCATTTAGCATTTACTACTCTGTGCTTTGTTGCAGTGCCATTGTACAAATTACTAGATTAGCTAACCATACTTTCTCTACCTCGGTCCGAGACTTTGCAAACGTATTTGGATCAGAAATTATTCTGTAAGTGCTTGAAAACTTCTTTTTGATCATGTTTGCATTGAGAGCACCTGTGAGTAGTTTCGTTGAATAGGCGCTCTATAAATACTTAATTAAGTAATTGAATGAATTCTGTTCAGCAATAAACCAGTTAAATGAAACAAATAGTAAATCCAAGTAAGTGTCTGTATCGCTACCATATCATCTGCCATGATTGGAAATTAAGCACGTATAATCGTATATACATTTTACATTGCTTGTGTTGATTAGCATTGAAAGTAAATTTTATATGCATGCTTTTACTAACTGATGAAAATCATGCTTCTCATTTTAGGAAGAAGAGTTGCTGAACTTGAAATGCATTTACTGCTGGCCAGGGTAAGGTATATTACATCAAGCGAAAAATTACGGTTTCATCAAAATATGCTGTGATTTAATGTTGCTAGTTTTGTATACATTCCTTATGGTTAGTTTGTAGCATACAGGTTGATTTGTATGGATTGAGATGTCAATTAATTATCAGGCCATTATCGTTTGAAGTAGAAGGGTCATTGTTCGAAGAGCTGGTATTATTGTCGCTGAGCATACCAATCCAGATGTGGTTAATTTTTTAGCTTGGTTCAGTCAAAAACAATGGATGAGCTGAAAAATTTTTGGCAAGAGATAAAAATCATCATAAGTATCTGATTACGGCATCACAATATAGTATTTTCAGCAACTTGTAAATGCTAAGCTTGGGGAAAGGATGCCTGAAGGCTGCTATAATCATCGTTTGAATTCAGTTGGAAGAATTTTTTAATGGGAGTGAAGTGAATACTGAAAGTCCGAACCCATATTACCGTGACCAGATAGATGCCTTGTGAAATGCCATGTTTGTTTAATATCTGTGTAAATTTTTATTTTATTCTGTTGTTTTAGATTTCTCAGTCATTCACACTGACGCCTGCAGATGATGAGATTCGGAGATCGGTTATTAAAGGCTTCTTAGTGCCCAACAAGCCTGTGCTTGTCAATTTGACTGACAGACCTTAAAGTAGCTTTCAACTTAAGATGATGTTATTATTGTTACCGTACATTAACTGAAAGTACACCTACAGCTCCTTATGACACTCAATGTCATAACTTGTATTCTGAAATTCAGGGACGTAACTAGGATTTTTCGTTTGGGGGGGCTTAAGCCTGAAGTATATGACCAGTGCTTAAAGTGTAAAAAGGAAGTGCCAGGTCGCTGTATTGTAATTGGTCGTGAGTGGCGGCGCCGAAGGCGCGAAGTTGCGAGTGCCGAAGGCACGAAGCCCGTTCCGACTAGGGGGTCTGGGGGAGCGTCGTAAGCTCCCCCAGCGGGGTCTGGGGCGGAGCCCCAGCGACCAGCGCATTTTTGGCTGTGTCGACCTCAAATGGAGCCATTTTAGGCTCTTGTTTGCCAGCTATTTGTGAACGGGAAAGTCGCGACAACTTTAAGAATAAGTCGTTTTTCAGTGTCGCAAGGCTCAAGCTACCAGGATAACAATAAAAAATGAAACTGCTACTGTAAAAGAGAAAGGTTTTGTCTTTACCATAAGCTCCCCAGCGGGGTCTGAGGCGGAGCCCCAGCGACCAGCGCATTTTTGGCTGTGTCGATCTCAAATGGAGCCATTTTTAGGCTTAAGCCCCCCCAAGTCCAACGCTAGCTACGTCACTGCTGAAATTACGAAGTCATGAATAATTCTGAATGTATGATCCTGAAATGGTCAACTATGTAAAATTAACTTATTTTGACACAGTCTCCTAATAAGGCATTTGTTACCATGGCGCCTAAGTGCATTATAAGTTCTATCTTTTTTAGCTCATTGCCTGTACATTATGAAGCATTTTCCAGTAATTTTGTATTTAATTATTGGAATTAGTAGGGTTTATAGTTGTGTAAACATTTTGTTTAGTAACATATTGCTGCAGTTTAGATTTATGGTTTTTGCCGTGGAAATTATCAATATTTATATTACTGAGCACTGTACTCTGTAACTTTAGATACAACATGACATTAGCATGAAAGGGTATGATGTTTGCACTAGGTAATTTGAAAACTATTTTGCCATTGCATGTATATTTTTAAATATGACTTGTAGTTTTATTATGCAACAGATCTGACTGTTGTTTTTATCCTTAACAGTTCTAATAAATTATCGACCGTATTTATACATAAATGAGGAGGCTGGACAGAGCTGTAGATTTTGTTTGGGGGTTGAGATTAGGTTAATAGGATGCATGTATTCAGCGTAGTGCATTAATTAAAGCTAGCACAGCTGCACAGGCCTATGTATTGTGATCACCTTCTGACAACCCACCCGTTCACTACCCACATATTTATAGCTGCACGCCTCTCAAAACTACAGACCCAGGTTAGCACCCACCTTAAATCTGACCTGGAGAATGTAGCATTGACACAGAGAGGATGGTGGGTTAGGTTATACAATTATTCTCTGAGGCAAGAGTGCAGAAAACATCGAAATGATTCAAATGAATTACAAATGCCCATAATTTATTGCATTGTCAAAGCATAAAGTGGCGGTGGAACTAAAGTGTTTGTCTGTGAGAGATACATGAACAAAGAGAATAATGGCTCTGTTAATGCCATAAATATTTAGGCTTAATTTCACTCACCACATTTTGACCGTTTGTCAATCAATCACGAACATATTTTGAAGTCTGATAAAACAAATTATGATAATATTGAGCATAGCCTGAATTACTTTATCCAGTCACCAAGAGCAAGTTCACAATGTTGCTCGAGAAAACTTTGACCTAATTAACTTTAAAATTTATTAGACGATCGAAGAACAAAAAAATCTTAGTTCCACGCTGATAATAATAATTTTTATCTGATTTCTATTACTGAGGAGTGAGGACTTTAGCAGCTAAACACTTTGCGACTTGCCTTGAGATCATTGCCTTGCGATATATTATTGTTGCGCTTGATAATTATTATACCGGAAGTGTAGTGCTCTAAGACGGCATTGAGGCGTTTTAAAGCTACTGTCAAAAACATTATCAAAGTTTGAGTTTGTTTTAGGGTTTTAGAAACCAGGTTTACGTTAAAAATCGCTGCGACAATGGCGGATGAAAATGACGACGACTTGGGACTTGGCAGAAATAAAATGCCCAAAGTGGCAAAGGTGAGACGTATGATTTTATCAAGAGACGACGAGTATTCTTATTATTCGCATGTGGTCTAACTAAAAAGGGTGCGTAGCGACTTGCATATCCCCGAAATTAAATCGTTAAATTGGGGCCCAGAATCATCTGATTCTCATTTTAAGACATGTAAACTTGAATTCCAGAAGTTACTAACTTTTTTTAAAGTTTCGTCAAAACCAATGACAGTCATCAAACTTTCACATAACCATTTTTGGTGTACCATTTTTTAGAATACTTATAAAAAGGCACAATCCAGCAGGAAAGTAATTATTCATATTGGACCTACTAAGACATATATGCCCAACATCACAACGCATTTTATACAAGCAGTCACAACATCACCCAAGTTTGCTTATAGTGCAGATGGAAAAGCTTAACGTATATACAAAATTGTACATATCAGTTACACTGTTTGTTCGATAGCGATTATTTCAATCTTTTAACAAATTGTTCATGTTGATTTAAGGGACCATCCATAAATGACTTCATGCATTTGTGATGTTTGGTATGTGTGTTGAACAACTGTGAAGGTGTGTAGAATTAGATTTTAATTTGCGAGTTTTAGTGAGTATAACTACAAATTAAAATTTGATATTTGTTATTCTATAGGTGAAGAACAAGATGCCTGCTCCGGTCCAGATAACAGCGGAGCAGCTGTTACGTGAAGCTAAGGAGCGAGAATTGGAGCTAGTTCAGCCGGTTGGTAGACGAATCTTTTGAGTAAATCATGTAGAATTTCATGTGCGAGCTTTCAAAATATGCTATTATGTTTTTGTAATATATGTCTATTGTCTAATTTGGTTTAGAGTGCAACTTTTTGTGTTTGTTACTGTTTAAATGAGAACTTGTTTAGTCTGAAATATTTTATGAAATTTGCAGGAGCTTACCTTCATGGATACCGGTACTCTTAAGCACAGTTTTCAGTTTTACAAATATGAGGATTTACAATACTGAAGAATGCATTGCAATATTAAAGAATGCTTATTGCTTATGTATGTTTCACATATAAGGTGCTAAGCAAGATTGAATACTAAATCTATGCCTTCACCCAGGTGGTCTATACTTGAATGCCCAGATTCTGTGTCTTCTTATCTATTTGTTAGACCCAGGAAAAATGCTCGTAACAGAAATATTCTAAATGTTGTGTTTCTTTTTATTTTAGCCTCCAAAGCAAAAGATTTCAGACGAAGCAGAATTAAAAGACTACCAAATGCGAAAGCGCAAGGTAAAGACTTTAGAGTTTTGAAACTTTGTGAATTATGCTGCAAATGTTCTGTTGTGTGTATTTATTCTTGTTTACATTTTCATTTAATTGTTATGTTTTGACTTTTTTGTAAATAACACTTTAACTATTAGCTGCTTCTAAAGGTATCTTAGTTTTTTGTGCTGCACTAAGTTGTCATTTCATTGTTAAACATTTTCTTCTTTATGTGGTCTTACAGTGCTCAGCTTGATGTTGTACTTCTGTCAACTTCCTATTTCTGTACAGCCCCTCTTACTTTTTGAGGCAGTTTTTGAATTTTTTGGCTATGTTGCACCTATCTTTTGATCAGCTCTTTAACTTTGAGTTTTGCAGTTACACTGTTCGTGGGAGTTAAACTAAATATGTTTGCACATGTATTGATAACCCAGACATTGAATACGAGTAGTGCTGTATCTATATACACCGTGACTCAAAAAAAACTAAGCCAAATTGTTTTGCATATATCTCTAATACCTGATGACATATGAAGCTACAATTTTCCAAATATTTAGAGAAGTGGACCAAGAATATGATTCCAAAATTTCATGAAATAAAGTTGAACGGATAAAAAGATATGAATATTTAAACTTCATATACCGAAATTGCAGTTTTCAAGCAATTTTCTGTCAGATTCAATAAAAAGTAAGCCAAACAATTTTTTTTACATTTCTGATGTCTGATGAGTAATCATACAAACTTTTTCCAGTTATTTAGGGAATTGAACCAAGAATAGGATTCCAAAATTTCATGTCATAAATGTGAAGGGATAGAAGGATATGGATATTGCAACTTCATCACCCGAAATTTCAGTTTTCAGCAAGTCTGTTATTGTGTAGACTTCATTTCTCCCACATTATGGCCTCCGAACAGTCCAGATTTGAATACTGTCGACTATAAAATGAGGAGCGTGATGCAAGATCGAGCCTACCAGACAACAATCCATGATATAAACGATCTGAAGCAACGCTTGTTGGAAGTGCGGGATGGCCTGAACCAGAGGATAATCGACGTTGCTGTTGCCATTGCAATGGCGCCAGCGCCCTCAGGCTTGCGTGCAAGCAGGAGGGGGGACATTTTGAGCATCTTGTTTAATTAAATTATCAAACCATACTGTTGGGGTCATATTGGTAGTTCAATTCTCTACATATCTGGAAAATTTTAGAATGATTAATCATCAGGCATTGGAGATAATAGGGAAACAGTTTATCGAATCTGACAGAAAATTGCTTGTAAACTGCAATTTCGGTATATGAAGTTTAAATATTCATATCTTTTTATCCGTTCAACTTTATTTCATGAAATTTTGGAATCATATTTTTGGTCCACTTCTCTAAATATTTGGAAAATTGTAGCTTCATATGTCATCAGGTATTAGAGATATATGCAAAACAATTTGGCTTAGTTTTTTTTGAGTCACGGTGTACATATGTTTTTATGAATATAATTTTATCTCCATGCTAAATTAAAATTACATTTTGATCTCTCAAAAGTTGTTGATCTATGATGTGGTCAAGGACTTGATTTTAGTTTGCAGGTGCCAATATATAGTTCATTCATAATTATGGACCACTTTGGGATGGCATTGGAATAGCCGTAAGGACAGGGGTCCCATAAAGCACCCAACTGACTGCTCTTTAGCTGTGAAAGTTATTTATTAGTGAATTGAACAGTTATTCTGCTTGACTGATAATATGCGTGCATTTATTGCAGAAATTTGAAGACAACTTAAGAAAGAATCGTTCTTTAATTACGACTTGGTTGGCCTATGCTTCGTGGGAGGAGAGTCAACACAATCTTAGAAAGTAATTTTCAGTTTTTCATGTATTGAATAATAGTAAACGTATTTCCAATATTACACTGATATTTTATCACAGGAATTTCCATGTTTGTATTGCATTCATTTTCCTTTTCAGATGTGTTTATCTATTTTAAGATGATAATTTCAGGGAGGAGTGTAGTTGCGTATGAATTATTGTCCGAATGGACCATGCGAGCTGATTACTTCCTCTTGCGGCTTTGAAGTTAATACCATGATGAGTCAAGCAGACGACAAATTTATGGGCCGAAGGCGTGCTCGTCTGCCAAAGTGAGACTCGGCAACTTTTCCTAACCACTTTCAGCTTTAAGAACCAACCTGCAGCACATTCTCTGTAAACTCTCTACTTCCAGACTACATCCATTTGTCTTCCCCTGCAATGATGGCCTTTTTGTATTGTATAATGTATACAAAGATTTACTGACTGTTAGGGCCAACTAGGCTTAGACATTAATCTGCTTTTAAAATCAGCAGGATGAGTATAAATAGGAATACCACTCGTTTCTGTCTTCTCCACCAAAAGCTCAGCCACTGGTTGCACTCTGCCAGTGCCAGTCCCAAGCCTGAATAAAGGAGGAGGGCGATGCTAATGATTTTTGTTATCACAGAGTGTCGTTAAACTGAAACTACTACTGGGCAATTCCATCGTTAGGGACGTGACATTTGCACAAAAACGGGCATCTATTATTATAAAAATAGCATCATAATATAATGATTTTTTGCAAAGTCAATGTTTCTTGGCAATTAGGATGAGAAAGTCTATATCTCTGTCAAATTTTATTACTCTGTGAGTTTTCTTCACTGAACTGCACGTGTCTGAAAGTGTTGTTAGGGACGTGACAAGCCACGGACACCACTTCTACGGTCACTCAGCAATATAGTAAAACTCTGCTAATTGTAGCATTTGAAAAATTCCAAATAAATATGACTAATACATAGATATGACTAGTATACCTTAAGACCAATATTTCAAAAAAATAACTGATGCAAAAGTTTTGGCATGATTTTTTAGGCGTTAGGGACGTGACGGTTTTTTGTTAGGGACGTGACGGTGTGCAAATTGCAATATGTGCTGAATTTTAAAAATAATCTTTTAATGTTAATTATAGTATTACTGGTATGTGAAGTGCATCAGTTTAATGTATTCTACTACATAACATGTTTTACTGTGTATTCATTAAATATTTTGGTTCCCCCCCCCCCATAGGCTGGTGCCAGGCATCATCCTTTTAATAATCAAAACTTAGATGACCATACTTATAATGCTACATAGATCCAAAAACATGCATGGCTGATTTAGCCTAGTTACTGTGCTTTAGCCCTACAATGCCTACTTATACTAGAACATATCAAAATTGCAGTTTTTCAAAAGAAAACTCCATATTTAATGACTCAGTTCAGTAACTATTCAAGTGGTTTATCACTATGTACGGATCTCTCATGTGTGTCACATGGTCGACCTCATCCTGTGAAAACTCTAAAAGACCAAGTGCTGGTTTACAGCAATTGGTCCAATTCTTAGAACAATAAAATCTCATCTCTGTCAGAGGTAGTTCCTCACTTTGTGTTTCTATGGTAAGAGCCACTTAAAACTGTTTTGTGATTTCAAGGTAGCCATGATTTTTTCCCCAATTCTGCTTTCATTCTGCTTATTTATTGTTAAAGTCAACATTGCCTCACTGTTCAGTTGCATAATCTCACTGTCTATGTTCAGTTGTTTTAGCCATGATGTCTACACAAAACAGTCAAATAAATCACAGGCCTAGAGAACAAAGAACCATATACGTTATTGCTGGATTACAAATTTATTTGCTTACAAATTTCAATTTTTTAAACCACATTTGATAAATTTACATTATATAATCAAATTAAATTTAGACATAGCTCTATGAAATGGCTATAGCACAAGTCTGTTTGCACTTAGTGATGCTAGCATCACCACTATTTTACAGTGTTCTTAAGACTGTTCTGCTCAACTTGAGTTGAACTTTGAGCGCTCCTGAGTAGTCAACCGTGAAGGGGCATTATATCTAATGGCTGTATTAAATCAAATAAATAAAATAATCTTGGTATATTTTGTTCTTTAGGCAAACATTTACAAGTGTAAAGTTGGGTTTGCTCAGTGTGTATGAGCTTTAGCAACCATGACATGAGTAACCAGATGATGATAAATTGTATCTACAGTTTATAACTAAATTTTACTAAACTATGTGCCACAAGCTAACAGTTGAAGTTCAATGCCAATTGTACCTGCCTACTCAGAGTGGTCTTCTGATATAAGCACAGTAAGGTAAATTAACACCAGTTGGACAATTGCACATTGTGCTAATTAACACAATTAACTATGGAAGTTTCAGTCCATACACCTATCATAGTCTCATAAATGTAGTAGTTTCAGTTTTATGATCATTAGTGTCACCCTCCCCCTTTATCCAGACTTGGGACTGGCACTGCCAAAATATGAACAGTTGCAGTGTTTGCTCAATGTCAAGTGCAACATTCTAAACTATATCTTACATAAAACTACAGCTTGGAGTATTAGATGGATCCAGAGTTTAATGACAGTTTATGACAACAAAGGTCATGGCCGTCAACAGAAATTATTTTTTCATATTTGCCATTCCTTTGCTTGGAGTATTCACTCACATTGTTCTTGAATTTTATAAAAGGGTGTCAATGGACACAACTGGGGTTTTAAACTATCAATCGAAAAAAATAATACAAGTCCAATTAAATAAAATGCCGATGTTAAACCAATGCAGATTGAGATTAAATCTGTTAAATTTATTACTACGCGGCAATAAAGAAATTACTACATAAAATTATGCAATATAAGATATTTAAATTATACAATTTGGCACTAAAAGCATCATCTATTGAATGACACATTGGTGATTTAATATTATAAAATTTTGATGTTCATGAAAATATTATTAAGAGGCTTCAATGAAAATGTCACGTCCCTAACGTCACGTCCCTAACGCTAATATGTCACGTCCCTAACGCTGTATCTATTAAACGAGCAGCAAAAATTTAAAAAACTCTACCAAAGTTTAAAGTACTAACAAAGTTAGCGTTGCATAAAAATAATCAGAATTATACCTGTAGTCTAGTGCGATTGAGGTAAACTATTATGAAAAAACGTTAGGGACGTGACAACGACATTCTGAAAAACGCATAGTTTGTTCAGACACATGCTATGACAAAACGGTTCATTATAGAGACATAATTTTTTCAGTGTTTTAAAGAGAATTGAACACTGTGCAGGATACATGTTTAAGATGCTTAAATTGTACAGTCTGCTTTGACTGTGGTGCCTATGCACTTGATCAATTTCTCATTAAAAAATCTATGAAATTTATACTTTTACGCGTCTCTGCCATTTTATGAATCTGAGCTAGTAAATCAAAAAATACTAAATAAAAAACTTTTCACAGGTGAACTACAAGCATCATACTATTAAAATATGAAGACAACCAATGCTTATACTGAATTTTATTTTTGGAGGTATGTGTCCCTGTTCTCATGGAATTGCCCTACTCTGTCTTCTCCAATCAATAAGTTTCGCTCCCCTAAACTTTGGCAACTCTTATTTCTTAGTTGTTGCATTTTGTGGCCAAGATGTGGCAATAAGCAAATTGTACATGTACACATTATGAGGATTATGTTAAGAGTATTGTATAAATGTTTGATGTTGATGTACGTTTTCAGTGCTCGATCAGTGTACGAACGTGCTTTGGATGTCGACCACAGAAACAGAGTCATCTGGTTACGTTATGCTGAAATGGAAATGAAGTGAGTGAAGATGGATGTGATGTGTGTTCTTCATCTCCGTCTAACATCATCTGTACCCTGGCTTTAATATTATTTTACGTTACGACTTCTATCTTTTTTCTGTTGACTTAAGGAGTTTAAAATAAATTTAGGACTAAGTATGAGAATTTGTTCTACATGTTTTAACTTCTAACTTTCAAAGATTTAGCGATAGGGACATAATAGTAGCAGTGCTTGGTAATGATTTTGACAATTTTCAGTTATTGATTTTTAGTTTTCACAGTCAAGCATGTAATGTAAACACAGTTGGTTTTTGTGATTAAATTTTTAAGTCATGTAGTAATCGTAGGTTATTAAGTTACATCAGTTATTTTTTGGAATGTCAGGACATAGTTGAAATTTAAAATGTACTTGTAATGATAAATATCCTTTTACACTAAACCTGTTGATATATTGGAGATATGAAATGTATATACCATAAATTAACCAAGTGGAAACAACGGATCTTTTACAGAAATAGACAGATCAACTCTGCAAGAAATGTCTGGGATCGAGCCGTGTCCATATTGCCAAGGGCCGACCAACTTTGGTTCAAATATGTCTACATGGAAGAAAAGCTGGGGAATATTGCAGGTTGGCAGACATTGACTTCCTTTATTATTCTTATATAGATGTCAGGTGGCTTTTCTGTGTGATTATGACATTGTAGAGTAATATAGTTTCTTTATAAAATTGTTTAAGAAGTCACAATGTTTGTTTGCTTATGGACCTATTTAAATTTGAAAGAACTTCTCCAAGATTGCCTTTACCAAATGCATCAGATGTTCAGTATGGCTGAAATGGAAACTCTTATTCAATGTCCCATCAACCATCTATTCTTTCACGCTCATGTGCTTGGACTATTGCAATTTCATTCTCACAGGCATTGCCACCATTCAGATTATTGCCCAACTACTGCAAAATCTATCGGTAGTGCTTCTGAGTAGCCCCTTGAAGAAGTGCTATATAGATTCTCAAATTAATTAATGAATAATGCATGCTTATTTTCTATGTTTGATGTCATCTTGTTTTCTGGTTGCAATAAAGTGAATTGAATTGAATTGAATAAAAACTTGATCATGTACACGCAGTTTCATGCTGAATTTCGTTTGTTGAGGTGAATGTTCTTACTGTGTGAATGGTTGCTGTTGCTTCAGGTTGTCGCCAGGTGTTTGAGCGTTGGATGGAATGGCAACCGGCAGAGCAGGCGTGGATGTCGTACATCAACTTTGAGATACGATGCAAGGAACTGAACCGAGCGAGGGTTATATACGAACGCTTCGTCTGCATCCATCCAACAACGAAGAACTGGATCAAGTACACAAAGTTTGAAGAGAAGAATGGATTCATTGACAGCGCACGAAGCATCTACGAAAGAGCGGGAATTTACTTTGGATTGGAGCACATTGACGAAGCGCTTTTCATTGCATTCGCACGGTTCGAAGAGGGACAAAAGGAGGTGGGTACTAGGTAGACAGTACGTGTGGAAAAAGACTGTGTTTGCAGGTTTTGTAGACTTAGTGATTAGAAATTTAGGTTTTTGAATCTTTATGAATTTACCGTTAATTGTTGAGCTTCTCAGAAGTTAATGCAGTATGTACAGGAGGTGGGTTGATTTTGTGTAAAAAGTCTGTATTTTTAGAGGTTTTGTAGACCTTTGTTGATTGAAAATTTATGTGCTTTAATCTTTCTGAATACATCTGCTAATTGCTGTGCTTTCCAGAAGTTAATGCAGTGTATATACAGAGGCTCTTCAGAGTTATTTGGATTCAAGCAGAAATTTCTAGTGCTAACCAATGTCAGGTTTCGTTACTTGCTTCGGTGGGTACTAGGTAGATAGTACATGTGAAAAAATGCTTTTAGAGGTTTTGTAGACCTTGTTGATTGCAAAGTTAAGTGCTTTAATCTTTCTGAATACACCTGCTAATTGTTGAGCTTTCCAGAAGTCAATTCACTATATACAGAGTTAAGTTAAGCTCTTCAGAGTTATTTGGATTAAGAAATTTCAAGTATTACATAATTATGTATGGTTTTCGTTACTTGCTTGAACTATTATGTTTAAAGCAGCCATGTAGATTTATTACTTAAAAGGAGGTGGGTGCTGGGTATATGGGAATATGGTACGTGTGATGAAAGACTGTTTTTAGAGGTTTTGTGGACCTTAGTGATTTAAGTGCTTGAATCTTTATGAATACTGTTAATTGTTGAGCTTCTCAGAAGTTAATGCTGCATGTGCAGAGTTTAGCTCTTCAGAGTTATTTGGATTCAAGCATAAATTTCAAGTATTACCAATGTCGTTACTTGTTTGGGCTGTTGAGTTTAAAGCAACCTTTTTGATTTATTACTTACTGTTTACTGATGATGATATTACTGATTAATCAGTTCAGAGTAGTGTGAGCTTGTTTATTTATTTTTGATAGTAAATAGTGATTTGCTTATTTAGCATGAGCGTGCAAGGGCTATCTATAAGAAAGCTCTGGAACTGCTGCCACGAGACAAATGCCAGGAGATAGCGCGTCTCCACACAGTTCACGAGAAGAGATTTGGTGATCATGCTGCAATCGATAATGTCATAATGAGCAAGAGAAAATTTAAATACGAAGAGGTGAGCATCTATTATTATAAGCCACTGTGCAACATTGTCTCAATTTTTGGACACTGCAGACAGTTTTCCACAGGAATTATGACAAGTGCTCTCAACAACTTTAATTTTACACCCCGACAGCTGTGTGAGGGTGTGCTTTTGCAGCAATAAAGACTTAAATAATTCTTTTAAGGAACCTCTGCAATTTGCTATATTCTGGTGTTTGCATGCGTGGAGTAGCATGTTAATGTTTCTGATAATTGCATACACAAAATGCCTGCTAATGACTAAGAGGAATGTGTTTATTTGGTGTCTGTTGATAAAATGGCTTGAATTATTTGTTAAATCAACTCTGAAATGGAGATGGGTTGATTTTAAGTGACAAATCGACCATTCCGATCTTGTTCATTTGCATTGTTATTGTTATGGATCCTTGGCATCTTCTACTGTCTTGTCTTGAAGTGCACATAGTTTTTTTTTGCTTTATTGAGAATAACATCGTACAATGATCTTTATTTTTATGTATTTGATTTTGCTTAGGCTGTGGAAGCGAACAAGTACGATTACGATTCATGGTATCAGTACATACGTGTGATGGAAAGTGAAGGCCTTGAGAATGCCGAACAGATTATAGAACTGTACGAAAGAGCAATTGCTAATAAACCACCATCACAGGCAAGTTATTTCTAAGTTTGTAATAATTTGTATGTATGTATGTATGTGTGTGTGTGTGTGTGCGTATGTATGTATGTACATATATACATACATTCATTGACTGCGTAGCACATTAGAATTAATTGAAATCTGTGATGAGTGCAGTCTGTAGTAGAACTAATCTATTGTTGTCTGATCTGTTGTTATTAGGAGAAGCAGCACTGGCGGCGTTACATCTACCTGTGGATTAACTATGCCCTCTTCGCTGAGCTGAATCTCGGAGACTTGTCAGTGACGAGAGAAATATACAGACAGTGTTTGGAGAACATTCCGCACAAGCGATTCACGTTTGCCAAGATCTGGATAATGTTCGCCGAATTTGAGATACGTCAGAAGGATGTAGCAGCTGCCAGAAAGATTTTGGTAAGAGTGAAATGGATTGTTTACGCTTTTTAATATGCTACAGCTGAATATCTTTCATCAATTTAAGGCATGCAGTTTCATTATATCTGAATGAAATTTAAAACATGGTACAACTGATAGTGAATTAAAGATTGGCTTTATTTATTTTTCCATTCTCTCTGTAGGGTCATGCTATCGGTCGGTGTCCAAAAGACAAACTGTTTCGTGAGTACATTGCATTGGAGCAGCAATTGGTTCAGTTTGACAGATGTAGAAGACTGTACGAAAAGTTTCTCGAGTTCTCGCCAGAAAACTGCCGCACATGGATTGATGTATGTACTTGATTCACGTTAATTACTCTCTTATAAATTCTCTGACACTGAAATAGATATCTATTCTGGAAGATTGGGCTGTACAGCAGCGCCCCTCAAGAGTTTTCTACAGATTAATTTCTACTATTAAAATTAGATTAATTTCAGATTTATTATATGAAGTTATAATGTTCTTGAGTGTGGCTGAGTTGGATTTAGGTATCAATTAATTTTTAATTTCACTGGTAGTCTTTAATAAGACACATTACATATTTAGTTATGGAAATGCCATTTAGTGTACTATTTCTATGATTTAAATTGGCAATTAATTATGCCATAAGTTTTATTCTTTCCAACGACATTTGGATTTGAGTTTTTGATACAGTAGTAGATTTTGGCTATCAAATAAAAAGATTAACGCATGTGAGATGTGGATTTGGAGGAAGATGCAGAGAATATCTTGGAAAGAAAAAAGAACAAATGAGTGGGTGCGCACAGAAATTGGTATCGATATGGATGAGTCGTTACAACAAACAGTGCTAAGAAGAAAGTTGGTTTTCTTTGGTCATGTTATGCGTTCAAATGGTTTGGAGAAAGATATGATGCTGGCATGCGGTGAAGGAAGGAGAAAACAAGGGCGACCAAGGAAAAGGTGGTTGGACGATGTTCAAGAAACAACAGGAATGAATCTGGAACAACTAAGAGAAGCGACATCAGAAAGAAAGCAATGGAGAAGGCTGGCCTTAACGATCGCTAGAGTTCAACGAACTGACAGCACAAGGTGACAAGGTGACAGTAGATTTTTAGTTAGCTTAACACGTTGGCCGTGGGGGACGTGTTGCACGTCCCCCATTGAGTCATTTAGCACAGAAAATCAGCGGCCAGCGTATTAATCTGAAGTTGACATTTTTATTCACAGTTTGCATTGATGGAGGAATATGTCGACGATGTTTCGAGGGCACGTGCTATTTTTGAGTTGGCTATCAATCAACCGATTCTTGACATGCCTGAGGTTCTGTGGAAGGCTTACATCGACTTTGAGCTGAAACAAGAGAATTACCAAGAGGCTCTTGTGCTGCACAAACGTCTGCTTGAACGCACACAACATGTTCAGGTTGGTTAGAAGTTGAACCTAATATTGTTCTGACTGGACTGCTTGTAAATTTTTACAGTAAAATTCTGAATGCTCATACATTTGCTTTTTCAGTGGCTAAGCCATGCCCTTGTGAGGAGTAGTCATATGGTACTTGATTGTTGTGGTTATTGTGCTACTGTTTAACTCTTTCTATTGCTCCAAAGCTGGACAGAGCTGGTTCTTGACTCTCCTTACTACGGGTGTGTGGCCCTATTATTCACTTGCTTGGTTGGATATGCACGAGGGTAGCAGCATTCCTTACTCCTTAGGCCACTTTAGTTTAAATTTAATACGATGTTTCTGAATTTGCACCTAGAGCATCAGAGTGTGCATTGTGCAACTATGGTTAAAAAAATTTGCATAAAGATATTTGATCTCCTCTGAGTTTCTTTGATAATGCAATGCATTTCCTGAAGCTTATTGACTAGTTCTATCCATAGGATTGTGTTTTTGGAGTGCAGTTTTGCCTGGAAGCTACCGTAAAAATGGATTGTGGATAACTTGTGCATTGTTGCTGTGCAGGTTTAACCAGATTAAATTTCAGGTTTATTATATAAGATGCAGTGTTAAATATTACTTGAGGCTTTTCTGTTTTGATTCAATAAAGCAGATGTTTTTTGACCATATTGTTGCCTTCTCTGTTTTTTTTTCTGTCAGGTGTGGCTGTCTTACACAAAAACACAGATGGGAATGGAAGCAGAAGACTCAACTAAAAAGACTCGCGAAATATTCATGGAGGCCAATCGTAAACTCAAGACGTGTGACAACAAAGAAGATAGAAAGCAGCTGCTTGAGTCTTGGAAGAATTTTGAGGTAAGTTATTGTTGAAATCTCGATAATGCATTCTACACCTTTGTCTGAGAAACTGACATGCTGTACGTTAAAAATTAAATGTCCAGTACTATGTTCATTTGATATGTGACTGTTGAAGTCTTATGTTTGTGTGTGTTGGTCTAATTTTTTATGGCTTGTGTAGGGGGGACTTTGAAGAAGTCTTTCATTCACTGTTGCTCATCACAATCAGTTGAATTTGCATTCTTTGATATTAAGTAACCTTGGTGATTAACGAGTACAGAGACAATAGTTCAATTCGGCTGTATGTGATGATGTTGAAGGGTCAGTGTTAGGTTAATTGTAATCAACTGCTGTGTCATATCTGTATTGCAATGTTTTGCCTGTGATGAATCTAGATGTTGGTACTACAGTTGTTGCAGTGTTAAGAAAATATTCCATATATCTTTTTAGTCTGAATTTGGAAATGAGAAAAGCCGAGCAGACGTGGAGCGACTGCAACCGACCGCAGTCACACGTAGAAGGAAATGCGAAACGGATTCTGGGGTATGTAAATCAAATTTTCATTTTTTTGCTAGTGCAGCTGTTGATAAGTCAACTTCCTAATTGTCTGATCTAATTTTTCTGGCTGTTGCATTGTCCTTTTCAACAAATGGCTTATCTGTGTGTCTCCGCATATATTTATTACTCTGTCTGTACACCAAAATGCGGACTGCAATTGGTCAACTAAAGAATATTCTTATCTATAGTCACAGGTAGAACACCATTGTCAGTTATTTCAAATGTGCTGTTTTAATTGTTCTATTACTTACTTACATACATGCATACATACATAGTTATATACATGCATGTATGCATTGCATACATTACATATATTCATACATGCATACATACTTCTAGGTTTAAGAGTGTGTGCATGAACTGTGCAAGTAGCATATGCCAAGAAGAATGTATTGTAGCTTTGTGAATGTGTGCAATTTCTAATTATAGGCTGAACTGTGGGAAGAGTACTTGGACTACGTTTTCCCAGATGACGAAGCGGCCAAACCAAATCTCAAGTTGCTTTCAATGGCCAAAAATTGGAAGTTCAGGAAAGCAGGTAATTTGTTTTGGTAATCTTTTTGCAGTGGACTGTTGATGTTATCAGAGCTGCTGTAGAAGCCTGATAATGAAAATGGTGTGTAATAATGAAAGATGAGAATTATATTTTTGATTTATGTTTACAAACGCTTTGTCTTTTTTTACTGAAGGAATGTAGATACCAGATCTGAGTATATCTGAAAGAGCCATTTTCCACTGCTGTAAACTTTTTATTATTCGTTTAAGTTTTATTTTAATTGGATATGCTTGATAGTATATAGGGGTTAGCGTGCTTCAAGAGGTTGGGGGGGGGGGTTCAAATCCTTACCATTGAGGAAATTTGGTTGGAGATCTTTGCTCCATCTGCAACCCTAGCCAACTTATGATGTGTACACTGTTGGTGGGAAGATAAGATGGTGAGGGAGAGGACTTGGCTGTCCACTCTCATATGCCAAGGCTAAGAAAATGACGTTGGTAACATTTAATACAAACGGGACAGCTAGTAGTAGTTGCAGTTTAGCGACTCTGTGGGACAGTTCTTAAATTGTAGTTTTATGTTAGTTAAAGGTTTGCTTTACTACATGTATAAAAAGGCAGGTCCTGTCAGAACACAGGACTTAATTTGAGCATTTGATTTTATAATATTTTCTGTTAACCCTTTACTGCCAGAGGGTATAGGATTTCCCATACCATTTACTACCATCTTGGCATTAAAGGGTTAAATGTGTTTAAAATTTTTTTAAATGAATTGTTCTACATTGCTATTTTAGACGAAAATGTTTCTGCGAACACAGGAGCAGCATCAGAGGAGGACGATGCTGACAATGGCGATGAACAACCGACGCAAGAGAAAGGCAGGACCGCGGGAAGAGTTGGTGGAGAAACACCGGAATCGGACAGCGAATCATCTGCTTCAGATTCTGAAGTACAGAAGCTGCCACCCCCGCAAGCTTCGAAATCAAAGTCCAAGAGTTCATCAGAATCAGACGACAGTTCATCAGAGACTTCAGCCAGCGATGAATCTACTGATGGTCGTTTGAAAAGAAATAACCTTAAGTCGTCGAATTCGAACGTTCCGTCTCGGCCGCAAACTACGGAAAATAACGATGCAAATACTGTTGTAAAAACTGACCAACGTTCATCAAAGGAGGAGGAAGATAGTGGCAGTTCAAATGATGATGAGCGTGAGAGACCATCAAAGAAATCTCGGAGACGATCTTCAGATGATGAAAAAAAGCGGAAAAACCGTCGGAAGGAAGAGCGTTCTGATTCGGAGGAGGGGCCTAAGCGAAAGCGGGTCAAGAAGGGAGAATCTGATACAAGTTCAGAAGATGATGACGAACGAAAACAGAAACAGAAAGGGCAGTCTGATTTGGACAACGAGGCAAGACGAAAACAGATCGTGAAGAAGCCGTCTCACCAGTCCGAGTCTGACTCCAGTTCAGCTGAGGAGGAGACAGGGCAAAAGCCAATCCACAAGGGGCAATATCGTAAATCCGAGTCCGATTCCAGTTCAGAAGAGGAGGAGGCAAGGCAGAAACAGAGTCAGAAGGCGCGGACTCGTCAGTCTGATTTGGAAAATGAGGCCAGGCAAAAACAGAGGCAGAAGACATTGTCTCGCCAGTCTGACTCTGATTCCAGTTCAGAGGAGGAGGAGGCAACGCGAAAACAAAGCCTTAAGAAGCAGTCTCGCCGATCCAGTTCCGAAGAGGAGGCTGGGCAAAAACAGAGCCGGAAGAAACCAACTCGTCCGTCCGAGTCTGATTCCAGTTCGGAAGAGGAGGCAAGACGAAAACAAAGTAAGAAAAGAGGCTCTCGCCGCTCGAATTCGGATTCAGATGATGCGTCGAACCGGAAAAAGAACAGTTTTAAGCGACCAGACTCAGATGCAGATGAGAAATCTTAAAGCGAGGGTCATATGCTGATTAATTGAAGAGACCAACGTAATTATACACGCACAGAACTGACAGGTGGAAGATTGAACTGAAACTTAGACTGAGATGCAGAATAGATTTGATGTTCATTCAGGTTATTAGACAAGAAAATCACCAACCTTTCCATGCTCGTATGGCTACCGTCCAGTTATCTTCATCTGTCACTTGAAAGTGGTAAACAAACGGTAACTGAAGCGTGGGAGTCTTACGAAGATAGTTTCAGATAATGTTTTGTGTTGATGGGTTAAGAGTAAAGATACCTTTTGAAGGAGTTTTTGAGGGGTATTTTGTTGCTAAATTACATTCTCTACTTTTGTTATCTATTGCTTTCTGCATATTAAGAACAGACTCAGAAACATGCTACAAAGTGGTGTTTTGAATAATTATCAGAAGGTCAAAAATGCGTTGAGTTTTTTTGTGTAAAACCTTTTATTTTTATTCATTGGTTGTTTAAGAGATTATGAGTATCTACTAACTGTCAAATAAATATATTACGAAATCGTTAAGTCAATTAAGTGTTAAGTTAATGGGATTGTAGATTTTTGTGTAGAAATTAAGGACCATCTATGATGTGTGGCTCGGTGTATAGCGTGGAAAGTGAGGTTACTGCAATTCCTCTTTCCACTGACCTCGCTTCACTCAACAATGTCAACATGGAGCGTCTACAATTCGCCCAAAATTCATTCTCTCTAACTGTCGTGACTCATTAATTAAGACATGTAGTTATATACCCAAACATCATTGATTGATTGATTTATTTATTGATTGATTGATTGATTGATTGATTGATCACTTCATAACACCCATTTTTAAATCACTTGCTGACAGGGCTTTTTAACGCAGTTGAACACAAAACAGGCAGCTCTAAATGGATTTGCGCAGTTGTAGAGGCACTTCTGTACAGCTAAAACTAACAAAATAATCATGATCATTGTCCTCCGATTGGAACGAATTTACCATAGAGGATGTGAAGGAAAAGAAGGAGTTGTGCAGTTCTAAAAATTCATTAAAAACAGCCCTGCTTGCTGAAAATCCCTCCTGAGCACATCCGATTCAAAGTTTTATCCTAACTTGTAACTCATACTCTAAAATTCTAAATTGATGCTTCTTCTTTCACGAACTCCTCTCCTAATTCATCTATATACCGTCCAAGCTTTCTAACTATCAACAAAACCCTCTTAAATGAAAATTAAGCATTCGTGATTAAGCTAGTGTCCCACGCTCAGCCCTAGTGTGGCGTGTTAGAAATGTAGGCTCTGCAATTAAGATTCGCTTTTCGATTTAGCCATTTAGTCCGTCCTGCCTAACAGTTGAATATGTGCTATCTGACTCTGTCATCTACCTAACGATTTTGCCTTGACTGAGCGTCTGTAATGTAATGTAAAAATGTAATGTAAATCTTCGAGAATTTCTCAGCGCCCACAAAAGCTAGCCTACGTCAGAGAGACCAGCTTATTCACCGGCGCAAGAAGCTGAACTGAACGCTGTGAAGAAGCTGGTTCCCCAGAGTCGCAGAAGTCGTGGTATTACGATTGCATCACCCATTCTGACTGGAACCAATTTCACCTCTGCCTTTCGATTATAACATTTTGAGTAGGCGCCTCTTATTATAGTTATAAGTTAGTTTGTTGTGCGCTGTACAGATTACGATGCGAAGAAGGATGTAAGAATGAACGGTCCCTTTGTAACACGTGCGCGCGGCTAACATAAAGACTTGAAAGCAGAACTGCAGCTGTGATTGGTTGGTTGGCTTTTCCCTTAGCAACCGTTGTTAAACATTGAAAATGGAAGGCGAAGGAGAAGAAAAGAACACGGTTATTAAAAACAATCCAGGTACTGAGCTGCAAAAACTAATTACTCTATCAATACTAACTGATTACTGTTGTTACTTTACAAGCCTAGCTATATGCTTGACGGAACGCTTGAAAGAAGCTGATTCCCTGCGACTACATGCTTTATCTTTTTGGGCGCCGAAAAATCTCGACACTGCGATTGCGATAAATTGCTGTAATCGTGTTATATAAAAATCAAAGCTTTATTTTTGCCTATTGACCAGTTGCATTCAGACCTGACAAGCTGGCGCACAACCACAAAACATTATACTTGTATTTTAATGACAAATACTGATAGACACACCACTATCAAGTAGGTCTACATAAATCGATAGACACGGGACATCTCATATTGCAAATTTACTAATGTGGTAATCGGTGATGTTGGTCGTTTGGTTAATCTGTCAATAAAGTGATATTTGGGTTTTTCAGATGAACTTAATAAAGATGCAGAAGATGAAGTGGGTGAGCTTCACCCAAAGGAAGTACATGAGCAGGAGGATGAATTAGAGCAGTTTAGTCAGAGAGAGCTAAATGAGCAAGATGGTGAATTAGAGGAACTTGGTCAGGAAAAAATGAATAAGCTGGAGGAAGGTTTGGAAGAGCTTCGTGATGAAGAATTTGTCAAAGAGGATGCTGAACTCACCAGGACTGATGAGGTGTCGGAAGATGTAATATCTACTGCAGCTGAAAAGGATGCTGGACAGACTGAATCAGCTGAAGGTGATGCTGGAGAAAATAGACCACCCTCTGAAAAACAAGTCAGTGACAAAGAAACACATCAGGGTATTGCCAAACAGGCAGAAGACAATGCAGGTATGAGTTACATATATGATAAGCAAAACTTGAAGTACGTGATTGGCAGCTGCAAATGTTGAATAGCGGTTATCATTCCTTAAGCTGTTATTTGTCTCCATCATCATCGTCGTCTCCTCATCATCATCATCGTCATCTTCATCACCATTGCTAATGTTGTTATCAACATTGTCATCATACGAATCATGGTTAAGTTTTAATTTTTCTATGGCCTTATTTTTTTTATTCATTTGCGGCTGAATTAATTATCTCTTGCAGTAGTGAGTGAATTATTATTAGTTTGTGCTATGTTATATGCTCTTGAAGGTTACTATACAAGTGCTCACATACATGTACATATATACATAATAATAATAATATGTAGAGATTTAAGTGCAATGGGTTCGTTAGCAATCGATTAAAAAACCGTAGCAACAATTCAGAAGCATTAAAATTGATTCAAAATCACTCGACATGCATAGTTTGCATACATGTTACATAGTTATGTACATATGTGCCATACATATTATTCACTCTACATTAATTCATATCTTTATGACCTTTATAAATTTATAGATAACTTTTTATTGCAGTGTTTACATTTAAGTATGAACTGTATATTTTACAATTATTTAAAGACAATGCTATTGTTTTATCGGAACTCTCCAAAGGTGAAGATAGTGGAGAAGATGATGGTGAAGGTGGTCGGAAGGTGAAAAAGCCAAAACCAGCCGACGGAATGTCTCCTGACACTCGCGGCGATGAAGACGAAATTATGAGCGAGCAGATATTTGGAGACGAAGAAGAGGAAAAGATTCCGGACGATTTCTACTACGAATTTGAGGAGCATGTTTCTAAGCCATCGATTTCAGATGAGTCTGGTCTGCCATCGGATGTTCTCAGCCTAACGTATCCTTTTGCGATATTCAGGGTCGACATTTTGCTACTTTTCTGACACCTCCTCTTCTTTACAGCATCTGTTTGTTGTCTTCTAAATATTTGCATGGATTCTGAATTTTAGAACCTGCATTGGAAATTTGTCAAAATGATTATTGAGGTTCATTTATTCATTTATCGATTGATTGATTGATTCATTGATTCATTCATTCATTCATTCATTCGTTACATTGTCTCTCCAATATACCTGCAATACACTCTGCTCCACTCCAGAAAAATGAGTTCTTTAAAAGAACTGTTTCTACCAGTGTTCTGTTAACTGCAAATCACAGTTTAGAGTTCCTGCCTTGCTGATGGGATATCTGTGGTTGGTCTTAACTGGTTCCCTAGTCATTCGTTTGGCTACGATTGCTTGAAGAGAGCCAATCTTCATGTTCTGGCTAAAGACGTCGTAGCATTCGCTGCCGGAAACTTCGTACAAGTCGTTAATCTGAAGACAAAGCATCACGAATACTTACGCAGCACGTGTGGAGGAGGCATTGGTGCACTAATGGTCAGTCCTTGACCCAATCTCTGTTATTAATACTTATTATCTTCTTTAAAGGCATTTTTGTTGTTGCTTGTTTTTAAAAAACTATTATTCTACATTGTACTAGAGTTTTTTGGTCTTGAAACAGTGTCTTGGTCTCGAGACAGGTTTTATTATGAACCTATTGTCTTGTTCTCGAGGTCATTGTCTTGATATTTTGGAAGCTGGTGAAAGTTTTCTATTGGAAGCTGTGTCTGTAGTTCTCGAGCAAACTGTTCTTAGTTTTGAACTTATTATGCTGTAAAATTGTCATGTGCTGGTGTAGTAAATAGAAAGCTAAGAGACTAGTATAAAGGCAAGTTGGAAAAATAGTTGACGAGTTGCTTTTATTGTTTATGCCAAAATGTGTCCTGCCTTGTGAAATAAATACCGAAAGCTTCAGTCTGGATTCTTGAACTATTTCGGACCTTGTGTCTCGGTCTTGGAGCCTATTGTCTCAGTCTCGGAAGTTTTCTGTCGTGCATGCAAGTCAGCATTCATCTCTGCAGCATTGGAATTGTAGGGTAAGTTCAAACAAGACAAGTACCATAGTCTTTGCAGCTATGTTGTAATGTTGTCCCAGGTTTAAAATTTTTTTAAATCTGAAATGTGTTGTTTGTAAAGTTGGTTGATGTTTTATTTTAAGGTTCATCCAACGAAGAAGTATTTGGCTGTGGCGGAGAAGGGAGTCATGCCAACGATCAACGTCTATGAATATCCTTCGCTACGCCTATACCGCATTCTCAGAGGTGGAACTCAGAATTCCTACAGCTACGTCGACTTCAGGTTTGGCTCCAATGAAATTCCATCATTTTAGTTTGATGTCTTGAAGCAAGCTTTCAGTTAACCTTACCAATGTCAGAATGGGGGAGGAGGGTTCAGGGTAATGGTAACTGGCAACACTCTGGTAGGAAGAGTGTATGGATGCGATATCACCTCCCACTACCATCCCAGTTGAATTCAACTCCTGTAATTACATGTGATCATCCATTCATACTTATAAATACTGCAGAGTGCCAGTTTGAAATTAAATAGAGATTATTATTAGACTTTGTCAATTAAGTTTCTACAGTAACTAATAGAACGTTATCCCATGATTATTCTATGAAATCTGAGGGCCAACCGACATCATCAGGGATTGGTCAGTTCGGATCATGTTATTAACCCTTTACCCGTTCATTTTTCCTGTTAAGCCCGTGTTTTCAGCGGATATTCTCGGGGCAAACGGGTTAAGGGTTAAAGTCTTTGATTCTGGTTTCTGCTCTTTTAGGCATTTTTGGAGCTGATTTTAGATGGGATGGTATTAACATCTTCCAAGGGACTACCATATAATGTCAAATGGATCCGGCAAGGCCCTTTGGAGTTTACTGAACATGTGTGATTGGTTTCATTTGCCTTTCACTGATACATACGGTAGTGCCTGATTAACTGAAACTATATGGAATTTGACAGATTATCTGATGTAATGTTGTATTGTATGGTATATGAGCATTTATAAAGCGCCTCTTACAGACTAGCTCTTCAGAGGCGCTCTCAGCGTGACAGCCCCGAGGAAATAAAAAAGACTTCAAGTAGCGAAGGGCTGAAGATGACACCCCCAATAAGATCTTGCTACGGATAGTAGTAATGTTGTTTAAGTTTTAAGCATTTATGATGACTGGTTCGTCTGGTTTTTATGTTTTTCCAGTCCGGACGGAAAGATGTTGGCTTCTGTGGGAGGTGATCCAGACTATATGCTGACGCTGTGGGACTGGAAACAGGAGAAGATTGTTTTGCGCTCAAAGGCATTCTCACAAGATATCTTTAGAGTCACTTTTTCCGTGGAATTGGAAGGACAACTGACATCGTCAGGCATTGGACATATCAGGTCATATTATCTTTAATCTCTGGTACTGGTTGCTGTTATTTTAGACATGTATGTAGTACCAGTGGTATGCTTAATTGATTTTCCAGTGGCATTGCGTGAATAAACATCACCAACTCTCATGTTATTCGATTCATGTGGTAGTAATGTGTGTACATTTGATCTCTAACAATGTAAGTGAATTGTTGTGCTGTACTGTAATGTTTTTGTTAGTTATATTGAAATTGGTTAGGAAAAAGACTTTGGTTGTTGATGAAGGCTTCATTGAGTAAGTGTATTAGAATATTTGTTGTCAAACACACACTGAGTATCTGTATTTGACCATTTATAATGTGCTTCTCTCAGCAAGTGTCTTTTAGAAGCGCTCCCATGCAGTGCGAGCAATCCCAAGAGAAGGACAGGATTTGAGATAAGAAAAAGATGAAAGAAAGTGGGATCTATTCAGACAAGACATCTGGATAGAGCCATGACAGTCCTGGGGAAGTTTTAGGAGTTTTCTTATTGTATTGCTTGTTGACAGATTTTGGAAAATGGCTCGAACGTTCACTGGCTTGAAACTGCAAGGCCAGCTTGGAAAGTTTGGAAAGAAGGAGATATCGGACATCGAAGGCTACGTTGAATTGCCCGACGGTAAAGTGTTGTCTGGGTCTGAATGGGGAAACATGCTGCTGTGGGAGGGAGGGTTGATCAAAGTTGAGATCTGTCGCAAGAACAAGAAACCTTGTCATCAGGGATCGATTCAGCAAATCATTATGGATGAAGGAGAACTGATGACGATTGGAAATGATGGATACATCCGAGTTAGTCTACATTTATCTTGCTATGAAGCTGTGATCTTAGTTTTAGTATTTTGTGAAAATCTTTATGTTAATTCTTAAGCGATTGCAATGAAATGTAACTGTTTTAATGAAGCCAATGGATGAAGTTTGAGTTAGAGTGATGATGTCCAACTACGTTGACTGTCCAGTTTGATAATTGTTTCTTCATGCTGAATATTTACAATCATTATCTATGATGATTATAATTTTGATTATGACTTCTCTGTGTTAATGGGAACTGATTGATGTAATGATTTTTATATTGTGTGTACATGGTCAGATGTGAGAATTTTTATTACTACTATTATTTGCCATTTTAGCAAAGGTTGTATTGATCCATTGGGAAATTTAAACTTAATATTCTTTTATTTTGATGATTATTGTTGAATTATTACTGATTTGATAACTTCTTACTCAAGAAAAACTGCTACAAGGCACTGGGACTTGAAACCGAGGAGAGAGACCAAAATGTAGCAGTCCCTATGTTTCGATAAAGCAGAGCCAATAAGACAGTAATACACTGGATTCAGGACCTTCAACTGAATATACGCTGGATACAGATGGAAAGACTCCGATAAAAGAATGGGACATCTCATAGCTCTCCAGAGATTGTTAGAACTGATTTCTTAATTTATTCTGTTTGCCATCATAATTTTTGCAAATTGCTGTACTGCAATGTTAGTCTGTTTAACTTGCTGATTATGGAATCCTTCTTTTTTTGAATAGGTTTGGGATTTTGAAACAGTCGATAATGCGGACACAACCAACGAAATGGAATTGTTTGAAATGGAACCAATGAATGAATTACGAGTTGGTAACGACGTCCAATTACGATGCATGGTTAAGTCATGTGACCCAGATGAAACAACATTCTGGTATGCTCAGGTTAGCAAAACATTGCTTCACCAAAACATTCTTCAACACGTTGTAGAGAAACCTGTATAGTTTATACTCCTTTTGTGACAGTTATAACAAAATTTGTACCGGTAATTGAATGTGCTGCTCATTTTGGCAGGGTTTTTGAATTATCTTGGAGTAAAATTTACCTTGACAAGGTTAATTTTATTGGGTTTTCATTGTGAAATCTTTGTTTAGGGACAAGCATTTTAAAACTTTTAGCAACTCTTTGTTTGGTTGTTCGAAATGTGTGCTTGTGATGGTGATGGTGCTAGTTTACTGTGCTTTGCTAGCTGATGTATTGCATTGTGTTGCATTGCATTGTATTGTATTGCATTGCATTGTACTGCTCTTTTGTACGTGTTTGATGCTTTGTCAATAAACGGCTTACTTACTTACTTACTTATTGTATTGTATTGTATTGTATTGTATTGTGTTGCATCTACAAATTTACAAAGCGCCTCTCATAGTGCATACCAATCAGAGGCGCATTCAGTGCAAAAGACCCAGAGTAAAGAAAGTAGTTTTAGATGGCAAAAAGATGTGCTTCATGTAATCATCTACCTGCAGGCTACCACAGATGTTTGACTGTTTGAACAGTGTTTTATCAATGTACAATTACTGCTATGCTATTTTGCAGTTTATGTGAATCATTTTGAAAATATTGTTCAAAGTGTTTCAACGCTGTAATGACGAGCATGCACTAAAAGTTACTGGGAACCAGTGCAGCTTGTCTTTGAAGCATTAATCTTGTAAATGTGATTGCGTTGCAAATGTAGGATGCGTCTGGCGGAATCTGGAAGTTGGATTTGTCGTTTTCGTTTACGTCCGCTGTGCCAGAAAAGCTCTTCTCGTTTCACGCTGGTGCGATCCTGCAGTGCGCCACTTCCCCGATGTCACACCTGGTCGCTACAGTTGGTGTCGATAGTAAGTTTCCTGTGGAATCACTATTGTTGTCTTGTATTGTATTGTATCTAAAAATATTTAGAGCGCATCTCACGGTATAGACTATTCAAAGGTGCTTTCAGCACAGAAGTCCCTGGGGAAAAAGAAATCCGTGAAATGTATGCATATTGTTTTGAGGCATATTGTTTTGATGCATATTGTTTTGATGCATATTGTTTTGAGGCAAAAATGCAGCTTTAGTGGAAGCCCATTCCAAATGGGGAGCCCACAATTGAAAGGTCTGGCACTGTGCACAATGGATTTGTAAATTATTTCCTGGGGAACCTCTGTGAAATTCTTGACAGGCTATGGGAAGGTGGTGTTTCTAGGTTTGTGCACATAATGGTACTAAACAGCAATTATTCTGCTAGGAACTGTTTTATTTAAAGGTGATAGATGTCTTTTGCCAATAATTTATTTATTAATAAATTGTTTACTGAAATCAGTGAGGCTGCTGGACTTAAAAATTTTGTGTAATCTTTCGTGCTTTGTTGTTGATCCAAACAGATTCCGTCCGAGTTTTTGATTATCTCACCAAAACTCCTCTCTGTACAGCTCGATTTAACCTGGCAGGAACTGCGATACTTTGGCCTTCAAAAACTGTAAGCCTCTCTATTTATTGCACTTATAAACTGTTTAGACGTTCATACATATACAGCTTTTGTAGTGTGGTCGACTGGTCGTGATTTGCTTTTAAATTAGTAAATTGATGATTTTCTGCAATAGTTTTGTGCCGACGTTATTAATTATGAGGTCTTTGTATATCTTGCTGGTTGATTTTTACTTATCTAGTACCTGAGATACTGTACTGTCCATGTCTTTATCAGATACATCCAAGCGTCCATTTAATTTACGCTAAATTGTCTCAATTGCCGTATTTTTTCCATTTCAATAAACTACTGGACTCATTATAACAATAATAATATTTATTATGAAGTACTCTTTTGTTTTGCAACTCTTCATAGGCGCATAAACACATAATAGCAATTTCATTCCTCGATAAGTGCTGAGCTTTTTGAGATCGTATTTAGTGAGACATGGGCAAATTTACCTCTAGATGTGTGCATTTGAAATCAATATCGATAAGAAGCTTTTAGATCGCAAATGCTTTCGTGTTGTTTGCAGGTGGATTTGAAAGGATCAACATTGTTGGCTGGTTTTGATGATGGTGTGCTAAGAGTTCTGTGTCTACAGAAGGCGGAAGGAACAGACCAGCATGGCAGAAAGCAGACGGATAAGAGTGAATTGGTGCTAAAACAAGCCTTGAAACCGCACAAAAGCAGAATCACGTCTATTGACATTGACTCCAAAGGGGAACTATTGGCTACTGGGGTGTGTAGCCTCTCTCTATTGTTTCTTAATTATGCATTAGCTATTTACATTCATTCAATCCTTCTATGGACTCATATATAGCGCCCATTCAAGAAATCTATTCAGGAGCGCTCCCAGCCCAGCCACGGCAAAAGAAAAAGTTTTTGCTGGCAAGTAAGCATTTATTAATACTACATATGTCAGTGTTACCTTGGGAGTAGGTGCTAAGGTGCCTGCACCAGAGTCTAGGTTCCCATCCATAAAGAGTTAACGTCAGGAAGGGCATCCTGTTGTAAAACATCTGCTCCAAAACATTTTTATGGATCTGAGTACACTTTGGAAATATCTGTGTGACTTAACGTCTAGAAGGATTAATTCAAGCCATATATACATTGTATATTATGTCTGTTGACTGAGCAAGGACCTATAGGCATAAAGAAGAAATATTTAAATAAACTATATTTGTTGTGATTTTTAACTTTATTAGTCGTTAGCATGAAACTTTTCAGTTCTAGTTGAGCCATCTAGATTTTGAGTTCTAACATGGCTGTTCACTTCGGCTGTCAGACTTGTTTATTGAAGCAGTTGATAATTAATTAATGTGCTGGTGTTCTAGCAACACTATATCAAAAACTGATGTTGCTGTTGTTTTGTTTTGACAGTCGAAGGATCGCACCGTCTTTTTTATGAACATCCGCGATGACTTTGAACCGATCGGTTTTGTTGTTACTCCTTCAGCTGTTACCCACATTCAATGGTCACCTGCTTCATTTGTGAGTAGCTGAGCTGATCAGACATTCTTATGTAGTTTACATACCACGGTTAGATTTACTGACTGTGGCATCAACCACCACGACATAAGTCCTTACTGTGACCCTCAAGTCTAGACTGGGTCTTGTGTGAATGATTTCGTTTTTTTAACTGTCCTTGAGTTTGGTTGATTTTAGCCGAGTTAAATTCTGTTGAACTGTTTTTTGGTCAGTACGTATATTCAGAATCAGACTTATTCTGCTGACATAGATCAAAGCCTGACTGAACATGCATCAGATTCAGATGTAATTATGCTGGTAACTCTGATTCAGATTTATTAACATTGTGTGCTTCTAAGTGCATGAATGAATACAGTAAACGTGACCCCAAGTTTTGACATTTTGAATTTATGATTACAATGTTCTTTTCATTTCAGAAGCGAAAAACTCTGCTTGTCTGCTGCATCGAAGGTCAAGTCCTCGAGATTGAGGCGCCTGAATCGGGGAAGTTTGACACATCGCACACGTTTCAAATCGAAGGACTCATCAAGAGAATGCATCGGTTTAAGAGCGTCAAGTCTGTCGTACGGGTTAGTTGACATTTCGGCTTATTAGGATGGATGGATGTATGGGTGTGTGTATGACACTGTATGTATGTATGTGTGTGTGTATGTATGTATGTATGTATGTATGTATGTATGTATGTATGTACCAGTATGTATGTATGTATGTATATGGGTATGTATTTACGTGTGTATGTATGTGTATGTATGTGTGTATGTATTACCGGGTATGTATGTGTCAATTTACATAGTGCCTTATAAGAAACTAAAGCTTATGAACGTGCTAATCGGTGTTTGCTGCTGAGTATGACATGTTGGTGATAAAGGAGTTTTGTGAGCTAAAGTTCTTACTTCAAACTGTGAATGGTGTGCGCTGCGTTAAAATACATTGTTTTAATGTTTTAATAATCTGTGAGTGCAGCATGAGGAAGAGCTGGCTCGACTGGCAAGAGAAGAGGAAGAAAGGCGGAAGAAAGAGGAGGAAGAGGAGAGAATTCGCGTGGAGCGAGGTCTCGAACCAGAGCATCCCGCAAGCACAGGTATGTAAAATCTAATTCTAAATCTAACCATTGGAAACTGCCTCTGTTTGCAATAGTAGGAACAAATGATGATGTTGATGATCTTGTCAAATTAGATGTTATTTGTTATTTTTAATTACAAAATAAAAAAATAACAAATATTACAGCTCATTTGCAATCAAACCCATGCCATGTAAATAAAAATATGATGTAAACTGTTTAAATAATAATCGAATTAAATCATATTAATAATCACATCAAATCAAAATATGGTGTAATCTGTTCAAATAATAATAAATCAAATCAAAATATGGTGTATGCAGTTAAGATAAAATCAAATCAGTTTACTATTTGGTTTGTTTAATGGCACTACTTGACTGAGAAATTCATTTCAAATTGGTTTCTGCATTATATAATGGATGCTTAACTGAGCAATAGAAGGATGTAGATGAATTCTAAGTAAATAATTAAGTATATTCTTTATTATGATCACTTGTACCAGGTACATTGTATTTTGTGCTTTTATTTCTCTTACAGAACAAGTGGAGAAAGAGGAGAAGAAGGAGGAATCATGGGAGCCATTCATTCCGGAGAAGCCGAGTCCGATTCTTTGTGGATTTTACGCTAAAGAAGAAGGAAAGTTCTGGCTGTCAATGGTTTGTTCAGTTTCTTAATGTTTAGTCATTCTTAGTCCCTTTCAGGATAACAAAAATTAAATTAGTTTTTAAATTAATGGTTTTTTAATACATAAGTGTTTCGAAACCTGTAAATGCAATTTTACTATCTTAATGCTATGACTATTTGTTTGGCAACCAGGTCTATTATTTAAGAAATGCTGATGTGAAAGATATTTTGCTATTTTCTCGGTTGTTGTGCCGAGTAGACAGAGTGCTTCATTGTCAAAGAGTGTGCTAGCTCTTCCATGCCTATCTCATCATGCCTTATTAGCCTAATTAGCCTTCTTATACATTTGTTCTGTGCTGCTTGTTGTGGTTTTCAGTGTAAATCGTGATTTATATGGCGCTCCTAAAATACCATACAAGACGTTGATGTTGATATTTGTACCCGAATATTTTGATTGTCATTCCAGCATGATAACCACTTCACTATTGAGCATAATCCACTGAAATGACAACCTGTACTGTAAAAAATTGTATAAATATATTATTATAGCGAGCATGACCTGACCAGCAATGGTTTCTGGGTATTTTTTTATGTCACAGGGTGGTTACGATTCTGGGTATCTGTACGAATGCGAGTTTCTTGACGACGAACTAAAGAAGAAAAAATCGAAGGATTTGATTTACGAACCAACGCAGATTGTTCCGGTTCGTGATTCAAACGATGTTGCCATATCGTCGATCCAGTTTAGGTAAAGTCATTTCATATTCATTTACTTATGGGACAGTTTTATTTGGCTGCGCTGAGGTTGGGAGTACCTCTGAGTAGTCCTTTTGAAGAGACGCTATACAAATTCATTTAATGAATAAATGAATGAATGAATTTCTGTAATGTTATGTTAATGTTCAATGCCTTTTTGAAAATCTTTCATGGCACTGAATATTTATATGTTTAAATACACTTGTGCTTATATATATTATATATATATACTCATACACACACACACACATATATATATATATATACTTATGTATCTGTAAGCATTTTCATGCAAGAACCTCTGTCATATTCATCTTAGTACGTAGAATCAGAACCTTATTGACAGTTGACAAACCCTGATCCTAATTCTGATGTATTTTAATATTTACTTATGATCATGTTATAAGACTTTTATTTGACCCAATTTGATTGACCCAGGGCTTTATAAGCAGGCGAGGATATTTAAAAATCTTTTGCAACAATTATTACAGGAAATAGTGGGAAATTTAAACGATATTCTTTTACTAAATTCGACAGCACCAATTCCAAACATCTACTCTTCGGAATGGAGAATGGCATGATACGTATCCAACCTATCCAGAATGAAGATCCTGGGCTGATGGGACCCTACTGGAGCCTCACAGTTCACGACAACCATTACGGAAAGATCGGCAGCCTCTGCAACAGCTTTGACGATAGATTTCTCTTTTCCGTCGGAATGGACGGAAACTTCTTTATGTTTGAAATGATGTCGGACGTTAAGCTGGAGCAGGCAGCCACAGCCGCTGCAAGGGCAAAGATACCATCGGCCAGGGTCAGCGTCCAAGTCATTTCCATTCTCTTATTCAACAGACCGTTACCTGAATTTTGAAATTCTGCTTCAAAACTCTTGCACTGCTATGATTGATTCATTTGATTCATTTGATATGCTAATGCCATCTAAGTAAGACAGGAGAGACTCATGATGGTTGAATGACTGATGTGCCAGCTTCTTACCTATTTGACCCATAACGTGGGGCGCGGTGGTGTAGTGGTGGCATCATTGCCTTGGAGCCGGAAGGTTCGAGGTTCGAATCCACCTCGCCGCGTAAGGACCTTGGGCAAGTCCTTCACTCACAATTGCTTCGGCGTGAAACTCTGATGCATTGTCCGCTCTGCATTCGAGAGCACCTCTAAGTAGAGGGAGCTTGAAGGGGCGCTATAACAAGTGCACATACAAACAAAAAACAAACATCATGTGAATTCGAAGTGCAGTTAAACTGTGTAGCCTTGAGACCATCGTAGTAAATATGAGTTCCTCTTTAACCCTTTAGCAATGTGTGTGTACTGTGTACTAAGAGTGACTGGGAAACCAATGCAGCTTGTTGTTAAAGTGTCAATCCAACGTATGTATAAAGTGCTGAATGTGGCGACTTTTGGTTAAAGTGCATCGGATATGCCTGCTGGTCAGATGCGAAGAATGCGGTCTGTTTCACTGGTCAGTTTAGTGTGTTTGGTCTCTGCTATACGAGAATGAAATATAGTTTTACTTTCGTTCTAAATGTGATTGAATAATTTAAACATTTTAAATAAAAGTTGTGAAATCATATTCTATTTTACAGAAAGAGTTGACAGAAGTCAAGGCTGATGACATTGCAGATCCAAAAGCTTACAGGCAAGTCATCCTCTTTTCCTCTAATGCTAATTGTAAGATTATTTTGTTCCATCATGATTTGAATCACCTCTGATGAATATATCACTTGAAGTAGTGCTATATAAATTTGAAATTACTGTTACCAATACCATTATCTAACCTTACCAGTTGACCGACAACCAGCCAAGAACATGAGACAGCAGATGTTAAGTTACTTGCCTGTACGAGTGGAATATCTATTCAGAATATGAATAACTGTGAATATCTGTTAGGGAATAACTGTCAGGGAATAACTCAGTGAATATCTGTCAGGGAATATCTGTCAGTGAATGACTGTCAGTGAATATCTGTCAGTGAATATCTGTCAGTAAATATCTGTCAGTGAATGACTATCAGTGAATATCTGTCAGTGAATGACTGTCAGTGACTGTTGTGCATCAGTTAGGTACTTGTGTGTGCAGCCCTTCTGAGAGGTACTTCAGCTATAAGATACTGTATTAACCCTTTACCGACCAAAGTGTAGCTACGGTATTGGAAATCCTATTATACCTTTGAGCTTAAGGGTTAAGTGTCTTCACATGTTTGTAGGCCTATGTGATTGGCTCCCAATCTTACTGTTTTTGCTGAAGATGAGCTAAAATCAAGTCTGAAAAAAAATCTGGTTGTTTTGCTTCATTAAAAATCGCTACACTACGGTAATGATAAATGAGATCACATTCATGGAACATGCATTGCATGTGATTTAGTAAGCTGATAATGATAATAAAAATGAAGCGATTAACAGTGATTAAGATGCGGTGATGATTCATTCCATTGTTCGACAGCATTGAAGATGCGAAACAGAAGTCGGAGTACGATAAGATGTTGCAGATGGCAGAGGCGAAGAAAGCGTCCGTTCGACAGATGGTCAGCACGTTGCGCGACAAGTTTAGGACTTTAATGGACAAGAACTGTTCTCTACCCGAACGCATTCAGATGAACATCAAGGCAAGGCTTCGTGAACGCATTAAATTTACAGAGTTTTCTTTCAACGTTGCTTGTATTTGTTTTTAACGTATACATGTCAATCTGTCAGTTTGAAAAGTGGGGATTAAAAGTTAATCCACTGTTATGGACTTGTAGAGTACCCAGTGCACCACGGTTTCATTTACTTAGGTTGGGAGAAAATCTGATGTAATATGATGTTATGTGATGTAATGTGATGTAATATGATGTAATGTGATGTAATATGATGTAATGTGATGTAATATGATGTAATGTGATGTAATATGATGTAATGTAAATCTTCAAATATCTCACCATCACACAAAGTCACGTCATTGAATGATTTGAATCGAGCTTACTCACTAAATTGAGGGGACTACTCAGAGGCGCTCCCAGATTACTGTGGTGCTTTATCAAATCAAGACAAACAGCTAGGTTGATTGTCCATTATGGTGCCGAGTCAGAATAAGGGGAGATCAAGCCATGGAAGTTCTCTTGAACTGAAGCTATATAAATTTGCAATTATGGTTATGAATCTGTTGGAATCTTGATTAGCTATCACCTCCAGTGATGCTGATGATAATTGTAACAGTGACTATGACAATGGACATGATAAAAGTGATGATGACTATGATTATAGTATGATAAAAGTGATGATGACTGTGATTATAGTATGATAAAAGTGATGATGACTATGATTATAGTATGATAAAAGTGATGATGACTGTGATTATAGTAATTATAATGATGACGACTGTGATGATTGAAATCTACAACAATGGTGAGTTTAAAATAGGAAATTCCAATAAGCGTTTTGTTTGCGTGTGTGTTGCTTAGGAGTTTGTCATGGATCCTGAGATCAAGAAGGAATTGCAACGTCAGACAACGTTGAAGATTACGGCCGTGAGGAAGGAGATGGCCTGGGAGGAGGCAAAGCATCAACTGGCCCTTGACAAAATGCGAAAGAAGTGAGGATCTTCTATTCAAAATAGAGACAGTATGATTCATCCATTCATTTATTAAATGAATTTCTATAGCACCTCTTCAATGTGACGACTCAGAGGCGCTCCCAACCTCAGCACAGCCAAATAAAACTGTCCTAAGATTCATTCATTCATTCGGACATTTATATAGCACTCCTTCAAGTAAAAGAAACTACTCAGAGGCACAGAACAGTTTTAAGTTTAGTAAGGAACGATTCTGGTAGAGTCCCAGGGTGTAGGCGTAGCTCAAAAGGAAGGCCGTTCCAGACCACTGGGCCAACCACAGAAAAGGCTCGATTCTTCATGGTAGCAGTATGAGCAAAAGGAACCAAGAGGACTCCTTTATCAGCAGAGCGTAGCTGAAGATGAGAGAGGAATACATGAGAAGGCATTCTAGAAAAGTAGTGGAGCATCAAGGGAGGCCATTCCAGGACGAGAGTCCTCCCACCGAGAAGGCCCGATTCTGCATAGCGGATGTACGAGCAATAGGGTAGAGCAGACTTTGTTCAGCCGAACGAAGGGAGCGGAAGTGGTGAGCGCAAAGAGAAATCATCATCATCATCATCATCATCATCAACATGATTTAAAATTTTCTGATGATTATTTTTTCTGTCGTGTAGGTTCAAGGATATGGTTGAGTGCGAGTTCATTGTCGTGAAGTCGTTTCTAAGCAGCCACGACATCAGTTCATTTCGATGTCCCGTGTTGTCCAAGGCTTTCTTTGACGTGAAGGAGGATATAGAGATCAGAAAAGCAGCACAGCTCATGAGAGAACTGACAAGACAAGAAACGTCGTTTATAGGTTAATTTTTAAAATAACAACCTACAAATTTTGTCATGATTTATGTTTGTATGCATCTACGCACTAGGGCCGTTTTAAAGGAATTTTTAGAACTGCACAACTCCTTCTTTCCTTTCCCATCCTACATGGTAAATTACTTCCAATTGGAGGACAATGGCCTTTTTGCTAGTTTTAACTGTACAGAAGTGCTTCTGCAACTGCATAAATCCATTTAGAACTGCACATTTTGTGTGCAACTGCACGTTAAAAAGCTCTGCTAGGCACGAAATACAGTTTGAGGAGCATAAATAAATTGTAGTTATGTCCGACGTCTGCTAGTCTAAGCAATGTGCAGACCAGAATTTAATCTATAACCAAACAATGGAAATTTATAAAATCATGCACATGTTGGTATTTCATCCAGAGTCGGACCAATGCAGAAAACCACTCATGAACTTTCTAAACTTCTGTTTTATTGTACAAACGACGGTTAATTTCTCAGTATTTACACAAGAACTGCACACATGTTGGACACATCTTAAATTTGTCGTGAATTTGACTAGTGTGAGAATTGTAAAAAAATAACTGGATTGGATTGGATTATGATCCGTGTAGAACTGGGGTGTGAAAACAGACTTTACTATGGGGCTCTAAGAAGGACTAGGGGATTGAAACCAATGACCTCATATATATATATTACTAGACAGAGCGTCCTATGTTGAACTGCCCAGTGACATTCAAACAGCGGAGTAAGAGCAAGGAGCAAGAGTATAACATAAAATTTTATCTGTTAACTTGGTGGTCTATTTTTAGCTCAACCAATGAAAAGTCAATCTATAAGTTTCTCTTCTGGGATTGGTGGTTCTTTCAGGAGCTGTGATTGGTTGAGCTAAAAATAGACCATCTATATTGGCTGTGATTGGTTGAGCTAAAAATAGTAACGGTCATGAATGATAACGAGAAAGACCCCAAGATATTTCAGCAGAAACCACGTAATCCCACCAGCCTGGTTAAAACCCCTTGTCAATTCTCACCCTGAGTTTGTGTCGTGTTTTCTCAGGCGATGACAAGGTGGAAGAAATGCAGACATCGTCTGGAGAAGTGGAGATGGGAGAGATCAAATTAGTGACGAGCGTACGTGGAAGCATGGGTGAACGGATCATAAAGTCGTTGGCGAAAGTTGAGGAGAAGAAACGAAAACGTCTTGCCAGACAGAACCAGGTTCAGATCCACTCTGCTAGATATCGTTCAAAACTTCAAATCTTGGTGTATCCTAAATAATTTGAAAATTAATGGAATTTGCACATAGAGACGGTCTTTTTGTTTGCTGTTTTTCAACGTCTGATTTTAGTCAGCCAAAGTTCTTGACCCGATGCAGCTGAACGAGGCACGCAGCAGTTGGTAATAAATGCCTGTAGTCAATTTGTTGTTATTTTGTGTTTGTTTGTATGCGCACTTGTTATAGTGCCCCTTCAAGCTCTACTGAGAGGCACTCCTAACTACAGAGTAGACACTGCATCGGAATTTCATGGCGAAGCGCTGAGCAATTGCGAGTGAGGGACTTGCCCAAGGTTCTTACGTGGCGACTTGAGGTGGATTCGAACCTGCAACCCTTCGGCTGCAAGGCAACGAACATGCCCACTACACCACCACGATTACTATAGTGCTTGACTGAGATTGATGTTATTTAATGTTTTAGTGGCAGGAGCTGCTGAACAGTAGACCAGACGTTGACTCTGAAGATCCGGAGGAAGTGGCAGCCATCAAAGAGGCGGAGGAAAACATGGGAGATTACAAGCTGAAGAGTTCCGACGACTACGTTGTGCCGGATCACTTGCGAATGAACACGGAAAAAGCGCGAATAAAACTGGTCATCTTGAAGGAATTGGTCAGCGAATGATGTGATTTGTTTCGGCTGCATACTATAAATCATTCAATTTATATATAATGATGTTCCAAAATGGTTGATGAAGGATGGTTTTGTGTTAAAGTAAAGAAAGGTAGTGTCTCACCTTGTCACCCTGTGCTTTCAGCTCTCTGAGCTAGCGACCGACATGATCCATTTTCTCCATTGCTTTCTTTCTGATGTCGCTTCCCTTAGTTCTTCCAAGTTCATTCCTGTTGTTTCGTGAATCTCATCCATCCACCTTTTGATGGTGAAGGTGATGTCTATATTAACAAATAAGTTTAAATCACAAAATTGTCAGAATTTTTTAGCAGTAGTTGCTATTTCTTTAGCATAGTATGACAAGGATTTCACGTGGTTCAGAAGTCTGTGTTAGAACGATTCTTGGCTTCTTCTTAAAAACTGTGGTAGTGTCCATTGAGATGGCACTATCGTCTGAACTAAAAATTCTTGCGCTGCCTTTGCATGGTCCTAGCAAGTCCTCTAAATATTCTGTTTAGTAGATTACTTTATAAATGTTTTAAACTCTATAAGAACTATATAGGTGAAACTCGGCTGAATTATTTAATCAATTAGTACTGTGTGATTTTTGAAACTTTTGCATATTTAAATATAATTGTCTCAGCATCGGATTGGTTAAGGGCATCCGTAATTTCTTGTGATCTTTCAGATTCACGATTACAAGCAGTCTTTCAATCAACGTTTGCTGGCGTTACGAGATAATAAGATTGCCATAATCAGCAACATATCAAGTCACGTAGATGAGCTGCAAGCAGTTCAGAGTCAACTCACACCTCACTTGGTGCTTCCCATTCCAGAAATACCACAACTGGATCCATGTGAGATTCCAGAAAAGTAAGTGCTTTTCCAAGTAATTTCTGTTCAACTTTAGGCTGCCTTTAAGTTAGCATGCATCAATCGTTTCTGTTCATTGTGGACTGTATAAATGTTTTTTGTTGTTGTGGGCCTGCGTTAATTATGTGAGTGAAAGCTGTCATGTTTTCATCGAAAGAAGTGCAGTAAATTTTAAATAATATATCTGCTTTTTATTAACCGAATCATGTACTGTTTTATTTGTCTACTTATTGAAAGTATGTTTATTATACTTGAACTCATGTCAACATTACTTATCAAACAACAGAGTCCTACAAAAGCAACAGCTTAAACAGAGTTGGACCCCATTTCCAAGTGTGCAGCTGCTTACGCTGATAGGCTTATGGGGAAAATCAGTGGTACTTGATTACTTGTGTGCTAAGTCATTACTTATAGAAAACGTCATTGTAATTGATTGTTCTAAAGAAATAATGGAAGTTAGGAGCAACTTAAAAGTTTATTTTAATCAATTGACACTATTAGAAAATATTTATGAATCAGGAAATATGAATATACTCGAGAAAGTCTTTTGAAGTACAAAGAAGAGTTGGAACGGAAACAAAAAGCATCGGCCACAGCTGCACCTGATTCGCTCTTGGGTGGTGTCATGGGTGTACCGCAACCAGTTACTGTGAGTACCCTGGTAGTAGATATCATCATCAGTAATTCAGTCTATTTTGATATTATTTGCTGGAGACATTGTTTTGGAAATCTGTAACAATGCTTAACTTGAAAGTCTGTTGTCATTCATTCATTCATTCATTCATTTCAAGAATTTACATAAAGCCCATTCCAGAAGGCTACTCAGAGTCGCTCCCAGTCCAACCATGGTGATACAAGTAGGTCTTCAGGAGCCTGTAGAACACCTATGACTCAACCTTTGTTAACAGGAGACTATTCCAGATAGATGGACCTACAACTGAGAAAGCATGACGCTGACAGGTTGAGGTTCCAACAGAGCGATCAAAAGCTCCCCGCTAGAGGTAGGGCGAAGGGCTCTACGAGCTAGTACAACAGATACTGGACAGCAGAGCTCACTGTTTGTGTCATTAACTTGATGATGATGGTGATGATGATGATGATGATGATGATGATGATGATGATGATGGTGATGGTGATGGTGATGGTGATGATGATGATGATGATGATGATGATGATGATGGTGATGGTGATGATGATGATGATGATGATGATGATGATGATGTATGAATTACCGTAAATTCAGTTTTCATGCATTATTGTGATTTCAGAGTATTCCCCAAACTGCAAAGGTTCCCTCAAACTTAGAGCAAGATCAGGTGAACAAATCAGAGGCAGACGCTGTTCAACTCACGGAGCTGGAAAGGAAGATCAAAGAGTCGGAAGAAATACGGTATGGAGAAGACTTGAAAATTTCTTATGATATTGCTGCCAAAATTTATTCTGCTTAACCTAGCAGGTTTATTGTCAGAATAGAACTCTGGTGATGAAAGTGGGGAAACTAAGAATTACTGATAGAAGAGGTCATTAACAATCGAGGCGGAAAGAAGTAAAAAATCAAGAACTGAAAGAAAGTTCGTAATGGTAATCGTAAACTGTGAACTTCTACAGTGCCCACAAAAGGTAATTCGTGGGAGCTCAATCAAAACAAAGTCGATAGGCAGGGGGTCAAGATCCGGAAAGTCAGGTGAGGTGTTAGACAGATGTGTGGATGGTGTTTCGGGTTGAAGAATTAGGAATAAAAAGAAGAAGATCCTCAAATATTCCGATGTCTAAATTAGGTTTGCAATCATTTCAATGAAAGGAGGATTAAAATGAAAACTTTCCTCAAAATTATATCCAGTCTTGCTTACGCAGGGCCCCGTTGTAAACTTTTTTCTTATGCCACTACAGTCATGCCCATATTTAAATTCATTCTTACAGACCAATGTATTTTATGTTGTTATTATGTTGATCTTAGCTTGATCTACCGAAGAGATATTCTGCTGAATGAAATCGAAAATGTGCTGAAGAATTTTGATTCTCAGTTACGTCGCATGAGGCATGAAAAGTTTCAGCTGGACATTGACATAAAGATGGCCGACCTCAGGTAAATAAATGGAAGAAAATTACACAGTTTACTCGTTTAATATTATTTCTTCTGAGCTTCTGTTATTTTTTCCATTTTCTCATGTGACTGATGCAGTTGTTAAGTAAGTAGATTTTTTTTCAGTAATTTCAATTATATAGCACCATTTAATCTTTTACGCGTTTGCCCCGAGAATATCCGTTGAAAACGGCCTTAAAATTTAAAAATGAACTGGTAAAGGGTTCAGGAAAGCTTATTCAGTTTCTGATATTTCTACATCTTCATCAATTATTTTGGGATATGGACAATTTGCCCTCCACAGTCCACAATTTACCCCAGAATTCAGAGTTATGAGAAATACTTTGTAAATATTTTACAAATATTTTAAATCTGTTTGTCATTTCGTTTCAGTTTGCTTTCGTTTCATGTGTAACATGTTGTGCTTTGCACTGTTTTACAATAGCCAAATGTTATTGAGAAAGGAAGGGTCAATCCAGCCTCAGCGGGTCCATACAACCTTTTTGGATTGACCCTTTGACTTATGCACCGATCACTCGAAAGTCATTGAGTTTGTACTGATTACCGTTATTTTGTATGTGTTTGATGCTTTGTCAATAAACGGCTTACTTACTTACTTACTTAATATTAAATTTTTTCATGTTTGTGGACATCATCCACAATGTGTTCACAACTTCTGGCTCGAAAGGTATCACTGATATTAGCTAATCATGACTTACAAGCTTTATTTGGACCTTCTGATGTGTTTGCTGTAAGTTTTTCACTTTAACTATTACTCTTATTAATTACTAGCTGTGGAACCCGGCGTTGCCCGGGGAATTTTGGGTTTTCACCTCCCCCTTCACGCCACCCGCTCCAACCCTGCTCAGCGCTTCCCCGTCCTCGTCCCACCCCCTTCCGCACCCACACACCGCCCCTCTCCGCTCCCACCCTGCTCACCGCTCCCACCCCAGCCATCATCCCACCTTTTTCGCTTCCATACACCGCTCACCGCTTCTACCCCGCATCACCCACGGCCCTACCCCAAATCCAACCGCTACGCCCTCTCCCGTTCTCTGACCCGGCCCCACCCAGACTCCACTCCTGTGCGGTTACAGGCGTTACCCGGAACATTTTGCTTAGCTCCTGTACATTTTTGGTAAACCCCTCCCACAACCAAACCCGACTCACCCCTGCGGGGCGGGGTGTGTATGCTGACTGTGGGTGTGATGGCCCTGCATGGTCGCATTCTATCTTTAGCCGCAAGGGTTTAAGTGTAAAATCTCCGAAACTGCACGAATATAACCCTCCACGCAGACCTCCGTGTTTAGCTAGATTCGTCAACCCTTTCACTGGTGATCATTATAGCTGTGAAACTGTATGCGTATAATTATTATGGACAAACAAACGCACACACATACAAACATCCACATTCTCATTTCTCTTGTCTATGGTCAATGCACTGAGAGCGCCTATTAATAACTTGATTAATGTTGTGAGCGGCAAGTATGACGTCATTTAAACTGCCATCTGGTTAATAATGGCGACGCAAGGTTAAATCTCTCCTTCAAATAATCTGTATAGGCGCTAACTACCGCATCGAAATTTTAGATGTCCATAACTCGGGTTTTAAAGCGAATTAGGAGCTGAACATAGTCGCGATGACTTCCACATTCGCATAAGAAGATTTTTAAAAATGTTTCGTCATTGAACTCCATTTGGTGTCAGATCCTTTGACCGCGAGAGATTTGCGCACAACGCGACATCGCCACAGAATCGACTTTGCCTTATGGTTTAAGATATATTTCCTTAATGCAAGATAAGTGGGGAGCAAAACTTGTTACCACATGTTGGGAATGTGGGAGTGATTCTTCCAAGCAGAAAATCGTGTAGAGGGTGAAAATCTGTAAACCATATTTATACTGATGCTTCCTCAAAGAACTTGGAATGTCTTAAATTAATTTAAGCTTTTCTTTTTGCCTTTTGGTGTTCTACATTTTTTTGTCATTGCTTTAAAGAACTTATAATGTCTTAAATTAATTTAAGCTTTTCTTTTTGCCTTTTGGTGTTCTACATTTTTTTGTCATTGCTTTAAAGAACTTGGAATGTCTTAAATTAATTAAATTTTTTCTTTTTGACTTATGGTGTTCTACATTTTTTTGTCATTGCTTTAGGCATATGACTTTATACGAAGAGTACATGCTGCTGAAAGAATTTGAGAAGAGAGAGAATGTGTTGGCCAGTAAAGTTGAGGAGAAGTATGAAGAAAAGGTTGATATGCAGATCAAGGTAAAAAGCTAACCTGGTGATCTTTGTATTAACAAATCAGTTTAAATCACAATAAATCTCATTATTTTATTGTCAGTTGTTACTATTTCTTTCTTTAGCATGGCATAACATAGCAAGGATTTTAAGTGGTTGACAAGATGCATACACAGTCTGTGTTATCACTATTCTTAGCTTCTTCTTAAAAGCTGTGATAGTGTCTATTGTGGGACACTGTGGCATATGTTTGAATCTGCCTCAAGCCACCGCGTAGGGACCCTGAGCAAGTCCTCACTCACACAATTCCTCATGTGTTTTGCTGTGAAACTCCGATTCAGTGTCTGCACTGTAGTCGGGAGTGCCTCTGAGTAGTATCTTGAAGGAACATAATAACAACTGCTCATACACACATACACAAGTGCTTAAACGTACATTTATTGAGATAGTACTATCATCTGAACCATACTACAAGTATGCAGTTATTGCATAGGAGCATTTTAAAAGCCCTCTATAGCGGTCCCTTTGATTTCTACGAAATGCACGTTTGACTTTATTCCAGATTCTGGAAGCTGCATCAAAGCTGGAACTGAAGAAGAAGGATATTGACAAACTGATGGAGAAGGAGAAAGCGCAGACGGCCGTCTTTCTTGAAACGCTGGCGGACAATAAATTTTCAGAATTTCTAATCAAAGTCTACAAGAAGAAAATCAAACGATCAAAAGCAAAGACTAACGAGGGTCAAGGCAAGTATTTCCTTTCTAAGCAATCGTAGTTCATTATAAGTTGCTTATTGCTGAGCAGTTTGTGACAGAGGGTCCCGGTTGTTATGATATACCTCTTCTTGAAGTGGGGCATGGTGGTGTAGAGGCGGGTTTGGTGCCTTGGAGCCAGAGGGTTCCAGGTTCGAATCCACCTCAAAGCTGCTGCATAGGGACCTTGAGCAATTCTTTTTTGATGTCTTGTGAGTTAAGATAATTGCACTGTATAAGATATGATTAGACTGGATTACAAAGGGTTAATTAGCAATCCAACAGTCAGGCAACTGTCTTTGCCATATTGTCATGGCACTGTGACATATTATCATTTTCACTTGACGTACTAGGAGTTTAAATGTATAAACTGGTTCGATATACATGTAACTATATCAAAGATGAAAAATCTTGTTGGTTGCAGGTGGAGATGAAGACAGCGACGAAGACTCAGATGACGGTTCAGATTATTCTGAATCTGAGGAGGAATCGGAGTCAGAGGCCGGGGGACTTGACCTTGACGCTTGTCCTCCAGGCTGCGACCAGATGGTCTACGACAGCACGTGTATGCTACGTGAGAAGAGACTTGACGTGGAGGAGGCGCTGACCGAGGAGAAGAAGATCCGAGATGCCATGGTCAAAGACTTAGAGAACATGCACAAGAAAGCGAAAGTGATTGAGGCTGCATCTAAGGCTGCAGAGCAGGAACTGGAAGCGTTCCAGGTAAGTGGTTACCATGGAAGCATTCCAGGTAAATGGTTACTAGGAAGCATTCAGGATTGGAGGGGGGTCAAAACACAGCGGAGTGCTTTTCCTGCCTGCAATTCACTTCTGAGCTCTTGTGACCCACATCAGGGCAACCAACATGTGCCGTATGCATGCCTCTGATGAACATAGATTTTTTGGGTGCCCATTGTATTCACAATACTATCTGGATATGTATGTGGTTACTGAATTGCATTCGTTATTATGGAAATGGTTTGTGTTGCATGCAGAGTGAATTCCTTGTAGCAATTCTTTACAAGTTTTTTGCACACACTGTCTTTATCACTGACCAGCAAGTTTCAAGATAAGAATTGGTTTTGGTAGAAGCTGATCAGTAAATTTTAAGTTGTGGAATGCACAGCAACATGCCCTGAACAACTGGGGTTTCGTACACTGCTGGATGAAGGGCTGACATGAGGGAAATGAACCCTCTTCATGTTTTCAAATATGATGTGGTAGTTTTAATTAAACTTATATGGATCCAAAAAAAGCTTAGTAGTATGCTTATATTAGTAATATTTACCAGACCAGCTGCCTGAGGAATTTTGTGTTCAGTATTCACTTTCAAAAAGATTTGCTCTCTCACACTTTTGATATTCCGGATAATGCGTTAAAATGTGTATAATTGAAATCAATCAATCAATCACATAGATTTATACAGCACCCCTTTAATAACTCTACTCAGAGGCACTCTCAAACCCATACCTGGTAAAAAAAGTCTTGAGAAGACGATTGAAAGAGCCAGCAGAGAACGGAGTGCCGCAGGCAGTCCATGTGTTAGAGTTAGAGTCTTTTTATTTACATTTTCTGTTACAATTTCTTACAGTTGGAGAAGCAGCACAAGCTGAATGAGTTGGACGTCATCATTACACTGAATCTTCATCAGATTGAATACATTGTGAATAGCGTCCTTCCGAACGATCTGTCGCCATGTCTAGTTTTCGAGTCACAGGGCGTTACACGGTTACAGCATCGAATCGAGGAACTCGTTCAGGAACGGAGCACGCAGAAAGTTCAACAGAAGTCAGTTGGCCCACTTTATGTCAATAGTCATTTTAACCCTTTACCGACCGTAGTGTAGTAAATCGTATGGGAAATCGTATACCCTCGATCGGTAAAGGGCTAGGCAAAAACATATAGCTGCTTACTTGTCTGCTATGAAGAGAGACGGCATTTATTTACGAAGATACTGCGGAAATGTTTTTTTATATTATTATTATACTTAACGATACTTTTGGCATATATTATATTGCAATCTGCGCTTTCTTCTATTCACCAGAGAGTTTTTATATCTTGAGGAATCATTTCGACCTTCGCAGAATGATGATAATGTTAATAATGGTGATGATAGTAACTTAATTAAATAATAATAATAATAATAATGATGTGAATAATAATTCCAAGACAATGGTGGTGTTGGTGGTCCGAGATCACTCTATCTGGTGTTTTACACTGAATGCCGCACCCGAAGTCTGCCGGTCATGCTGATCATGTCACAGTGATCACCATTGTTGTTTTTAATGATGATAGCCATGATGGAGTTGTTCATGATTATAATGTTTGGCTGGTTACTGACTTACGTCATGTATGGCACTGAATGGACAACTCAGATGTGCTGTCATACAGATGTATTGATATTTGCAGGCCTTGTTAGCTACATCGGTAAGCGAGAGCAGCATTCGTCTGTTGGTTGCAACGAACTGAGGTTCAAGCCCCGGGCTGCGAGACTTGGGAGTTGACATTCAGAGATTTAGATTATCTTGGGCTAGCACGTGTTGGACGCAGTGGCACAAGCTTCTGCGGAGCGACCTTGGGCAAGTTGCTTAACCATCATTGTCTGTGGGGAAGGCAACGGGAAACCACCTCACTCATCTCATCCCCAGGGGCGTAAAGCCAATGAACCTGCCTACGGGCAGAACACCATCATCATCATCATCAGAAATATAAGATAAATGAATGCAAATGATGTGTTTTTTGACTGATTCTATATATTTGAAGGGATGCGAGGAAGCAACACGTTCAGTTGATCAAAGATCGACGCATGTTCGACCATCGCATCGGAGTGATGAAAGAGGAATGCGAGAAGTTGATGATGCAGAAGTTTGGATGCGTTGTTGACATCGAGAAACTGGAAACGGTGACGTTTAATCGTCAGATCGAAGAAGTCAAGGAAAGATTAACGATGGTGGAAACGGAATTCTCCAACGAACTGCTCCAGTGGGACGTATGTAAAACGGAAAAAAATTGTAATCGGAAAAGTTTCCAGATAATGGCTTAAAAACTGATAAAGATGCAAGGCACCATCGAAAATGCAGAACAGATCAATATATATATTCATTTGTTAAATGAATTTCAATTTGTATAGCGCTGCTTCAAGGGGATTATTCAGAGGCGCTCCCAATCCCAGCATGGCCAAATAATTTTTTTTCATTTCGGTGGTATATTCTATTACAAAATGTCACATAATTTGCCTTCTGAGCTTGATTCACCTAAGTTTATTCCAGTTACAATTGCAGTCAATATATTTTCGTCTGTATAAAAGCTGAATGCCTTAATACCTGTGCTTTACGAATACTAATAGGCACAATCTAAGAGCGAAGTTTTTCTGTGGATCCAATAAATAAATATAAAAAAAGGTGGAAATAAGGATCAAATACAAAGGCTTCTTTAGTATCCAATTGCTTGTGCTGAAGCATACTGCCAAGGGTCCCCTCTGACACGTTCTATTGCAATCTTAAGACTGTCCTCCTTAGCCGAGGCTGAGTCGGGAGTGCTCCTGAGCAGTAACCTTGAATGGACACTATAAAAATTCTTGTAATGAATGAATGAATACTTGAAAGTGCAGAAAACCGATTTCAGGATATGCCTGACGTTTCACATTTAGGGAGAATTTTGCATGAATATTTATGCCGCAGCATTATTGCCACTCCAATGTAATGCAACTGTGATATCGTGCATTTTGAGGTCATAGATCGAGTTAGTTGAGGTTTAAAAAATGACGTCACTATGCCTCACTATCACATAGATTGTGTTACAATATAGATCCAAAAGTGAGCTACAAAATGGAGCTCAATAGCGAGTTTTTGGTCTATCATCTGTTTCATTAAGAGAAGTCTTTTTTGTTTTGCGATAGGACGATATCATGGCTGCGAAAGATGAAATGACTTCATTGATTCGTAAGAACACGGCTATTCTTAATCAGTTGACGATGCTGTATGACGAAAAGAAACACTACGAGAAAGATCTTGATGCAAGACAGAAAAACCTGGTATGTCCTATAAAAAGCATAACATGTTCGAAATAACATAATGAATATCATAATACTATCATTTTATGTTAGCTTAGCCTGTCATGAATTTATGGTATGTCATCTTACGGTAATTTCTTTCAATAGATGAAATATATAGCAAATGTCGAAAATGAAATCATAACTTCTATAGTTATATATTTCCGATATCTTCAGCACCCAAATTTGCGATGGTGAGTTATAGCAAGCAGCTTATTTGTAGGTGCTCTGTAGAATACAAAAGCAGCAAGGCAGGTAAGGTTATTTCTGAAAGTGAGGAAATACTTTGGCTCTGCTCTGTTTCAATAAACTTGTTAACAGTTTAATTGGCTACCATTGTGATATTATGGTTGCAGCTGTTTATGGTCAGATATGTAGTTGCTTTGTCAGGCACCTTTGTAACGGCATGGCTGTGTTACAGCTCCATATAAATTGTCGTAATTATTATTATTATTTCTGGTAGGTATTTGATAGCAAAATTAAGGGAATAGGGATGGTCGTAGCCGGAAGAGAAAGTTAGGATTGGGTGTCATGGTTTGGAGATAATGGAATAGAGACAATACTTTTAAGATTCTGTGTTTGTTTGCATTGCATTCTTTTATAGCTTACTGACTATGGGGAACAGGTAGAAGAATTATACCACCATGGTTTCTTGTTGTTACTTTTGCATGTCATCACCATGTATAGAAATTGTTGTGATTTTGTGTGAATTATAATGAAATTTATTGTTTACAGTTTGTGTTTTCTTTTGATTAATTTTGTTTGGTATTTTATGTTTATGTGAACCCATGCCTGCTTGTAGTGAACACGTTTGAATGTAGTAGACTTGTTTGAACCAGTAGGCATGTTGTTGACTGTGACCAAGCATGAACTGTGATTTTTGTCTTATGAATCAGATCTAATCTGCAGGATAAGGCAACATATTTTAAGACAAGATAAGGCTACACAATGTAATAAGGCAAGAAAAGGTTATTTGAGGCAGGTCAAGGGTAAGATAAGGTACGATAGGGCAGGTTTGGGTAAGTCTTGTTTTGCTACTAGGCACTTAGTTTTACCAAATAATTGAGTAAATTAGTACATGGGTATTGGGTAACTATCTGTGTAGAGTTGAATTCACAAATGCAGGCATTACAAATCTTGTGAGTTTAAACAGAAAGTTGCCTTGATTGTTCTGTTGGTTAACTTTTGTTTTGAACTTAAACGAAAATCATTTTAGCTATCACAGTGTTTGCATGTGGCCATTGCTGTTGTAATTTCATCGAGTGACAAGATCCTTCTCTTCTTTTTCTTGCAGGGAACTGAATTCAGTGGTGTGCATAAGAGCGCAATTGAAGAACGCCAGCGTCTCATCCAACTAGTTCACTACCAGGCGCAAGAGATCGAGGCCATGAAGGATGAAATCATGATGCTGTCAAGAAAGGGAGGTCACATTCTGCCCCCAGCACAGCCACCCATGCCCCGCAGTGCCCCAACGGCAAGGCCTCTGCCCATGCTGTAGATTAATTCTAGATGTCATTTGTGATCGTGTTAATAACAATATTCAATGCACTGTGTATCAGAGACATGTGTAGGATCGGTGTGTTATGTTTACGTGAAAGATCATTGTTTTTGGCGTGTAACATTATGCAAAAATTGCACGACTGCAGTATTATTTTGTGACTTATGAGTTTGAATGTGTGCAGTATAAAGTCAGCATGAAACCTCTCACAACCTGAATTAAAAATGTTATTTGTCGCACAAAATAAGAAACATTTAATTTGATTCCCTGTTATTTGTTGCAGTACGATACAATACATAACAAGCCATTATGAAACCTTGATATATCTTCACTGTATTATGCAAAGAAACTGAGTTGCTATGGCCAGACCTTCATTACAACTCAGATATTATTTGTAATGTAAACATTGCCATAAACTGCTAAAGAACATGATTGCATTTAACGTGCATTACATTCAACATAATAAAGTTTGCTAATGCTCCTTTTCTGACATAGTAGCATGCATATAGATCTGCATGTTGAAGTGATATTTCAAATTCTTCCATGTTGAACTGTGTGTATGTGAGTGAACATCTTTATGATCTATTTATTAATTGAGCTAAATCTTCTCTCAATATTGCATTTTAATGTTTGCCATCGATGAAGATGAATGAGTGCTTATTTTTGGAGTGATTTAACATCACATTAACCATGTAAATATTTTTTTTCATCACTACCTTGCATTTGATTGACTTTTCTATGTTTTACTATATTTTTATGCATGCATTATTTATGCAAGTGAGTGCTCGTGAGAATTTTTATAATTAAAGAAAACTGCTGCAAACTGTAACTGCTACTTTTTAACCTTTAATGAAACATTTTTTGCTCTGCAAACTGCGTATCATATTGCCTATGAAAATTAATGAATCAACGCTGCTGTTATATTGGAACTAACTGCTGGAGTTAAAATGAAACAAAACTGCTTCTAATATCGGAACTAACTGCTGAGTTTAACTTTTAGAATATGTCTAGCATTGTCTATGCATAGCTATTTGTCTTTGGTTTGTTACATTGTTGATAATAAGAATCTGTAAATCATGAAGACATTCTGAATTTAATTATGCTTTACAGGGGATCGTGATTTTTTTGTCAGTTGAAACTTGCTTCGATGTTGAAGCAATGTATTTCTGTAAATAAAGATTATTTGTAGGTTTCAAATCGACTTTTGATTCTATGGATTATGGAAACAATGTCTGAGAACTATTTCATTAGTATAATTATAATACAGCTCTGCAGGGCCGACACAAACCATTCATGCTGGTTCAGTAAATGTCCCTTATAAGGACTCTGTTACTTAGCTCATCTTACGTGCCTGCCTCCCTGCTTGTATGTTCTGTCTGTTTGTGTGTCTATCTTTGTCTGTCTGTTTGTCTGTCTTTGTCTGCTCACAAAAAGGGCGCTATATAAATTTTGGAATGAATGAATGAATGGATGAATGAATGAATGAAGTGGGAATACGAAGCAGTGAAAATGGGGATAGGCCTCATAATTTATATAGGTAAGTGAGTAGGTAAGTAAGTAATCTTTATTTGCACGAGACAGAAGGGCTCATACTTTACAACAGCTATGAATACAATCACGAAATAAATCACAAAAGCAAATAATTCGAAAAAGTAAAATAAAAATAAATCCAATGTATTTTTACAAACATTTACAGCTGTGGTAACGGGTCAATCGTGTTATTGCAAGGGAGCAGGCTCAAGGACATACGTCACTATCAAGGTTCATTTGCAGTTTAAAGTCATATTAGCCTACAATGCCCTACATAATAATTTTTCACATGGCTGTTTTAAAGGAATTTTTGGAACTGCACAACTCCTTTCCTTTCCCATCCTCCATGGTAAATAACTTCCAATCGGTGGACAATTTTTGCTAGTTTCAACTGTATAGAAGTGCTTCTACAGCTGCACAAATCCATTTAGAACTGCACATTTTTTTACAATCTTCAGCAGGTGAGTCAGTGTATATCTGCTTTAAGTCTTCATGTGAGTCAGTGTATACCTTCTTTAACTTAAAGCAGGTATACACTGACTCACATGAAGACTTAAATTAAGTCTTCAGGTGAGTCAGTGTATACCTGCTTTAACTTAAAGCAGGTTATACACTGACTCGCAGTCTTCATGTGAGTCAGTGTATAAATGCTTTAAGTGCGCTGTAGGACGAAGCAGAGCCATAGATTCAAATCTATGGCTCTGCTCTGAACCTCACCCACCTTAGCCGTCCATCTATCTGCCTTGCCTGCCTGCCTCTCCGGACTTGACCCGCTGCCTATCGATTTTGCTTTGATTGAGCGCCTGTGAATAAGCTGGTTCCCGTGACTTCGCTTTTGTGGGCGCTGTAGAAATCTCGAGATTACGATTACGATAGGCGCCCACACCTAGGGGCTAGAGAGGCACTTGCCCAGTGGTAAATATTAAAACACTTCTCCTTGCTTTCTAAAGAATTTCTTCACACTAAAGCACAAAATAAAATCGAGAAATTTAGGCCTACATCTAGAAACCTCTACCTATGCTCTTAATAACCTGCTATGCATTTAGAAGCTCCTTCCAAAAACTTATTCATGCGGTTCATGCCATATTGTATTTTCCCCCTCCTGCAGAAATCTCTGCACTCGCCCATCACTAAACTATTTCCATTCAACACCAAACTGCCAACCATGGTTCAAACAAGTTCTGGACCAGACAGTTGAATAGTCCATGTCTGCTGAAAGTCGATTTATGTAGGTAGTAGCAAATTCTGTGTATTTCTTCATCAGCACACAAAACTTGTTTGTAAAGACTCAGTTTTTGCAGGGCTGTTTTGAGGATTTTTTAGAACTGCACAAACCCTTCTTTCCTTTTCATCCTCCATGGTAATCAGAGGACAGTGACCATTTTTTGCTAGTTTTAACTGTAGGCCTATATAAGTGCTTTTACAACTGCACAAATCCATTTAGAACGGCACATTTTGTGTACAACTGCACGTTAAAAAAGCCCTCAGTTGTTGAACCTCACCTTGACGGTGGCTTGACCTGAATGGGTTTGTTTCCACAAATGCTGAGATATTCACACATAATGGATTCAACATTTTGCCAATATGGCACTGTGCAACACAATGTGAATGGATCATAATTGTAATTGTAATTGAACATTTATATAGCGCCACTTCAAGAGAACTCCTCAGAGGCGCTCCCGACCTGACACCAAACCATAATCAAAGAGAATGGTTTTCAAACGCTTGCGGAAAAGGGGCAAAGAAAGACAAAGAAGTTCATTACGGAGACTAATAGGTAATTTATTCCAGAAAGATGGACCGACCATAGCATAATAATTATTACCCTTTTGATGAGATAATCAAAAATTCTATACAGTATAAAATATTCAGATCAAACAGAACAGATTCGTAAACTAACAAACTTCATTTATTACGTAACAAAATGATTGAATAAAACATTGAAAGACAAGACAAACACGTAGATCATTGCTAAATTTTAAAATGACTAAAAATGTTTCAGTTCTTCGCGGTTTAAAATGTTCATTTCTTCGGCAATGTAAGCGGCCTTCGGAAAAGCAGGATGTGTGGCTCTGAAAAGTTAAAACAAATGTATACGAAACTGCAGTCAGTAATTAATTAAAATGCAAGAAATTATTCATTTAGTACATTTTCCTATTAATTTATTTATTTAGCTTTTGCAGCTGCCTGCCAAGGTCTGTTTCCGGCGCGTGTCAGACCGGGATCCAGACTGAAATTTGGATTCGGTCCTGCTGGAAGGATCATTGGCTTCCCTCAGTGTGCGATATTCCTATTAATGATGCATCAGTACTTCAGTAGCACCATTGACGTTGGACTTAGAACCCTATAAGACAACCTGTAGGTGCCTATTTCTTTACACAAATTTCCATGCTATTTACACATGGATGTAGGGCACACATGGAAATGGTTTCTTATGTGGACACATTGTTCTTTCTGCTATAATATATCTGAGCTCCTTGTCCCCTCTCTTCAAATTTGGTTCTGCTCTAATGACCTCACAATCAAATAAAGAAGAGGAAATTCCCTTTGTTTGTTTGCTTGTATGTGCACTTGTTATAGCGCCCCTTTAAGCTCTCTCTACTCAGAGGCGCTCCCGATGCAGAGCGGACACTGCATCAGTTTCATGCCAAAGCACTGAGCAATTGTGAGTGAAGGACTTGCCCAAGGTCCTTACGCGGCGAGGTGGATTCGAACCTCGAACCCTCCGGCTCCAAGGCAACGACGCCATCACTACACAACCGCGCCCCACTAACATAGCATGCAGTCTTTCGCTTTCATTGATTGACCTCACTCATGCAGCAGAATGATAACCGAATCAAATCATAATTTGATCACTTACTTAAATAAAATATTAGATTGTAAACAGTGTAGTTATTGATTGATTACCACGTTATTATTATGATTAAATTATTATTATGATAGTAATCACCATAATTATCATTACAATTATTATCGTTATTGTTATTATTATTATTCATATGCTCTCAGCCAGTGGTGTAGTCCTAAAAAATGAATGGGGGAACGCTCTTTATAATAATATTATTATTAGTAGTATTATTATTAATATTCCATTATCCCTGGAAAAAAGTGCGGGAACGGCGTTCCCGCCCCACTACACCACTGCTCTCAGCATTAACTCTATAGGGCTTATAGAAACTTAGGAAATTCAGACAGTGCACACATACCTGGTGCATGGACCATGTAATGTACCCAGCCTGGTGACTGTTGCACACCAAGATTTCTCCATTCCGTTTCTGTCATAAGATGCGTCTTTGGTACTAAAGGTGTAATATCCATTGGCAGAATAACATGTCTACACACAACATTAAACTTTGTGATAATAACTGTTATAGAAACAAGATATGTATTTATATAAACCTGAAACAGCATATTTATTAAGTCATTCGCTTTACACAGAAGCTCAAACAATAAAAACTTAATATACAGGTGCAGCATGCTTATAATTTCCCCAATTTAAACTGACATACAGAAAAATAAACTCACATGTTCTTAATACTTTTCAAATAGGGACTGTCCAATGTCCATACATTATGTATGAGGTAAGAGTTATCAAATGTGAGATTTTGCGTACGGGCGCATAAGCTGGGAAAAGGGTCTCGACAAAATGTGTGTGTAGGCAAAATAAATTTCTAATTATGACATCCGCAGTAGCCTATTTATAACTTTCTAAATATTATCATATAGTCGTCCAATGGTATTTGATTACATTATAATTAAATTCTGTTCAGATTGTTCATACCTGAAAAATAACAGTTAGCAAATATGTTGTTTAACAAAAATAAATGGTAGCCTATGGAAAAATAAATGTCTTATAGATGATTTTAGCTAATTAACTTTTGCAACTTTAGGAGGCGCATAGCAGCTTGGAGCGGGGTTCTCAAAATGTACGAGGTGAATCAGGAAGTATGAGTATTAAAACATTTCTTTACATAATATATGGATGGGTCCATATTTAAATTTCCAATAGTTCTGAACAAAATCTCTTGCAGTTTTTAAACTGTTCCTTTTACAGCGAAAATCTAGCTAATTCTCTAGCTGTCAGCAAATCATAATAGCAAACTTTACATAAGTAGGAATGTCCTGTCAACAAAATCCTTAAACTACTATCAACCTGAGAGATTTCCAGCACAAGATAGGACTCAAAATTAATCTTGGATTCTAAGTCAATCTTGTCACAGCACTCAGCTGCATCACTACCACAAATAAAGTGTAATGACTTCACTAATACCGGTATACAACTAAGTAACATAACATCTAAAAAATGTTGTGTTTTAACTCTGCTTAGAGTAATACTGAATCATAAAGTTTCCTCTTACTGGTCACAAACAAAGAAACACTTAACTCTTAGTCATGTAAGTTTTGCGAAGCACAATTTCAGAACCGCTCAAAAGACATGCAACTGTCCATGGGATCCAAATAATATTATGTGTATCTCAAAACAGCTAGAAAAGTGACCAAAGCAAAATTTAAAGGGCACTCAACTATCTGGGTACAGATTATTCCAACGGGCTTGCCAATGTACAAGAGTGCACAGTGCTCTTATACTGCTCATTACATACTTGTTTTTCTATTCATGACAAAGAGACCAATGTAGTATTCTTATTAACTTCACAAAATGATTTACGAATTATTTCTGCTTCAATCCTATCGAACAACTTCAGTATTACATGAAAAGCTCAATACTGTTCACAGGCTCAATGCTCCAGTGCCTAACTTTTTAAACCCTCATGAGTCATGCATAAGAAATCATCTACTTTGGACCCATCCCTCTGCCTTGTTGGCTTTTGGTATCACCCTGTGCAATCCTCCATTTGTTTTAATAATCCATTGGAGTAATGGGGCAACCAACAAGGTCTGAATTAGACAACTTGTTGATCTCTTGCATTCAGCACAGAGACTCTGATTCAATAAAACGTAGAGCAAACTGTCTCTATCTGACTGAGCTCACTGGTCTTTAACCCTTTAATGCCGAGATGGTATTAAATGGTATGGGAATCCGTTACCCTCCGACATTAAAGGGTTAAAGTACAGGCTACGCTAACATTTCTGAATGTAAGTTCAAATTTAGAGGTCCACACTGGGCAAACTCCTCCCCTGTCCGCATTTGGATGAGCCCCTCTCTCCCCTGGACGACCCAATGTTAGTCTGTTTCATGGGTGTCAGTTTCCCCAGTCCATAGCCTTGACGAATTCTTCCTCCGTAAACGACAGCATCTTCGCCGCTTCGATGTGCATCTGCTTTCTCTTCAGGACGTCGATCAGCTTCAGCTGCTTCTTGTATCCGTTCATCAGCTCCGTCTTCTGCTTCTCCAGTCGCTTATTCTCCACCAACAGCTCATCCAGGCGTCGCCTTTCTGCCTCCACGTTCTCCTTCGTGCCGGACTTCACCTTCTCCAGTTGCGTCTTGTACTTCTCGCATTCCTCCAGCGCTCTGTTCAGCCGCACCTCCAGCGTGCCCTGCGACGTGACCTGCTGCTTCTGGCTCTTCTTCATCGCATCCAATTCCTTCTTACAGGCCGCCAGTTGAACGTCCAGGCTGTCTGCTTTCTCTTTCGCCTCGTCCATTAGCTTCCTGTGCTTCTGTATCTGTGCTTGTTGCGCCGTGCTACTGCGCTGCAGCCGATACTTCTCCTCCTCTGCGTCTTTGAGTTTCGACTGCGTCTCTCGTAGGCTTTCGTCCTTGGCGCCAAGTTCGTGAGAGAGTTTGCCGAGCTGTTCGTGCATGACGCCAAGTTTTGCCTTGAGAATACGGATCTGAGCTTCCGAGCCCATCTCGTTGAACACCGCCGGTTCAATGTTACCCAAAACCTGCGCTTCTGGACGCCGATAGTCCCTTTCCTGCGAAAGGTCTACGTTCGAGATAGCACGCTGGATGTAGTCTTGAGATTCATCGTCGTCGTCGTCGTCCATATCAACATCCCTCCCTCCAGAAATCTCGCTAACGGCCGACGTGCTGTGCGACGTTTTAGCTTTGGACATCCTTGGTGTCGGTGCTTTCGTCTTTTGGTGCTGTCCAGCGGCGGCCGAAACTCTGGCTGAGTTCAGCGGTTTCTTTGACGGTATCTTTGTCGTCTTCTTGGAACTCCTCTTTGTCTCCGCAACATCATCTTGGTCCCACTCCAGGAACTGACCATCGTTGCTCAGTTCAACGTTATCCAGCATCGACGGCTTTCTGTTAAAGATAGCTTCGTTTTCGCGTAGGAAATTTTCCGTCTCTCTAAGCTGCATCGCGAGTTTCGCCTCAAGTTCCTCGTTGAGTCGTCGCTGCTCTTCCTCTTTGCTGCGAATGTCATCGTCGGGTTTGCGGCCGCTTCCGTTGCCGATGTCTCTCCTCCTGCTCGTCATTATTGATGAAGATGACGATGATGATGGTGAAGAAGAGGCTCAATTGTCAAATTATCCCCTGAAACAAGTTGAATTGTCTGTACTAGACAGATTCCACAGAAAGACGTCCAGCAAATGCCAAAGCTATAATGTAAAGTCTGGAGACCGTTATGTCACTGGCTCACATGAGATAATCCATCTGACAGTTCGCGACCAGTGGTTAAATTCAGCCGGATCTGAGACCCGGCACTTTGGATTTGAGATCCGCCACCTGAACTCTTGAGGTCCACCAGCCAGAAGAGTAGACCCATCATCTTGACTATGCGACACCTCCCAAGCTGTTCTCAATTTCACAAACTGTTGAAGACTGTTTTCTATTCGCTTGATCTCGCCCGGGAGCGCCTCTGAGTAGGTACCTTGAAGGGGCGCTATATAAATTTTGATTGATTGATTGATCTAGATGTACTTGTGTTACAAAATCGACCCTGTACATAGTGCTAGACACTTTTATACTTATCCAAAGAGCAAATATATTGGTCATAGATTTTGAGAGATAAGCTTAACTTTTAGATTAAGTTTTTAATTACCTGTACTCGAAATGATCGTCACAGTATCTTTCTGAGTAAGTGATTTGATCCGAAGGCATCTGAAAAAGCAAATCAATACGGGAACTGTAAAGGCTGACCTATACAAACCTATATATACAAAGCTAGACTATTGCTATGAAGTCAATGCATACCAGTAAAGACATTCACTCCTAACAATTTGCATGCCAGATACTCTAGCCCACTCTAGCCCCTGTTCCATTTGTTCCAGTGTCCGCTCTGCATTCGGGAGCGCTTCTGAGTAGAGAGAGCTTGAAGGGGCGCTATAACAAGTGCATATACAAACAAACAAACAAAACCCATGACACGGAAAACGTCTAATGGTCAAGAGGGCCAAGCGATGATACATGGACGAAATGTATGTGCACTTGTCACATGTATGCAAACAAATTATACTCCCTAACTTACATAGTCACTCATAGAGATATAGAAGCACATCATTCGATGTCCTGAAAAATCGATGTCCTGAAAAATCGCATCTAATATAACACTATTGAAGATTACACTTCATAAAACGTTGCTTCAACATAATATTTTACTGCAACACCTGGTATACGTACTCTAACAGCATAACATGACGAAGTCCTTACAAAATAAAGAGCGAAAAGCATGTAACAGTCCAAGAAATTTACTTTAAAAATTAGCAGTCGCTCTCCGCATATCAGGTCCTTAAAAATCGTAAAACGAAGAAGACGAACTTACAGTAACTATAAAGAAGTCTGTGATAAAATTTCACGATCCACCTGAAGTTCCGTTGCCAACCTAAACGCGTCCAAACATGGCCGTCACAAGCCAAGATCTATCAATAGATTGATGCTAAAATAAAACTCGAAACTTCGGCCCAGAGCTCTGGTTTTATTTAGAGTTAAAACCATCGTGGTTAAAACCACGATGTTAAAACACAGTTTGTTTGTATGTGCACTTGTTATAGCGCCCCTTCAATCTCGCTACTCAGAGGCGCTCCCGATGCAGAGCGGACACTGCATCGGAGTTTCACGCCGAAGCGCTGAGCAATTGTGAATGAAGGACTTGCCCAAGGTCCTTACGCGGCGAGGTGGATTCGAACCTCGAACCTTCCGGCTTCAAGGCAACGACGCCACCGCTACCCCACCGCGCCCCACAATGCCGAGGGATGTGAGGAGAAGAGGAGGAATCAGGATAGGATTTTTGAAAGAGCAACGTTTTCAGCGAGAGAGATGTGTGATGCCTATGGTTTTAGCTCTTCGTTTATTCAATAATCCGGTTGACAGACTACAACCGGTTACAGTATACAGTTATGCAGTATGAAAGATTCAAACAAGTTTTATGTGATTTAAAAAATTCAGAAGAACGAAATCACAGAAGACATCACAAAGTTGCAGCCTAGCAAGATAGTTATTCCTACTGGCTTCATAAAAAGATCAAGATCCGATTCTTTTCAGTAACTTGCTAGAACTCTTTAAGTTGGGTACTTTTGGGTGCCACGAATACTGCCTAAAATCAACAGTTTTCTATTATCGACGCGGAATCGTGTAGATTCCATAGATATGGTAGATTCCATCTTATCTGGATTCATCCAGCGTACTTTTAGCAAACAAACCCTTTACTTAGATGCCGAAAAAACGTACCCTACTAAGAAAGAACTAGCAAAAAGTTCTCATGTTTACAGGGAAATCGAACGAAATTAAATTCATTTAATTAATTTATAAATTATTAAAGTTTTAGCGCGCAACGACTGTTTTTTGAGTAGGGTAAACAAAATAAGAGGAGAAAATTTAAAGACTGTTCGGGCGTTAAGATTTAAACCTGACGATGTCCTCTGGTGATAAGAAGGTACCAGGTACCAACAAAGATGATCTTCGTCGCCTCATGGAGTCCCAGAAACGGTCCTTGAATGGACAAAATAAGAAGATCGAGTCACCGCTAGCGAGATATCCTTTAGGTTTATATTAACATCTCTTGTCTTTGGACGTCACCACAAACCCTCATTGCTGCTAATAAATTCGTGGTGATTCTCACTGATGAGAGCTCCGAAATGCATTACCGGCGGGGTAAGCTCGAGAGGTTATGAATAGAGGAGCCGAGGAAGGTGATGGTGGGAGTGGTAATGATGGTGGAGGAACCCAAAAAAGTGTGGAATTCAGGAGGCAGATCGTTCCAGAGAAGCGGTGCAGTATTAGGTATGACTCGGTTTGAGAACTTGAGATGAGTAGTGATGAAGGATTGCCTTACCAAGAGGCCTAGTTTATTTATTGTTGGTTAATTATTATTGGGTTCCATATCCTTGGCAATATTATATGAGAGTACAGTTATAGTGAAGTGTATTGTACTATTAAGTCTTTAGTGTACCTAAGCTGCAAGATACAATTTACTTTCCAATATTTCAAATGAACTAAATAATTTTTGTATTTCTTGTTATTTCTTAACTCATTTCAACATATAACAGTTTAGGTCAGTTATCTTGTCTGGTCTGCAATTGTCCAATAAAAAATGAAGTCCTATGGAATGCTCATATTCTCAAGAAAACACATAAAGATGTGAGTATACAAATGCTTATATTTTGCGATTTATAAATGACTTTCGATGTCTACAGGCAATAATTTTAAATTAAGAAAATATCTTTAAAATGTGACGGGCAAAATGGATTTATCACATTTGTTTGAATCTTGGATGTTAGTTGTGCTTCGGTGAATTTTTTATAGTTCTGATGAATCCCTATAATGCTGCATTAATCACATATTGCGTAACATTTTGATAATTTGCTTGGAATCAAAATTTTCCAGCCGAGTTGTTTGAATGACCTAATTTGATCATTTATTATTTTATTTAGTGTTAAATTTTTGATCTTGAAATGCTGGCCTTTCCTTCAATGGACTTTATCTGCATTTGCTCAGTGTTTTCTCTGTGTTCGTAGTTAGCAAATCTGTGTTGATTTCTTCAGAATGTTCTGCTCTACAAAGCGAAACTGTTACAAAAACCAGCCGAGGTTTTGCCTCATCCACCGCCTCAACCAAAACCAACAACACTGAAACGGAAATCATTGGAAGTTGATGCGCTTCAGGGAAAACAGAAGTTGTTAAAATGTACGAGCTGCCATTTCAAAGTTCTATCATTTGTAGGCTGCTTTATAAACCTAGCAGGTCAAAAGGAATAAATTTCGTCATCTTGTCCACATTGTGTAAATATGTTCTAGTGTCAATTCTGTGCTCATATGGATAACATATTTGTAATTCTTAATGTTATTTGTAAGCTACAGCCACTATCTAATGAATTAGATGCACTTAAATTGAATTTAAGACTTCCAATAAGTTGCATTTATTGTTGATGAATACTGACAGGGTGCAGCCAGGAAACATTTCTGTGAGGGATTAAAAATTACTTTATGGGATGGTTTTCCATGGAGCAATTTCGTATTTTTGTGAATTTTAGTTTTTGATAATAGTAATTACTATTATCCAGATTATTTTATTAATATTGTGATATTAAGACTGATTTATTTCATCAGTAGACTTCACAGAACATTCTTAAAATTCTATATTTTTGTTTTCAGTGTCCGAGACTTTTTCCGAAAAGAGGTATGCCCTTTCAAAAGATTTTTTCTGTGAAAAATACTTATATATACATATATAAAAATACATTATACTTTCTTGTTTATGGTTAAAAATAATTTTTAATAAAGTTTCAGAACAATTTAATTTCAGAGAACATTTTATTATGATTCTGTTGCATTTTTCAGTGCTACACATGAGACGTCATCTGTTCAACTTAAGCCGACGTCTGCAAGTAAGAATGTCGTCGACATGACGTCGCAACATTCTGATGACAACGACTCCGACATGGATGTCGACTCAGTCTCCTCTCGACCCATGTCACTGCCACCTCCTGCTCACGGCAGCTACGTGTCATCTTCAGGTATTGTCTTTTGATGCAATCTTGGACTTCTTGGTGTTAGACATTACATGAGCAAGTCTTAAGTTGGTCCTGAGACAGCCACGGGTATGATGTGTTACCCACTTCATTTTTTCTCACCTTGGCATATGAAGGTGGTTGATCAGTCCTCTCCCTCGCAGTCTCCTCTTCCCACCATCTCATCATGGCTGAGTTCACTAGTGTATGCACTGCACATCGAGCAGGAATCTTGAACCTAATTCTCTCCGGGGGATTTGAAACCCTGACCTTGTGACTGACTGCCCATCACACTAATCACCCTACTTGAGCGCTAGAGTCACTACTGATAAAATAACTTTTTTATATTGTTTACATTTTAGGAATCAAATTTAGACCTCGAGTCCATAAAAACATGGCTAGCATAATGCCATGAGAGGGCCAACAAGTCCCAATTTATTTATTAACATGCTGACACATAGATACTGTTAATAATTTTATGCTAATAGTGGCTGATGATTTTACTTTGACGACAAAATTTGGTATAAATTTGTAATCACTTGAAGCCCTTGTATACTATGTGTTGTTTTGACAGGTGCATCAAGCAGTAACATTGATTCATCGCCACTTGAAAAGAAAATTCAGCCGTTACCGGAAGGATTGCCCGAGGGTTTCATGGACGACCCTGTGATGGACGCTAAGGTTAGTCGGTCGCTGTCTAAACGAGCATTAATCAATCAATTAACCAATCAATTAATTAACCAATCAATCAATAAATCAATCTATAAATCAATTTGTATCAAACTTAATCATTATTAACTTAACTAGATGAAGGCTTCAAGGATTGACCCTGTCTATCAGATCATAGATCCTGCTAGATAGGGACATCCAAGGAGTAGTTACATCTAAGAGAATAGTGGCAGGGAAGTACTTTCACTGAAATATTAATAAAAATAATTACTGCATTATCCTGAAGTCTGAAGTGAATAACAACTAGTTTTGTTATTATGAGTAGTCCCATGAAGAGGTGGCGAGGCGCTATATAAATGCTTGAATGAATGAATGAATGAATGGCTGGCTGCCTCTCGGAGTTGGCTTGAGGGATTGTCAAATGGCAGTATAATTTCTTATTAGATGAAAGATTGAAAAAGCCAGTTATAAGTAATGCACAGCAAATGTAAGAAATTATTAGAAGACTTTTTTTTTGATTTTTTTTCAGGTCAGAAATGTACCGTATAGAGACAAGATGGAGGAACAACTGGAGCTGTTTCAAAAGGAAATGAAGCAACAGCATATGGTTAGTAGCCAGTATTTTGTTCAGTATATAACTAATTTAGAATGTGTTGTTTTGTGTGGAGCATTTATTTTATTGCCAGCAATAAGTCCAAGCCTTTCGTACCTCTTGTTTACTTTGGCCATGTTTGACGATATTTATTATTGTTTGCATATGGACGTACATTTAGGATGTGCATTGTGCACGTGTAGGGAGGAGAGTTAACCGAAATTATGCATATCTTTGCATATATAATGGGGATCTGCTGGTGATGTATTCTTGCATAGGAAATGGGGTGGGGTGAAGTCTCAATAATAATTTGGCTGTTATTGGTGTTCAACTGAACCTCTGAACCCAGACAATCTGCCAGGAGTAGACTGTGATGATAATGTGCCGTATAGTTGTAAAGTTTTGTATGCTGTGTTGTCTCTGTTTTTAGCGATTTTTTCTGCATTGATTAATAATTATAGATCAATCCGTAGGTTTTTGGGTTTGGTGAATCAAGTGTATGTGCACAGGTGTGGGGGAGGGTAAAAAGTATACATGACTACAGGGAGATATAAGTGTACATACTTAATGGGTGGCCACGTAGCTGCTGTTTTCTCAGAAGAACAGTCCGGCATTGTCTAGTGCGATGGTGGTTTGACATTGTAACAAAAATGTTTTTGTTTTTGTTACTGAACATAGGTTTCAGAGGCTTTGTTAGAAGAAGATGATGAACAAAGAGAAGAGGAACGACAGATTTATGAAGTAGAAGAGCAAATGTAAGAGGCATTCATTCTGAAATTTAATCTGTAAAAGAAACTTTAATTATATAATACTAATAATAATAATAATGACAATTTATATGGACCCATAACGCGATCATACCGCTACAAGGGCTCCTCACAAACGGCTATATGGTTGTTTTCGTAATGCACAAGGACTTCATCAACAGTCAAAGTGAATTGCATGGCAGAATGAAGCAACAAAATACGAGTAACTTAAGACTGACATCTTTTTAACTGGTGACACAAGTTTTCAAAAAAGTGTAATTTACTGCTTTTCAGTTAATTATTGTGGTTCTGCTTGCAGGCATAACTGGTCTCGAATACTTGACACAGTTGAAAAGAAGAATGAACTGGTGAAAACATCTGGCATTAGACACGGTGAAATGGATGATGATGACGATGATGACAGCGACGATGATGACGACGGCCTTGACTGGCGTGCGAAAAGAGTATTTAAGAAGTAGACAATCAGTGGAACAATCTCTTAAAACATGGAGTACACAACAATAGAGATGGAAATTGTATCAGGTCATGATCAAATATGTTCAGTGGTGCAAGATATGTGACTGTTTCAGATTAGCGCTGTTGAACATTTCTGTGTTACCAAACTTGTTAATTATTGAATAAGGAGAACGCATTTGAAGCTGTATGCTTATCAGGAAAACTACTGGTACAATTGTCCATTTTTTAAACTAAGTAATGATGAGGGAAATGAATAAAAAACAAGATGATATGCCACAATTCTGTTGTATTTCTCAAGTTTCTCGTTTATTGAAGACTTGTTATATTTACTTTACTTTTACAGAAGAGTTTTGTTTACTGAACTTTACTTCCGTTCAGCAAATACAGTCAACGATGTAAAATTAAAATTAAAACAATCATGAATTTGAGCTTCTCAATTACCAGTAAAATTCAGCCTATCCAAAATGCACTCTTGTCTTTGCCTTATGTTGGTTTCACAAAGATGTAAAGGGACTGATCAATGAGGTAACAACAAAACATTCCACTCTGGAAAAATGAAATGATTACAAACAGTTAATTTAATGAAAGTAGGATTTCACTTCTGGAACAATTGTCACAATAAGCTCTTCTAGCCCAGGGAAATAATATTCGCATATTATAATAATATTAACATATTATAATATCAACATTATTAACACATTATCATAATAATATTAATATAATATTAACATTTTATATTAACAATCGATGGATATCATGCATCACATCTTACGAAAGCAGGCAAATACCTCTGCTCCTTCTGGAATGACATTTTGTTACTGCAAGGAATAATTATATCTTCGTTTAACTTAAAACTGACACAACACAGAATAATTACAAACGAAATGATTTTATTACAGGAGTCGAATTTAACTGTCGGCAGCCAACAGGGCACCCACCAAGTCTTACTACACGTTTTTAAGCAGTAAAGAAGGAAGCACAAACTTAATGTTCATTAAAAGTTAATGATTGCCGTATTGTACACTTCTCCCAAGTTAGTGATATAATTATACCGTTAAATTCTGCACCATACTGAGTGTGAAGAACATGATTATTTACATACATCTTGAAGCAATTTTTCGCTTGCTTCAGATTTATTTCAGTTCAAATACAACCTAACGCACAAATTATATATCATGGTTATCTTGCATACCAGATGCTCAGCAGTAACTCATCCACAAATGTGGCGCCGCAGACCGTAATCAGCATTAAGGTGATTTTCCAAGATATTGAGTTTGATACACCATTTCAAAGGCCTTGTCTCAGGCATCAAAATGACATAAAAATTATTGCTCTAGCTTAATTCTAACCAAAGATATAAGGAAATAAGTGATATAATAAATTAATTAATTAATTAAATTTAATTAATAAAAAATAATATGCCTATCAAGAGCATTAAAATAGCTTAGAAACTTGTCTTTTGAAAAAAAGTGGGAAAAAATTCCGATTTAAAAAAAAATAACTATTTTTAACAAAAATTTAAAAAAATAAAATACTATTTCCCTAATATCTCTGATGTGTAATCTCCAACTTGATGCTGATTATGGTGTGCGGTGCCACAAATAGGCTACCGTGCCCATATGCAGCATCATCACAAATCTTTAACCCTTTAACTGCATTGGTTTCCTATACATGTTAGTACATACTCATTGATAAAGGGTTAAAACGATGTAACCAATATTGAGTCCCATGAGGTTAATAAAAGTTTCTATACAAATATCTAAATATGTACAAATACAGAGAAGTGCACAAGTATCTAGCACAAGGATGACCTTTCTGTGCCAACCTTTGGGACAATTTTGGGACTACAGTTTCTTAACTTGGAAGCATCTGGCCCATCAGGCTCAACAGTCACAATTTACAGGTACAATTATATATATATATATATATATATATATATATATATATATATATAATATATGTATGTCTATATGTATGTCTATAATCTATATATATATATAATACTTTCAAAAGCATTGTGTGTGAACGAAAACTGTTGAGTACTAAAACAAAGTTTAAAACAGCAGTCCGTTATTTTCAAATTTACAATAAATATGTTTATACGGAACTTGCCATAATCATATCAAACAGTGAGCAATAAGTAAAACGAGTTAGAATTAAGTGAGTAAGTAGACACTGGAATGGAAATTCTTTCATACTGCAGTGATTATTAACTCGTACGAACACTGGCATGGGGCCATCAAGGCATGATTTTTTTCTGGCATTTGCTACAGCGCCCCTTCAAACTATCTACTCAGAGGCGTTCCCAACTACAGCACAGACACTGCATCAGAGTTTAAACGCATGAGCAATTGCGAGTGGACTTGCTCAAGGTCCCTACGCGATGGCTTGAGATGGATTCAAACCTGGAACCATCCGACTACAAGACACCGAACCCACCCCACCACGCTCCACAACCTAGCATCTGACTCAGATGACTGATAGTCATCTCGCAGTACGGTTCTACATCGTACCATATAATACCAAGAGAAGCCTACTACGCCAACAAGAAATGCAGTCATCTTCATAATGTTACCACACAGGCACCTGTTCACCAGCAGTGTATCCTCAACAAAGGTGCTACATAAATTATTGTAACCTTACAATACAGACGTAGGTAGTGATATTGGTGCAGAATTTAGTCAGTCCAAAACTGAGGAGCCCTAACACACCATCAATAAGCTAAGCAGCAACTACAGGCTTATTACCAATCAAATGTGCCTTCATCAGCAGGTCATCATGTGAATCTAATAGTTCCTGCCAATTGGAAGTTTACACTTTTTTGCCAAACACAGTAACGTTAAATAATTCTGAAATACTCTAGTATAGTATAAAATATTAGCAACCAATTTTGTGAGCTTTTTGCCATAACGTTTTCTATATATTTATGGTAGGTAGAAACAATTTCTGCAGTTAATCAATTAAACAATCAATTAAACAATCAATCAATCGATCGGTCAGAATTTGCTATATAGTGTCCCTTCAAGATCCCTACTCAGTCAGACTGATTATTATTTAAAGGCAGCAAATATCATATGCAACTCTACCGATATGATTTGCACATGACATCATTCCACAATTCAACTTTATGAAATATCGAAAATGAAAGAACAAAGATTGCATTGAACATCAGCATACGTGAAATGTTGCACATCACACGACACGATGGGAAAACGTTGCTCACCATTGTCTGATAGAGCAAATAAAAACATGCTATGAAGAGGGACTATACGTAGCACCGTCACCGAATGGCACTTCTGTGTCAAGTCTGTTTACTTACACGTCATTTTGTCTAAACACACTACTCAAGCAGCAGCCTTGAACAAGGCACAGGACACCGCTTGCCAAACTTCTGCAGAGTACGTACTCAATAGCATCAAATGATATTGGTGGTCTCAGTAGTCTCACGCTAGTGTCAATTTAGCTTTGTTAGTTTCGTCCGGGACAAACGGGTTAAAATGCGGAATTGACCCAAACTGTAATCAACGCAACGTCACCCGCAGTTAGCATAATTCATTCGCCATAATTCTTCTAAATATACATGCACATTTATACAATTTTCGCGTAGATGCATCCCAGTATTGTAAATCCAAAATACGACGTTAGTTAATCATGTAATAAATATGTCGGTGATCTGCAATGACGCACGTGATTGTATGTGCACGCATGCACGAGTGCCCAACACACACGAATGCAAAATGAATGCAAAATGAAATCGTGTAATGGAGACAGCTGGTTACTCGGAATGGCAGTGAACACAAGACGTCATGGCGTCTTCGTACAGTTCCACCTGAATGGTTGATTGGAACATGTGATACTTCTGTCGAAGTAACGTCGTTGCAGTCGTCAGTATACCCTGCCAATCACCAGGTGGCACATCTAACAATAACATGAACACAGAAAATATTACTCTATTGTTTATTGTGCACATTCATCTCTGTTGATACGATCGTGAACTATTAAGTACAGTGCAACGTGATCCAGCAAAGCTAAAGCTTATACTATTCTGACCCTTATTCCATATTTGTAACCCGTCATAGCAAAATGAGTCGCTAGGCCACTTTTGGAGTATTTGAAGTTATGTATTCCACGTTATTCCATGTTGAATTACCACCAAAATGCCACGTGGAATGCATCTGTACACTAGTTTGACAAAACATCAACTTCTGTATCTTGGACACGGTCTTGACAACCCATAGCTTTTGGTTTTCAGGGTATCGTAACTTCAGTCTTTCATTTGGTCTTGGTATTAAAGTTTCAAGTCATGCATGCAACCCCACTTCATACCCATGGCTGCCTCTCAGTCTTGACAGCTTTCCTTTCACTTTCGTTCCTTTCACTCGCTCTGCAACAATGCAGAAGCGTTCGTTCTCTGTGGTTGGTTCAACAACCTGGAATGGACTTCCCTTGACAAGCTGTTCTCAATTCACAAACTGTTGAAGACTGTTCTTTTTCGCTTGATATCGGCCGGGAGCGCCTCTGGGTAGGTACCTTGAATGGGAGCTATATAAATTTTGATTGATTGATTTACGCGACCGCTCTACATCCTCAGCATAGTTATACATCTGTGGAATGAAAAACGGAAAGGCTATGAAGCTGTACTGACCAACTCCCAAGTGAACGTTGATGGCGAGTCGGTCGAGGGTTAAAGCCCATACGTTGAGCGAATGTACGGACTTGATGCCTGATATGTTCTTAAGATCAACCTTGATTCCCTTTACGTCTACATCACGAGGTACAGCTGCAGCAAAACAATATATAACTAACTTATTAGATATTATTATTATTTCACACAATTGATATGAATGCATGATTCTTAATTTAGTCACATTTTATTATGGCACCTTGATCAGATAATAGACCAAGAGGCAAAAACGGAACATCAAAAGGTTTGCCAAAAGGATTTGTCTCTGGTTGTTTCAAAAGGATGCACAACAAACCTGACCGGAGTGTCTCTTAATTTCCTTTTGGCTTCACAGGCAGGCAAGGCACCATCAAACGGCTTTCATACACATGTAGGTGTTCAATCAAATATATAATGCCCACTTTAAAAAAATTTCAAAGCCAGCTTTGAAACATAATGGTAATAAAAAATGATAAAACTGCTCTACTCCCTATAACTTATTGCAGCCATGGTCCCAACTTACTGCACTTATCTTCAGGATATTGCACATTGTTTGCTGGTGGGCTATCAGTTAATGACAATGGTGCAACAGATGTTACTAATAAAAATTTAACAACACTAAATTGTACAGTATCTAGAAATCTATGAAGCACCTCTTACAGTGCACACCAATCAACAGCGCTTCCAGTGTGAAAGAACCAGAGAGAAGAACATGATCTGAGGCAGCAGAAAGATGTTGTAGGATTACCAGTTAATAAAACGAAGAATATGTCAACGCAGAGAGCAGATTCCAAAGTGCAAGAACAATGAATGAATAAAAAAATGAAATAAACACAAAATACAAACAAAGCACCAACGCAAACAAAGAATGCCTTGAAGATCAGGCTACTAGATGCTGGAACAGTTATCCGCCTGCCATTCAATTGGCCAACTCATTAGAACCATTCAAATCAAAGCCTAAATCCTATTTGCAAGCTAAGGCTCATGTCGTGCCTCTTAGCTGTTTGTGAGGCGCCCCTGTAGTGGTATGGCCTTATTATGGCACCATATATAATTGTTATTAATATTATTATTTATTTTATTATTGATATTAGGACAACCAATTCAGCTCACCCTTAACAGCGCTTTGCATAAGTCTAACCATTCTCATCAGCAGGTCAAGCCATCAGCTGTTTGTATTGCCGCTAGACGATTTCAAGCAAATAGCGAAAATTAAGACAGATAGGTTCGTTTACCTTCCATGATCACAGATATGACATCCTTGAGAATTGAGAACGTTGTACAGAGGACCAGGAATGAAAAGATGAACGTGCAGATAGGATCCGCTATCTTATATTCAGGCTGCAACACAAGACCAAGATCACAGTTTGTCACATAAAGACAGATTTCAGCAGGTACTAAATATCATGTCCTGACACATTCTATGTATTCACGGTTACTAGTCCCATGGTATGGAATGGGGTCCCACCATCTGTACGCCTTATTCATTTATTCATTCATTCAAGTATTTATGTAGCGCCTCTTCAAGAAAACTACTCAGAGGCGCTCCCGACTCCAGCACGGCCAAACAGAACAGTTTTTAAGTGCTTATAGAATGTGCCTTGGGTTTGTTCAGATGCGTTTTATTGCAGCCTTAAAACCGTCCTTTTCAGCCAAGGTTGGGTCGGGAGCGCGCTTGAGTATTAACCTTGAAAGGCACTATATAAATAAATCTCTACAGGGTGGCGCAGAAAAAACCGGACTATTAGTAATTATTGCCTTAAACTATCGTTAGACTGCAGAAATGACACAGAAAATGGCATTGGTTTGGCATTTAATATAGCCTAACATTGAATGAACTGTAAAATTTCAGAGTTTTCTGAATGCGTCAGAAATTTAAGTCAAAGTGATGTCCTCCGTTTGCTGCGATAACCAATGATAATCGCTTGCGAAACTGTCCAATAGCCCGGTTGATAGTGTGCTCGCTGATTTCGTCCCAGCATGCTGTCGGAACTTCTTTCAAATGTTCAATATCTCGAATTCTCTGCCTGTAGACAAATTGCTGAAGAATTCCCCAGATCGAATAGTCTAGGGGATTCAAGTCCGGGCTGTTCGGTGGCCAATTTTCTGATTCAATAAAGTCTGGAACGTGAGCAGTGAGAAAAGCAACTGTTTTTCGTGAACGATGAGCAAGTGCTCCATCCTGATGGAAAGTGAAATTGTCACCAGAGTGACCTATTATGTCTGGCAGTAATCCTTGATGTAGGACGACGTCACAGTAATATAGTTACTTTGATTATTCAAGCGATGCAATTGCAAAAACTAATAGTCCGGTTTTTTCTGCGCCACCCTGTACAATAAATGAAATTAATGAATAATGAATGAACATACTGAAAGTGAATCTGCCAAGTGAATAAATAAATCATCCATTCGTTCCTTCAGCAACCAGATGGTCAAATTAAGTCTGATTAAAAATTTCAAGCAAACTGTCTCGTATAAATTAGCCCAGATGCCTTGTCAAAACAAAACACAAAAAATCAAAAAAGGCAAATAAAAAAGACAAAGAAATTAACACAACACAATGGTGTTACAGCCATCTGCACTGACTGAAATTTTCAGCTATGTACCCTTTTACAAGCAAAATAAATCAATGAATATGGATGAATTCAAATTCGAGTTTTGGCGTGGTAAAACGAATCGTATCAACGCCATTTGCTTGAAATCATCTAGCAGCTATATGCACAGTTAAATCTGTACAAAAGCACGGAAAGTCAGTACAAAACAAACTCACCAAAACCTAAGAGATGTGGTTCACAAAAACAGAGACAAGTTTTTTATTATTCCTACTCCTGAAATACAGTAGTTGCAGTTCAACGTCACTGTGCAACGACAAAAAATATCATTAGCGATGCCCTCCTCTTTTATCCAGATTTGGGACTGGCACTGGCAGAGTGCAACCAGTGGTGGAGTTCTTTCACCTAAAAGGGCTCTATGCAAATCCATGATTAAAATTACAAAATTATGCAATAACTGATACGCTATACAACTTAAAATACAACTGCAATCTGAAATCGCCTTCCTTACAAAGCTCAGAAGTGCAGACACTCCTCAACGGTGCAACTGCAATTGTATTGCAGAGCAATTGTGAGTGAAGGACTCCTTGCTCAAGGTCCCTACACAGATATCTCCTCAGATGGAGATCAAACCCATACTCTCTGCATTACAGGCCGACTGCTCTAACCATTTGGCCACCGTTCCTCACAGCTTACCTTGTAGTTGATGATTATGGCAGCGATGAGAACTCCGATGCTCTGCACGAGATCTCCAATCACGTGGACCATCGCGGCTCGGACATTGATGTTGACCTTCTTCCTGCTTTCCGATTCTACATGCTCGTCAGCATTGTGATTGACGATGTCAATGAGATCGTCGTCATCCTCGTTGATTCTCTCGCTGGCGTGGTTATGCGCGGCGGAGAAATACGGAGATCGCTCGGATGGAATGTTATGCAGCGGAGGAAGATGGAAGTTCTCGTTGCTGTCGCTCAGCATCCGATGGTTGCTGCTGCTGCTGCTGACAAGAGAGGATGCTCCTCCTACTCCTCCTCCTCCTCCTACCAAGTCCATCGAATCATCAAAAGGCATTGCTTGCCGATCTAGTCTGCCACCGCTCGTAGGTGATCCCAGAGGCCTTGAGCTATGGCCGCTGTTGGCGTCATGCGAGTGGGAGTGCGAGTGAGAATGCGAGTCAGGATGCGAGTGAGAATGCGAGTGTCCGTGTGATGAGCCGGCGTGACCGTGGTGGAGGTGAACGGTGGCGTCATGGTGACTGTGACCGTGTGAATGCGAGTGGCCGTGACCGAACGAAGACTTTATGTCGCAGTTTGCGATGCCGCTGTGCAGCACGACTCCCATTCTAATAAAACAACAATGCAGAACACAAAACACATGAAAATGCACGTTTATCACTTGTACACAGTATGTCCAGCTTACATGAAAAATGCTACTATAATTAACTGCAGGTTGTTTTGTGAAGAAACTAATGGTTTTGTTTCGATAAAAAAAGTACTACATATGACAGGGAGAACAAGACCTAAGTGCCATATAAATGTCGTTATTATTATTATCACTATTATTATTATCACCATTTTTTGCCCCAAGGTATATATAGGATCCCTCAGTGACTTCACTAATGCCTATAATAAAATCAAAAGTCTGGAAAGGCCCTACTCATCTTCTGTTTATTATCATTATTACTATAATACCTCTTTGTAACAATGAAAAAAATTGCCAAAACCAATCAACTCTTCTTGCAAAGTGTTTTCTAAAATGCATTTCCCCAATAAAACTAGTCAATTGGTCATCAATTAAATTTTGTCTGATACCGTGAGACGGTCGTATAATAATAATCTCTTATAAATCTTCGTTTAATTTCAAACTGACACATGACAGAATTATTACAGTATGAACGGATGATCAAAAGTTATTGTAAGGTTGAGTGGACCTTTGGGAGGTTAGCGGGGAGCAATCCTGTGTCCCTGCGCTCTTCATGCCAGAATGTTAACCGTTACTCTAAACCCCTCCCACATGTGACATCAGGGCACGTCTGCTACCCTGAAGAACATCCTTTCTTGTTCTGTGCTACCATAGTTTTGTAAAATAGCAATGTAAATAAGATTAAATGGTAATTATAATAAACACGTGTGTGCGAAAACTTCTCACTGTTTCCAATGTGAGCCGAGAAAGTTCATAAATTCATTTCAAGTTCAAACAGATGCAATACGACGGCATAATTATTCAAATTAGAAATGGCAGATACGTTTGTTTACATTGAGACCGCTGAGACCCACACCAGATGGTACATAAGTACATCTAACACAATCTACAGAAAAGATCTTTTATCACATTTGCAGTGCATTGTTGCATATTAATTAATTAGCAAAAATCTTATAGCATTATTACATCTTTATGCAATAATACTGTTTTATAATTATATATTGTACAAGAACATTTGTAAAGAACTTCTCTCAGCAACAGCCATTCAGAAGCGCTCCCAGTGTGAGAGACCCTGAGAGAAAAAGCAGGATTTGAGGCAAAATAAGGATGAGGTATACAACAATCTAGGAGGTCAGTGGAGTGAAATGAAGGGGGGGGTCCATTTCATAGAGACGGACCCACTACGCAGGCAAAACATCTGGATTGAGCTATGGTGGCCATGATAATTGAATTGAGAGCACATGTCAGAGGCACTGTCCAGAATGCAACTGAATAACCCGATACATAAAAGAACAACTTAAATAAATTGTGGCTTATTAAAAGGCAACCGTCAAGTCAAACCAATGTCCGGAATAAGCTTCAGCACTGCTAAGTGGTGTGGTGGTGTAGTAGGTATGCTCATTCACTTGCAGCTGGAGGGTTGCAGGTTCGAATCCGCCTCAAGCCACCTCGTAGGGACCTTGGGCAAGTCCTTCACACACAATTGCTCAGCACTTCGGCGTGAAACTCCGATTCATTGTCCGTGCTGTGGTCGGGAGGCGCTACTGAGTAGAAATCTTGAAGGGGCTCTATAACAAGTGCATACACAAACAAACATACAAAAAGAATTTTGGCAGGTCATAAGAAAAATACTCGGGTGGCCTAATTACGGAAGATGCAGAGTCGACAAGGGACATAAGGAAAAGAATTGGGCTGGCATCAACAATGTTTGGGAAGCTGAGGAGACTATGGAGATCAGGCAACATCTCAACAAGAACAAAAATCAAGCTATATGAATCACTGGTGAAAGCGGTCCTCATGTATGGAGCAGAGTCTTGGTGCGTAAAAAAGGAGGACGAGAGAAGACTGCTGGTGGCGGAGATGGGATGGCTACGAGGTCTACTGAATAGATCACGGAGAGAAAAGATACGGAATGAGGTGACACGAGAAGAACTAGACCAGAAGGAAACAGTAGTGGAAAGAATAAAGAAAAGAAGACTAACATGGTATGGACATGTGATCAGGATGGAGAGCGGAAGAATACCGGCAAAAGCGCTGCACGGAGAAGTGGAGGGAACGAGGAGCAGAGGACGACCGAAGAAGAAATGGATAGACAACGTACGGGAGGACATAGAAGACAGAGGAATGGAGCTGGGAAAGGCAATAGAACTCGCAAGAGACCGGCCGAAATGGAGAAGTTTTGTTAGAGCCTCATCGTCGGTGAATACCTGACGGAGGAGAAAGAAAGAAAGATAAGAAAAATAAGCAGGTCATCTGCTGTGCCCTGATAAATTCTCACATTTACATATATACTAGCGTACCCGGCCACGCGTTGCTGTGGCTGAAAAGAACATTACCCTCCCCCTCCTCATCCCCCTCCCTGTTCGTCCCGCTCCCTCCCGTCCTTTCCTCCCTCACACTGTCCCACTCCGAAAGCGACGCGGATAGCGCCATAAAACTCTTCAGCAAGAAGGCCGCAATGGGATGTGTTGAAATGCGCTACATAAACGGAACACATTTGAACAACCGTTTGAATCGCGCCCGAATTGGAAGGCAAGGCTTATCGACAGGCGTATGTGTTGAAAACGATAGAATTTGCAAAGTTGCTTTGTTTTTAAAACATTGCGCTTTTTCCCAAAAATCATTCTGCAAACCCGGCCGTGTTGGAACTAAACGTTTTGGTGAAGTTTCGAAAGCAATCAATGAAGAAAGTTCGGAGATCTTTGAAGCCGTGCCAAACGCGGTTACATTTTTATTTATACAGATTTCGTATATACGATGCGATACTTACAGAATGTTGAATCCTACGCCAATGCAAGCCGTGATGAGCATCGTCTCACCACCGACTTCGTAATCGTTTTCCTTGATCCGCTTAATCCCGAGGAAGACAAGGACAGCAGTGATGACCCAGATGGTGAGAACGCTGACCATCGCACCAAGCACCTCTTCACAGCAAATACATCATGATCAAGCATCTTAGAGCAGTGAAGTTTGTGCATTTCTGTTATGTATGCATGTACTGACGGCATACCAGCATAATGCATATGTATGCATTAATCTATGCATGTATAATTGTGTATATTATATATATAGATACTGGTACCTGGTATATATACATTAGACTGGTCCAAAAAAATGAACATTGAAATATTTGAAAGGCATGTTGTTTTTTCTGTACATCTGGTGCAAGAAACCTACAGTGCAAAATATTAAACCACTGTGGCTCCATCTTCAGGTCCCTCAATGCTGTCAAAGTTTTAGTATGCTTACTACATTGTAAACGGTGCAATATAACTGGCAGGCCTTCAGTCAACTAGCAATGAGCATTCCATTTTAGTTGTTAGCAATATTATTGAATTGCCAGCATGAAAAGCAGCTGCAATTAGTGTTTAATTGACTTCCAGTGTCTAATAAAAAATATCTAAGAATGCTGTCAGCATGTCACATTGACGGTTCAGAAAGTCGAATTTGACCATGAAGATTACGATGAAGCTCCGCCACCTGGGGTAATGCTTAGTGTCTTCGTTCTTCGTCAGCGAGTCATTGAAGGTGCTGATTGTTGCAACTAATCTAAGAAATCTCTCTGTCCCATCATTCACGACTTGGTCTGTAGGCCTACTTAGGAGGAAGATCCAACAACGTCCCCTTAATACAAAGAGATTTCATAAACCTCCGGCTCTCTGTTATTTCCTCTGCTTGTTTTCCTTAGAAACCTACCTCTTGCAGTCTAGGTTCTTCTTCTTTACTTGTGTCTTGATGATCTCTTTTCTTATTCATTAACTACTTCTTGGAAAAAAATAAGAACCCAGCAAGGTCAATTCCTCAATGACCCATGAAAGTAGTAAATGCCGCCTTGGTGAACTTCTCATTTACAGCGTTGTGTTGGTCATCCAGGAGAGCCCAGTCATTCATAGCAGCATCACAAGCTCTTGGAGCCACTACCCTGCAGGTAATAGATTAGATGAGGACAATGAAAACACCCACTTCTCAGATCGAGAATAGCTTCCCCCATCCTGGCTGGTTTCATTTGCTCACAAAACATCACGAGTTTGAATATACGTAAATGAACTTTATTATCTATCTTGATACTTCCTGCAGTCAGCTATTTTAGAGCATGCAATGCATGGACTAGCGGACTGTTATGATGAAAGACCACTGTTGGTGATAAATGTTAGAATAGCTGGATATCGGATCCAGAAGATGGGTCCATCACAACTGTGAAGACTGTATCCAATATAGACTCTGTTGCGAGATGTCTGTACAAGTTAAATGCAACAGAGGACAACACAATGTAACACTGAACAGTTATTAACATCCTTAATGGATCCCATGCCAGTGTTGTAAGCAGTAGAGTAAAATAACAGAGCTTCAATAGGTTTTTTCCAATGTCCATTCTTCAATGATCTTGACAGCGATGTTGGTCAATGGTCATGGCGCCTCCAGTATATAGGCTACCCGATGGAAGTTTTGGCATAGCAATGAACTCATCGAATTTGATATTTGGGCTTGAAATCAACAATTATTGACAAAAGGTCAACTCAGTGTGGGAAAATAACTGGAGGTTGAACCATTATCCACTTGGAATTGGGGGTGTGAAAAACATACTTTACTATGGGGCATTGGGGCTCTAAGAAAGACTGGGAGCTGAAACGCCCAGTAATTCACACCCTGGGCCAACCTATGCGCCCTCTTCCTTCTCCTGTAAGGTCTGCTACAGTTACCTTACCATTCCAGAGTGGAACTAAGAGGACATAAGCTTCTTTCTTGACTTTGTGGATGAAGGAATCTCTCAGATTGACGCTATAATGGTTCGCCTGTCAACCCTGGCATGCCAGAGTGAGTTTTAAGAAATAGACGTTTGGCCATACAGTATTGGACTGCAGATAGGATGTGACTAGAAAGCCTGTCAAAAATAATGCTGCGGTTCAGTGTTGAAACCAGCTCAATTAATAGAACATCATGGGGGCACGTGCCCCAATGCTCCCTTCGAGTCTCCTAAGGGTAGGTCTGTTTAAGTATAGGCCTACTTATCAATGTTCTGAGAGGGACAACCAACAAATTTATGAAAATTGTTCTTGAAACCATCACTTTCCAGCCACATTAAGGTTGTCAGCAGCCCGATATTCAATGTAAAAATGAACGAAAAACCATTATATTTTGAACCCCATTTGGGGGGAGACCCCATAGTCAGATTTTATCGGATTTTGGATATTTTATTCAGCAGCAATTTCTGAGAAGGAAACCGTTTACAAAGCTTGTGTTACAATTTTTCCCAGGTCAAACTGCAGATTGTGTGGAGTATCAACATATAGCCCCAAACCCCAACTTTGATGCTCGTGAGTGACCCCTAAATATCACATTGGTGGCCTAAAATTTCACACAGGTACTTTTTAGATCAAAATGAACAAATGTATCAACATGCCTCAAAAATCCAAAAGAAAATTTTTTTTACATGCCAATTTGGACCAGTCTAATATACATCTAGATTTTATACAGTAGCCAGTTAAGTTCCTTCCTGAGTCATCATTTAATCATGTGCGTGCATTATAAGAAGTCATCTCAAAATCAACATAGGGAAAGCAAGAAACAGCTAGACAAACATATCCTACCTGCTCGATGGTAACCAAACGACATTCTTGCCGTTGGCGGTTTTTTGGCGAGCCATATTGCGAATAGGCTGACGAGGAAACCAGCGAGATCACAGGCCAAGTGGCTGGCATCGGACACTACTGCTAAACTGTTTGCTATAAGTCCACCTAACACAGAATAGAAATTGAACAAACATGGCGTAATTGGTGTGATTAGAAAAGTTATGAAAATAGATTAGAAATAGAATATGGTAGATATAGAAAAGAGATAAGCCATTATTGTGCAAGATTAAACAAATATTCATGTGGCTGGATAACCATTTTTTTACGATTAATAATAAACTGTAACTCCTACTGTACCAGACACTAATGCACAGGTCTTCAAAAAGATGAAGCGTGAAAGAAGAAAGCAGTAGACCAGGCAGTATCCAGAGTATCAGTTTATGAATATTAAAGATCAAAAGTCTGAGGTTTATGGCCTAATAAAGATAAACAACTGCAAAGATGACAGAGAAAGTGGTTGGGTCATCTGTGAGGGGAGATTCTCTCCAATGAACTACAGTCGAGGGAAGAATGGTGATCAACAGCAAGCTAATGGTAATATAATAAAAAGATGATCTCTATGGTGACGTAAAACAGTTACAAAGGCGCCTAAAAAAGGTAAGGGCTAAATAAGAATTGAAGAATTTTTATTTAATATTTCGGAAATTTATATAGCGCCTCTTCAAGGTAGGCTACTCAGAACTTCAGAAGCGCTCCCGGCCCAATCACGGCTAAATAAAACAGTTTTTAGGTTCTTAAGGAACAGGGCGGAGTGACCTCTGGAAATTAAGCGCAACGTAACAGGGAGAGCATTCCAGGTGGTAGGACCAGCAACAGAGAATGGCAACATTGGAAGTATGAAATTGTCTATTTTGTGCAACATAAACAAACAGAGGAAAAGAGTTTGAAAATCAATATGCTGCAACTAAGTAGGACTTGTTAGTTGTTAACCTAAAACATTTATAGTCTTAGGTATGACAGGAGAAACATATTCACATAACTGGTTGAAAAATATAGTAAGTGCAAGAAATGAAGACTGATTTAAAATTCAATGTTTATACATCGTCAGTTCCAATTTTAAACATATAATTACTAAATTATAGACAACAATAATAACCGTCAGCATACTCCTATATGGGGCCATATCGACTTGCACCCATATTGTTATATTTCAATTTGGTTCCTAAGTTTCTAATTCTCTCAAAAGGCCTAAAGATAGTTTTATAGGCCCATTACTGATCTGCCTAGGGGTCAGGACACATCACTGCTCTGCCTAGGGGCCAGCTATCATGGCCATGCTTGTTCCCAAGCATCATCTTTAACCCTTTAATGCCGAGAGTGTAGTAAAATGTATGGGAAATCCAATACCCTCCGGCATTAAAGGGTTAATAAATGACAGACAACTCAGGCACAAACACAGTACCCGGTAGGTACAAATATGCAAATGCATACAGGTATAATAGTATATGCACACATACACATTACACACATGCCTATACAGAACTCTGAGAAGTTTGAAATATCTAATTAGGTGGCAATACGACACAGTAGTTTAAAAATGGCCATATATCTGGATTGACAGTTAAGCCACAGAAATAGCTGGATAATCATGTCACTTGAACAGACGAACAACAACAGTGATCTCATAAAATATAACTCCATTCCAGGCAGGCTGACGACCTCAATACACTTCTTTATAGTCTCGAGACAATGTACTTAAATAAAACAATCACGTCATTAAAAATTGGAGAGCCACTCAGAGCCAAGAAGATATCAGCGCAACAATGAAACGGCTAATTAATGACACCATAATCTTCTTTAAGATTACTCAGATGACTGCTAATATTGGAAGTTACTGTGTTCAGTAAACGCTCGTATAAATCAGTATATCTTCATAATAAGTCTAAATTACCAAAAACTACTACCGCACAATACTAAAACCAGGTGAATAATACAGCCTCTTAGACTCTGATATTTTTATACACTTTCCTTTTTTAACCCTATCAATCAATAAATCAATAAATCAATCAATCAATCAATTATTTTTGAAACCAATCTTTTTTACAGTTATACCCTATAGACATAGTATAGAGAAATACCGAATACAAGTGAATGGCAAATTCTGACATTTATATGTAATTGCCCAACTAAACAAGTATTTTTAAATAGGCACTCAAAACTGCTGCAGGATAATTCATAACAGTTTCAGGATTTAGACGGGAATAGACGCAATAGAACTGCACCGGTTTATAAAGCAGCATTTTCAACAATAAAACAGCATTTTACATTCACAATCACATTACACAATACTCAGCAAGTTACAGCTCAGTACTCAGTGGTGGAAACACTTAAAATGGCCTCACATCTGTCAACACAATATGAGAAGATCTTATGCACTGCTTCACTGATTTGCTCGCAAAACTAGGGCAGGCTTTCGCAACCTAGCCATATAAAGCAAGTACATGCTTGGTTGAAAATCAATGCTTTTACTATTTCAGTTTACACAGTGTTAAGAAAGCATCCGCTTACAAAGGTATAAAAATACAACATATGTATATATATATAAAAATATATATATACATATATACACAGAACAGAAGAGAGCAGGCATGCATGATGTAAGCTACATGGAGGCAGCGATTGTTGTGTATTCACAATGAAAACGAATCGTTAAGTCATAGGAATGAATAGAGTTTCTGAGTCATAGGCCACACCACAGTGTCCGAAATAGCTACTACCTTTTCATTAAAAAATAAATGTACACAACTTCTAAAGACTCTGTATTGTAAACTATAATAAATAATTCTAAATGACTACTGCTACTCCCAATGTTTCAGCACAATACATGAATCCCAAACAGTATCAAGAAATTGTGCACTGCTTTACCAAAAAAAAAACTACTGAAAGATACATATTTGCGTGTGTACAGTATGTGTGCACAGATTATGTAAATAAGTTAGACATTAAAAGTGTACATATTTTCCTGTACAATTGAAAACTGCAACACAGATTTTATTGATATATCCTAAACTAGGTATCATTCAGTATCTATTCGCACACTAAAGAACAACTGGCAAAATCATTTTTAATTTGCTCAGAATTTCATCATCAAGCAGCTGCTTCCTCCTTTCTACTTCAATATTTATGTCTCTCTAACACACAGCACAACAACACCAACAACACCACCAATAACACCACCACCAACAACAACATCACCACCAACAACAACAACATCACCACCAACAGATCAAACTTCATTGAAACTTAACTCTAATTTAAACAGATGTTATGCAGATCGTGTACAGTGTACACCCCCTCAGCGCCTCTGAGTAGTTTCTTGAAGGGGTGCTATATAAATTATTAAATGAATGAATGAATTGCAGTTCATTTGCAGAATTGCTAAAATGCCGCATTTAAAAATTTCCACAACAAAATCTTTCATTTTAATATGTCATGACAAATTTTTCTGCACTCTGGTAAAGCTGACACCGATCATAAACTTGCTAAAAAAATTGGCTCATTGTACATTTTCTTTTCAGCAGGCCGAATTTGAATATAAAAAAGCAACTCTTCTTAGTTACAATGCTTTTAAATTAAAACAAAATTAATAGGCCTAAATGTTGCTCGTTCATTCAGGCTATGGTCATAATTATATAGTGAAACAAAAAATAGATAGATAGCAAACACACTTACATTTCCATTTGTACTGTTCAATAAAGACGAAAATAGTTAGGCTATCACAATCGAACTAATTGGACATGTATACCCGGATGCAATTTAAAGTGTAGATAAAAAGAAACCATACAAGCATACACTATCATTTAAGATGCTGCAAGCCAATTCTACTGCTTTGCAGTGCAGACCACCAAAATTGATCTATCTTTAAATCTTCTCCTTCTGTCACTAATTCACCAACGCAAATTAACCTGGTTTTTATGTTACATCTAACATGAGAAGAATCGAAGTCGTAAAGATACTCGATCAGCTGTTTATAATTATAGAAAGCAGATGACGCGGCCCATTGCTTACCTGTGATTTCTGCAATCATAAACAGCGTGCAGAGACCACTGACGGCAATCAGTTTATTTCTCGCCAACTTATCTTCGGAAACGGTGGAGTGACAATAGTCATGGTGCGACCCACAGCTCGCACTGGGTCCTCGGTGGTGGTGCTGGTCACATGCCTCATCGTTCAGAAGTAAAGAACTTGATTCACTGTGATCGTCTCCCTCGTGCAATACCAGCCTCATCTGGCCATTCAGTTCCGTCCCGGATCGTTTCACGGACGGGTCGTCGCCGACTAATAAAGGGTCCGTATCACAGCTACCCAGCAGATCGTATTCAAGTCCGTTGCCTAACGCCGCCATTTTAACTTCCTTCGATAATAACACAAGCGACGAAGGGTCGCTGGCGGTGGTTAGGGCGCGTGACAAAAGGTGGCGCTTTTCGTTATTTTTGCCTTTGTCGGCGGCAGAAGGAGTTATTGTGCTCATTTCCTGCCGTATGGTGGTCATCTCGTGCTCCATCTCGCGAATAAATACTTCAAGACCGTGTAATTGTCACGGCATATGGTCACACAAAGAATGACCCGCGAGCCCGTCGGTCAACAATGGCGCGTAGTACAATGCAATATAATCCAGATTCCAGATGAAAGCGAGAATGATAAACTGTGATGTAGGCTAGGCTACAGGACCGCGTTCTCCTACAATATGAACGAAACAGTGAATATAAGGTCGTGAATATTTTTACATCTGACGCCAGATAAAGAACCTAGGCCTACTGTTACACTTATAGCCTAGCTGTGAATGGCGCTTTATAAACTTGCAATCCATGATTACGATGATTAGCCTAGGTTACATTAACCTACCGTACTATGCGAAATAGCCTACGGAGTGCTTTCAAACCGATAGACTAATTTCAGAAGTAGCCTAAAAGGCATGCCGCCTGAGCCAAAATGGACATTATTAGCATAGGCTAATTAGGCTAATAATTATCGTAACAAATGCCGATTACAATAATTTATTATAATTATAGTCTCGATCAGCATCTCGATAGGTGGCAAACTTTCTCACAGATAAACCGCGAGTAGGCTAAGCGCAGGCGTAGGCCTATAAATTATAGCCTATTTAGCCTTTATAGTCCCAGACGCCGACGGCCGAAGGGAACCGGTGTTTTAGAAACAGCTGTGTCCGCCTATCTTTAGGCTAGGCTGTAAACGGCTTATGACTATTTTACTGACTGAATCTGTCAAGTGAATCCTATGCAAAAGTCTAATAGGTTATGACCATAGGCGTAGGGGACATTTCAGCAGTGGGGGGGGGGGAGGAGTTTAACTTTTGCCGGAAAAATCTGATGGCCTTTTTAGTCGTCCGGTCGAAATTTCCCGAAAATGCCCGTTAGGCCTACTTCCTTCTCTAACCATGCCATCCCAAGCCAATCTGGCGTTCTTGCTATATATGAGCACATTCGCCACCTCCGCTGCATGCGAAACTTCCAAGCTGCGTCGTGCGTGCACCATTGCTACTTTCCACTCTAACCTTGATTACTGCAATTCACTGTTAGCATCAGGGGCGGATCCAGGGGGGGCTTATCCGGCCATGGCCCCCCATTTATAATTCCCATGTATCGTGCCCCCGGCCCCCATCTGGATTGAACATGCTGTGGAACAATGTATATATTGTACAATTTGCCCCCCCCCCCCTATTAAGAAATACCCATGCATTGCGGCTCCCCCCCCCTATTTGGAAATGGCATGTTTTCTAAAAGTCAGAATGAATCTGAGGACTAAAAAAAGGTCATCAACTTTTTTGGCGGATACGAAAGAAAAATTGTCCACCCAAGGCCTAAAATTTTTCCCGGACCCAAGACCAAGAATTTTTGGCCCCCCCCCCGTCCAAAGTTTCTGTATCCACCCTTGGTTAGCATACTCGATATTATTGTTTTCACGCGATGAAACGCATGCAACTTATCCAGAGTGGACTTATAGGTGTGCAATGAAAACTTTAGCATGGAGTTTTACAAGAAAACTGGGAGTCGAAACCCCACAGCCCCTCCGACCGCCTTTTATCCATCAGCCCTTGGGCTTTCCACACGTATAGGCTACACCACTCGTCTCGTGTCTTTAAGAATTCATACCCAGACTCATCTGATCGTCCACCTCCCCCCCAGGGTGAGAATTGCCGGGTGGTTGGGGGGGGGGGGGTTCAACCCCCCAGTCTTTTTTAGAGCTCCATGTTAAAGTATGTTTTTCATACCCCAATTTCAAGTTTATCATAGGCCAACCACCCCCCATTTATTTTTCCACAATTCTCATACTGCCCCCCCCAAAATCCCCTATCCAGGCGAACCCGCCTTGAAAGCTGCTCGATTCTGCCATGCTGATCCCATGGAATCCGGGCTCCGACCTCCACCGGACTATTTGTACGGACAACCCTCTGACACGCGCGGGAATAAGCAGACGCATGGGCGGAGTTTATCAGGGGCTAGCTAACCCGGTTAAGCCCCTCCAACAAGGTCCAGATTCAACTTTCTTACCATGAAAATGGTCTCCTTTTTCGGGGTTAGCCTCCCGATAAGGCCCAGACTCGGGGTTAGCCCCCCCCCCCCCCAAGAACGAAAACCAAACTCCGCCCATGAGCAGACGCCCTGCGCTTGATTTGTGAATAGCGCTTTAGAAGTTTGGAAATGACGGCTACGATAGGCTATTCATAGGCAGACTATCTAAAGTCTAAATAGGCCCATGAAATGATTGAAGACGTACGTTGCTCACCATCGGTAACAGTTAACTGTGCTATTATTCTCTAAAGACAGACGTAGACCTACTTTCCTTTAAATGTAATTCCAACTCTATTTCCATAATTCTTTCATATCGAAAATCTCAAAATTAATTAATTAACTCAACAACGGTGCATGCAGACATGGCTAAGCTTATGCGCACACAATAATAATGCACATGCACGTGTGTCTGAGAGTGGGTGTGTTTGCATGTGCAAGTGACGGATATAACTATAGCGTTATAGGCCTAGCTAGGCCTATTATAGGTCCTTCTGTGTCGTTAAAATCTGAGAGATGTTAGCTCAGTTGAACAGGTGCTAGTTGAACCTTGGTATCATTAATCTGATACTCCAACATCGATGTTATTTATTCCAATTACGACCATACGGGTATTATCCGGGTATTGTTCTGCCATCTGGTGTGGCTTAAGACATTCACGGTTTCATATGGTTCACGGACGATTGACCTGCCACGTAGGCCTATCCCTATGAATATGATGATGATGATGATGGTTCTCTGCCCGAAGGCAGGTTCATTGGCTTTACGCCCCTGGGGATGAGATGAGTGAGGTGGTTTCCCGTTGCCTTCCCCACAGACAATGATTGGTAAGCAACTTGCCCAAGGTCGCTCCGCAGGAGCTTGCGCCCCTAAATCCCACACGTGCTAGCCCGAGATATCTAAATCTCCTAATGTCAACTCCCAGCCCGGGGCTTGAACCGAAGTTCGTTGCAACCAACAGACGAACGTCGCTCTCGCTTACCGGTGTAGCTAACTAGGCCAGCATATGCATAACTAGGCTATGCATATACATTCTGAAATTGATGCACGTGCTATTTGTGAAAGTTGATCTCTGTCTGTATGTCCGATAATTATTGTTCGTCGATGGACCAGCAGATAAGATTTACATCTGTCGCTCGAATCGATCAAGATTTTGTCTACGATTATTATCGTAATCAAAATTGTACTCTCCAATTTTTTAAAGCGCCGCTCGAAAGCGAAGAGCAGGGCACCAGCTTATTCACGAGCCCTCATCCATAAAGTTTGTTTGTATGTGCACTTGTCATAGCGCCACTTCAAGCTCTCTACTAAGAGGCGCTCCCGACTGCAGAGCGGTCACTGCATCGGAGTTTCACGCCGAAGCGCTGAGCAATCGCGAGTGAAGGACTTGCCCAAGGTCCTTATACGCGGGGAGGTGGAATCGAACCTCGGACCTTCCGGCTCCAAGGCAACGACGCCACCACTAGACCACCGCGCCCCACAATAATATACATGTAGCATAAAATAGCCTAACATTACATGACATAACATAGCATGGCATAACATAACATAGCGTAACGTAACATAAACGTAACATAACACAACATAACATAATATAACATAATATAACATGCCATAACATAGCATAACATTGTTAGTTTTTGTTTGTTATCTGTACTGTGCATAAGAATGAATAGCTATTTATATTAAGGTGCATTCCGTGAATTGCAGCAGAATGACCATGATCATAATGTCGTATCATTATACACTTACCCCAAAGAGACTAGTCTTCATGACCATGCAATGACCGGGAAAGTATTCACGCAACACTCTTATGTTCCTTCGCTTGTCATACTAGATTTATTTTGTCAATTCGTGATAATCCTCCTTGCTGCTTGCGACTGTCACGATTCACGATTGATTGATCGATAAACAACGATCGATTTATCACAAAAATGCTTTTATAAATAAAAATTGCGACAAGTTGTAATCAGAACCTTTTAGGCTGAGAAAGCCTGAGAAAATGTCGCCCTATAGGGCCTATAGACTCCAGGACATTGAGACATATTATTGCACATAATTTTATTCGCATCTAGGCCTACTAGGCTACAGCCAGGCCATTGTCTGTCAATGTGTCAAATCGATATGGTACGAGCTGGCATCTACATGTAATATAGATAGTATAATTATCACTGAAACAGACAAGTGGTCACAGCTGCATGGTGGCAGCATTCATCATCAATAACAATTTCAATTATTTTCAATTTTTCCGCTATATTGTAAAGCGCCACAAGTCACGTTAAATAACTGTAACTACAAAAAATTAATCAACTAGGCCTATGGACGTTTTGTTCAAGTCACAAGTCTAATCGCACGTAGACTTTCGAAGAATTCTTTGACACCGCGTTAATGCAATGCACGGCATTGCACGTGTATATAGTCTACGTTCGAGTGTATGTAGGCCTGTGTATGTTCAGGGTTTAATGTAGGAGGGTCAGAGATTACCATACGCAACAGCCAAGGGCGGATACAGAAACTTTGGACGGGGGGGCCCAAAAATTTTGGTCTTGGGTCTGGAAAATTTTTCTTCGTATCCGCCAAAAAGTTGATGACCTTTTTTTTGTCATGCCATTTTTTCCAAATGCGGGGGGCCGCAATACATGGACATTTCTTATTAGGGGGGGGGGGCAAATTGTACAATATATACATTGTTCCACGGCATGTTGAATCCAAATGGGGGGCACGATACATGGGAGTTCTAAATGGGGGCCATGGCCGGATAAACCCCCCTGGATCCGCCCCTGGCAACAGTCGCAACACTTTTATCTTATTCTGATAAGTTATCAGTGATAACTTATAAGTTTTAAAAGTGCGACCACCGCCTAGCATCATGAACGGTTTCATATGATTGTTTGAGGTTCCTATAGAAACTTGAAATTTTCTAAGAAGTGTTTTACCCAGGAATCACTAAACACTAAACGAATTCGTTATCTTCGCAGTTTAGTCTAAGAAAAAGTAGGCTACGTCTGTGCCCATGCACTACCCAACGACCAACACTCTCACCTTTCAACCCGCACCTCCATGCTCCCCTTCCCTCCCCGTGTAAGACGATGGAATGCGTTCCATGCTGATAAACAACAACAGCAACGAGAACAGCAAAGAGAAGTTTTATGAACTCCAAGATTCCGATGATGTCTCAGGAAACTCCTGCGTTCTACAGAATTTAGTTCCTGACTATAGGTCGCAGTCTGTCTCTATCTCTGTCTCTCTTTCGCTGTCTCTGTCTTTGTCCTTGTCTCTGTCTCTCTGTCTGTTTCTGCCTGTCTGTCTGTCTGCCTGTCTCTCTTTCTCTTTCTGCAACACTCTCCGCTCTCTCTCTCTCTCACTCTGTCTATCTCTCCGTCCGGCTTGTCTGTCTGCCTGCTTGTCTCTTTTTCTGTTTCAACCTGGAAACGCGGATGAATTCGTGGGCCAGATATATTACAGCATATCTGTCTGACTGTCTGTCTCCATCTGTCTCATTTGTCTGTCGTCTGTCTCAACCTCAGCGTGGTAACGTGGATGCAGCATGCAGTATAGGTCATATTATGGAACCGGTCTGTCTGTGTGTCTATCAATTTGTATGACTGTCTGTGTGTCTATCAATGTGTCTGTCTGTCTGTGTGTTTGTCATTCTATTTGTCTTTCTGTCTATCTGCGTGTCTGTTTGTCTGTGTGTCTGGTTGTCTATCAGTCTGTGTGTTTGTCTGTCTGTCTATCCATCTGTCTGCCTGTATGTATGTATGTATGTATGTATGTATGTATGTATGTATGTATGTATGTATGTATGTATGTATGTATGTATGTATGTATGTTAGACTGGTCCAAAAAAATGAACATTGAAATATTTGAAAGGCATGTTGTTTTTTCTGTACATCTGGTGCAAGAAACCTACAGTGCAAAATATTAAACCACTGTGGCTCCATCTTCAGGTCCCTCAATGCTGTCAAAGTTTTAGTATGCTTACTACATTGTAAACGGTGCAATATAACTGGCAGGCCTTCAGTCAACTAGCAATGAGCATTCCATTTTAGTTGTTAGCAATATTATTGAATTGCCAGCATGAAAAGCAGCTGCAATTAGTGTTTAATTGACTTCCAGTGTCTAATAAAAAATATCTAAGAATGCTGTCAGCATGTCACATTGACGGTTCAGAAAGTCGAATTTGACCATGAAGATTACGATGAAGCTCCGCCACCTGGGGTAATGCTTAGTGTCTTCGTTCTTCGTCAGCGAGTCATTGAAGGTGCTGATTGTTGCAACTAATCTAAGAAATCTCTCTGTCCCATCATTCACGACTTGGTCTGTAGGCCTACTTAGGAGGAAGATCCAACAACGTCCCCTTAATACAAAGAGATTTCATAAACCTCCGGCTCTCTGTTATTTCCTCTGCTTGTTTTCCTTAGAAACCTACCTCTTGCAGTCTAGGTTCTTCTTCTTTACTTGTGTCTTGATGATCTCTTTTCTTATTCATTAACTACTTCTTGGAAAAAAATAAGAACCCAGCAAGGTCAATTCCTCAATGACCCATGAAAGTAGTAAATGCCGCCTTGGTGAACTTCTCATTTACAGCGTTGTGTTGGTCATCCAGGAGAGCCCAGTCATTCATAGCAGCATCACAAGCTCTTGGAGCCACTACCCTGCAGGTAATAGATTAGATGAGGACAATGAAAACACCCACTTCTCAGATCGAGAATAGCTTCCCCCATCCTGGCTGGTTTCATTTGCTCACAAAACATCACGAGTTTGAATATACGTAAATGAACTTTATTATCTATCTTGATACTTCCTGCAGTCAGCTATTTTAGAGCATGCAATGCATGGACTAGCGGACTGTTATGATGAAAGACCACTGTTGGTGATAAATGTTAGAATAGCTGGATATCGGATCCAGAAGATGGGTCCATCACAACTGTGAAGACTGTATCCAATATAGACTCTGTTGCGAGATGTCTGTACAAGTTAAATGCAACAGAGGACAACACAATGTAACACTGAACAGTTATTAACATCCTTAATGGATCCCATGCCAGTGTTGTAAGCAGTAGAGTAAAATAACAGAGCTTCAATAGGTTTTTTCCAATGTCCATTCTTCAATGATCTTGACAGCGATGTTGGTCAATGGTCATGGCGCCTCCAGTATATAGGCTACCCGATGGAAGTTTTGGCATAGCAATGAACTCATCGAATTTGATATTTGGGCTTGAAATCAACAATTATTGACAAAAGGTCAACTCAGTGTGGGAAAATAACTGGAGGTTGAACCATTATCCACTTGGAATTGGGGGTGTGAAAAACATACTTTACTATGGGGCATTGGGGCTCTAAGAAAGACTGGGAGCTGAAACGCCCAGTAATTCACACCCTGGGCCAACCTATGCGCCCTCTTCCTTCTCCTGTAAGGTCTGCTACAGTTACCTTACCATTCCAGAGTGGAACTAAGAGGACATAAGCTTCTTTCTTGACTTTGTGGATGAAGGAATCTCTCAGATTGACGCTATAATGGTTCGCCTGTCAACCCTGGCATGCCAGAGTGAGTTTTAAGAAATAGACGTTTGGCCATACAGTATTGGACTGCAGATAGGATGTGACTAGAAAGCCTGTCAAAAATAATGCTGCGGTTCAGTGTTGAAACCAGCTCAATTAATAGAACATCATGGGGGCACGTGCCCCAATGCTCCCTTCGAGTCTCCTAAGGGTAGGTCTGTTTAAGTATAGGCCTACTTATCAATGTTCTGAGAGGGACAACCAACAAATTTATGAAAATTGTTCTTGAAACCATCACTTTCCAGCCACATTAAGGTTGTCAGCAGCCCGATATTCAATGTAAAAATGAACGAAAAACCATTATATTTTGAACCCCATTTGGGGGGAGACCCCATAGTCAGATTTTATCGGATTTTGGATATTTTATTCAGCAGCAATTTCTGAGAAGGAAACCGTTTACAAAGCTTGTGTTACAATTTTTCCCAGGTCAAACTGCAGATTGTGTGGAGTATCAACATATAGCCCCAAACCCCAACTTTGATGCTCGTGAGTGACCCCTAAATATCACATTGGTGGCCTAAAATTTCACACAGGTACTTTTTAGATCAAAATGAACAAATGTATCAACATGCCTCAAAAATCCAAAAGAAAATTTTTTTTACATGCCAATTTGGACCAGTCTAATGTATGTATGTATATATGTATGTATGTATGTATGTATGTATGTATGTATGTATGTATGTATGTATGTATGTATGTATGTATGTAAGCATGTATGTATGTATGTATGTATGTATGTATGTATGTATGTATGTATGTATGTATGTATGTATGTATGTATGTATGTATGTATGTATGTATGTATGTATGTGTGTGTGTATGTATGTATGTATGTATGTATGTATGTATGTATGCATGTATGTATGTATGTATATGTCTGTCTGTCTGTCCATTTGTGTGTCTGGTGTCTATCAGTCTGTGCGTTTGTCTGTCTGTCTATCCTCCATCTGTCTGTCTGTCTGTCTGTCTATGTGTCGGTCTGACTGTCTCTCTTTCTCTATATGCTTCAGTCTGCAACCTTGACGCATGCAATATATAATTATATAGGCCTATTGCTATATATATATATATATATATATATAATATATATATACATATTGCTGGTGGCGTCGTTCGTCCGTTTTCCATTAGAGACTAGAGTTGATCGTCTGCCTGTGCAGCGAAGAACCCGACGCGGAAGGATATTGGATGATGGAACTATATTTTCATATAGCGCTACTACATACGTAGATGGTCCTATCATACGTCATCCCCACACACGCGCACGCACACCAAACGCATAGCACGCACGCACACACACACACGCACACGCGGTGTTTACAGTAAGCATAATCCTCGTGTGGTCCATTAGGCCATGTGTGCATGTATGTATCTATGTATCTATGTATGTTCGCATGTATGTATGTATGTATGTATGTATGTATGTATGTATGTATGTATGTATGTATGTATGTATGTATGTATGTATGTATGTATGTATGTATGTATGTATGTATGTATGTATGTATGTATGTATGTATGTATGTATGTATGTATGTATGTATGTATGTATGTATGCATGTATGTATGTATGTATGTATCTATGTATCTATGTATGTTCGCATGTATGTATGTATGTATGTATGTATGTATGTATGTATGTTGATCTAAATACTTTCAGTGAATAAATTGATAAAATGTTGATACTTTTATTTGCAAATATTATTCAATCAGGCAACTACTGGCTGCAATAAGAAATAAACCAGTCAGTCCATCAGTCAATCAATTAACTGGTTAGTTAGCGATGTTAGTCAGGCCGTTGTCAGTCAATCATTTATAAAGCAGTCAGCCAGCCAGTTGTTACATTTATAGTTTATCAGTAATGCGGTCATCTTGTAAAGACGATTTACTGCAGTCCGCCTGTCTGTCGGTCTCTTTATCTGTTGGTTTGACTGAGTCTGTTTGGTTATAGTGTCTATGTCTGTCCGTCCATTTGTCTATCTGTGTATGTTTGGACATACACCTGTCCGTCTGTTTGTCTGTCTGTGTCTGTTTGGACATACACCTGTCCGTCCATTTGTCTCTCTCTGTATGTTTGGACATGCACCTGTCCGTCCATTTGTCTGTATGTGTATGTTTGGACATACACCTGTTCGTCCGTTTGTCTGTCTGTGTCTGTTTGTCTTTCTCTGTCTGTCTGTCTTTCTGTGTCTGTTAGGACATACAATTCTCCGTCTGTTTGTCTGTCTGTGTCTGTCTGTCTTTTTGTGTTTGTCTGGCCATACACCTGTCCGTCCATTTGTCTTTCTGTGTATGTTTGGACATACACCTGCCCGTCTGTGTGTCTGTCTGTGTTGAACCGCCTGTCGAAATCAGATAGGCCGTGTTGCGTATTCAGCTGCATTTGATAAATATTTCACGTGACGTTGGAAGTTGTCGGACTCCTACTGCAGTGATTTGAGATGCGGACACGCCCATGCATACCCCCCTCTTTCCCCTGCCCCGCCCACACTGCCGTCAGTCCCCCGTTGCTATGGCAATTGCGTCAGCAGCCTATCTACGAAGTCTCTTGGGATTAACTTTCACCAATGCTTTGGCATTGATTAAAGGCTGGAAGGTCTGCAGGACTAAGCCAACTCGTAGCCAGATCAGAGATAAAATTCAGTCGTAGATAACAGCGCAAAGCGTCAGGTAGTCTGCGTCTTTCCTCTCTTCCTCCTCCGAGTTCTTGTCCTCCTCCTCCTCCTCCTCCTCCTCCTCCTCCTCCTCCTCCTCCTCCTCCTCCTCCTCCTCCTCCTCCTCCTCCTCCTCCTCCTCCTCCTCCTCCTCCTCCTCCTCCTCCTCCTCCTCCTCCTCCTCCTCCTCCTCCTCCTCCTCCTCCTCCTCCTCCTCCTCCTCCTCCTCCTCAATCACTTCTTTTATTATTTACCAACCTCCTCTTCGTCACACTGCTGCTATTATACTCTGCACTGTTCTGCTGTTCTGTTGTTCTGCTGTTCTGTTGTTCTGCTGTTCCTCTTCTTCCCTTTTCTTCTCATACTGACTTTCCTACTTCTTCTCTGCTTCCTAATGATGTACTTCATGTCTGATCCTTCTAATTCCTACCGTCGTTACTCCTCATGTTTTCTGCTCGTCTTCATCCTCCTCCTCGTCTTCCTCCTCTTTCCTCAGGTAGATAGATAGATAGATAGATAGATAGATAGATAGATAGATAGATAGATAGATAGATAGATAGATAGATAGATAGATAGATAGATAGATAGATAGATAGATAGATGGATGGATGGATGGATGGATGGATGGATGGATGGATGGATGGATGGATGGATGGATGGATGGATGGATGGATGGGTGGATGGATGGATGGATGGGTGGGTGGATGGATGGATGGATAGATAGAGAGAGAGAGCGTGAGCGAGAGAGCTCTGTCTATCTCTCTGTCTCTCTTTCTCTAGCTCTGTTTCTCTGTATGTCTGTCCGTCTGTCCGTCTGTCTGCCTGTCTCTCCTTCTCTCAGTCTCCTCAACTCTGCTTCGTTCTTTCTGTCTCTTCCTTCAGCTCCAGTATTATGATTAGGAAAAATGATGCGGAGAGGAAGAACACGAGAAGAGAAATGACGAGAAGATGAAACAAGAGAGCATGGATCACATGTGTGAGGACTGTACGGAGGAAAACGAAAGAAGGAGAAGAAGGAGGAGAGGAGGAAAGAGGAGGAAGGAGACAGAGTGAGAGATTGATACATGGAGTGACAGAGCTACAGAGACAGAGGCGGTGACAGAGACAAACAGGCAGAGAAACAAACTGAAAGAGACAGAGTGAGAGACAGATACATAGATAGAGATACATAGATACAGAGTGACAGAGAGACTGAGAAAGAGACGGAGACAGAGACAAACAGACAGAAGAAAACAGAAAGAGACAGAGAGAGACAATCAGAAAGAGGCAAACATACAGAGAGAGAGACAAACAGACAGACAGAGGCAAACAGACAGACAGGGGCAAACAGACAGAGAGAGAGACAAACAGACAGACAGAGGCAAACATACAGAGAGAGAGACAAACAGACAGACAGAGGCAAACAGATAAACAGAGGCAAACATACAGAGAGAGAGACAAACAGACAGACAGAGGCAAACAGACAGACAGGGGCAAACAGACAGAGAGAGAGACAAACAGACAGACAGAGGCAAACATACAGAGAGAGAGACAAACAGACAGACAGAGGCAAACAGACAGACAGGGGCAAACAGACAGAGAGAGAGACAAACAGACAGACAGAGGCAAACATACAGAGAGAGAGACAAACAGACAGACAGAGGCAAACAGATAAACAGAGGCAGACAGACAGAGACAGAGAGTGAGACGAAGAGTGATACGTCTGCATATCTGTCGACGTAATGTGCTCTCTCTTCTAAGGCGTTCCTGCCATCGCCAATGCACCATGCAATGTTGTTGATGCTCCAACTTCCTCTGACTCCACCGCTGCTGCTGCTGCTGCTGCTGCTGCTGATGCTGATGTTGGTTGCGTCGAAGCCTACGTTGCTCTCTGCGCGGAACAGAGATGAGGTGTGGGTGTAACATCGAGGCTGCCTCCTCTTCTGCAGCAGCAGCCGCAGTCTCCTTCTCAGCCTCCGTGGGCGTTGGACGGCAGCAGGAGAGGGGAAGAAGAAGGGACCGCTGGTGGTGGTGCTCGCTTACATGAATAGCATTGGTGTTCGTTTGTTCGTTCGTTCGTTCTCGTGTCTGGAAATAGCACCGGTGTTATAGACCAGTTTGCCCTTTGCTTGTGTTCGCTGCTATAACGAAGAGGAGGAAGTAGAGGAGGAGGAAGAAGGAGAAGGGAAAGGATAAGAAAGTCGCTGCTGGGTTAAGAGAGAAATGACCGATGACATCAGGATATCATAATCACCAACATCATCACCAACATCATCATCCTCTGTAGATAAGGATCCGCCACTTCTTAGGATTCATTTGGAACTTCTGAACAAAACGGTAAGACTTCATAGGATCGTGTGTGTGTGTGTGTTTGTTTGCGTGTGTGTGTATGTGTGTGTGTGTATGTAGGGGAAGGGGAGGTGTCGCTTCCCTACAGGAGACCCATTCAATCACACGCTTCATGAGGTCTGTCTCTATCTCTGTCTCTGTCTCTGTCTCTGTCTCTGTCTCTGTCTCTGTCTCTGTCTCAGTCTTTCAAAAGTTGAGGACGAAACAATTTATTCTCTAAATGTATTAATTGTATTGCATCATTGCCAACCTGAGGGTCAATCGGGTGTATTGTGGCCCCATCTAGGTAGGCCTACATGTATAGTGGAACGTAAATAGAACTTAAAACGTAATATCGCCACTTCGCCAGAGACATAACGGTTAGACTTCAGTGTGAGAATTGTAGAAAAATAGCTGAGAGGGGGTCAGACGCTTATTTATGTGAAGGTGGGGTGCGCAATTAAAACCTTAGGAGGGTGTTGGAAAGATCAAGGATTGAATCCCAGCCTCCTGCATATTCTCCCTCTGGGTGAGGCCAGTTCTGGATTCCGTCACGTGATCTCTGCATTCGCCCGTTGAGCAAAAGTTGAATGACCGCTTGGAAGTTTAATAGGCATTAGCAGAGAATAGTCTCATAATAATAAGAGTCAATCGCCCATCGGTGTTTGGATGAATAAGAAGGCCAATAGAGCTCTGCAGTCAAAGACCCCCATCGCATCGGAATCAGTAAACAAATTCTAACTCAAGGGGTCGTCCATAAATAACGTCACGCAATTTAGGTCGATTTTGACGCCCCCTTCCCCCTCGTCACGCGTCATCACAAAAGTCATGTGATATGATAAGTAGGCTAATGTACCGTCGCATATCGTCCCAAATTTTCTCTCGTGGATGCGTGACGTCATTTTAAATATGGACGGTTCCTAAGCGGGTAGGTCGTGCAGTACGTGTCCTTGGATTGCTGTCATCGTATAGACAGGGTGAGAATTGCCGGGGGGTTGGGGGGGGGGGGTTCAACCCCCCAGTCTTTCTTAGAGCCCCATGTTAAAGTGTGTTTTTCATACCCCAATTTCAAGTTTATCATAGGCCAACCCCCCAGTTATTTTTCCACAATTCTCATACTGCGTATAGATTCACTCAGAGCCGTCTATTTGAAATATACGGCTCTGGATTCACTATCAAAATAATCTCTTAATTCCAAAGATTCCTCGAACTCGCAATGACAGCTTCCATGATTCCAACGCACGTTTTTATATCGAAGACTGCTTGCGCGACTTCGAGTCTACTCCGACTCCGGGACTAAGACGCAGAGAGGGTATACCGAGGCACCCTGAGCAGTGAGCATGTCCTTCGCACGAAATAGTGTCGGAGCTATATGCATTGATGCTTAACACATTCAGAAATGGCAGTAACAACAGTGGTTGCGATGATGATGATGATGATGATAATGATGCTGCTGCTGCTGCTGATGGTGATGATCAGCGATGCCACCATCTTGATTTAGCCTACAATTTTCGTTCCGGGGACCTGTCCCTTTCTGGATGACCCTTTCTGAGAATTCACTGTTCATACAATCAAGATGTCGTATGAACATTAATTTTTTTCATGTGTACCATTTCCTTTGCTGTCTGCCTTGGTTATTTGTTTGTTTGTTGTTCCTTATCAGAATAAACTGATTTTGATTAGATTAATTTGATAAAGTGTACTGTACACAGTGTACAGTGTACACCAGTGACCATTGTACATCTACGTATCATGTTAGAGAACGTCATAATATACGCTTTCAATGACTTTCGATGTCTTCCATGCATGCATGGTTCACTCTCAACACAGCCATTGCTAGTACTTTGGCAGTGCCAGTCCCAAGCCGGAGGAACGGAGGAGGGCGACAATAATGACGTCGTTGATACGATTCAGTGTCGCTAAACAGCAACAAGCATGATTCACTTTTCGAGTCTGAACTGTCTGATCATGGATTTAAAATTTTAAATGCAACTGCTTCAATCCCGATTCTCTACATTCCAATAAACAAAAAACTTCTTCACAGTCTAGCAACTGTTTTAATAATTATGCCGCAGGGCTTTTTTAGCGCGCAGTTGTACACAAAATGTACAGTTCTAAGCCTAAATGGATTTGTGCAGTTGTAGAAACACTTATGTACAGTTAAAACTAGCAAAAAGGTCATCGTCCTCCGATTGGAAGTAATTTACCATGGAGAATAAGAAAGAAGAGAAGGAGTTGTGCAGTTCTGAAAATTTCTTTAAAATGGCCCTGCTATCCCGCGAGTAAGGTAACAATAGATAGGCTATAGGCCTATGAGATTTAATCACCATTTATATCTTCAACAAAGTCATTTTCAAGCGTTAGAAGAAAAAATAAAGCAAATTCAAGTAAAGAAACTATAAAATGAAGTTGGGTAAATAAAAATATAGATCTATATTATGCGTTAAATTAGAGGGAAAAAACTGCAACTCGGCAATAAGGAAGTGATGAGCTCTACGGGTTAAACGAGCGCTTGTTGAGAAGGCAATTAAAGAAAGCTAAAATGGAATTAAATTAACTACATAAACATTAGAAAACATAATATGAAATAAATTGTTCTTCACACGAAAACGTGAAATTGATTGAATGTTCTATTAATAAATGTTCAGCTGCTGCCACCTATCGACGCTCGTGATGGTTGCTGAAGGAGGTCGTTACAGATCATCTTCTTCCGGTAGACGTCCGTCATTATCCGGAAACTATGGATCGACGTCACACCTCGACCTCTCCTCCTCCACCTCCCATCTTCCAGGCGCATCCAGTGCTCCAGTGTTTGGACGAATCCGGATCACGCAATCGGTGGAAAGAGATTTCCGATCCGGTGGATTGGGAGGCGGAGGAGGAGGGTCCTACACCGGTGGTGGACTCACAACAGCTGCTGCTGGAACCCATCCCTCGCACGGCAGAAGGTTCAGTCTATCCACTGATCGAATCATAACCAGGGACAAGGCCCTGCATGCGACATCGACAGGCGGTCTCAAACCGATACATCATCATCCACCCACGCCATACATGCAGAGAAGAGCCAGCATCGCGTCGTCAACGCCGAGACCGAGAAACAACGCATTCGCAAACCACCGCCTGTTAGTCACAGATGATGACGACGATGACGATGACGTGGCGAGTTCTCTTGATCGGAATGCAACCTATTCGTATCGCCCCTACTCGTCTGCCGCCGCAGGGTCGGTCAGCGCCTCTTCGACCGTTTCGTCGCGGGGAACCAGCGTCCGGGCATCGAGCGTTTCGAAGTATGACAGTCAGAGCTCGTTGGGAAGAGCGCAAACGGAGTCGTCATCTCTGTACGAAAGCAGCTACAACGGAAGAGCCCCCAGCGTATCCAGATACGAAGGCCAGACAACTTCGTACGTTAGATCTCCCAGCGTGTCCAGGTATGAGGGTCCGATCTCAAACGGCCGAGCTCCAAGTTTATCAAGATATGAAAACCAGACGCCAAGGGCTCCGAGCATAGCAAGATACGACAGCCAGAGTTCACTGACAAGAGCACCTAGCGTGTCCCGGCATGAAGGATATAGTACAACTCCCAGAGCTCCGAGTGTATCCCGATATGAAGGATATAGCACAACTCCCAGAGCTCCAAGCGTATCCCGGTATGAAGGATATAGTACAACTCCCAGAGCTCCGAGTGTATCCCCGTATGAAGGATATAGTACAACTCCCAGAGCTCCAAGCGTATCTCGATATGAAGGATATAGTTCGACTGCCAGAGCTCCAAGCGTATCCCAGTATGAAGGATATAGCTCAGTTCCAAGACCTCCGAGTGTACCTAGATACGAAAGTCAGAGCTCAGTAGCAAGGGCGCCGAGCGTATCCCGATACGAAGGATACAGTTCAACTCCAAGAGCTCCGAGCGTATCACGGTACGAAAGTGTATCCCGGTACGAAAGTCAGGGCTCAATAGCAAGAGCACCGAGCGTATCTCCGTACGAAGGTCACGGTACAACCGCCAGAGCACCAAGCGTATCCCGATACGAAGGATACAGTTCAACGTCACGGGCTCCGAGCGTATCGAGATACGAAAGTCAGCCGCCCGTCAAGCACCGTTTCCGCTCCGCCAGTGTTTCCCGGTACGAGCGATCGTCACGCTTCACTCCCTCAGACGCAGACGACCCTTACCTCGACTATCCAACCGGAACAGCAGTGAGAGCCGTGAGAACATCGAGAAGCAGTGAGCATCTGGTTGATGGCACCAGCACCAGCACCGGTGATGGCGACGACGATGCTGGCTACCAACTGCGACGCCAGCTGAGAGCGATGAGGAACCAACAGCAGGTACGAGGTGGGAGCGTCGCTCGTCACGAACTCACCGGCCGGCAGTCCGTGGACCCACACGTTGTTGTGACACACCACCACGAAGCCCCGATCAGACCGCGATCGCTAAGCATCAGCTCACACGTCAGAGACGCGTCCCAACAGCGCAGGTACAAGGTCCTCACAGTCCAGAGCCCCGTCAAGGTCCCAAGTCCGGCGGCCAGTTCTACGACCCTCCACACCGGTTATCCAGAACCGACTCTGTACAGTGCGAAAGTGTTTCACACTCACGACGTCTCTCACGCCAACGTTGACGGGACACACGTCACTGCAATAAACAACGAATCAGCTTTCATTGATAATCGAGAGGATATCACTTCGTTTGTGTTGAAACCCGGTGAGAAGTTCCTCCCAACCGACGTATCCGTTCATATGCTTCCGTCGGGTAAGAAGGCCGTTACTTACACGCAGTTCTCGCAGAAGGGTACCGGCGATCAGCGCTCAGCCAACGAACAAATCGAGCGGATCATCAGCAAGACGAAGTTGCTGCAGGAGTCGATGCACACCCTTGAGGACTTCGTGAAGCGGAACCGCAGTCTCTTCCCGGAGGACATCATCATCTACCAGAAAATCGTCTTCTATCTGCTCAGCGAAGCGGAACTGATAAAGATGGGAGAGAGACCGGATGCGGAGATCTACGGCGTGAAGATCCGCGAGAGACTGGTGGCACCGACGGGTACTGACGTTGCGAGCATCCTCAAACGGTTCTACTCTCGACATAAGGAGGTCGACGTGGAGTACGAGCACGTGGATGTCATCAGGAGGCAGCTTCAGCAGTCAGAGATGGAGGCTGCAGCGTCCGGAAAACGTCCTACTCCATCTCCACGCAGAGCCAGACACATCCAGGACGAACTGGACTTTGAGAGACAGCAACCCGGTGGTTACCTTCCTCCGCAGTGCTGGCATCCGGCGAGGCGGTCACGGTCGAGCGAGTTGTACATTGATGAGGAGGAGCTGCTGAGGAGGGACGGGATGGCGAAGTCTCCGAGGAGATCTGGTCAGCAGAGACCATCTGCGCCAGAGTTCACGCACCGACTGCGAGGTCAGAGGGCAGCCGTGGGTCAGTCTGTTCGACTCAGCTGCACCGTTTCGGCGTTTCCAGAGCCCGTCATCACGTGGTATCGTGGAAAACAGGAGATCACGCAGAACGGAAGGTTCTCCGTCAAAGTAAGTGGATCATCAGATCTTTTCCGTTTTTCTTTATTGATCTCAAATATTTTAGAACAGTTTAAAACAACACAATTAATGCTATTAGAGAAACGTACCATTGATTGGCTAAATGCAATGCACGGAGACAATGAGTACTTTCTTTCTGAAGGGAGGATATCCCACTAGGTAGGGGTCCTAAGTGCAGGGTAATCTCTGCAAGATGTTTTTAAAACAACATTTGGTTGTTTGAACAACTGTATCATAAAACGTAATTATTGTTTAAAGTGTGAGAATGGCTTGACAGTCCTATTGGTTCCCGCCGTCTTCCCGGTAGGCCTAAGTTATTCTACATTTCGTGATGGATAATTGAGGCACCGACCTCTAATAGCCTTCGAATCGGCCTGATAGCTAGGTCTGGATTTGGAGAACTCATTTGTTTCATCGTTATTGTTTCTGAATAAGCGTCTGTGTATGAGCTTGGTTCCGGGCATAGCATGGCTTTTGTGCGCTAAAGAAATGTGGCGATTAATTTCGAATTATGTAGGCTACCATTCGTCTCTGTTACAGTGATTTCTAATACGTTTCAAACAGATCTACTTATGGAATGTAATTTCTAACTTATAGGCCTATTGCGCTACTCAAAAGCAGTTGCCATTCAGTAGCACTTCAAGTGCAAGAACCGCATGTTTACCCCTTAAAAGTATTTAAAATAGAGTCTTTTCTCACTGCCATTGACCTTAACCTGAAAAAATAATTTCTCTACCATTTTTTTCTTTCAAGAAGAATATTCTGCACAGTTCGCTCCCTCCGTTACACTGTCCTAAGGGCAGAATCATTAAAAACAACGAAAGCGTGGCTAAAACAAAGTTAGACAATGCCCAACTGTTAATAATAATCACTGGACCTTTTGTCCTTGGTTCCATTGAAGAACCAGGAAATGGCTCCTGGTCTATCAATATCTGCAGTCTTAATGGACCTGCCTGCGTAGGCAAGGCATTTCTTTTTTCGGTTTTCGACAACAAACGAAGGAACATCGTTTAATTGGACACAGACGTCAACAGAATACGATTTTTTTAAAGGCATCGGCTGTGTGCCGAAAGTTTGTTGCGGTGTATTTTTTAAACGAGTGCATTGGATCCAGCCCGTTTGCTGTAAACAGTGTAGAGTTATTTCGTTGAATTCATAGCCTTAACTGTCCACTACAACCTAGGCCTACAGATAGAAAGGCACATGGGCGGAGTTTGGTTCCCGTTCTTGGAGGGGGGCTAACCCCGAGTCTGGGCCTTCTGAGGGGGCTAACCCCCCAAATCCATTTTCATGGTAAAAAAGTAGAATCTAGGACCTCCTTGGGGGCTTAGCCCCCCAGCCCCTGATAAACTCCGGCCATGAACACAGACGTCAACAGCATAGCCTACGATAAAAAAGACATCGGCCGTGAGCCGACAGTTTCTTGCGGCAGGGCTTTTTTTAAACCTGCAGTTGTACACAAAATGTGCAGTTGTAAAAGCACTTCTGTACAGTTAACACTATCAAAAAAGGTCATTGTCCTCCGATTGAAAGTAATTTACAATGGATGATGGGAAAGGAAAGGAGTTATGTGCAGTTCTACAAATTCCTTTGAAACAGCCCTGTCTTGCGGTGTATTTTAAGACGAGTGCAATGGATCCAGCCCATTTACTTTAGAGTTATTTTGTTGAGTTTATTATAATAGCCACTATTACCACTATACAGATAGAAAGGCAATTTGACTTCAGTGCTGTTTGTGATATAATTTCATTCCTATAGACCGCTTAAAAATAAACTGCTATTTCGAGTCCGCTCGTATAGGGCAGGACATAAGCTTTAATATAATATGACGATAAATTAGAGATCAAACCTTGTTCTGCATCAACTTAGACTACCTTAAGTTGCCATCATTTTGCCCTAGGCCTATATAGCTTTCGTGGTGTTTCGCATGGATAACAAAGGATGCAATTTTTAACTATTATATGAATGGATAGACCTTGCAACTCTCAACTCGATATTGTCTATGCCATTCTATGGTGATTGATGTAGACATTTTTAAAACCATTTTTATTAGAAGTAATGTTCTACGAGAATTAGATCTTTCCGTCATTGGATAAGTTGGACTGTCGACTGCAAGAAAAAACTCCAAGAGCATTCAATCTAGATAACTCAACAGCCATTTTCAAAAGTACGTTGCGTAGGCGTACCATTGTTTCGTATAAACCTATTGTCAATTGAGAATACTGAATGAATACTTGAACACGCGATGAATGCTTTGGAAATCGGAACATCAAATTCATTCATTCAATTCATTCATTCATTATGTAGATTTATATAGCGCCCTTCAAGGTTTCTACTCGGGAGCGTTCCCGACACAATGTCGGCTGGAAAAGAACGGTTTTAAGACTGCGAAAAAACGCATCTGAGCAGTCCCTATAGGCCTACTATAGGCACAAGACGTATACATGTAGACAGTGGGAGACCATTCCATTCCATATAACGGGGCCAATAACAGAGAAAGCACGGTGCTGTCTAAGAGCAGTTTGTGCCGGGGGAATGAGGAGTTCACTCTGAGTGGAGGAATATGTATGCATCATATGTATTTGTGGTGTAGTGGTGGTTCGATACCATGGGACCGAAGGGTTCCAGGTTAGAATCCACCTCAAGCCGCGGCGTATATATAGGGACCTTGGGCAAGTTCTTCACTCACAATTGCTTGTACGCTTCGGCGTGAAACTCCTATGCAGTGCCCGTGCTGTAGTCGAAAGCGCCTCTGAGTAGAAAGAGAGCTTGAAGGGGCGCTATAGGAAACGCGAGAAAACTTTAAAATGAGTAAATAAAATTTGTCTGAACTGCTTCTGCATGAATCGTTTGTTTCTTTTCAGCAAAACAACTACTCCGGTCTTTGTACTCTTACGATCTCTGATCTCACACCAGAGGATGGAGTCTTGTACACCGTCAAGGCCGTCAACAGCGAAGGAGAAACAGCGACCAGTGGACTGTTGGAAGTCTACGGTCAGTCTACTATTATGATGAAAGCATTTAGTAGTAGTAGTGGTAATAGTAGTAATTTAAGTAGTAGTGTTAGTAGTAGTATAGTAGTGGTGGTAGTAGTAGTGGTAGTAGTAGTAGTAGTAGTAGTAGTAATAGTAGTAGTAGTTGCAATGGTAGTAGCTGTAGAGTGTAGACTGTAACGGGGTCCCAAAGCCTTCCCCTTACTCTATAGTCGGTGAGTATGTGACAGAATCTCAGCTTCACAACGGGCTACGTTCTGCAACTTCTGCTGACGAACCAGCTTTTAACGCTGTGACCTTAAACATCCAAGAGGAGGGCCAAGCCTTACACGAATGGAGCCCATTCCAGGCATATAATAGGCCTATGTGTTTCTAAATAATGCGTAAGTCCCTCATGGATCCTCTTTGATAAGAAGCAAAAAATTGGAAAGATAAGGAATTCCTCTTTTAAGTTTTAACCTATCGATATAATAATTCTTATTATGAGTGCTCACTGATTTTTACCAGAGGCGTCTTTCCACTAGTTTCACAGCGCCGACAGAAATAATAATATCATACACAGGCCTAATGTTATTTACGCTAACGAAGGATTCAACAGAGGATGAGAAACCAGGAGGAATTGGTCGGGCGGAGAAATGTTGAGAGAGATGATCAGCTCTTCTATGATATTAATTTTCTCGTATGAATGAAAGGCGACAGGCAGTCTGCGCCTCTGTACACAGCTACATTCGTCGATCATATGTGCAAGCAAGCCGCTGAAGAGCAGTTTAACTTCTTTGACTTTTTCCTCTTATGCAAAGCTGCAGATCTTTTTGCGCGTAGTACATCATACGTCAATTGTTTTTAATGTTCTCCGACAGACCTGCCAGAGCACTCCTCGGCCTACCCCTCACAGAGGCAGGCCGGGCAGGCCGGGCTCCTTCGTAGGCGATCAACGGAGCCGCTTGGGACAGTAGGAGCAGCTGGCCGAAGGCCGTTCTTCCTACTCGAGGCCCGTAACCTGTGGGCTGACGTCGGCGAGAAAGCCGTCTTCGAGGTGCAAGCGGCTGGCAAGCCTTTGCCGTCATTCACTTGGTATGTATACAGATATACAGACTGTGGGCTGCTGGAGCGATGAGGGAGAGCTCGGTATGCAGTTGGGAGGCATTAGAAATTGCACCAGGCTATAAACAGACGGGGAAAGGCTGTTGTTTATTGCGCAAACAAGCGGGGGAGGAAGGAAACAGGGAGAACTGGACTATGAAGGGCGGGAGGGAGGAGCGAACGGACGAACGGAAGGAGGGGGTAACGAACGGGGGATGCCAAAACAGCGGTGAGGAGATTCAACTGGCACTTTTCTAAGGGAGGGGGAGGGAATTGAAGGCCCGTGAGCAAACAAACAGGGGAGGAACTTTCTAGGGAGTGGGGAAATTGGAGACGCGTGAGCGCCCACGTGGCATCCAGATTTAGACGGGTCTAAATAACTCGTAACATGTCTAGAGTCTGCGAATTTTTTGCCGAAACTCTTGTCGGCAAAAAACATGAATTGTTGCGGGCTATCGTTAACTTTAAGTTGGCATGCTGGAAGAGAGGAGAGAACTACGGCTGCAGAAACACTTGAAGAAGTATGCAACTATGCATGCTAAATTGCCATTCGATGCTTCAGTCTGAAGTTCTGAGCCGTAATTATCATCAAACCCACAGACATAGCAAGCAGTGGCTTCATACGTTGCAGTTGAAAGGAAAGCATACAAAACTCTGCCACGTGTACAATTCAACAGCCCTGCTACTCCAGGGATCTTTTAAAGGAATTTTTAGAACTGCACAACTCCATCTTTTCTTTCCCATTCTCCATGGTAAATTACTTCCAATCGGAAGACAGTGACCATTTTTTGCTAGTTTTAGCTGTACAAAAGTGCCTCTACAAACTACACAAATCCATTTAGAACTGCACATTTTGTGTACAACTGCACGTTAAAAAAGCCCTGTGTTACTCTGTACAATCCATGCAGCTCAGCCGTACGCTCACTTCCTCTTCCTATCTTGTAATTGAATCCCACATTCTAAAATGTACCCTGCCGTTTTTGCTGATGTCAGAGAACCATGAAGATAACCTTATCGTACACAGGCTTCGTCTGAATTCCTTGCAGTCTTAAGCTATAATTATATAAGAGACGATAATTAGTGCAATGCCCTAGTATAGCCTAAGCTTAATAGAATAGGCCAACTATTAAGATACCTGGTAATGAAAATGTCCAGCTCGGAATTATCTGGATATCCTATCACATTACTGCACTATTATAAGGTGGGTCTAATGGTCAATCTAAGACACGATCGGTATAAAATTGTGCGGTTGGTGGACCCACAAAGAAAGGACGCAATTCGGAGCCGGGCAATAATATGGAGCCGGACAATGATTCGGAGCCTGTCAATAATTCGGACCCGGGCAATAATTTGGAGCCGGACAATAATTCGGAGCCGGACAATATTTCGCTGATGACGAGAGGCTAATCGTTCAAAATCCGCTTAGCCCTTCAGAAGCTATTTTACGGAAGTAGCCTACTGGATGAACAAAGGCCCAACGCTCAGCTGTTGTTTATCCATGATTCAGACTAAGGCCTAGGTATATATATAGGCCTACATCTGGTTTTCACTTCGTTAATGCTCTTACCTGCAGTTATCTGCAACAGGGAAAAGATAGGATAATCTAAGGCCTGAACATTTTTAGACCGCCACTCCGACTAGACAGCCACTTCTAGAACAGTCATAGGCTATAGTTATTATATTCTCATATTATATTTAAGATATAATTGTGAACTTGTAGTCATGAGTGTATATTCCGTTACATGATACAGCAGCTTAAAGGTTCAAAGCATATGTATTATAGTGATCTATACTGAACATGTTTGTATGTGCAGTTTTTATAGCGCCTCTTCAAGATTACTACTCAGAAGCGCTCCCGAATGCAGCGCGGACACTGAATCGGAGTTTCACGCCGAAGCGCATGAGCAATTGCGAGTGAAGGACTTGCTCAAGGTCTCTATGAGGCGGCTTGAGGTGGATTGTAACCTGCAACCCTCCGGCTGCAAGGCAACGAACACACCCACTACACCGCCGTGTCGCATAAAATATTTATATGTAGCCTACACATGAGGTCCTGATTGAGGGGCATAGAAAGACATAGATAGAACAGGACGAAAGTCATGTAAGTCGTCTTGATATTTTAATCTAATCTAGAAATTTCTATAGCGCCGCCATGGTAATTAGATCTAATGCTCGAGTCAAATTTCAATGATAAGCTATTATGAAAAATGGCATTTCCACATCAGATTCTTAGTATGGTAGAGCCATGCAATTGAGAACCGAGATGACCTTGATGAGAATATACAATATAGGCCTACATTATACAATGCAATGCAAAACAAAACACATCATTACAGAACAGCAAAACAACTTCGATTTGATCGTGCATCTGAGGTTAATGTCTGCGAATACTATTATTATAGGACGCATGTGTTTACGTCGTGTTTACGTGCGTGTGGGTGTGTATGTTTGTGTGGATTTGTGCAGGGGTTATTTTAAGGAAATTTCTCAACTGCACATATTTTCAGAATAGCATCCTACATCGGGTAAATTGGTCATTATTGAGACTAACAGGGCTTTTTTTAATGTGCAGTTCTACACAAAATGTGCAGTTCTAATAAACTTCTAAATGGATTAGTGCAGTTGTAAAAGCACTTTTGTGCAGCTAAAAAACTTTTTGAAAGTTCATTGTCTTCCGATTTGGAATAATACGCTATTTTAAAAAGACATTTACAGAAGCCTATTAGTCGGCCTATTGCAAGTTTTGTGATTGAAGTTTGCAGCTATAAGCTTTGAAACCAGCCTAACCACCAAACCAATACCTTATTTTGCAACAATGCTTAGGGTACAGTAGAAAAACTGAGTGGAGGAGTTTGATAGGTCCATCTTAGTTTCGTTCGCAAATTGGCGTCAAGGCCGTAACTATATGGAGGTGTTTTGGTGTTTGAACAGTGACCCCCCCCCCCCAAAGGAAATTGTAAAACAAATATAATGCATTTACTAGCGCATGATGTAAAAACCATGGAATAAAACCATGAAAACACCATCCGAAATTTAAAATGTAAAAATAGAATATTATTCACTTGCACGTAATAAAAAACCCATGAAATTAGGCGAAATATACTAAGAAAGCCGTTTCCGATGGTCTTCTGAAGTTTTGACGACTAAAAAAGGTGTCCTCAGAAATTTTGACAACTAAAAAAGGTGTCTTCAGAAATTTTGACAACACAACAAAAGTGGCTTTAGAAATTTTGACAACTAAGAAAAGGTGTATTCAGAAATTTTGAAACCTAAAAAAGATGTATTCAGAAATTTTGACGACTAAACAAAGGTGTCTTCAGAAATTTTGAAAACTAAAAAAGGTGTCTTCAGAAATTTTGAAAACTCAACAAAAGTGGCTTTAGAAATTTTGACAACTAAAAAAAGGTGTCTTCAGAAATTTTGAAACCTAAAAAAGGTGTCTTCAGAAATTTTGACGACTAAACAAAGATGTTTATAGAAATTTTGACAACTAAAAAAAGGTGCCTTCAGAAATTTTGACAACTAAAAAAGGTGTCTTCAGAAATTTCGACAGCTCAACAAAAGTGGCTTTAGAAATTTTGACAACTAAAAAAGGTGTCTTCAGAAATTTCGACAGCTCAACAAAAGTGGCTTTAGAAATTTTGACAACTAAAAAAGTTGTCTTCAGAAAGTTTTTAAACCTAACAAAAGTTGTCTTCAGAAATTTTGTCGACTAAACAAAGGTGTCTACAGAAATTTTGACAACAACAAAATTGTGTTTTCTGAAATTTTGACAACTAAGAAAGGTGTTTTCAGAAATTTTGACGACTAAAACGTAGTCTTTAGAAATTTTTATACCTTAAAAAAGGTATCTCCAGAAATTTTCACACCTAAAAAAAGGTGTCTTCAGAAATTTTGACGACTAAACAAAAGTGTCTTTAGAAATTTTGCCAACAAAAAAGGTGTCTTCAAAAATTTTGACACCTAAAAAAGTGCATTCCAATATTTTGACGTCTAAAATAAGGTGTCTTCAGAAATTTTGACGACTAAACAAAGGTGTCTACAGAAATTCTGACAACAACAAAATGTGTTTTCAGAAATTTTGACGCTTAAACAAAATTTTGACAACTAAAAAAGGTGTCTTGAGAAATTTTTGCAACTAAAAAAGTCTCGAGAGATTTTGAGACCTAAAAAAGTGCATTCCGATATTTTGACGACTAAAATAAGGTGTCTTCAGCAATTTTGACGGCTAAGCAAAGATGTTTGTAGAAATTTTGACAGCAAAAGGTGTTTTAAGAAATTTTGACGACTAAACAAAGATGTTTATAGAAATTTTGACAACTAAAAAAAGGTGCCTTCAGAAATTTTGACAACTAAAAAAGGTGTCTTCAGAAATTTCGACAGCTCAACAAAAGTGGCTTTAGAAATTTTGACAACTAAAAAAGGTGTCTTCAGAAATTTCGACAGCTCAACAAAAGTGGCTTTAGAAATTTTGACAACTAAAAAAGTTGTCTTCAGAAAGTTTTTAAACCTAACAAAAGTTGTCTTCAGAAATTTTGTCGACTAAACAAAGGTGTCTACAGAAATTTTGACAACAACAAAATTGTGTTTTCTGAAATTTTGACAACTAAGAAAGGTGTTTTCAGAAATTTTGACGACTAAAACGTAGTCTTTAGAAATTTTTATACCTTAAAAAAGGTATCTCCAGAAATTTTCACACCTAAAAAAAGGTGTCTTCAGAAATTTTGACGACTAAACAAAAGTGTCTTTAGAAATTTTGCCAACAAAAAAGGTGTCTTCAAAAATTTTGACACCTAAAAAAGTGCATTCCAATATTTTGACGTCTAAAATAAGGTGTCTTCAGAAATTTTGACGACTAAACAAAGGTGTCTACAGAAATTCTGACAACAACAAAATGTGTTTTCAGAAATTTTGACGCTTAAACAAAATTTTGACAACTAAAAAAGGTGTCTTGAGAAATTTTTGCAACTAAAAAAGTCTCGAGAGATTTTGAGACCTAAAAAAGTGCATTCCGATATTTTGACGACTAAAATAAGGTGTCTTCAGAAATTTTGACGGCTAAGCAAAGATGTTTGTAGAAATTTTGACAGCAAAAGGTGTTTTAAGAAATTTTGACGACTAAAAAAGTCATCAGAAATTTTCACGACTAAACAAAGGTGTCTTCAGAAATTTTGAAAACTAAAAAAGGTGTCTTCAGAAATTTTGACGACTAAAATAAGGTGTCTTCAGAAATTCTGTCGACTAAACAAAGGTGTCTTCAGACATTTTTACAACTAAAAAACGTCGTCAGAAATTCTCCGCCGAAGAAAACCCTCCTCCCCAAATCAAATCTTGGCTACGGTCCTGGAGGCTGGGAAAGTTGTGCGGTTCTAAAATTTTTTTTAAAAAATCCCTGCCGCCATGGCTTATTGAAGTTATAAACACAAAAGCAGAGTGCTCCGCCTGGCTTTCGTTTTTAACTCATTATTGTGTTACAAACTGGGAATCTTGCATTCGATTTCGTTTCGTTAACCGTTACGGTTACATGTAGTCTATATGGCTTGCATCAGACAGCTTGTTTGAATATGCCATTTATCTCTATACTTGTTTTCATGTATTTTATGCCTTTAGAGTTGTCAGTAGATATTTAAAATAAAATTCACGGAAAAATGTATTATAATCTTGTTTGTTACAATTAGTTTAATTAAAATATATTAGCTACTTACATCGTTTATGCGATTGTGTGTAAAAAAGTAACTGCACAAAACCCGATTTTCAACTGCACAAATTCGTTTTCCAACTACACACTTTGTGTCCAGCTGCACGTTAAAATAACCCCTGGATTTGTGTGTAGTATATCAGCAGATTCTAATTGATATGATGATGATGATGATGATGGTGATGATGATGCTGCTGCTGCTGCTGCTGATGATGATATGATATGATATGTTAAATGTATATAGGACACCGCCAGGGGCGGATCCAGGGGGGGGGGCTTATCCGGCCATGGCCCCCCCTATTTAGAATTCCCATGTATCGTGCCCCCCCATTTGGATTGAACATGCTGTGGAACAATGTACATATTGTACAATTTGGCCCCCCCTATTAAGAAATACCCATGCATTGCGGCCCCCAACTCGGAAAATTTAGCCGGATGACTAAAAAAGAGAGAGAAAAAAAAGGTCATCAACTTTTTTGGCGGACAAAATGGTATTATTTTTGTTCCACATGCTGTGGAACAATGTACATATTGTACAATTTGGGCCCCCTATTAAGAAATACCCATGCATTGCGGCCCCCAACTCGGAAAATTTAGCCGGATGACTAAAAAAAAAGGTCATCAACTTTTTTGGCGGACAAAATGGTATTACTTTCCCAAAAATTTGGCCGGATGACTAAAAAAAAAAGGTCATCAACTTTTTTGGCGGACAAAATGGTATTATTTTCCCAAAAATTTGGCCGGATGACTAAAAAAAAAAAAGGTCATCAACTTTTTTGGCGGATACGAGAAAGAAAATTTTTCCCAAGGCCTAAATCTTTTCCCGGACCCAAAACCAAGAATTTTTGGCCCCCCCTCCAAAATTTCTGTATCCGCCCTTGGACACCGCGACAGCAAGGTGACCTTGAGGGGCAAAGCGGATCAAATTTACGACCGTAATAAACTTCTTTGTCTTTCTTTTCCCCTTTTCGCAATTGTTTGAAAACCATTCTCACTGATCGTGGCTTGGTGCTGTCATGTAAGGAGCACCTCTGAGGCGTTTCTCTTTAAGTGGCGCTATATAAATTCATGATTACGATCATGTACGTGTGTACGACGATACTTACAGGGTGAAGGACGATGTTCCGTTGACTGCTGACGATGACCATATTCACATGGAATCCGATGGATACGGGAACTGTAAGCTCGTCATCCGCGAGATCACAGAATCGGATTTCGGAACATATCGATGTCTTGCACAGAACGAAGATGGACTCATCGAATCCATTGCATCACTATTCTGCGTCGGTTCGTAAATATATATATCCATTCATTCTTGTTACATGTTTAAAGGCACTACCATATCAGAGATGATTAGTGTCGTCCTCCTCCTTTTCCATGACTTGGGACTGGCACTGTCAGAAAATGAACAGTGGCGGAGTTACATTCATTCATTCATTCATTCATTCATTCATTCATTCATTCATTCATTCATTCATTCATTCATTCATTCATTCATTCACCAAATTTAAAGAACGTCAGGTAGTGTGAGAATTGTGGAAAAACAATGAGTGGGTTGGACTATGATGCACTTGGAATTTGGGTGTGAAAAGCAGACTATAATTGGCTCTAAGGAAGACTGGGGGTTGAAACCCCCAATCCCCCGGCAATTCTCACCCTGGCGTCAGGACTCTATAATTATTTTTCAAGATCAGAGATGAGTAGGCTACTCTTTACAGTTTCCTAGGCCTGTTTGCAGGTCATTTTCACGTATACTAAACGCAAATAATTTTGCGAGGTGATATTTGCCCTCGATGCTACTGCAGGATGATGACAAAGGAAGGCTAAAGAGGACTGAAGAGATATGCACAGAATAGAGAGAAAGATGATAGGCCTAATATGAACTTATGAAACATTGTAATAGTCACTTAAGTCGCACTTGTTCAAAACTGTCGGGTATAGGCTACCTACGTTAATCGCCTTCGTCAGGTTATGCATGATAAGGCGCTATAAAAATAAATTAAAAAATATATAAATAAATATAAATAAATAAAAATACAAAATATAAAAAAATCACTATGGAGACACTTCATAAGGGCCTCATCGTCAGGAAGCTGATGGAAGAAGAGCAGAAAAAAGAAGAGAAGAAGAAGAAGCTGTATAAATATCCATGCTATATAATACATAGTATTACATTGGCCCAATCGAGACCATAATTTGATTAATTGACGGTGATTGTGCTGGTCGGTCTTCTGTAGGCAACGAAAGTCTTCGTCCTGGTCAGGCGATCAGAGACGAGCTCCTCTCCTCAGCTGGACAGCACAAAGGTCGAAAGCCAACGTTCGTCTTTGCTCCTCCGTCTCGCATCGACGTCATCGAAGGTGAACCGTTGACGCTTCAGTGCACAGTCGATGGAGACCCGAAACCACTCAGTAAGCACTCACCTGCAATCATGCATGCTGTAGACATACACGGTATTTTAATACAGGTATTAAGAGTGCACGCATTTGTTTGTACATGTATATGCACTTGTTATATCATATTTAGTTATTTACGTTTACACACAATCATGTAGGCCCATGTATTCATACAATGTATGTGTAATTGTGTATGTGCATACATATTGTGTATACGCTACATGGTTATGTAGCCTACATGTATGATTGTAGGCCTCTATGTAGCCTTTATAATTTGATGTATAGCCTACCTATACGTAACTACAATGTATGTTTGTCGTTAGGCTGTACACATGTATGCAGGCGTTCTCTGTCTGTCTGTCTGCCTGCCTGTCTGTCTGTCTCTTCCTCCTTCTCTGACCCTCTGGAACCGGACTCGGACCTCCCTCGAACTACTCTTATCGAGAATGGACGAAACCTCTAACTCAACGCAACACTCATGAATAAGCTGGTGCCCTGTCTTTGCTTTTCTGGTGGCGCTATAGAAGCTTAGAGAAGACGATTACAACTTGGTTGTAATAAATGCATGTTATTCCTTTTGTTTTGTCGTAAGTAACGTGGTACAAGGGAGTGCGTGAGCTGACGTACACCGGACGACATAGAGTGCTAGAGGAACGCAACAGCTGTTACGTCATGCAGTTGAAATCAACGCTGGCAACGGATTCCGGAGAATACACCGTCACTGCGCACAACCTGTGTGGCCTCGCAGAATCAATCGTCTATGTTAACGTCTTACCCGCCGAAAGAGCACTCGAGTGAGTAGGAGACTATATTATAGGCTACTGTTCTGTAGGTTATTGTAGGAGGTTCATTTACGCACATTTTGAGGTAAATTTTGTAATGATATTCCACGCCATTCAAAAGTTATGCCCGAAATAGCTAAGAATGCATGTAGGCCTATATGACATGCGTCGTGAGGGTCGGTTAGGGTCAGGTTAAGCGTCGTGAGGGTCGGTTAGGGTTAGGTATAGGGTTATTGTAGTCATTCGATCCCGTATAGGGCACAAGTTAGGGTTAATTATTACACCACTCAATGAAACTTAAAAAATAAATATTAAACACAATTCGATCACTTCGTAGGCCTACTGATGTATTTGTAAACTGAGCCGAATAATTATAAGCCGCTGACATCAATTTTTATATGGGCGCCAAAACGGCGGCGCCAAAACGATCGCGCCAAAACGTCACGTACCAGCCGAGGAGGCCTACTGCTCCCTCAGGCTGCAATCCATCATAATCAGAACGATCCGACTGGAGTAGCTCCCCGTTGACATCCCAACCTTTGGCCGACTCTGTAGACAGGAAGTCTGACACCGATCTCTCCACAGCTGCTCTAGAAAACCGGAACATGTCTTACATAAGTTACTCCCATCAAGGAAATCAACTCCTTATCATATTCCCTTCGCCGATGACAATCTTATGACAGGGTCCTGACTCTTAGTTGACAAGGATACGAGGGAAGCAATATTATTATAGGAAGAATATAAAACTTATGTATTGTCAGAATTAGGCTATGTTGTTAGTATATAAGCTTACCGTTTTTAAAAAGAATATGTTTGCTTACTTTCTTTCGTTTATATGCACCGTCAGTGTTATCATTATCAGCCATCTTTGTCGTTATCATCGGCTTATCTTATTGTTATTATCATTATTATCACCATCATCTTATTACTCTTATTCATTGATTCAGACAATTTATATAGCTCCACTTCACGAGACCTATTTCAGTATTCCAGCCACAGCTAAAAAGTAAGATTTGCGCTTTGCATCCACACTTCTCTTAAGTCTTAACTCCTATTCGTCGTGTTCTATTATTCTTATTGTTGCTGTTGTTCTTATTGTTTATGTTATTATTATTGTTTATGTCTGTTCTAATCGTTCCAGTGACTTTGATCCAAACTGGAAAAGACTCGACCTCACTCCTCTCGATTACGAACTCGTCACAAAAACCAGACAAGGCAAAATGCGTGAGTAGCGTATAACAGAATTTCACGCCAAATTAAAAGGCATATCACAGGCTAATCACGTTTCATACTCTAGTCTCTAGAAGTTGGCTAAGCTTACTTTCGAAAAAAGACTTACATAGGTTCTTCTTCTGTGTCTTAAAAGGAAGATGCGTTTGTCTTAATTTCAGCTTGAAAATTTTAAGCAACAACCACTTTTTACACACGTTATCAGCGAAATTCATGGAGTTGCTATACCCAAGTTCAACGTAACACATAGGCTACTCGTGGAATCTGATTGTACGTAGGCCTGCTGTGTGCTGTTGGCATAGCCTAACCATATCAAACTTAAGATACAAAACTATGTCACAGACAAGGCCGTATTTAAGGAGCGTTAAGGATGCATGTATCAGGTTTGAAATAATATACCTAAACGCTTTTGTAAAGGCTTACCACGAGATTATTATTTCGGAATTTTTTATTATTTCGGAAATTTATATAGCGCCTGCATGAAGGTTGTACACGGATTATTTTCTTGTTCATTTAGCGCCAATTTTCGTCAAAAAGCTTCCGCGAGAGAAGCAGTTCAAGGTGGGAGGGTCGCTGAAATTCGACTGCCTCATTGAAGTCACGAAGCCAAGAGAATACCTCGTTGACGTCGATATCGTTCTGAAAGGTATACGGTAACCTACATGTTTGTGTTATGAGAGCTCACGACGCTCCTACATGTGTTAACCCATTAGTCAGTTGATTCTGTTGCTTAATTAGCGCCCCTTCAAGGCCATGTAGGACATATACTCAGAAGCGCTTCCGACCCAACCTCGGCTAGAAAGAACATATAGGCCTATAGCCTAATATTCGTTTATTCAAATTCAATCTGACAAACCGCAGAATGATTACAGGTCCAGGTTATGCGAAATACGGCCCACTATAGCACGACACGCAGGTCGGCTTTACAGCAGTGGGTTCGGCTTAACACTAATGGCCTACAGTATTAACAGTGGAGTAGAACGTGGTCTCAATGGTTCTTGTAGGAATTAGCAGCAGATGATATGGAGAAGAAACATTTGAGTAGTATAAGGATTAATCTTTTACCCGTTTGCCCCGAGAATATCCGCTGAAAACGGGCTTAAAGTTTAAAAATGAACTGGCAAAGGGTTAATGTAAATGAGAGGCTGCTGCATCTGCAATGGGTCTAAACTCTAAAGCAACTGTGAAATTATCTCCTTCTTGAAATTGATTCCCGCGTCTGGTGGTTTTTCTGCGCATTGCACAGATTAAAAAAGTCGAAGCTTTTCTGTCGTTCTCTGCTGCACACCTCTGATTACTTTTCCCAATCTTCTCGCTCGTTGGGTGTCGTATATCCTGGATTCCGACATGTGGTCATATAATACAAATAATTATATATATGATTATATACATGTATATATTCCCCCTACCCTACGGATGTTTCAATGCACTTTATATCTTCTCCCTATGATTGTTTTAAACCTTTCAGGCACGTGGCATTATAGATCTGTTTACATACGCTAACAGTTGTGTGTATATTGGATGCATGTAAAAGTCATACGGATAATGGACGTGCTGACATTATGTGTCAGTCTGTGCAATTTTTATAATGAAATTACAGAGTTTTTTAACGTAAGATCGGTTTGCAGCGCAAATGCCACGCATAACTACAGCTGCTGTAGCATATGAATATCTCGACATGATCCATCTGGGTCTATAGTTACAATCTGTTTATTTACTGGGGTTAATTCCTTCCAGGAAATATTTATACAATCTGCAATCGTGTCGACACTTAAGCCGCTTGATTTGTTGTAAGCTAAGCTAATGCTTTTCCAGTTATCTTTATAATTTCGTGTTTATTATAGATGTTGTAAGGTTATAAGCTTATGCAATACAGGTATCTATAGGTGTGGCCTTGTACACATGTAGATTTAATTGCTTTCCACTTGGAGTCTATGTAGGATCGTATCCCAAACGAATTCTGTAGGCCTACAGAGGTCGTATGGGTCCCAGCTACATTGTATAGTGGGAATCAAAATGCTGGCCGGTTCATTGCATACAAATTGATGCAAACAATTATAGAATATAGTTGGACTACAACCACAAAATAATTATTATGGCATATCATTCGAGTCGTAGCATGTAGAGTTGTAGACATTATAATATATAGTATGTGATGTATCAGAACTACTTGGAGAAACTGTTCTGATATGCACTTAGGCCTAACATTTTCACCAAACAGCAGAACAATTATCAACCTTCAGCGACGCGCGTGCGCTCGCGCGCGTGGTGTGTGTGTGTGTGTGTGCGTGTGTGTGCGCGCATTAAAAACTGAATGTCATGTAGACCTAGTATTAAGAATGCACAGATTTTTTTAAGACAGTGCAGATATACTTTACTATGTGTGAAAAAGCTAAAGCAAAGAGCGAATCGTTCAATCAAGCAGATGTAATTTTGTAATCTAATACAGCTTTAATCTGTGTTTAGGCGAAAAGAAAGATGACACGGTGCCTCGAAGGAGGACTGAAACGAAATACGAGAGAAAGGTTCTCTTAGACGCAGTGAAACCTCCTCAGCAGAGGACATCACCAAGTGACATCGGTGGCCAGGAAAGGAGTCGACCTGCGGAGATTGTCCCTACCGCACAACCAACTCAACCAAGTGTCGTCAAAGCAGACGAAGTCGTGGTGGAGCACAGTCAACCGTCGCCTGCTGCTGATCGTGGAATCGTTCAACTGGCAGAGAATCTGGCGAGGCAGATTTCAAACGATGCTGTGGAAGAAACTGTACAACAGCAACAACAACAACAACAACACGATAGCATCATTCATCAACGAAATGCGGGCCAAGAGCTGAAAACCGAAGACCGGGAGGAGGTTCATGACAAAGGAACGGAGACAAAGACTAAAGATACGCCAACGGAAATAATAGTTGAAGATACGCCAACCGTGACAAAGGTTGAAGATACGCCAAATGATACAAAATCTGAAGATACGCCAACGGAAGCAAAATCTGAAGATACGCCAACAGAAATAAAGGTTGAAGATACGCCAACAGAAATAAAGGTTGAAGATACGCCAACCGTGATAAAGGTTGAAGATACGCCAACGGAGACAAAATCTGAAGATACGCCAACTGATACAAAATCTGAAGCGACGCCAACGGAGACAAAAGCTGAAGATACGCCAACGGAGACAAAATCTGAAGATACGCCAACCGTGATAAAGCTTGAAGAAACGCCAACGGAGATAAAATCTGAAGAAACGCCAACGGAGACAAAATCTGAAGATACGCCAACGGAGACAAAATCTGAAGAAACGCCAACAGAGACAAAATCTGAAGAAGCGCCAACGGAGACAAAATCTGAAGAAACGCCAACAGAGACAAAATCTGAAGAAGCGCCAACGGAGACAAAATCTGAAGAAACGCCAACAGAGACAAAAGCTGATAATACAGTTCCAGAGGCGGAAGCAACACTCGCGGAATCAAAGTCGCCAGATATCTCTACAATAATTACACAGCCGGAGGAAGAGGAGAAGCCCGTGGTAGTTGTGAAGGTCACAGAGAGTGACGCTGTTGTAGAATCTACGGAAACCGTTTTAAAAGCAGAAGCGACTCCAACAGCAGCAGCAGAACTAGGCACTGAAGGTAAATTAATCCCCCGTCAATCAATCAATAAATTTTCGTTCAATCAACACTTCAGGCTGGCAGAACGCAGCATTGTTACATATTATGTTACACAGTCAATGACTCTGGCGTTGCATCCAAGTTCCATGCATTGTCTGCATAATGAAATTATACAATGGCACAGAGCCAGTCCTCCTATAGGCACTACTCCTAGTTAGGTATGGTATAGTTGCCTGTCTAGCAGTTCCAAACCTGGATAAAGGAAAATGGCAATGCTGATCATCCATGTTATGAAAGCGCGCGCGTCCTTACACAGCTCTCAGTTTTGCCCTCTCATGCAGTGACAATGACTTTCTTGTGTTCTCTGCGTTCTCAATCATGAAACTCCGATGCAGTGTCCGCTCTGCATTCGGGAGCGCCTCTGAGAAGAGAGCTTCAAGGGGCGCTATAACAAGTGCACACGCAGACAACTGTTCAGCCTTTTGTAAGAATTAACAGGCAACTCATTTGATTATATTGGGTCACCTATTCTACATCATTCTATGTTTATGGCACCTTCTCAATCTCAGGTCCCTTTGATTGCCTTGGCAAGTTAAGCGTCCTTCAAATGCTCGATTCTAAAAAGCTCAAATAACCGCAAATAAACTTCAATGTGAGACGGTTTTTCAAATGACCGGATGCGTTGGTTCCAATCAGTTGTATTAATTCATGGAACAACGGCTTATAATATGCTACCGAGGCAAAAACTGGAAATTATAATTATAGGCCTATTGACCTGCAGTTCCCCCGTAAGCGCAAAATAATGGCTCTATATGCGACTGATTTATCACTTGCATGGCAGACTATTAATTCGTAATTACAATGTTCTGTCAGATGAGAAGGTTCATGAGGAGGATGAGGATGAGGAAGAGGAGGAGGAATCTTCGGAAAGCGTACTTTCTTCGAGTGAGTCGGAAAGTGAATCAGACTAACAATGATGAGAAAGAACAAAGATATGCAGAAACTTCTCAATCAGGTATTGTTGTGTTGTCGTTTTACGAAATTAGCTAAATGGATTGCTTGTCTTCTTTTTCCTCCTCCTCCTCTTCTTCTTCTTGTTCTTTTTCTTCTTCTTCTTCTTCTTCTTCTTCTCCTTCTTCTTCTTCTTTCTTCCTTCTCCACTTTTTCTTCTTCTTCAACTTCGTCTTCTTCCACCACCTCATCCCACTCTTATACTTCTTCTACTTCTTCTTCCTCATCCGCTTCTTCTTTCTCTTCCTCTTCTTCTTTTACCTTCGTTATTCAATTATTTAGCTTCGTGATCTTCTTCTCCAGTTCTTGTTTGATGACCATTCCATTTGATTAATGCAAAATCAGGAACGCCTTTGAGGAGTTCCCCTACAGTCGCTGTATGAATGCTCAGTACAATTGTGAATAACGTGTCTTTATCAGAAGTGTAAGGCATTTAAAATCAGTTGTCGTTTTCTATTTTTCAGTCGCTTTTGAAGAGATTGGAGTGCAGAAGAAGAGCAGAAACTTGGCGAATGTACAAATTCTGAATTTCTAGATTTCTGAATTTTTGAACAAGAGTAAATTCCGTTTGTCCTAAACTTGAACAACTTCTGCGGTGCCTTCTTCGTGTCCACGTATTTCACCGCAAAATCTATACTGCAAACTGGTTTTCCTTGAAATCGTCTTCTTTACCAAGTGTCCTTTCATCAGAGGAAACCATATCTACAGCCTCGTCGTCTTAGAAAGAGTTCTTCAAACCGATCATAACATTTTAAATTCTAATAATGAACATAATCCATAAAATATAATTACAGCCATTTAGGCTATTATAAAATTTATTATTTTGAGCATTAATTTACAGGTGAATAGGCTACACGAAGTGGATTTACTTTGCAAGATATGAATGAGTAGGCCTACACGCAAAAGATATCAGGCCTAGGCCTACTCATTTGCATGTTTCATGCCTGTATTTCAGTCTAAACTGAAACAGAATATAGGCGTACTCAGACACAGGCGTAGAAGAACAGACTGACAAACAAACAGTCGATAAGACACACGTCTATTACTTTACAGCTGTATTTTAGGTCTATAATTATGTAACAGTAGCCTAATTGATCCGCCTTTGGGCAAAAGTCTCGCGTGTATGTGACCGATTACTATACTGATTTTCTGGTTGTTGCTGTTTGCTCTATAGCTATAATAATTATATCATCTGTACGCGAATAACATTTTAGTAGGCCTATAATAAAGAAACGTTTCACTTTATAGCCTAAATCATAAATGGAAAATTAAGAGCAGAAAACTGGTAGTGTCTTCTTATTCTTCTTCAAGTGTTGTGTTCGATTAATTTCTAATATGACTTGACAAAACTTTAAGGTTTACCTAATTAAGTTGCCACACCGTTTTGTTGACTTGTTAATTAATAAAAAAATAACGCTGTTTACACTACTCACAGTTCTTCCATAATTATGCGAGTCTGTGCCACTCTGTGGGTAACTTAAATAATTAAGGTTCCCTAAGCCAAGGCTGTAGCGAAGGGTGTTTTAGGTGTTTGAACACACCCCCCCCCCCAAAGAAATAAATGTAACAATTAAACAATATTCTTACTAGCACACGATGTAAGAACTAAAATATTTCATTTTGAGACTCTAATTTCTGATATTTTGCAGCATATATTGCTATGAGAGCTCACGACGGTATAAAACTCCAAACCCCTTAGTAAGTTGATTCCGTAGCTTGTCGGCTTGTTCAAGGTCTGGGAACCCCCCCCCTCCCCCCAAAAAATCCTGGCTACGTCCTTGCTTCCAGCGGCCTATAGTTGAACGATAGAAGTCTTGGGAAATGCAATGAAATTGGCAAAGTTTTGGAGGTTGCAATCTCGATTGGCATATTACAGGTAGGCCTCGCTGCCTTATCCGAGGGTACACCCTAAGGAACCGGATGTTTGTAACAACTGGCCTTAGTAAAACGGATATCTGCAGGGCTGTACTCAAGGGTATACCGTATACGCGGGTTTACGGCGTATACTCACCTCCGGGACAAAACGGCATCGTATACTCACCTCCCGAAAACCAGGGTAGCCTATACGTGGGTAAAAACAAGGGTACACGGGTAGGCCATATACGGTAAATTGGGGTCAATTTTCGGAGCAAATAACTAAAAAAAGGTTATCAGGCTTTTTGGGTGGAAAAAAGGTCATCAGGTTTTTGGGACGGAAAATTGGCAACTTTTGGGGGAATTTTCGGCCGGATGACTAAAAAAAGGTAAGCAGTTTTTTTCGGACGAGAAATTGGCGACTTTTACGAACCAAATTTCGGGAGGGAAAATTTTTCCGGCGGTAGCGTGTACTCACCTCAAAGGTTCTGAGTACAGCCCTAACGAAGAGCTCACTGTTTCTGAGGAGCAGGTCAGACATGTTGTGGCCCCGCAATGTCTGCCTAAAATGCCATCGAGAATGGTGCAATCCTGCCTGATTTGAACGTTATGTAATTCGAAAGATTGACCGTTTACCGTGATTTTGGGAGCTTAGGGTGACTTTCAGAGCGCCGCCACAAATTGTGAGTACTGGGGCTGGATACCCAAGGGCCCACTGTTTGTGAGGAGCAGGTCAGAAATTTTTGTGGCTGCGCAATGTCTGCCTAAAATGCCATCGAGAATGGTGCAATCCTGCCTGATTGGAATGTTATGTAATTCGAAAGATTGACCGTATACCGTGATTTTTGGACGGAGCTTAGGGCAGTGGTGTAGTGGAGGGGGAACGCGGGGGAACGCCGTTCCCCCACTTTTTTCCAGGGAGGGATAAATACTCTATGTAAATGACGTCTCAGCGTCTGTCTGTTGTAATTTTGCTACTTCAATTTCCAGGCGTTCCCCCACTTCATTTTTAGGCGTTCCCCCACTTCATTTTTAGGACTACACCACTGGCTTAGGGTGACATTCGGCACGCCGCCACAAAATCGTGAGTACTGGGGCTGGATACCCAAGAGCAGGGCTGTACTCAAGGGTATACATGCGGGTGCGGAAAATTGGCAACTTTCAGGGGAATTTTCGGCCGGATGAATGAAAAAAGGTCATGAGTTTTTTTGGACGAGAAATTGGCGACTTTTACAAAACATATTTCGGGCGAGAAAATTTTTCCGGCGGTAGCGTGTAGGCCTACTCACCTTAAAAGGTCTGAGTAGGCTACAGCTCTGGATATCTAAATTAGTGTTGCAGAGTGGTTTGATCAGAGGTGTGTCAGTGGGTACGAACTACTATAGGAAGCTCCTCAGCTTTCAGACTATCAAATCGGGGAACATAGTCATGACGCGATCATATAATTTTATACATTGTACGCTGAAGAAGAGCTATGTATCTAGATATTATAATAGGTGCGTGGGCATAGGTGCAATCACGTCCTAAAAGTTGGGGGACCATAATGAATCACGTCCTAAAAGTTGGGAGGACCATAATAATAAAGTTAGGGGACCACTCAAACGTTGGGGGGACGCGTCCCGTGGGTCCCATAGGATGGTTGCGCCTATGTGCGTGGGCATCATGTGCTGTGGGACAGTGAGAAAAGAGTTTGAGCAGAGATGCAATGAAATGCATTCACAACATCTGTTCCTTCTGCATCCGCCAACGTCGATGTGTTCAGCTGTCTGTCGGCATGCACGCGCACACACATGCACTCTCTCTCTCTCTCACACACACACACATGCACACACACACATGCACACACACACACACACACACACATGCACACACGCATACACACACATATACACATATACACGCACACACACACACATGCGCACACGCACACACACACACACACATAAACACACTCAACACACACACACCTACACTTATGAACGCACATGCACACACACACACACACGCACGCACGCACGCACACACACGCATAAACACACTCAACACACACACACACACTTATGAACGCACACACACACACACACACACACACACACACACACACACACACACACACATAGGCGTACGGGAGGTTTCAGAAGTGGGGGGGCAAAGATTGAACTTCTGCCCGAAAAATTTATCCGGCCAAAAAGTTGGTCGTCCGCGACTATTTTTGCCCGAAAAACCAGATTTGCCCAAAACTTGACGACCTTTTTTTTTTATAGTTGTCCGCGACTTTTTGCCCGAAAAACCACCAAACTTGCCCGAATTTGGGGGGGCAATTGCCCCCCCCCTGCACCCCCGCCTCGTACGCCTATGCACACACACACACACTTAACTTAACTTATGAACGCACACAGAGGTCGATCGTCCAGTTGGTCAGAATAGCTTTCCTACATACATCACAATGCAATGCAGGCCTATTTCTACCTTGCTCTCAGTCTGTCTGTCTGTCTCTGTCTGTCTATGTCTATCTCTGTTTTTTCCCTTTATCTCTGTATCTCTATCTGTCTCTGTTTGTCTCTCTCTCTTTCTATCTCTGTATCTGTCTCTGTCTGTCTGCCAGTCTATCTCCCTCTTTATTTATCTCTGTCTCAGTCTCTCTCTCTCTCTCTCTCTGTCTGACTGTCTGTCTCGTTATCTCTTTCTCTCTGTCTCTCTGTCTATATATGTCTGGTTGCCTGTCTCGATCTCCCCCTCTCTTCCTCTCTTTTTCTTTCTTTATATCTGTCTCTGTCTCAGTCTCTCCGCCTGTCTGTCTCGTTCTCTCTTTCGCTCTCTGTATATGTCTGTCTGTTCTGTCTCTCTGTCTATGTCTGTCTGTCTATGTCTGTCTGTCTATGTATGTCTCTTCTCTGCGGTATATGCAACGTCTGGCATTATCTCACTTGTCTGCTCTCCTCCGACCTGTCCCAAGCACGTCTGCACCTAAATTTACATGTCCTTGTGTCCATCAAAGTTCTTCATTTTGTCTCCAGTTATTATTATACTCAGGTAACATTGCAAGGCCATTATTGTACAGTTTATATTATACTCCAAGAATTTCTATCGCAAATGGCACATACCACCGACATCACCACCAACTCGGTCTTCTGCGTTGTATACATAACCGAAGGTTGTTTGGGGTGCTTGAACAACCCCAAAATGAAAAATTGAAACAATTAAACATTGCATTCACTAGCACTTGATGTAAGAACTACACTGTGTAATGTATTGGTCGTCCAGAACCGTCACGAAGCTTCTCCAAATCTAATAGCTCCGTTGACTCGGTTGCTTATGGGCTTGGTCACGGTTTGTCATTCACAATTTGACATATAGGCATATCCAGCTTCTGTGATGATTTTCGCATTGTGTAATAGAGGTTAGGTTCACGACTCAAGTTGGTGCAGGATTTAAGGTGGGTGGGAACGCGTGGGGGGGGGGACGACGCTCTCGTGGCTGACACAAACCGTGGGTGAGCACTGGGCGTGTATACTAATTTCTGGGGGACGGGCTCATTGAGTTCCCTCTCAGACCCCTATACCCCATTTTACTCAAGTACTTTTGGCACGCTAGCTGGCCCGCCACTTGCTGGAAAATATTGCAACTGGCCCGCCATAAAAAGCGCTACAGACTCAGAGGATTCTTTTGCATGAATGCGCATACTTTCTCCGATGCAGAAACATGTTGACCGACCATTCATGGTCACTTGGTCAGTCGCAGGCGAGTTTTCGGCCGATGGGCCAATAAAGACACATGCCGTAAAAATGCCTGTCTACGTACGCTACGCGGCACAGCATGGACCTGTTTGATGGAGTATGTGTATAGCACCTATATAACGTGACATTCGTTGAGTTGGTAATGGTAGTTCGACGTTGTCTGAGTTTCAGTGGAAGTTCATTAGTCTGAGTTCGAATCCGAACAGAAGCTCAGCGCAAAGACAAGAGTGAGAGCGCAGAATATCGTTGTGGAGTTCTTCATTCGACGATTCGAGGTCTAAGATTCATTCCAGGGACGTCCTCCGGATACAGGACAAGAACTTATCAGCAGCTTCGAACGTGGTCGAAAACAACTCAATAGGAAGTCTACAATGCAGATACGACGAGTAGAGATCGTTGTTGGAATTCTGTTATCTGTCATTACCACGGCCACTGGTATGTATAAGTATAACAATGGGCTGGCTTTCAATTTAAGGCCTAGGCGCACTGTCTATCTTGGGTTGTTGTCCCCATTACTATTGTTTCTGGGCTTCATAGCTAGGCTACTCTTGATTTGTGCAACTAACAGTCTCTATTACTATAAACTCTCCGGAAAGTTGCATGATACAAACCTCATAAGCATTACTGAAATTATACGCAGTTAGACCTGGGTAGACCGTAGGCCTGGACCTCTGGGTACAGTGGGTAGACTTGAGTAAGTCTGGGTATGTAGACTGGTTAAGCAAGATAGCTAAAGCAAAGGAATACTCAGAGATCGAAGTCTACTCTGACAGAATACAGGTTTTTAATTGAGGCATTATCTTTTCGTCATCGTCACACCCTTAAATAGGCCTATATCAGCACATTGCACCAATATAATAATAATTATTGTAGTCATTGAATTCACTCTGTCTATACATGTAATTATGTTATTCTGTATGCATTCAGAAAAGAATGGGTATAGGCCTACGCTACACGCGATTATATATACAGCTATTTCGAATCGGTTCATTAAGTTAATTAATTCACCGAATACTACGACGAATAAGATCTACTACAAGCAAATGAATCGAAGCATTTTCTTTTTCACATAGATCTTATAGATCATTACAATAGGCTTACTAGCAAAGTCTGCACTGCATTATATAGGCTATCTGCTGACACCATATAACTCTCGCTGTACCAGACCACTATATATATATATATATATATATATATATATATATATATATATATATATATATATATAGGCCCTCAGGGTGAGAATTGGCGGGGGGTTGGGGGTTTCAACCCCCCCCCCAGTCTTTCTTAGAGCCCCATGTTAAAGTCTGTTTTTCACACCCCGATTCCAAGTGGATAATGGTCCAACCCCCCAGTTATTTTTCGACAATTCTTACACTGTAGGCCCTAGTTGGTTTTAGTGGCTCGTAACTTCAAAGTCATAAGCCTAATTGTAGGCTATTATAGGAGACATGCGTTTAATTAAGCAAGTAGGCCTATAGGCCTATAAGCTCCAAACTTCTAATTCTAAAGCACCACACGAATGCCAATCTCAGGGCAGTTAGGGCACCAGATTATTCACGAGCGCTCTGTTTAGATGCACTGAAAATCGTCGTTTAATCACTTTATATAATTATAGGGTACCGCATCAGTTCTAACATTTCGTGAAAAAGTTTGGTTGATTTCTCTGCGCAGCAGGTCTTCGATGTTACTCATGCTCGAGTTACATGAACCAATGCAAAGAAGTCGTATCGCGAAGTCCATCTCACGTCGGTCGAAATAAATGCACGACCAAATGCTTCGTTCGCACGGGAGAGGATGGAGGTACAATCTTATTAGATCACATTTATCAGATCGTATATTCAGTGGCGCAACTAGAGGGTGCTGGGGGGTGCTTGAGCACCCCCAGGCTAAAAAGGTGACCCACGCAATTTTTCCAAATCCGATGAGTTTTTTGGTGCGGGGGGGGGGGGGGGTAGGGGTCATTCGGTCTTTAAGATTACACAATCAAGCAAGTTCCTTTGGCGCTCGCTACTTCGCACCATCGGCGCTTACAATAATAATTCTGAGCCCCCCCAGGAAAATTTTCTGGTTGCGCCCCTGCGTATATTTATCAGATTACATTTTTAACATCGCATTGATCAAATCATATTAGGCCTATCATATCACATTTATGAGATAACATTAGATCTAGTTTGTAAAAATCGCATTTTGTCAGATTACATTTTCAGATTGCATTCATCAGATCACATTATTTTGTCAGATCACATTTTTAGATCACATTTCAGATCATATTTATAAGATCACATGCTTTTAGATTATTTTTTATTCCGCTTGAGACACGAGATCTAACCATAGGCGTACGAGGCGGGGGTCCAGAGGGGCAAATGCCCCTAACTTTCGGGCAAGTCTGGTTTTTCGGGCAAACACAGTCCCAAACGACTAAAAAAGGTCGTCAACTGTTTTGCCGGATATATTTTTCGGGCAGAAGTTCAATCTTTGCCCTCCCCCCACTGCTGAAATCTCCCGTACCCCTATGACGAGAACCTTAATCACTTTAACTTAACTTCGCACAACGATAGGCCTAATGGACGTGGGGACGCTTTAGAGTATAACCTGATAAAAAAATTGATGTTGCAGCGACCTATCGTGGATGTTTCGACGACTTCTCAAGGGTCGTTCATCTGCAAGCGAACTACATCGGATGTCGCAACCAGACGTGGAACAACCGCAGTCTGCGCTGGTGCTTCTGCGCCACCGAACTCTGCAACGGAGCAGGCATGGACACCCTCGAAACGATGACGCAAGCCGGTCCTGCTGCAGCGGCAGCTAAAGAGCAACAACCAGTTCTACCAACGCACACGATCACCACCCCACCAGCCACGCTCAACACTGACCACGGAGTGTTCAAGTACGTTGAGGAAGAGGAAAAGGAAGTGGGGGAGGAAGAGGAACAGGTTACCAGCCGTCCATCATCTGCAGAGGAAAGAAGTCCGACCAAAACCCAGCTCAGAAGTAACGCAGTTCCCACGAAGTCGAAACTCAATCGAGCTGCTCTCAAACAGTCGAGCGGGGAGGATCAGTACTACGAACGTATCGACAAACCAATAGAAGAAGTCTTTGGCTCAGCACGGACATCAGTTGAACAAGCGCACCATGGAGGAGGTCTAAGACACGGTGTCAACAGCGCCCACAAGGGAGCCAGGCCAAGCGGTCCACAGAGAGTGATCGTGGCAGAGAAGCCGAACGAAGAAATCTTCGACAGAGAATACGAGCTCAACGATCTGGATTATCCGTACAACCAGGACATGCGTTCGATCTCGAGAATTGTGGAGAAGCTATCGAAGGTTGAAAACGCGCATCAGTTTGGACAAGAATCTTTCAGGTCTAGCGGTGACGACGTTAAGGTGTTGTCGATTAGGAAAGGGGTAGATGGACCAAAGTTGAACCAATCGCCCGATAGGCATGTAGTCGACGTGCAACTGAAGAGCGCCAAAGTGAAGTCACATTACGAGGAGCCACTTCCGTTTAAGAGTCACGTGTCAGCGGAACTCGGTGAGTTAATTAAGCAGTTTTATTTAAGATAGGCTAACATGCTTAGGAGATTCTACTCAGATTAATTAAACAATAAACATAGTCTAGTTCCCAACCTTTTTGGACCATAGGGCCACTTTTTCTAAGTTGGAGGACACGAGGGCCACTTTTTCTTGGTTGAAGGATTAAGGGGCCCTCAAAGCTGAAATTTAATTAACTAAAAGCATATAAAATTCTTATAATTGAATAAAAATAGAATGTTTGATGTTATTTATAAACGTCAAAATAATTTGTAATAGAAAATAATTGTGTTCTAGCTTTTCCAAATTGTCAATTTGTTCATATATAGGCCTATTTTGATAGCTCTTTTAGAGATGAGGGCCATTTTTTAGGCCTGGCAGGCCACTTTTGGCCCGCGGGCCACGGGTTGGGAACCGCTGGTCTAGACAGTAAACCAAACAGTTCTTTGCAATAATTATAATAGTGTTCATATCTACCTGTCTGACCTCATTTGGTTCTTGACCTATATTTTACTTCCTTCGCAAAATCCATTTAACTAAGTGCCTATGTAGGCTGAATCACTCAAATTGGCTATTGAAATCCAGAGATCACATTCAAGTAGCCCTATGTTTGCAACAGGGTGACAATTGCTGGGGGGGGGTGGTGGTTGAGGGGTTCAATCCTCAGTCTTTCTAAGAACCCGTAGTAAAGTGTTCATTACATATACTTTTACATAATTATACAGGGCTGTTTTTAAGGAATTTTAGAACCGCACAACTCCTTTCCTTTCCCATCATCCATGGTAAATTTCTTCCAATCGGAGGACAATGACCTTTTTGTGATAGTTTTAACTGTACAGAAGTGCTTCTACAACTGCATATTTCGTGATTTTGTGTACAACTGCACGTTAAAAAAAATTACTGACTCCATATAAATCAAAGTCTGATTATCCCATTTATTTTTCTACAATTCTCATACTGGTTTGCAACATCTTGTCTGTTATAGCAGCAAAGATGACCTGTGAAGAATCTGGCTACTACCAGCACCCATCCGACTGTACCCTGTACATGGCTTGCATCTACGATCCCTACACACGCTCACCCATCTGGCATCTCATGCGATGCCCGGAACTTCTCTTCTGGGACAACGAACGAAAGATCTGCGTTGAATTCTCCATCAACTGCCCGAAAGTCGAAGGAGTTGATAAGCCGCCAATTCACAAATTCATCTAATTAATTAATTAATTAAACGCACATCAGATCGTGAGACATGTTCTCAGTGAGCGTGTCTTAATCACAAAGCTTGAAGAAACTGCGTTAGACACTAATTACTTAATTAATTAATTAGAATATTCTACACGTGCCAGACAATTATAGGCTTGCTTTTTACAGATTTTTCACTAAGTATAGTTCAGCTGAAGTGACACTGCTAACGTAGAGTAGCTTTAAATTTGGAGACTGATGCTACGTAGTTGCAGTTTTAATATCATGCCATCTAATATTCTACATTTCTTTATTGTTCATTTGTAACTGGGGACATAGGCATTAGGCAACCCAAATTTGGTTCAATAAGGAAAACAAGTCTGAAAACATTTGGACACCAGGGATGGAGGGAAATGGGTGAACGGGCATGGCCAATCCAAATGGGCTACATTAGAGCCATTGCAGTAGGCAACAACCTCTTTCTCAATATCCATCTTCTGTCAGGTACACTGGCCTTATTAATAATCAATTAATAATTACAATAGTTATAAGTAGTCCTACTACAACTCGGTGTGGACGTCTGCAAATAGTGGAGGAAAATGCAGACAAGACTCACAAGAGGGAGTGAGTAGTCCAAGGTATGTTGTATTTTGCGGGAGTCCTTCATATCATGGATGACGTCCCCGAAAAGCTTTGAAGGAATGAATAAATGTGATTTCATTCCAAATGACTAATGTCTGATACCTTTGACATAATAACAGCACTACAGCAACGATTCGATTAGATTAGAACAGTAATCGTTAATAGAAAGCAACATTCCAGATTTAAATCATAACCGAGTTTAAAGTGATAGACAACATTCCAATTTCTGAAGTTCTTGTTCTAATAACTGACCTCAGTTTGCAACAAAAACGAATGCCAAATTGAGCAGATTTAACTATTTTTCCTACATTCCCTATATAGGGAATTCAACCATCCTAAAGTTTTGAGTCCATCATTAAACGCTGAAATTCCATTTTCCTGGGATATAAACTTAATCCAGGGAGGCAGTCAGTTTCATAAGCTTAGTCCCCACTAATGGTTTCAAGGGTAAAATGAGCAGCAACAGTTTTACGCTTGCAATTTCCCACGTTGCCTAAATTTAGCACAGAGTTCATGACTTTCATTGACATAAAACGCGAGAGTCTTCTTCTCGTAGAATTTTCCATCAAGACGAATATTATCGATGACGTCATCAAGCAAATGAGCTTTTCCAGCGTTTATACCAGGTGCGTCGTAATCCAGGTGAGCAAAGTGGACGTGCAGATGGTAATGGGACGGCAGGTAGTGGAAGAAGATTCTTAGTCGGTCTCTCGACACGTCGTACTTTTTCGCGATGGCTGACTGTTGCCAAATAAAAAACAAACCAAAATATCAAACGAACATATATAATAGGTGTGGTGTAGTGGGATCTGCAGGGTGTCGTGGAGTGGGTGCGATCGGGTGGCATGTAAAAGAAGGTGGAGTGGGCAGTAGAAGTGCGGATGGAGTCGCGGGGTAGGGAAGTAGGAAATTGGCCAGGAGCGGGGGTGAATCCTAAAATTCCCGTGCAATGCCGGGTACCCCAGCAAGTATAACATAAATGCAAAACTTTAGAAATATGCCACTGACATAGGAAAGATAGAGAAATAATAAATGAAGATCAGTCACTAGCATGCTTATCACAAACTTGCCACTATTACTGAATTATAATTATTATTGTTACTAGTATTATTTTGACGCTTGCAACTTGGACAGTCACATCGTAATGAAACTCCATGCTCCACTCCTTTCTAGAACTCCTTCTTAGACAATAGACATTAACCTCTCAAGACAGTTTTTTTTACTGCTCTGGGATTGGGAGCACCAATGAGTAGTCCCCTTTAGAAAGTACTATTCATTTAATGAATGAATGAATGAAAAAGACAAATAATTATATGCCAATCACTATATACACTAAGCGTAATTCCCTCACTAAACCAATGAAGAATATCTGCAAGCAATCTTTTGCTGTTTGTTGAGCAAAACAATTTAAGTTCTGCATGCCATAACTGATAGCATTGTATGGAAGATGAGGTGATCTATATATTTTAATCAAATCATTCTTTAGCACTGCATAGCTACCCATAAGCAAAGTATTGGACAAAATACCGCAGGGCGCGGTGGTGGGTTCGGTTCCTTGGAGGCGGAGGTCTCCAGGTTCGAATCCAGTGCACCTCAAGCTGCCACACAGGGACTTTGAGCAAGTCCTTCACTTGCAATTGCTCGAGCGCTTTGGTGTGAAAATCTGATGCAGTGTCCGCGCTGCAGTCGGGAGCAACTCTGAGTAGACAGTTTGAAGGAGCACTATAGTTTAGTATGTGAGGCGCCCTTGTAACGGTATGGCTGTGTTACGGCGTCATTGTTATCAATTATTAATTAAAATGCGAAAAGTAAATAAATAAATAAATAAGATATTTCATGCACACCGTTCCACTGTCTCTAATGTTTTCCAGTAGACCAAGATGTTTGTCAGTCAGGTCTCGGATTGATCGGACACTTCGATCATGAACGATCGCTACGAGGTAGAGACTCTCCACTTGTATCCCGTCCCACTTCATATCCGGCAACAAAATGAATCCCATTGTGGGGTCAGCATCTTCGAAAACAATTCTTTCGGATTCTGTTTTCTTCTCCAGTATGTTATACACCCACTAGAAACAGCCAGACAACTGGTATTTAAAACAGATCAGACCTACTAGTGAGATAAGTTTAAAAAACCTTAAGTGGGACAAAGTGACAGTTTGGCACAGTAAAACTAATTAACATAAAGTAGAGCTATTCTCTGGATTGGCGATCATCATAACAACAATATACAGGCTACCTGTGTGCAATAAAAAAATTCTGTGTTTAAAGTTTTAAGATCAAAACACATCCTCTTTTTCCACATTCACGGGTAATTTTTTTCAATAATTACAATCTACCTGAGCAACATCATGAGAAACCAATCATAATATATATAAAACTTTGTGCCTAGCAACCTAATTTTTTTATTTGTATGGCAACATATATAATTTATATACGCTATGTATTTATTATTTTTTTTTACAAAATTCATACCCCTTAGAGGGAAATTCACACATACCTGCATGCTAAATCCAGCTGACTCAATGTAGGGAAGTGTAATGAGTCTGTAATCTTCTGGTGTTTCACTTAACATAACCTTCGGTTGAAATCTGTACTTGTCCAGATGCTTGGCTGTTGCTGGGTAGATAACTGATGACTTGATGACTGGAGACAAACATAATTATTTTATTAATATTTCACTTGGAACTTAAATCAAAAGCAGAGAAGCAAAATAATGTGACACATAGGTATTGTATTTATGCAATATAATACCATTTGATACATTGCCTGCTACAGGATTATATCATCGAAAAGATAGCAATGACCTAAATTCCATTCCCACCCTGTTCCTACCAAAAGTAATTCGACATAACAACCTGCAACCCCATATTCGTGATTTCACTCGGCCGGCCAGGAACGATCAAAATTTCTTACCAAGGGTGTTTTACAGTGTCCGTAGCTGAACAATTACTTTATTCTGTTATAGGTCTTAACTTTTAATTAATTCCATAGCCACTTAGTCATTTGATGATTTATTTCATCATCCTGACTTTAAACTGCAGCTTTCATACCCTGTTGCATTTGTGTTAATGAATCTGTGCAGTAAAGGACTTAGCATTAATAGTATCAGAATGTAAAATAAGGTCAGGAGTATGCAGCAAGCAGATCTCTTTGCAAATCAGGACTTATTCTGAAGCTACTCGAAACCACTTCCATAACTATCATATTCTGCAATATGTCGGACGATCTTTTAATCAAAATATTTAAACGAATCTTTTTTTCTTATAGAAATTTTAGCTTATCAGAATCTTTGGTTCCAAGAGTAACGAAGACTGTTTCGGTATACATGTACAATCAGGGGGCGAAAATTTTACTTATTTCTCCAGTGCCGTCAGCGTTGTCATTGCACGTCTTTTTCGTGAGGGTCGGTTAGGGCTCAGGTTAGGCATCGTGAGGGTCGGTTAGGGTTAGTGTTAGGGTTAGTTTAGCCATTAGAAACTCTGGTGGATTGATGGCAAAAGACACTGTGTATTTTTCGCCCCCTGATAGTACATGATCGCCACTGTTTCTTCCACATAGCTGACACTTATACCTAGATTACGAATATGGATCTCGCGATCTAACTTGACGAAAGCAGTTGGTTAGAACTGCAGGATAAAAATTAAGAGCAGAAGAAAAAAATTACCGTTACAGGAAGGTGGCGGAAAAATCTTCATGGAATTGTAAACGTCGTTCTGAAGAATAACTTCAACTCCAGTTTCTTCACAAAAGACCTCCTTAACAGAATCGACGCTGAAAGGAGTCTTTTCTAAGATTAGAACAGCATCGTCCGGCTGGTCGCCGTACCGGCCTCGAAGGCAGATCGTTTTTACTTGAGCATTTTGGCTTAACACTTCAGTAATTTTAAAATCTTTAACCAATTTCTTGTGATTCGTGTCTACGTTGTTACTTTCTTGGTCAGAGTTTGTTTTCTGTTTCTTTACTTTTGGAGAATCTGTTATTTCGGACAACTTCAAATTCTCTCCCTCGCACGCCATATTGTATACCAAGGACTAATAATCATCGGTAGATTCCTTTGGTAGGCTAATTATTTTGGGCAACGCAACCCTATGCGCTCGTGAATAAGCTGGTGCCCTAAGCATAGCATTCGAGTGGCGCTTTCGATAATAATTATATTTGGGTTTTACGATTACGATTATGGCGGACGAAAGAAATCGCGCCTTGAGGAGTAAAAATTGTATAGGCTTACATGTAGAGAATTAGGCCTAAACATCGACATGATCATTTATCCGGTGTAGCCTAATAGCCTAGTTGAAGCGGACTCTGATCTGGACCGGAACGGACAGACAAGAACACCCTACTAATAAGTTTACTAGGGCATGTACTGAGGCGGACTGTAATAATATCGCCAGTGTACTGTTTAATGCACGCGGGTCTTGCGTTGGGCAGAAATTTTCACGGATCAATAATTATTGCACTAGGGCTAAATCTGTTGGTAAGGAATCATATCTGATAGTCGTAATCTTATTCGTAATCTCCTAACTTCTAAAGCGCTACTCGATCATGCCAAGCGCCGGGCACCAGCTTATTCACGAGCGCTGCGTTCAGTCAAAAGAGTTGTCCGTAAGAGTAGGCCTAGCCTATTATAGAGTTCGCCATTATGTTTAGACAAGAGGGTTGAGGTTTGGCGAAACCGGAAGTCAATGAAAGAAAGTCGGAGACATGAACACAACACAGGATGCGTTCCTTATTCACGGCGTGTCGGCTGCTATGCTAATTAGGCTAATGTAAATAGAGTGCGCATTCCCTGCAGGACCTACGACGACCTTAAAACGACCTTGAATTAATCGATGCTCATTATAGTAGGGCCTACGTCATGGTCTTGCAAAGCCAAGACCAAGACTTTTAAAACGAACGCGAGCACATGCACTCGAAGCCTGGTCTTGAGGCCAAAATGCAAGAGTTAGGCCTACAAGACTGTATAAATCTAGATAAAACTACATATAGCCTAGAGGCCCTAGATTAACTTCGTGTAAGCCAATTTCATATTGAGTAATAACAATAACGACTATCGTTCCTGTTGTTGTTGTTTTTGATGATGATGATGATGATGATGATGATGATGATGATGATGATGATGATGATGATGATGATGATGATGATGATGATGACGACGACGACGACGATGATGATGATGATGATGACGACGATGATGATGATGACGATGACGATGATGACGACGACGACGACGATGATGATGATGATTGATGATGATGATGATGATGATGATGATGATGATGATGATGATGATGATGATGATGATGATGATGATGACGACGACGACGACGATGATGATGATGAAAAAGATGACGACGACGACGATGATGATGATGATGATGACGACGACGACGACGATGATGATGCTGCTGCTGCTGCTGCTGCTGCTGCTGATGATGATGATGAGAATGAGCATGATGATGATGGCGAAGATGAGAATGATAATAATAACAATAGCAATAACAATTGCTTGTCCATAGTGGTATAGCCTGTAACTTCAGCTGTCAATAGAAGTTATTTGCGACGGACAACTTTGCATCACTACGAATCAAAAGCATCCAGTCAAGCATGACACCGCTACAACAGTAGACCTAAGTAGTAAGTACTGTCTTCACTGAAGCTGTTTGATATGCTGCCAGGTCACCGAGAGAATGCTGTTACAGCACTTGCCATCCTTGTCGCTCCCTGTGTTTAATGAGTGGCTATTGTGATGCGGAACCTCGCAGCGATCAACTGCTCCATGTAAGCAAAGCTCTTGCGATTGTACGAAGCGCTGAATCAGAGCTCTCCTCCGACTGCAGAGTGCAGACACCTTTCCGTTTAGTCTCCGCAATAGTCTCTGAGGACGCGGGCCATGATATTGCTGGCTGTCTGGTAGCTTTAGTTCCCACTAATAAATCGACTGTATCCCCGTTGTTAGACAGCGGCGGCGACAGAGCACCAGCGTCTTGCCAAGTTCCCACGCAGCTACGCAACGCGGAGATGAGGGTTTCGAATGACGGCAGCGAGTTTCCAATGACGTCACGACTGCCAGACCATCTGCACCTCTGGTCATCGCTACTCCGCAAGGAATCGGTAGGCGTCATTAACAACTGATCGAGGTCAACAGAGGGCGTTGAAGTTAATTGTTCCGGAACTACTTTTGTCTCTTCACTCTCGACGTCACGAGTCCAGCAAAGCCTTTTCACGTAGTCGCTGGTATGGTTTGAATTCTCAACCCGCGAAATACAGTCCCCCGCTGCTTCTGTCTTTACAAAATTCCTTGCGATATCGCTTCCGCTACAGTCGTGCTTATCATACGGTTTATCGTTTCCGCTGTTTTGATGATTATTGGACGAGGCTTTATGACTTGTTTTCGTTTGAGTTGCATTGTATGGAGATCGTTCTGTTTTCTGCGTAGAGCTCTCCTTCTTCTGCGGCTCGCCGCTGTTCCATGTTGACGAATCCTCCGCTGGATGACGCAGCTCCGTGTTGTGCTTGAGACGATGTCGGTGACCCCAGAGGTTCTCGCGGGTCTTGAAAGCCTTTCCACACGGACAGAGGAAGGGGCGTTCATCGGAATGGATGCGCTCGTGAAGCCGGACGGCCGACGTGTCCTTGAAGCCCTTGCCACAGACCTTGCACTTGCAGGGGTAGTCGGTGTTGTGTCGGTAGAGATTGTGCTTCTTTAGGTGGACCTTAAGTTTGAAGCCGACGTCGCAGACGGTGCATCGATGCGGACGCTGTTCGTTGTGCAGTCGATCGTGTTTCTCAAATGCCCGTGACGATGCGAAATGTTTGCCGCATCTGGAGCAGACGATTCTTCCAGTGATCATGCGCTTCCTCTGCTCCTCCTCTTCCTCTGGTGACCTTTTCTCCAGCAACTTTGTCGCAACTGCACAGCTGTTGCTGCTGGTACTGCTGCTGGTACTGCTGCTGTTGTTTTGGGATGCAATTAACGGCGATGTCTTGCCCCCTTCGTCGCACGCGGAATAGCCGGAAGTAGAAGAAGATGCAGAAAACCGCCACTCGGACACTTCCTCTTTCAGAGTTTCCGCGGAATTTCCCTCGGAATTTCCCTCGGAATTTCCCTCGGATTTTCCCTCGGATTTTCCATCGGATTTCCCGCCTTCGTAGCTCTCATTCGACGTCAGACTCGAAAGACTTGAACTGGAAAAACGAAAGACAGCGTTTTCTTCTCTCGCTGTGAAATTCTGGTTTTGTGATCGGCTGCATCGGAAATTCTGACCACTCAACCGTGACGAGCCGACCGGTACAACCCGTGACGGTTCACTGACGCCGATTTCCGCTTGAACGCCATCTGTTGATCGGTGACGTTCCGCTTCACTGGCGCCGATCGTCGCGATATTTCTTCGCGAGTGCTGCTGCTGCTGCTGCTGCTGGATCATCGGACCCGTGCACGCCCTGCTTCGGTGGTCATGGTGCCAGAGGCATTCGCTCGTCTTGAACGCTTTTCCGCATCGCTGGCAAGCGAACGGTCTTACATCCGAATGGATGCGTTCGTGCGCGCGTACGGCCGTCGAGTCCTTGAACCTCTTGCCGCACTGCCTGCACTGCTCGTTCATTTCGTTGGTGTGCTTGAACAAGTGGTGCTTCTTCAGGTGGTAGCGCTCCTTGAAGCCGATGCTGCACAGGTCGCAGACGAACGGACGCTCCTCGGAGTGCGTCCGGATGTGGTTGCGGTAGTAGGACGCTTGGTGGAAGCACTTACCGCAGACGGCGCATTCCCACACACCGGAAGCGGCGCTCCCCACTAATTGACCTCCCTCCGTGAAGTAACCCGTCTGCGTTTCCTGTATATCTGCCTCCATCTGACGGTGAATTCCGAGATGCATGCGCACGTACTTGTCGCTGGCGAAAGTCTTGTCACACACGGGGCAACGAAAGGAAGAAGCTTCTCCTGTCCTCGAAGTCCTCTTCTTCGGGCGCTGTTTAACCCTACGATGCTCTGCCCCAGTGGACGTCGAAAAGAGCATCCGTAAATTTTCCATCTCAGCTTCTTGCCAGAATGCAGACGAAGTCCCTCACTCGATCCAGATCGACTCTGCAAAATTCAATTCAGCAAGAACTCTTTATGTAGTCTGTACCTGCTCGGTTTATTCTGACAAGACTTAGTCGACAACCGACAAAACGCATAATTATTACGGCAATTTATTCTGACAATCAACTTAAAACGCACACAGCGCACTGTCAGTTAGTTAATTATTGTTCCGTGATAACAGCAGTTGCTAAATGGACAACAGCAACGTACAACGGTTGATTAATTTGATCACATCTGACGTTTTCTAGATTCCATGCAAGACATGTGTCAATTGTCAATTGGATCTGACCGTTTCTGTCAACACTAGGTGTCAAACGTCATTTCCATTTGCTGTGTATTATTGAGTCGCAACGCACTTGTTAAAAGGCGCTGATTTTTCTCCCGTCATCGAGATAATTAGTTCACTGAACTGAGCGTTAATTAGCTGGACTACGGTGCTGATCTAGGCCTGAAAGGTCATAGGCCTAAGGCTTTCGGTTCTCAACCTTTTTAGTGCTGTGACCCCTTTATAATATTTCCGAAGCTGGTGTCTCTCGGAGCAGTAAAATTGATTGTGTTAGGTCGCAATAATTTTATTATATAGTAGGCCTATTCCTTATTTCCTTTCATCGCTTTACTGTTAGATCTATGCATTTCATCTGCACTTCTTACCATTTTCGTAATCGATGCGCATTATGCACAATAATCTAATAATTTAAAGGCTAATCATCATCAATCAATCAATACAATAATTTACAGTTATTCGTTTTTCGCTAATAATTAATTAGCCTGTGGATCATAGTGCGAAAATAAGTAGAAATTAATTTTTATTCGCTGTAGCGTAGTAGGCCTAGTTAGCAACTTAATTAGCAGGGCTTAACGTGTGTTTGCATGACGGTAGGCCTAATGGGCGGCGTCCAAGTAGGCAGGGCTACTTTTTTTAAAATCTGAACGCCGTCCTGCCACTTATTAGGATAGAGAAGAACTCCGAAGACGGGAAAGAGTGGAAAGGTATATGCTTACAGATTACAGAGGCCTCAACTTTCAAGGTACTTCGCTTTCTACATGCACTTTAAGCACTGGTATACGCCTATACTTAGTGTGGCGATCCTATTATTGCATAAATAACAAATATTATTACTATGCTGATAAAAATTTGCTGACCCTTGGAATATCATAAGGCGACCCTCGCCGGTGTTGTGACATAGGCTACAGGCTGAGAAACGCTGATCTAAGCTACAGATAGTCGGAAGGATGTTGTAACTTGTAGGTCTATTCCTCGCTCGTATTGCCACGAGAAAGCAGAGAGCGCTTTCACGATCAATTGCAAATTGCAATAATAATCAATTCATTTAGATCGATATGGACGTCAAAGTTAACAAATGTCCGTAAAACATGCACCCACGGGCATTTTAAGGACTACCGTATGCATATGCATAATTGTAAAAGGCTACTATACTACGAATACATGTAGGCCTAGTATTAGGCTACATTGGCTAATTTATGTAGGCTATAGTCCTTAGCCTATAGCATGGGCGGAGACATAGGGGGGGGACAGGGGGGGGACGGTCCCCCCCAAAGAATGTGGTGGGGGGGACGGCCCATGTATTTGTCCCCCCCAAACTTTAAGTGTCAGGACATGGACACTTGATGAACATACTGCAGGCGACTGACGACGTTACAATGTTAGAAGGAGATTTTTGAACAATTAACTAAAAAGCCTGTTCAACACAATTAGAGCGATGCCACAACAGAACCGGGATGCATCAACGTCTCTTTTTTAAAACACATTACTTGAACACCCTTATATTTTTTCTTCATGAAGTTATATAAATGTAGTAATCTTACAGAATTCAAATAATTATTAGAAAAAATTGAACAAATCTTCGAAAAAACTTCTCGATCTAATCAGGAATCGAGATTAATTTCAACTTAACTAGTGTAGATTCGACAAGATAAGATCTGTTTAATTGAGATCTATAATTCAATCACAACCAATTAATATTATAATAATTGAAACCATCTAATTTTGGATTCATCCACTTCCATCAATTTCCTCCCATCTTGTTCGTCCACCACAAGGCCGTAGCCAGGATTTGATTTGGGAGAGGGGGTTTCTTCAGCATAGAATTTCTGACGACCATTTTGTAGTCGTCCAAATTTCTTAGAGACACCTTTTCATCTTGTTTAGTCGTCAAAATTTCTGAAAACACCTTTTTTAGTTGTTAGAATTTATTGAGACACCTTTTCTGAAGACACCTTTTTTTAGTAGTCAAAATTTCTATACATCTTGTTTTATTCGTCCAAAGTTCTGAAAACACCTTTTTTCGTCGTCAAAATTCCTATACACCTTGTTTTAGTCGTCAAAATTTCTGAACATTTCTTTAACTATCAGCATTTCTAAAGACACCTTTTTAGTCATAACTATTTTTGAATAAACCTTTTTATGTCAGTAAAAATCACTGAAAACACCTTTTTTTAGTTGTCACAATTTCTGGATACACCTTTTCACCTTCTCTTAGTCGTCCACATTTCTATACACCTTGTTTTATTCGTCCAAATTAATTTTTTGAAGACACCTTTTTTAGTCTTCAAAATTTCTATACTTGTTGTTTTAGTCGTCAAAATTTCTGGACTTTTTTCACTATCAACATTTCTAAAGACACCCTTTTAGTCATAAAAAGTTATGAATAAACCTTTTTTAGGTCTGTCAAAATTTCTGAAGACACCTTTTTTAGTCTTAAAATTTTCTTTTTTTAGTCGACACATTGTTTTCGGCCGCTCGTCCGTCCCCCCCAAAGTTCGGACCAGGTCTCCGCCTATGGCCTATAGGCCCTATATATATATTATATACATATGTATATATACATATGTCTATATACATATGTAGGCCTATATATATATATACATATGTATATATATTATTGTCCTAGCTTGTAGTTTGAAGGGCAACACACGTGGTTAATTGACTGTAAAAGTCGGACTGAGATTGAATAAACGTGAACTTCCGATGGCTGAAAGCTGTGTCTATTGCGTGAGTGAATTAATTGACACAACAATAACAGTTACTGTAGGCCTAATTCTAATTACCACCGCAGGTGTAAAGATTAATTTTATGCAACTGTATGTAAGCTAACTAGTAGCATATAATTATGATCTGCCGTCGCGTATACAACGTATAGGCCATATATATATATATATATAATTTATATAATATATATATTATATATTATATATTATATATATGGGTTTATACTGCAGAGGTTAAAAGTGAAGCAAAACAATATAATTATATATATATATAATTATTACATATAATTACCATAGGCTCCAGACATCGATTCTAACCTATAACAGCAAATCTTTAAATGGACTAAGCAAACTTTATCCTTAATAAATTCCTTAATAAGTCTAAATTAAATATGTCTATTAATTGGATAATTCCAAAGCCTATTAATAATACGTACATGTGACCTCTGCGTCCCTCTTCTGTATATATATAGGCCTAATTATTATATATATCTATGTATAGAAATAATATTATATTGCTTGACGAGACATCAATACAATGTATATTTAGTCCTATATTTGCATATAATATGCTTGATAAATATAATTAGGCCCTATATATATATATATATATATATATATATATATATAATGTATAATAAGGAAATAAGTCGGCGAGCACTGCATGACGTTTCACGCGCGTGTACTATATTATAGAGGACTCTGAATCTGTAGCGAGTTCACCCTTTGCATTTCACCCCTCCCCATTTGCCACAATATAGTAGGCCCTATAGCCTGACTAGTATCACAATTAAATCAACCGTGGAATATTTTAGACTTCACGACAGGTCTATAAATAGGCTACTTGTGCTGTTATTGCACAAAACGTGTTTCAAAGTAGTGGCATAATAGGTACTCTCAGCAGAGCTTGCTGTGTCTCTGAATAAGTCCATCAATTGTTCTCCTTTCTGAATTTCAGAACCCTGCCATGCATACTTCTGAACTGAAATTCTTATCCCCAGCAAGGCCGTATATCCAGGATTTTATTTGGGGCCCTTGGGTGGTGGTATTTGCTCGACCTTGTGCAAGCCGACAATTAAGCAACCGAATTAGAGGTTTGAGCTCTCACAACAGGTTCTGGGCGGCCAATAGAATACCGTACTTTACACGCTGTAGTTCTTGCGTGATGTGCTAGTAAATTATTTCCTTTTTGCGTTATTTCGGGGTGGGGTGGGTGGGTGTTTAACAGTGTTAATCTAGACGCCTCTGGGAAGTAAAAAAGGCATAAGTTATTTTTGCAGCGAAAATGTTATAGGCCTATTTGTTCCGATATTTTGACCGAAGCACTACAAAAAGAAAGTCTTCAATTTTTGTCAGTAGCGGAAATGGTAAATTTTTCTATTTTTTTACCAAATGACTAAAAAGCAGGTCGTCAGAAATTTTGACCGAAGAAGGGGTCGTCGGTGGCTCAGCCGTCCGCCCAAAATGTCCGACCAAATCGAACTTTTCTCTGGCCTTAGAAACCCAAAGTCCCTCCCCAAAAGCAAGGGGGCTAGATTAAACACAGGGTCTTCAAACACCCCAAACACCCACTAGCTACGGCCTTTTCCCCGAGTGAGGCGTTTCAATAATTATGTAAGCCTAGTACGCCGTCTGTACATTTTATCTACAGCAGGGAAAGGCGGCATTATCAAAGGCGCTCCTTCTGCTTTTATTTTGTGTTCAAACAGGACACGCGCGTGACAAAATTGTTCTCTGGCTTCCTGCGGCGATGTCGTGCTGTTATATTTTCTTGATTGTGCATATCGCCTTTCTTTCCGTTAGCAACTGCATGGCTGCGTTTTTTTGTTGCTGCTTGACCACGACGTTTTCTTGTAGGTGTCGGTTAATTGCGTGAGTCACATGTTACGCATGCATTGCATAGGCCTACACGTCGCGCACAAAATAAACATTACTGAAAAATTGGTGTAATGACTCTACGCCTTCCAACTCGTAGCCGTACACGCATACATACTACATAGCCTACATTCAAGCAAGGTCGTAGCCAGGATTTTATTGAGAAGTGGGGTGTTTACTCGGATTGAGCAAGACGACAAACAACCGAAACAGCTGTAGACTATGGGGTTTCAAGGATAAAATGTCACATCGAAAAAGAGCTTCAAAATTAAATCCCCTATGTTTTTACATTACAATTTTGTGAGTAAATGCATATTTCATTATATTATCATTTCAATTCGGGGGTGTTCAACACCCAAAACACCCCTTTAGCAACATGCGTACATGCTCTCATTAATATATACACAAATATACAAACATAGATACATATATATATATATATGCAATGTTTTGCATGCATACATGCATGCATGCATACATACATACACACATACATACGTACACACATGCATGCATGCATGCATGCATGCATACATACATACATACATACATACATACATACATACATACATACATACATACATACATACATACATACATACATACATACATACATACATACATACATACATACATACATACATACATACATACATACATACATACATACATACATACATACATACATACATACATACATACATACATACATACATACATACATACATACATACATACATACATACATACATACATACATACATACATACATACATACATACATACATACATACATACATACATACATACATACATGTGCATGCATACATACATGCATGCATGTGCATACATGTGCATACGTAGGGCCTATATGCATACATACATGCATACACATACAGTAATACATACAAGGTTGGTATGAAGCTGTGCTCAGAGGTAATCACGTGCAGAAGGCATTCTTTATAGCTACAGAATTATGCATCATCATTTCACTGGCTTCTTAATTTGTATCTTTGGGGCTCTATGTGCGTGTGTGTCTGTGTCTGTGTGTGTGCACGCGCGCACCTGTGGGCGTCTCTATGTGTCTGTATGTGTATGTGCGTCTACGTGCGCCTGTGTGTGTGTGCGTGTGTGTGTGTGTGTGTGTGTCGTGCATCATACAGATGCTACGTTTGACCAAATTCTGTCGTTTAATAAAGCACGCGCGCTTCCTTATTCCGATTGAGCCCCATGGCTTCTAATAGGTCTGCGTAGACCAGTGAGACCACGTCGTCATGTGTGCAATGTGCATAGACGACTATTATACAGTTCTATACAGCAGTGGCTGGAGACTAATTCGTATGGCTTCAGTCTCATGCAATGAATGATAAAATAACGCCGCAGCTATAAGCCCCGTATTATGGTATACAGACTCCTTATAGACTTAGATGATAGTATGTATGTACAGAAACGCCTACATCATCATGCACTTGCATTTACGATTTAGGCCTAAAGCTACAGGACGCAGCATGCCACCGAGATACGTATACATACGTATACATACATACATGCAATACATGCATGCATACATATACATAAATACATACATACATGCATACATGCAATACATGCATGCATGCATGCATACATACATGCATGCATGCATACATACATACATACATACATACATACATACATACATACATACATACATACATACATACATACATACATACATACATACATACATACATACATACATACATACATACATACATACATACATACATACATACATACATACATACATACATACATACATACATACATACATACATACATACATACATACATACATACATACATACATACATACATACATACATACATACATACATACATACATACATACATACATACATACATACATACATACATACATACATACATACATACATACATACATACATACATACATACATACATACATACATACATACATACATACATACATACATACATACATACATACATACATACATACATACATACATACATACATACATACATACATACATACATACATACATACATACCCAACAGTTAATTTATTATTAATTGTTACAACTATATATACATTGGCTGACATTTAGGCTTGGTCAAATAGGTATCGTTCGCAACAGTGTTGCAGTGTTTAATCTAGACATCTCTGGGTGGGGAAGAGTTTCCCTCCCAGTAATGACATTTATACACATGCCATCCCCCAACCCAAAAAAGTGCACGTTTAAAGGTAATCAAATATCACAAAAGCCGGGCTGTTTTTAGGGAATTTTTAGAACTGCACAACCCCTTCTTTTCCTCCCTTCCTCCATGGTAAATTACTTCCAATCGGAGGACAATGACCATTTTTTGCTACATGTAGTTTTAACTGTACACAAGTGCTTCTACAACTGCACATATTTTGTGCACAAGTGCACGCTGTAAAAGCCCTGTTTAATAAAAGTAGTGATTTTTTTCTACTGGAATTCCGGAACAGGTAAGCTTGCGTTTTGCGGGAAATTTTGGTACAAAGACTAAAGAAAGGTCGTCAGGAAAAGTTCAGGTCAGTGTGGGTGTCGTCGGTGTTTGGATGGGTTCAGGCGGTTGCCGTCCGTCCGCAATCAACATGTTCGGCCTATCTTCAATCAACATGTTCGGCCCATCTTCAATCAACATCTTCGGCCCATCTTCAATCAACATCTTCGGCCCATCTTCAATCAACCTCTTCGGCCCATCTTCAATCAACATCTTCGGCCCATCTTCAATCAACATCTTCGGCCCATCTTCAATCAACATCTTCGGCCCATCTTCAATCAACCTCTTCGGCCCATCTTCAATCAACATCTTCGGCCCATCTTCAATCAACATCTTCGGTCCATCTTCAATCAACATCTTCGGTCCATCTTCAATCAACATCTTCGGCCCATCTTCAATCAACTTTAGTTCAACGTGACTTTAAACTGTTGCTTGCACAACTTCTTTCCTATGATCCTCTGCGCGCTTGAGTTGTGATACAAAAAAATTGTAGGAGGTGACCTGAGCCAGGGTCCCTGCAGCATGGTCTCCATCAGGGTGATAATTGCAGGGGTTTGGGGTTTCAACCCCGTCTTTCTTAGAGCCCCATTTTAAAGTATTTTTACCCCCAAATTTTAAGTGGATAATGGTCCAACCCCCCAGTTATTTTTCCACAATTCTCACACTGATCTCCATGTGGCACCAGCCTCGATCTTCCGCCTGTCATTCATGCTAATGTCTGTGACCGTATAACAGAGAAATGGATGCCATGAAATCGACAACTGGTCAACTCGGCAAACATATTCGTTGTGAACAAGACAGGTGTCTCCTATAATATAATAGTCAATTATTATTGGCAGCGATGCAAAAGCAAATCTCGGCCAATTCTCATCAACATCACACAAAAGCCGCGTATAGTCCTATGTATGTATACGGTTGACAGACAGATCAGCTCATTCCCCTCTGGCGCTACATCAAGTCAAGTTCGCTAATAGCCAAAGACCAGACTGAAAGGCCTATAAAGCCTCAGCAGTCGACGGGAATCTGTTGGTTCTACGCGTGTGCGTGAGCCTGCCATTGGCGACTCTTTCAACTCAATTTTATTGTGCTAACTGATGTTAAAATGACATTTAACAGCCTATCATATCATCGGCCAGCGTATAGAGCGCCTCTGAGTAGATATATGAAGAGGCGCAATATGAATTCTCAGAATAAATTAATAGTATATATTCTATATATACGCAAATATATAGGCCTAACTATCACATATAATATTCTATAGGCCTACAATGTATGCATATTGTATATACGGTAAACATACATTGTGATAGTTGTATTTTTGCATGCACATATTATGTTCAAAGCGTTATAGGCCTAGTCATTTCTCTGTCGTGTACGTCTTTTCCAGTGGTAATTGGTCCCGATGGGAGTTTTATTCACTGGCTACACAGACCGTAAGGCCTACATGAAACAAACCTATCATTATAGACCGCTCTCTTCACTGGCAGAGTCCCTGCACGCCGACCTTTGCATGCAAAGCTGCATAAGCATAGGCTATATAGCCTATAGCTAGGCTTTTACGCGTCCAGTCAAACTCCAGCTTACAATTTGCGAATGCAATTAAAATTATAATAGGCCTATGTTAACTGGTTATAAATTTCAAATAAATTTCAAATACTCTCCTAAATAAATTTTCATAACTGATGAATAATTAGCCTTTCTTGCTGACTGATTCTGCTATCATAAGTTCATAACGCAGCCATAGAACGGTTTAACCCTTTAAAGGGCATAGTGGCCCTGAATAGTTACAGCAATAATAATTACACATTATATGCCAGCTAACTAACCATATACATGTAGAGGGAATATATTCGTCATGTGGAAAATTTGACTTTAAAAAATGGCAATATCGTGTCCTATAGGCCTACCCATGAAGCCGAAACTATAGTGGCAACATTGTCGCCACTGCCCATGAAGCCGAAACTTGTAGTGGCAACATTGTCGCCACTGCCCATGAAGCCGAAACTTGTAGTGGCAACATTGTCGCCACTGCCCATGGCATGAAGCCGAAACTTGTAGTGGCAACATTGTCGCCACTGCCCATGAAGCCGAAACTTGTACTGGCAACATTGTCGCCACTGCCCGTGAAGCCGAAACTTGTAGTGGCAACATTGTCGCCACTGCCAACTAAGCCCAAATGAACGAATTAGAAACAAGTGAAACCAAAAAGCAGTGTTGTTGTCAATCATGTAAGAAACATTGGTAAAAACAATAGGAAATTACAGAGTGCGGTTTCGTACTAAGTGGCAGGTCTATAGTTGTGTTTCAAGTGCAGTTCACTTATGAAAATCTGCGAAACATGGGTATATGCTTAGAGCGACACCGCACGCACTACAGGCAATCTTCGACCGTTTATTGTTCAGCTGGGTGCTGGGTGCAAGCCCTGCACCTGCGATATTGCAGTGTTCTCTTAGAACAATTCTAGCCGTAGACGCCGGAATGAAGGGAATGGGTGAGAAGACACCTCCTTGTGTTTCCTATGACATAACGTGGCATTTCGGCGTTAAAACTCTGACACAGTATCTATGCTGTAGTCGGTAGCGCCTCTGAGTAGAGAGTAGACTTGAAGAGGCGCTATAGAAATATCCTAAATAAATAAATAAACCTACCGACTGAATGAAAACATAATAGTATGCTTGCAGGAACGTCTCCAGTGCCTTCTAAGTAGCCTACATCGACCATATATAGCAGTGTTCTCTTAGAACAATTCTAGCCGTAGACGCCGGAATGAAGGGAATGGGTGAGAAGACACCTCCTTGTATTTCCTATGACATAACGTGGCACTTCGGTGTGAAAACTCTGACACAATATCGATGCTGTAGTCGGGAGCGCCTCTGAGTAGAGAGTAGATTTGAAGAGGCGCTATAGAAATATCCTAAGTAAATAAATAAACCTACCGACTGAATGAAAACATAATAGTATGCTTGCAGGAACGTCTCCAGTGCCTTCTAAGTAGCCTACATCGACCATATATAGCAGTGTTCTCTTAGAACAATTCTAGCCGTAGACGCCGGAATGAAGGGAATGGGTGAGAAGACACCTCCTTGTATTTCCTATGACATAACGTGGCACTTCGGTGTGAAAACTCTGACACAATATCGATGCTGTAGTCGGGAGCGCCTCTGAGTAGAGAGTAGATTTGAAGAGGCGCTATAGAAATATCCTAAGTAAATAAATAAACCTACCGACTGAATGAAAACATAACAATATGCTTGCAGGAACGTCTCCAGTGCCTTCTAAGTACATCGACCAATAGGAAAACTTTTGACATAATTATAGTCTATTATATAGGCCTACATGTTAACAGGAGCTGTCGTATTTGGGAAGGGGAGAAAATGATGCGTACATGCAATGCATGTGAACGAGATATCTCGATGTTCTTCTATAGAGGTGGGGGAAATTTATCGAGCAACGTCGGCAGGCCTACCCTATAACTGGTAGACTAGATAAGCAAAAGGGCTGCTGTATATATATATTATACACGGTGTCCCAAGTGAAGTGAGCCCCTTTTTGTTTTGACGATATACTTGTCAATTCTAAATGAAACTCAATAAAATTTCAGAGAGTGTAAGAGGGATAAATTATCAATGTTTCCTGAAAATTTTATCCAATTCTACAAACAGAGTCCGAAGTTATGCACATTCAAATTTGGACAAAGGAAAATGTAAGTTTCCAACATGTAAAAGATAGGATATTACTGCTTGCAACTGCACGTCTTACTTTCTAAATTAATAAATATTTCCGTCATATTTCCGTCATTTCCATGATGGGGGACAATAATAAAAATGGTTTCCGCAAAGAAGATTTGAGTTTAATAAAAAATTTAATAGGAGAAAAACATTACGGTGCAAAAGGTTTTTAATGGAATTTCCTAACAGAAACTGGCCCATCGCAGCCTTATGAAACTCGCATGCGCGTCACGTTGACCAGAGACCACTTCAAACTGCGAAATGTGGAAGAATGGAATCGTTTTGATCAAAGGGATTGTTGACAATGCAATCAGTGAATGGCGAAAGCACGTTAGAGCATGCATTCGAGGCTTTCGAGCTAATGGACCGCATTTTGAACATCATCTTTGAATAACAGCGCTAACACTAATTTCCTATCTTTTACATGTTGGAAACTTACATTTTTCGTTGCCCAAATTTGAACGTTCATAACTTCGGACACTGTTTGTAGTATTGGATGAAATTTTCAGGAAACATTGATATATGATCCCTCTTACATTCTCTGAAATTCTATAGAGTTTCATTTAGAATTGACAAGTATATCGCCAAAACAAAAAGGGGCTCACTTCACTTGGGACACCGTGTATATACGAGGGTTGATCAATAAGTAATGAGAAAAATATATTAGACAGCTGTTTTTTGCAGAATTTTTATTTTTATTTACTAGCTTACTTATTTAGCAGAGTTTTGATTGTTAAATGGTCACGTGGGCCATTACTGTGGTTGCTAGGCAACCGCCGGAAGCCGTCTACCCAGCGGCTGTTGTAAATAATGGATAAAAACGAGAAACGTGCGGTTATTAAATATTCGCATTTAAAAGGATTTACTCAAAATGAGATTGCAAGGGACATGAAGAAGGCTTTAAGGGACAATGCCCCTTCACAGACTACAGTCTATCGGTGGGTAGCTGAATTTAATCGCGGTAGGCAATCAACTGAAGACGAGCACCGTTCTGGCCGCCCTATTGAGACCTGTACCAACGAAAACGTCCAATTCGTCCAGGATCTGATAGAGAAAGATCGGCTGGTTAATATTAGAAATGTAGCAGATTGTTTGAAGTTGTCGTACGGCACAACCCATCACATTATTAAAGACATTTTGGGGTACAACAAGGTCTGTGCGCCATGGGTTCCACGAATGTTAACGCATGAAAACAAGCACGTCCGACTAACAACTTCTCGTGAAAATCTCGACCTTTTTAGAGAAGACCAGGCAAAGTTTCTACGCAGATATGTCACTATGGATGAGACTTGGGCTCACCACTTTGATCCCGAGACAAAACTGCAGAGTATGGAGTGGAAGCATGTCGATTCCCCGACACCGGTCAAATTCCGCGAAATTGCATCAGCGGGTAAAGTTATGGCATCCGTATTTTGGGACAGTGAAGGTATTTTGTTGATTGACTACTTGGCGCGTGGAAAGACTATCACGGGTGTCTACTATGCCCAGTTAATCCGAAACCTTCGCGTGGCTATTAGGGAAAAATGTCGATGGAAGTTGCGTCAAGGTATCGTGTTTTATGAACTTTTATCAGGACAATGCTCCAGCTCACACCTCGTCTGTTGCAATGACTGCAATTCGCGAGTGCGGCTTTGAACTGCTACAACACCATAGGCGTACGAGGCGGGGGTGCAGGGGGGGCAATTGCCCCCCCAAATTCGGGCAAGTTTGGTGGTTTTTTCGGGCAAAACAGACCCAAACGACAAAAAAAATAATAATAATAAATAAAAAAGGTCGTCAAGTTTCGGGCAAGTCTGGTTTTTCGGGCAAAAATAGTCGCTGACGACTAAAAAAAAAAAAAAAAAAAAAGGTCGTCAAGTTTCGGGCAAGTCTGGCTTATCGGGCAAAAATAGTCGCTTTTCGGCCGGAAAAATTTTTCGGGCAGAAGTTCAATCTTTGCCCCCCCACTTCTGAAACCTCCCGTACGCCTATGTACAACACCCACTCTATTCTTCAGACCTGGTACCGTCTGACTTCCATATGTTTCGTTATCTGAAAGATTCGCTTCGCGGACAGAAATTTGACACTGATGAAAGTGTTATCCATGCCATAAATGACTGGTTTAAGGGGCTTGATAAAACTTTCTTCCTGGAGGGTGTAAAAAAACTTGAACATCGCTGGGAAAAATGTGTTGAACTTCAAAGAGATTATGTTGAAAAACTATAAAAAAAAATTGTTCCAGATTTGCTGTCTAATATATTTTTCTCATTACTTATTGATCAACCCTCGTATATATATATATGTATATATATATGCCATATTCGTAGGCTGTTCGTTTTATTGAGCCCTTGCTGACATGCCGCAGCAGTGCTTCGTCACTTTTGGATATCGGTAGAATTGTATATCTTTATTAATTTTATGCTTGCAGGGATGACACGTTTGAAAGAATTCAGAAGAAAGTTTAGTGAAACTAAAAGAGTAGATAAAAGTCAACAAGGCTGAAGTGACGTCAGTCTGACAGTACATGTAGTTCACTGCATATTTAGAGAACCACAAGTTGACACTAGTGACATCTTGTGATCTGTTCATAGACCAGTGAACAATTAAAATTAACATTTCTATCTGATTGTCTACCGCTTATGGTTGGGGGGAAGCGAACGTTATTTGTTAGTCGAAATTGTGCACATTTATTAACTATCTATGGAGAGATAAAGGCCATTGTTGTCTAATCCCGCCGCTATTTTACCCTCAAATCCTATACAACACAACCGGGCCCCTGTTCGGTATTGCAGAAACTATATAGCTAACTGTTTCTGTTGGAAATAACTTCATCTCTCCTGCTCGTGCTGTAAATAAATAACATTTAAACGTGTAACCGACTACTGGACAGAGTAAACTTAATGAATGATTGAGTGACATCCAGCCTCCATACAGGCCGGCTTATATATGTTAGTCTGGAACCGTATGCAACCGTGCTGTTAAAATCCGATTTGCTTTAAGACTTGTCTGTAGACAAATATCTCCAAGACAACCAAGGCAACGGAAAGCCTAAGGATTTCTATTTTAGGCATTTTCAGTAATATATGATTCTATGGTTAAGACCAAAGATTTCTCTGTTGAAATCTTTGGTTAGGACCATAGCTAAGGTCCCCTTTACCGGTTATTAAATTTTTTAACACCTACCCTTATTTGGCGAATAAATTGTATGTCTTTCTAAGTGGAATGGAATAGCAAACCTCACTCATGAGTTTGCGAATATTATGGTGTTTCATATGACGACATTGACAATGGATGGCGTCATTGATGAAGTCATTGAGGATTGATGACGTCAATGATGACGTCATTGAGGATTGATAACGTCAGTTATGACGTCATTGAGGATTGATGGCGTCAATGACGTCATTGACGATTGAAAACTTCATGTCGTCATCAATGGCGTCATCGATGACGTTATCGTTGGTGTCGCTGACGATTGACGACGTCATTCATGACGTCATTGATGAAGTCATGGACAATTGATGACGTCATTGACGACGTCATTCATGATTTATAACGTTATTTACGACCTCATTGACGATTTATGACGTCAACTCTCCTTCATCATCATCGTCATCGTCGTCATCATTATCGTCGTCATCATCGTCGTCGTCATCCTCATCATCGTCGTTGTCGTCATCATCATCGTCGTCGTTGTCGTCATTATCGTCGCTGCCGTCGTTGTCGCCGTCATCCTCCTCCTCGTCGTCGTCATAATCATCGTCGTCGTCATCATCGCCGTCGTTGTCATCCTCATAATCATATTCAACATCATCATCGTCGTCGTCGTCGTCATCCTCATTATCGTAGTTGTCGTCATCCTCATTATCGTAGTTGTCGTCATCCTCATTATCGTAGTTGTCGTCATCCTCATTATCGTAGTTGTCGTCATCCTCATTATCGTAGTTGTCGTCATCCTCATTATCGTAGTTGTCGTCATCCTCATTATCGTAGTTGTCGTCATCCTCATTATCATCGTTGTCGTCCATGAGGGTCGAGCGATCGACAGCAACGCCATTCGGATATGGGTTGAACATAAATGGACCGGAAGTAGCAAGTAGGCCTATACCTTCTTTTTCATCGTCCAAAGTCCCATTTTACGATTTACGACTGTATACAGTCATTGCATGGAAACATAAAACAATGCTTGAGCAATAGCTCGACTTGTAGCCTATGTGAACGGGGCAATAAAATTAATGTAGGCCTAAATTATGCCTTTGATATGACAGAAACTGCGTTTTTGGACTGTTACAGGCATACGGTAGACTATTCGAAGCTTGAAAATGTTGCCAGAATCCGTGTAATTGTCCTGTTATTTGATTCAACGCTGGTCGGTCAAAAATTAACAACACCAGTAGCTCAGCGAGCAACGACTATTATGACTACAACTGTGGAAATTGAAATGACGTCATCGTATTATTCTGAATTCGTAGATAAGGAATGTAAGCCTACGTCATCCGGTTGTCTAGCATCGGTGGACGGCAACTTTAAATTACGGTCCGGCTACGACAAAGACGCTAATAATTATTATTTCGTAATTAAAATAACGCCGATCTAATAATTTACAAGAATTGAAGATGCAAGAACAAACTAATCGAAGGGAGCGATCTCGAAGCCCCCTCAACACTGCCAAGGATGATGCTGAACATGTTGGCGATCGAAAACGAGCAAGAGTTGAGCAGAAGGATGGTTCGAATCCACCTCGCCGCGTAAGGACCTTGAGCAAGTCCTTCACTCACAATTGCTCAGCGCTTCGGCGTGAAACTCCGATGCAGTGTCCGCTCTGAATCGGGAGCGCCTTTGAGTAGATAGAGCTTGAAGGGGCGCTATAACAAGTGCACATACACATTTATAGTTGTTTTAGTACAATGCAATACGTACAATGCAATGCAATACAATGAAATACAATTTATAGTAGAGTATTGAAGATAATTATGCATAGGCCAGCTTAGGCCTACAGCGCCTTTTAAGCACCTCGCATAAAAACAAATGAAAAATACACGAAGTTTATCAGGTGCACAAACCTACCTTGCCGGAAGGTCTCGAACAAGCCGTCATCTAAGAAACGAACAACGGCATCTCGTTTTCTTTGTAAGCAGCAGCAGCAGCAGCAGCAGCAGCAGCAGCAGCAGCAGTGATGCCATTCAACCCACCTGAGCGCATGCAGCTTGAATGCATGCCACAAAATTAAGTCGTGAAAGCATCGTGACGCTGTACTTACGATGGTCAATACCATGCATTAATAATGCATTAAATGCATTAAATGCATGCTGTAGGCCCAGGCTACAAATGTATTCTTGTATGTGTATACACGTTACTCACTACATGACATGGATCGTTCATAATCATTATGCTTAAAAGACTTTATCCTTGAAGACTGAAAGATTTTATTTATGCATACGCACGAATATTGTATGTGGGCGTGGTCTATGCATATAATATGCATTGTCATGCATGTGTGCTTTTTGTATACACGATCTATACTATAATTTGTGCGAGAGAGATGAAGATAGATAGATGGATAGGTGGATGAAAGGATGGATGGAAGGATGGAAGGATGGATGGAAGGATGGATGGAAGGATGGATATGTGGATTCATTGTGGAAGGATGGATGGAAGGATGGATGAAAGGATGGATGGAAGGATGGATGGAAGGATGGAAGGATGGATGGAAGGATGGAAGGATGGATGGATGGAAGGATGGATATGTGGATTCATTGTGGAAGGATGGATGGAAGGATGGATGAAAGGATGGATGGAAGGATGGAAGGGTGGATGGAAGGATGGAAGGATGGATGGAAGGATGGATATGTGGATTCATTGTGGAAGGATGGATGGAAGGATGGATGAAAGGATGGATGGAAGGATGGATGGAAGGATGGATGGAAGGATGGGTGGAAGGATGGAAGGATGGATGGATGGAAGGATGGATGGAAGGATGGATATGTGGATTCATTGTGGAAGGATGGATGGAAGGATGGATGAAAGGATGGATGGAAGGATGGATGGAAGGATGGAAGGATGGATGGAAGGATGGAAGGATGGAAGGATGGATGGATGGATGGATATGTGGATTCATTGTGGAAGGATGGATGGAAGGATGGATGAAAGGATGGATGGAAGGATGGATGGAAGGATGGAAGGATGGATGGAAGGATGGAAGGATGGATGGAAGGATGGATATGTGGATTCATTGTGGAAGGATGGATGGAAGGATGGATGAAAGGATGGATGGAAGGATGGATGGAAGGATGGAAGGATGGATGGAAGGATGGAAGGATGGATGGAAGGATGGATATGTGGATTCATTGTGGAAGGATGGATGGAAGGATGGATGAAAGGATGGATGGAAGGATGGATGGAAGGATGGAAGGATGGATGGAAGGATGGAAGGATGGAAGGATGAAAGGATGGATGGAAGGATGGATGGAAGGATGGATGGAAGGATGGAAGGGTGGATGGAAGGATGGAAGGATGGATGGAAGGATGGATATGTGGATTCATTGTGGAAGGATGGATGGAAGGATGGATGAAAGGATGGATGGAAGGATGGATGGAAGGATGGAAGGATGGATGGAAGGATGGAAGGATGGAAGGATGAAAGGATGGATGGAAGGATGGATGGAAGGATGGATGGAAGGATGGGTGGAAGGATGGAAGGATGGATGGATGGAAGGATGGATGGAAGGATGGATATGTGGATTCATTGTGGAAGGATGGATGGAAGGATGGATGAAAGGATGGATGGAAGGATGGATGGAAGGATGGAAGGATGGATGGAAGGATGGAAGGATGGAAGGATGAAAGGATGGATGGAAGGATGGATGGAAGGATGGATGGAAGGATGGGTGGAAGGATGGAAGGATGGATGGATGGAAGGATGGATGGAAGGATGGATATGTGGATTCATTGTGGAAGGATGGATGGAAGGATGGATGATGGATGTATGGATGAGTGGTTGGATGGATGAATGAATGGATGGAAGGATGGAAGGATGGATGGATGGAAGGATGGATATGTGGAAGGAAGGATGGATGGAAGGATGGATTGGTGATGGATGTATGGATGTGGATGAGTGGTTGGATGGACAGATAGATTAGATAGATAGACAGACAGACAGATAGACAGACAGACAGACAGACAGACAGACAGACACAGACATACATACATGCAGACAGATAGAGACAGAATTTGACAGAGACAGAGAGAGAGAGTGTTTGGGCGTGCGTGCGTGCGTGCGTGTGTGTGTGTGCGTGCGCGCGCGCGTGTGTGTGTGTGTGTGTGTGTGTGTGTGTGTGTGTGTGTGTGTGTGTGTGACAGAGTCAGGCATAGGAAGTCAGGCAGAGGAAGTCAGACAGAGAAAGAGACAGACAGACACACACAGACAGACAGATAAAGATCGGATGAATGAGTACATAGACCCGTAGGCGTACAGACGGACAGACAGACAGACAGACAGACGGACAGACAGACAGACAGACAGACAGACAGACGGACAGACAGGCGGACAGACAGACAGACAGACGGAGGCAGCGATGCAGACAAAGCGGACATCAGACGATTCTTCTTCTTCTTCTTCTTCTTCTTCCTTCGAGCAGGTTCCGTTGTCTAGCAACGCATGTGCATCGAAGGAAGACGTCACCTGAGACGATGAAGAAGAAGAAGTCGATTACAGCTACTATAGCCTACTATATAGATACTATGATATATAGATACTATGATATATAGATACTATGATATATAGATACTATGATATATAGATACTATGATATATAGATACTATATATTATAGATACTATAAAATATAGATACTATAAAATATAAATACTACAATATATAGATACTATAAAATACATATACTATATATAGATACTATAAAATATAAATACTACAATATATAGATACTATAAAATACATATACTATATATAGATACTATAAAATATAAATACTACAATATATAGATACTATAAAATATAGATACTACAATATATAGATACTATAAAATACATATACTATATATAGATACTATAAAATATAAATACTACAATATATAGATACTATAAAATATAAATACTACAATAGGCCTATATAGATACTATAAAATATAGATACTATATATATATAGATACTATAAAATATAGATACTATGAAATATAGATACTATGATATATAGATACTATCATATATAGATACTATGATATATAGATACTATCATATATAGATACTATAAAATATAGATACTATAAAATACAGACACTATATTATAGCTACTATAAAATATAGATAGGCTACTATAAAATATACATGTAGATACTATGATAAAGATACTAATCCGACATTTATACTAGTCCTACTATGGCGCACGGCGTACCCTGCAATCATAGTATTCACCCTTCTATCCTATTAGGCTATATACATGTATATACTAGCCTTATGGATGGTACGTATAGGGCCAACTGATGAGGGGAAATCCACATGTGATATAAGATATGAAGATGCCCACGACTTATGAGGTGTCTCCTGAAAAACATCGGGAGGGGGAAGGAAAAGGAAAACTACTTCTCAATTTTCCCCCAAGAAAGATGAAGACGACAAATTTATTATATGGCCTACATAGCATAGACCTAAATACATAAAAATAATGGGAATGTTGTGGTGCAACGGTATTTTCTTTGCATTGTAACCGAAGGGTCGCAGTTTCGCAGGTTCGAATCTGCCTCAAGCTACTCTGCTACTGCATAGCGACCTTGGGCAAGCAGCTGCTCACCCATAATAATTGTCTGTGAGGAAGGCAACGGGAAAACACCTCACTCATCTCATGATCCCCAGGTGGCTTTAAAAGCCAATGAACATGCCTTCGAGCAGAGAACTAATAATCATCATCATCACATTAATTTTATACATACAAATAAAATGAATACATGAATATACACTAGGCCTATATTATAGGCTACTGGTAACTATAATATTGCTACTTCCATCACGATCTAATATAGGCCTAATTATAATGTCCTAAGCGAAGTAGAAAAAAGTCTATAAGTTAAGCTGGACTAAACGATATTACGGTAAGATAGGCTAATGCGAAATGATCGAGACCAACGGCATTTACAGGCACGATCTGCAGAGACCAGAGTTCTCAGGTTATCTAATTAACAATAATTGAAACTCTTACCAATTCTAATTACGCCTACGTACAGTACTCAACCAATGGGAAAATGATGTACAGAACCCCCCCTCAAATGAACAGTGTTGGTCTGGAATTAGCGGTCCATTTCAGTTCAATGTCATTCTACCACCTAGTGGCACCTACCAGCTGCACCCAAACCATAGGCGGAGACTTAAGGGGCAGGGGGACGGTCCCCTTCAATGTTTTGTGTTGGGGGGTGCGTCCACGCATTTGTCCCCCATACATAAGTGTCAGGACACAGGACATGGTTAATTGCCGCATAATGCATATACTGGTAACGTTAAGAAGCAGAGATTTTCGAGCAAATGACCAAACCCAAAAAAAGTCTTCAGCTATTTTGGGAGGGAAAAATTACCAAATGACTATTTATACTGCCTCAATGTTATAAACATATTATTACAGCGTCATTTAAAAATTATGGTTTTTCATTTAGCTACAGCACACATTATTAAGTTTTAGTTAGGCGGCTTAGGCCTATAATTATAGTCAATAATTAAGCGTTAATATGTGGGAGGGTATGGTGACGGAAGATGAAGTTGGGTTAAAGGCCCCCTGAGAATATGGTGGCACCCCCCCCCCTCCGAGGGCTTAATCCGGGCCTGGCTGCTTGCAGAGCAGACTGTACTGAGCTAGCTCAAAAATGACCAAGACTCGTAGCAAGCTACAATTAAGTTGACTTAACAGCTCTACAGTGACAGTCTCTACTGCTCTAGGTTACACAGATGAATGAGCTACAAGATTGGGCTTCAATATACCGCCGCATTCAGCAAACGGTCTGCTATCTCAACCCCACGTCAGTGTTTAGCAGACAGGCTACAATCGAAAAACTATTTTATTGTATCAATAAATTTGTAAAGCACCTCTCTCAGTGCACATCAATCAGAGGCGCTCCCAGTGCGAAAGACCCAGAGAAAAGATGTGATCCAGTTAATAATGAAGAATGTGTAAATAGAGAGAACTACTACGTACCAAACTGATCTCACTTATCATAAAATTATGTCCATTTGCAGAGGAGAGAAATGGTACAAGCAGTGCTTAAAGTGTGGCAGGATGGTCATGGACGGCGTCCTGGCACTTATTTTCAAATCTATATGCCGTCGTGCCACTTATTTTGCCAGCACCCCAGAAAATGTAAGGGGCATCCTGGCACTTCTTTTGGAAAGGTAAGGGACGTCCAGGCACTTTTTTTACACTTTTAGCACTGGATACAAGACCAAATAATGCACACAGAAGATTGAAGCCCTTTCCTTCAATACAAAGACATCTTTAAATTGAAGTAATTTACAACACAAAGAAAACGGTTTCAAACAGATTTCTGTCTTTCCTTTTTTTGTGTCTGTTCAGTAATACTGACCATTGAGTTAATAATCCTGTAACATTGGACAAGAACAGAACAAGTAACGAATAATCTAAGATTATCACTAACACTTAGTAGTTCTTTAACAATCTCATACAGACCTCCAATCAACATCCTTGGCCCACCTTCAATCAACATCCTTGGCCAACCTTCAATCAACATCTTTGGCCCATCTTCAATCAACATCGTTGCCATCTTCAATCAACATCTTTGGCCAACCTTTGGATGTCAGTAACAGGTAGTGTTCAACTGGTGTATCAGAATTATTAGCTGCAAGAAATCTAAGAACTATTACTCAACTAAAACAGCAAGATTCTGCCCAAACCTAAAACTCGGACATTAATAAATCAACTAACTAACTTCTTACCAACAACATCCTATTACACTGTCCGTCTAAATTTAACTACAATTCAAGACCTTAACTACGCAAACCTCCCATTGCACTGGAAACTGAACTTTTTTAGTTGAATCGACAATACATCATGCAAAACTGTTCCTAGCGCACTGGAAAATGTTAGAATTAGCAAAAACAAACTCATTCTCATGTAGGAATAAGTACTTATATTACAAATACCCCCACACTTACTCGTCCGATTCAGCCCCCTTCTCTGGCAATCGGGTTTCTGAACACACGGTCTTAAATACAGACACACAATATAAGGGGTCATTGCATAATTACGTAACGCTCGGGGGTGGGTGGGTGGGGTCATTGAAAACTTTACGAAACGTTACGGGGGTGGGTGGGTGGGGGTAGCTGAACGTTACGTAACGCCTTGAATTTTTTTTATTAACGAATATTAAATTACCACCAATTTACACTTCAGATATGATGGGATCGAAGTTTAAACTTCGTGACATTGATTTAAAACTTAACTGAAGTGGGTCTATTTAGCTGGATAAGATCCGGCAGCAGACACCAGTTTCATGCTAAGTCAGTTCTGTTCGCCTGTTTGTGCGAACCAGAAACCGCTATTCGAATTGTTTGGATAGTTTTTCCAACGGAACAACGTGGTATAGACCCAATTCCCAATTAATTCCTGACATCGAAGAACCACTTTGAAGCATGTTTTACTTAGTGGACACGATCTAAACATTTAAAATTAATGCTCAACAAAACTCGGCAATATTTCTAGTAGTAAATGGGGTGCCCAGACTAAGGAAATAAATAGGCCTAGCTCCTCTTAATTTTGATTAATTGTTAATGAGATATTTAGTCCATGAAACTTTTCAGCAGTGTAAAATTTTATTCTTGCGGTAAAATTTAATAAAATTGCAGTTCACGCATGACTGCTATTTATATAATAAAACACTGTGTATATTTTAAGCCTAGTCTACAGTAACTGTCAAATTCTAATTAACATGTAGGCCTAGCCTACACTTATACTCTTAGGCTATAGGCATATTAAATTCACTATGAAAATATGAATTATAATTACGTGCTCACATAAGCCAATAATAGACCTAAATCTCAACTGATTTTTCGTAGCTATCGTTACGTAACGCTGCGGAGGGTGGGTGGGTGGGTCAAGGGAAACGTTACGAAGCGTTACAGGGTGGGTGGGTGGGTCTAAAACGGTCATTTTCGGCGTTACGTAATTATGCAATGGCCCCTAACATGAAGTTAACATTACGCGAAATATTCTTGATAAACAGTTACGCAAACCGACACAAAAAACAAATTCAGTCACACAAGATCGGAAAGCTGGAAAAGAAAACTAAGAAATTGATTTGCAAAAATACACAACCGCGAGAGACCGGTCCTGGCAGTGCAACGGTTAACAATTCAATCGAAGAACAACAACGCAAATACAACAGAGACAACAAATACTGATAATAATAATACGACAGAAATCATCCTCCCCCTCGTTGTCCGACAACAAATCGCATGCAACAACCTACGAGGCCATTTTGAGGAAGTTGCCAAGACCTGCACAGAAGCATTTTCACGATGCCTGCAGCAAATGATTATCGCTAATCGTTTCACTGATTAGCTTGATCGCTTAATCCGACGACCCCATTGGTCGGCCTGCAGGGCACCATGGAAACCCGAGGTGGTTTACTGTTGGTAGTCAACATGTGATGGCATCACCATGCCACCCTGGTAAGGTCCACCACAGTAGGTAGACGAGTAGCTCTGCTGCACGATTTGATTCACAATTGACCGGATGCGACTGTGGGCACTCTGAAAGGTGAAACCCAAATATACTGTAATGAGCGGATCCTATCATACATCACATTAACCCTTTACCCGTTTGCCCCGAGAATATACGCTGAAAACATGGGCTTAACGGGAAAAATGAACGGGCAAAGGGTGCATTAAACAAACAGCAAAAATGTATTCGTAAATGCTAAACTAATGCCATACTACAGAAATCTTAACTGACATAGCCCACATCATCGAAAATCATTTTCAATGTCACGACATCTCATGGACAACTCAAGATAAGTCGCACGTTCAAACATTGCTCTTGCAAAAACCATTACAATAATTCCGCACAAATTTATACCCGGTGCCATTTAATTCTAAAAAATGTTCTTAATCAAATACATTCATTGACAAGCCATTTCTCAGCAACATCTTTCACAAAACGACCAGCAAGGCTTTTTTTAACGTGCAGCTGTACACAAAATGTGCAGCTCTAAATGGATTTGTGCAATTGTAAAAGCACTTCTGCACAGTTAAAACTAGCAAAAAATGGCCATTGTCGTCCGATTGGAAGTAATTTACCATGGAGGATGGGAAGGAAAAGAAGACGTTGTGCAGTTCTAAAATTCCTTAAAACAGCCCTGACGACCAGAGGAGTGTTCAACGCTAGACAAGCCACAAAATTCTCTTGCCTGGGTTGCCATGAAGTTGCCAAAGACCTCGACATGGACATTCTCGCTCATCGTCAATATCTGGTCCAGCTGCGGCAATCTCACGATGCCTCCGGTTAATCTCTGAACCTCGCGCACGTTCTTGCCGCCTTTCCCGATGATGCGGCCGACGGTGTTCTTTGGAACTCGGATAACCGTCTTCAGGCGGACGTCATCGTTGCCGGAGAATCCTTCCACCTTCATCTTCTCAAAGACAAAGTAGTTCGCCTACAAGACAATAACGTATAATAATAATAACAATGACAATTTCTATGGCGCCGTAACACAGCCAATACAAGGGCGCCAATAACAATGATAACAATGGTGAACTTAAGTCAATGCCATGTTTTGTGCACATAATTCAATGCGTTATTTAACTCCAGACCGCATAACGTTGCTCATAAAAGATGCATAACTTTGAACCACCCATAAAAGATGCATAACTTTGAACTGCTCATAAAAGATGCATAACCATGAACCACCCATGAAAGATGCATAACTTTTAAGCCCCCATAAAAGATGCATAACTTTGAAGCCCCCATAAAAGATGCATAACTTTGAAGCCTCCATAAAAGATGCATAACTTTGAAGCCCCCATAAAAGATGCATAACTTAAACCATCCACACAAGATGACTTTAATTTCATGTGCATTAAAAAAACCACAGACACATGCACTGTCATGATAATGCATTATTATGTACACAACCAAAAGCATGCAATAAGACCCTTCAATCTACATCACAGAATTCTTTAACTGTTAATCTTTCAGTTTCAAGAGCTTTAAAAGACGAGACATACCCTCCAGCACGCTTCAGTACTTCCTTTGATGGAGACTATGCGCTCAGACGACGGACTCAGGTTGTCTTCCGTCTTATGCTCAACCTATTCAAGGAAACAGAAGACAAAACACAGTTTAATAGCATTCAGACATTGATCTTACGGTCATCATCACACATGATTAAGTCAAGATGATGATGCCGTCCACCCTCATTCCTGAGGGTCAGAGACCAGAGGCAACGACAGCAGCTTCCTCCATTCCTCTCTGTCCTGCGCCCTTCTGGCACAGTCCACAGGTGATAGACCGGTCCAGTTACAGGCATCATCCATCCAGCACCTCCTCGGTCTTCCTCGTGCTCTGGTTCCCTCTATACGTCCATGTATTAGCAGTGTCGATATGTTATCCGCCCTTATCAGGTGTTCGAAGTAATGCAGTTTCCTTTTAAAAATTAAATTAAGTCAAGACACAGTAAATAATGCCAAAAGGGAAAAACTTGTGATTTATTCACTGAATTTATACAGCAGTTTACGATCATTTTCTGTCATATCAGAGCGTAGGAAACTTAAGTAAGTAAGTGAATACTGACGGTGATAAATGCTCCGGAATCTCTCATCATCTGTTTGATGTTCGATCCGCTCGATCCGATGATCGCTCCAACCGCAGAGTTCGGAATGATGATCTGGCAATGCTCGATCATTGGCTGGTTTGCATTCGGTGCATTATACATCGAGTAGTAATTCTGATTCTACAGCAACACAAGCACGAGAGCTCTTCAGAATTAATAATAATAATAATTAATAATAATCATCTTCGTTAAATTTCAAACTGACACACCGCAGAATTACTACAATTCATAGTTTGTATACATGTGCAATTGTTATAGCGCCCCTGCAAGCTCTCTCTACTCAGAGGCACTCCCGAATGCAGAGCGGACACTGCATCGGAGTTTCACGCCGAAGCGCTGAGCAATTGTGAGTGAAGGACTTGCACATGGTCCTTACGTGGCGAGGTGGATTCGAACCTCGAACCTTCCGGCTTTAAGGCAACGACGCCACCACTACACCACCGTGCCCCACAAAGTCAACCTTAAGCAGCTAGTGGGTATTGAACCCATGTCACTCTAAACTTCGTGCCAGCGTGTAATAATTCAAATATCTCCGAGCTTCAACACTAGTAGAACATACAGAAAGACGTGCATACCATCATTCCATTAGGAGCTGGAAGTGGATAGTAGCCACCACCTCCACCACCAGGCATGTTCGGCAGCCCACCACCATTCATCATTCCATTCGCCTTAAGAAACAATGTTCAGACAAAAGAATATCTATAGACAAATTCAAAAATTAAAACATATTTATTTATTTTCAATTACTCAAACTTTTTAATGTTCAACTAATTAACATTATGCGATTAATTAATTAATCAAATGCGTTCCCAATACGTAATGACAAACACAAAATAAAAATTATATATCATTTTAAAAGCATTATTTATATTTATTACTAGCTAGAAGCTACTTAGTAGTCAATTCTTTGCACTAGAAGTTATGTCTTCAATAAATCGATAATAATAAAATATAAATCTCATAATCGTTAAAATCATTGAAAGATAAAGTGGCTAATCTTCACATGCCCATAAATAATCAATATATAACTTATGACAAAAATAAATTAAATTATTATTATTATTATAATTATTACACATTTATGAAGTGCCAATACCAAATGACCAGGCATCAAATGACACAACAATTAATTAATTAATTAATTAAATGCATGGAACATAAAATAACACAATTAACATAACTTGCACTTACCATGGCTGGCGACTTCAAGTCCTGTTCAGCACACTCGACCAATTTGCTGTAGATGGCCGCTTCAGCTTTCACCATGTTGTCCACGGTTCCACGAATCGATATGACGCGCTCCGGATACAAACCAATCATCTCCTGTGCACTGATAACAAATCAAAACAGATAATAATAATAATAGTCTTCGCTTAATTTCAAACGGACACAACACAGTATGATTTGAATTCATGGTTGGTCCCTCGCTTTGGAGTGCGCTCCATTTTTAGCTGCACCTGTTCCCTAGGTCACTCTCTGACACATTCTGCAAGTACTTATTTCTGTCCAATATGGAGACGGGAGCACTTCTGAGTAGTTTCCTTGAAGAGGTGCTACATAAATAGTTGAGTGATTGAATGTTTGTATGTGCACTTGTTATAGCGCCCCATCAAACTATCTAGCTACTCAGAGGCGCTCCCGAATGCAGAGAGGACACTGCATCGAAGTTTCACGCCGAAGCGCCAAGCAATTGTGAGTGGAGGACTTGCCCAAGGTCCCTACAAGGCGACTTGAAGTGGATTCGAACCTGCAACCCTTCAGCTGCAAGATGACGAACATACCCACTACACCACCGCACCCCATTACTTGAAAACTGTTACTTTGGGCCATGCTGGAGTATGGAGCACCTCTGAATAGTTTCCTTAAAGAGGTGCGACATATAAATATTAGAGCGAACGAATAAATGAATCACTTACTTAGTGACAACAATCTTTAACTGTCCCATTACTTGAAAATGCATGTTATTTTGGGCCATGCTGGAGTCGGGAGCACCTCTGAGTAGTTTCCTTGAAGAGGTGCTACATAAAAATTTGAGTGAACGAATAAATAAATAAATCACTTACTTAGTGACAACAATCTTTGTTCCCGTCTCTTCTCGAATCTTCTTGATCATTCGTCCCTCCTTTCCAATCAGTCGACCGCAGAATCTGTCGTTCGTCAGCATTTTCAGTGATACCTCCCTGCACTCGCAAGAAAAAAACACAGGTCTAGCAAATCATCAAAAGACAGAAAAACTCTTAGTCATCAAGTTTAAATGCAGCATCTAAACACGCAAGGACGGACACTGCAGTGTCAAAAAACACATTGCTGCATGCATTTCAAGACCTTATTGCACGCATTTCAAGACGTATCATGCACATAAAAATTATCAACACGTGAAAATGCTGCTCAACAAATAGCTCACTATTTCCCAAAACTTGTACACATATTTAGTCTAACCTACATTTATAGACGATAAAAATGTAAAATTTCAAAAAGAGGCATTTCTCTAAAATCAATGTTCACCAAACACACGGAAACTCAAAACAATATCGCACTATTTAACCGTTTAATGCCGGAGGGTATAGGATTTCCCATACCATATACTACCATCTCGGCATTAAAGGGTTAAATAACTGCCATAATTTTGTACTTGAATAAATAACTGACCCTCGAACGTTGGCCACCGCCTCATGCTCCATCACTTGCAAGATCTCCTTACAGGCCTTCGTGCAGTTCTCCGCCTGACCATAAATTGAAATTACCTGAAACAAGAAAGCAATTCAAAGTCATCAAATATACCAGTGATATATACAACCGCATAACTCACATACATATCATGATTCAACTGAAATAAGCATACAAGAAATCGGTTTCTCATTCTAGAGCTCTTGGCAAATCAATTCCACAACATGTTGAAATCAATTGTATGTTGAAATCAATTGTTTGTTGAAATCAATTGTTTGTTGAAATCAATTGTATGTTGAAATCAATTGTAAGTTGAAATCAATTGTATGTTGAAATCAATAATTGTTTGTTGAAATCAATTGTATGTTGAAATCAATAATTGTATGTTGACATCAATTGTATGTTGAAATCAATTGTATGTTGACATCAATTGTTTGTTGAAATCAATTGTCTGCTTTTAAAAACGTTTAGCAGAGCATTGAGCAATGAGCATTCTGGATAGCGTTCTTGATAGATTCCGAAGATGTTCTATACAGATAGGATGGATTTTTTTAACCCTTTATTGACCGAGGGTATAGGATTACCCATACCATCTACTCCACTTTGGTTGGAAAGCGTCAATAATGCTGAAAGATGCACTTTCACTATTTATACGGACAAAACCAAGATTTCAATGAAACTTAACATTATTTAACTTCAATTCTTCATCGACTCCCCATAGACTACTAATAGATGCAAAGTGCGGCGTCTATGTCAACACTTTGCAAACAAACGAATATTGATTGATTGATTGATTGATTGTCTAACCTTCTCAACCAGATCAGTGTTTTCCTTGCCATGAACATCAACCCTGTCAACAACAACAACATACAGAATAACATTGGAGCACCTCTGAGTAGATTTTACTTGAAGAAGCACTATATAAATTTACGAAATGAATTAAATGAACGTTACGAAAGTGGATATCTCCAATTGCAGTCTAAGTCAGAGACCATACCATACAGAATAACATTATGAACCTGGATATCTCAATCGCAAGTCACAGAGACCATACATTGAGGTTCATGATGCATCAAAATTCACTCCTGATTTGAAGCAAAGCCATGCAACTTCAAATTATCTGCACTAGATTCCAGACATGCACAGATTCCACACATTTCAACTTTTAACAACAGCTCTAAAAACACTAAATATCCAATTCATTAATCAAATTTTCCAACAAATTGTAGCACCTCAAAAGTTCTAAAGGTAGTACAATATTACATCAATCTAAATATACATTCTCAGCACTTGGACACATACAGTCATACACCGATAAAGTCAATCATTTATTGAACAAACTGAGTTGTAAGTAGCAAGCAACACATATATACCTTGCTTTGCAACGGGATGTAAGTAGTAAGCAACACATATATACCTCGCTTTGCAACGGGTTGTGATCATCTTAATACTCTGTCCTTTCTTCCCAATGATTGCACCGACAAACTCACTCGGAACGAGTATTCTAAACAGAAAGCAACTCGCAAATTTAACATCGCTTGAACACGTCAGTAATTTCTAAGTTCACACACACCTTGTCACCTCTAGCGATCGTTAAGGCCAGCCTTCTCCATTGCTTTCTTTCTGATGTCGCTTCTCTTAGTTGTTCCAGATGCGTTAAAAAAAACAGTGCATGAATAGGGGAAATAGGCTTTAAAAGCAAAGATAAATAGACATTAAAATGATTAAAGATAATACAAAGAAATTTTTTAACTGCATAATTGCCACCTATTAACCCTTTAACAACATTAGGTTTTTCCATGCATCTTAGTACATGCTGGTCATTAAACGGTTAAGACAAATGTTACATGAAACATCACAACCTATAGGCAAGCTGTGTTTGATCTTGCAGAATGCTCACAACATGTTATAAAAGCCATATGAGACAATATTATTAGACACTCAAATAGATGTTTCCGGCATTTTTATATAAAAAAATCTCCTGTGCATCTGAGCTTCACTAAAGATCAGAAGCAAGAGAGAGCAGCAGAATAGGCGCCAACCTCAGGGGCAGAGCAACAGATTGTGTGCTGCCATTGTTTGATCCAGAAGACAATCGAGGATGTCCTTTGTTCTGTCGCCCAACATTGTTATTGTTGACAAGTTCAACCTATTGAAAAATCAGAACAAAAGAAAACCCCAATTGCTCAGACATCACAAATTCTTATTATATGTAAAACAGGCAAAAAGTATGTTCACACATGTTACCTTAAACAAGCTTGTAAGAAACTGGTAAAAAATATAAGTTCTGAATAAGACTTACTAACATCGCACAAACGTCTTTAGAACCTAAAAATTCGAGGTATCATCTTAAATTTCGTAACTCGCGTGCAATGAACTACCTCTGGCTATAAACCACCTCTTGAGCACTACATGCTCTCAGTGCATATGCTACTTAAGACAACTTATGTCCACTTGACTTGGTCGTTAATGCCTCTGATTGCAAATATTGAAGCGGTGCTACATAAATTATAAATCATTGATCCATTATAAAGCCATATAGAATTGTAGATCTGGAAAAATCACCAGTGCTCAATGAGTCAGTAAAATATTCTAAGGAAACATGTACCTTCAGAGATGAACCCTGATATGCATAATTCTGCAGGCTTTCAAGTGCCCTGTAAAAGAAAAATCAATTTTCAGCCAAGGTATTTAATGTACACAAATAGACAATTTAATAGATATTCTTGGTGACTAAGATGCACCTGTTGATACCCTTCCTCATGTAATTGTTTTCTAGAGAAACATGTACCTTCAGAGATGAACCCTGATAAGCATAATTCTGCAGGCTTTCAAGTATTGTTTAACAGACCATGCGAAAATTCTTTCACTATATATTCAACTAATTACCAATAATATTTATCAAAAATAATAATTTTACTGGTGAACAGGACTATAACTAAATTACTTTAGGTTTCCACTACTACACATAATTAGCCTTGGAATTCATTTGCAAAGCCTTTATTTTGTTTACGAGACTAGCAAAACAATCTTACTTTTGGGCTTGATCCAATGACTCGTATGTCACACACGCTTGACTTTCTCTGTTGTGTTTAACTACAAGCATCAGACACTTTATGTGCTCATACAATGATGTAGTACTTAAATGTTTCTATATACTTCTTTTCCACAGAGACACAGACATACACGCACAAGAAAACTACTTCCAGTCCGTCCCAAGATCCTCTCCTGAAAGCCATTTAACAACATGCATATGAAACCAAAACGTGCAAATTTTCCATTATTGTCATCATCATAATTACCATTATTATTCAATGAAGATTTATAAAGAGAAAGCTGAGATAACTAGCAGAGCCGTACAGATCTCTAGCTGATCTGTAAAAATAGTCACACATATCTGACTACATGTGACGTGAGCTACACTGGCTTTCAGTTGCTGGTCGCATATAATACCAGATCACTATGCCGGTCTGGAAGGCCACCGCTCTGTAAGGGTGGATGGCCAGTCCTCTCCCTTGCAGCCTCATCTTCCCATCCACAGCTTATGATCAGTGTACTCAAAGCTAGAATAAACCAATTGATTGATTGACTGAGAACGGAATTGGCCGTTCAACTAAATAAATTACAAAAATGTTGCACTATATAACAAAAATTATACATACAGCACCGATATCAGAAACTGTTCAATGTACAGAAGTTCCCATTTATCCTGTTTCTACATAATATTGAAATGCAGCAGTTACCTATGTCAACATTAAGCACATTTCCAAATAGTTACCTATGTCAACATTAAGCACATTTCCAAATAGTTACCTATGTCAACATTAAGCACATTTCCAAATAGTTACCTGTGTCAACATTAAGCACATTTCCATATAGTTACCTATGTCAACATTAAGCACATTTCCAAATGCAGAGATGAGAGGAACGATATCTTCCTTTGAAACTTGGCCAGGGAGGTGCTTTATCTGAAGTCTGTTGCCATGCCTAGAACAGAAAGCAACAGAAATCTGGCTACAAGCTGCTGCACATGAAGCCTAATCGTAACTGTAATTGGGAATTTAAATAGCGCCACTTCAAGAGAAACTCCACAGAGGCGCTCCAAACCTAACAGCACCAAACCACAATCAAAGAGAATGGTTTCAAACGCCTGAGGAAAGAGGCAAAGACCACAGTCTTAGGGTGGCTAGGAAACTCAAGACACAAGTAAGCTTGTCTCCACATGTAACCAAACATAATACAAGCCTAGCCAAAACAAAGTTAGGCACTTGAGAACCATCTAAATGTTTAGAATGTTCATCCTCAATATCATTAACAAACTTAATGAGATTATAATCAGTTTTACACATAGTTCAAACAAAGAAAAGAGATTAATGGAGCCTATAGAAGCTCTAATATTAATTAGCGGTTCTTGCTAATTAACAACAAGGTCTCTCCCTAAGAAATGGACTTCCCCATCAGTTCATTACAGGTCATCTTCACTGGTAGTCTTTTCACATCTTTCTCTTGCCTCAAATCCTGCCTTTTCTCTTGAGATTGCATGCACTGGGAGTGCTTCTGAAAAGTTCTTACTGCGTGAAGTGCTTTATCAATGATCAGATACAATACAACACAAACAAAACAGAAACGAGAATCCTTGGAACGTACTTGCGTTTGGATGAGCCGTTAGTAGTAGGAGTTGGTTGCTCAACTGAACCCATTGAAAAGGAAATATGCTACCAACGAAGAATAACAACATCCACATATGACATTATAATCTTAATCAAGCATTCAATCAATCAATCAAACAATCAATCAGAAATTATATAGCGCCCCTTCATGGTAGCTACTCAGAGGCGCTCCCGGCCGAGATCAAGCAAAAAAAACAGTTTGTGCAATTGAGAACAGTTTGTGAGGTGTTGCATAGTCAAGGGAAGTCCATTCCAGGTTGTTCGACCAACCAGAGAACGAACGGCTCTGCAATATATGTCTATATATGAACTGAATGACTCGCTTATAGAGCGCAAATATTTTATGTTACTCTTGAGCACACTGTCGGCAGCAAGTTCATACGACTAAACTTGTTTGTGCGCTTAGGAGCTTCAGATATCACAAATACAAACTGTAAGCTAGACACAAATACCCAATCCTTTGAATGTTTATGCAGAGCACAATTAGTCAGAACTCCGTCAGAAAATATAAAGATGATATATATTATAAGGCTTCAACTTTTTGGAGCTCTGTGCAAGGTGAATTTACATACTAGTTAGCATGCCCCTGTTACCATTGTTATCATGAAAAATATTCAACCTTAAAAGGGCCTTTCTTGAACCAAAAAAAACCCAATTCCAAATAAAGTTGGCAATAAGACAGCATCAGCAAATAAACTCAAGAGTAGTGTATACAAATTAGGAAACTTCACAAATGAAGCTTCACCAATGAAACAGCAAACATTACAATTAAGTCATTATTGTAAGCAACACTTAAATGACACTGTCCTGAAGTACTACTATAATAAATGCAACCATCTTCTAAAACCATTAGCTCATTATAATTTTAGTATTTAGAACCATATTTGTGTTTAGAATTCTAACTCGACCTCGACCCACCCCCTCAACGAACCCAATGTCGGCGAAAACTAACAAAACACGTGACACTTAACCGGCAAGTACACAAAGACACAACAACGGACTATGGCCCCGTTCTTAATCTTGCAAATATCACTAATCACAATACTAAATCAACAAAATTTAGGCCACATTTGTAAACTTGAGCCACGTGTTTAAAAAGTGTTTGATACAAGAAGAGCATGGGCGCAGTATGAACGAGTGCATTTGCATAAACTCTAGATGATGCGAAGTTCGGCAAAGATCGCCGTAGTTTCCACATTGCCACAAATTCTGAGGTAAGTTAATCGTTATTCCTTTTTATAAATGGCATTCATATAATACTAAACTAATTACAGGCTCGGCTTCCTCGGCTTTGACTTGCTCTTTGCGTTGAACCATTTATCTCAAACGCTCGTCAACTCTGTTTGCAGCACCGGAAATACCAGGCCGGTAAAGTATGGTGTTGCCGCTGTTGCGCTGAAAATAAGTTTTTTACTATTTTGCACAAATTACTTTGAAAATTATTTATTTGCATTGTGCATTCAGGTAAAATAATTTAAAGCTTACAAAATAGCAAAATAAGCCAATAAAGTCACGATTTTATTGTGCAAATAATACATTTATAGTATTCGAGGCTATAAATTAGAGTGCCATTGATTGAAATCATTAGAAGTGTGGATATAAATTATTGCGCTATTATAGTTTCAACTTTATGTTAAGTGTATACCAGGCTGCAACTTCGAAAGACGACTTATAACTTATTGATAGATTCAAATCTTTCAGGCGACTTTCAGCTTATGTAACACTAATATTTTATTAAAGAATATACTTACTTACGATGACTCTTGTTTAAATTAAATTTATATTTAATAAATTGATGGAAAGGGTAGGGTCAGAGATAACTACTGCAATTAATAAGCAGGAGAAAGCATCGGTGGCTGGGCCACATTCTTAGAGGAGAGGGTATGTTGGTGACGTTGCTGGCGGGACGTACGGAAGGGAAGGCAACGAGAGGCAGAAGAAAATTAAATATGCTGAGTGATCTCGATAACGGAGATGCATAGGCCCTATGGTACCACCAAGAGGAAGGCTCAGGACAGAGGAATGGCGGAGGTCGGAGGGGATCACGAGGTCGTCCATGTCACAAACCTGCTCAACAGCAGAAGACTGAAGAAGATTTACTAAACAATGTAAACTAGGGCCTATAGGTAAGTAAGCTTTTAGTGCCCATATTGTTGTAGGCCCTATCACAGTAGGCATATAAATAACAATTTATTTATACTGCGTATTCAGATTATTTATACTGTGGCCCAGCCTATCCTTAATTGTTTGGTGCAGGCAACTCTTTTTTGAATGACAATCCTCTGGCTACAGAACGAGAATTTAACTATGAGAAAAGAGCAATTTTATAGGCCCACAGTTGGAGAATGGGCCCTGCAGCATTTCAGATGGGCACAAATAGAACTAGCCACTGAAACTGGTCAATTGATTATAATTAGCACTATCTAACAGCAAATCGATTAGAACAAGAAATTTGGCTGATCAGTAGCTAATCAATTAGCTACCCACTTCCGCTACAGATACTAGGCATGGTGTGGGGCCTGCAGGCTCTTCGTTCCCACAAGCAGCTGTCATCGGTGGAATCTGAAATGCATACGATTGCTAAAGATTCTGAAGTTGCCCAAAATAGCTGCATGTGTATTAATTGGTAAAATGCTCCACGAGGAATCGAGGATGCTTCAATGCATGAGAAAGCAAATGCTGCATAATCTCAGAGAAACCCACTATCAACGCTGAACAGATCTCATCCCAAACATGTGAATGAAGTCAATGTTGGAGTATGGTCTCAAGTAGTACAGCTGTCTCAGTGTGAAGTCCAACACCTCATGTGAATCTCACGTACCTGACGCTGCAAAATTCACTTATGGAATGATATCTAACCTGAAATCAGCAAATTCTATGTTCTTTCACCTTTCTCAAGTTGCAATGACCACTACATCAACTTGCAATAGAAAGATAAAATGCCAAAGTAAGTAGGCCTAAATATCTGCAATCACACTTCATCCTTCTAAAGCATGGTACATATGTCTTCATGTATTGGAACAGACTATCACACCATCTATTGCTCATTTATTGGCCATACTGTCAAACTGTGCTTGGGTGAACCATTATATTCCATGAAGTTACTAAACTGGAGGTATCACCTATTCTATAGCATGCATTTAAAGGTTATTTACAGAAACTGTTGACACTTGGTACATTAAGATTATTAATGGTGTTTGTAACCTGTGTTTTGTAAACAAGATCTTCACTAATGCACCCGACACACAAATCAAACACAGCAACCATATAATACATCTGCACTATAAGTAATTTGCTTTAAGACGTTCAGTCTTGAAAACAGTTTTAAAAGTGCACAATCTACAGAACAGTTTACGAGCTTTCGGTTTTCTTTAGTTTCTTGGACATCGGCCTCTTCATTTTGCCGGCTATTCTTTTGAATGCTTGCTTCTTTTCTCCTGGTTTTATGATCTCAATTTTGCCCTTCCTGATTAAAACTTTGCCTTGCAAAACAGTAGCAACATCTTCTTCCTCCTCACTTTCGTCATCCTGCTTCGGTTTTGGAAGGACAACGTCATTCTTGGAATCTAAATAGAAAACAAAAGTTTCTGAATACAACTTACGTTTCACAAAAACGACATCTTTAGGTTAGAAAGTGCAAAAAGTTGAAATGACGACCATGTGGACAAATACAGCATGGAATTGCAAGACACAATAACACGAAAAAACAACTAATGTCTGTCAGTTTAAAGGTTGCTTTTGATTAAATGTTTACATGTGAAAGGCTGTAACATTATTATATTAAAGACAGTGTGTTAAAAATGCACATCTCTATTTTTTCTCTCAGTAAAACTGAATTGCAAAAGATATTTAAATAACCAAATTGAACACATAGACCTCACGTAATATTATTATTTACGATTAATCTCTTTACATCGTTAGTTCTGCCAATTTTTGATGGATGGGAGATAATTCTGCAGATATGAAAGTTTGAAAAGCAGCACCGATATTCTTACCATATGAAACAAAAAGAGGAACAGCGAGCGAATTTCCACACTTGATCTGCGCATTACGAATGTTCTGCGATCCTCCAGGAACGTCCTTCTGGAGTTTTTCAAAGCACGTAACAATGTTCTTTGCTAAGCTTTCAGATTCCTGATCCAGGTGTCCCACCACCACTCGACTAAAAACAGTCAGAAAATATGTTAATGTACTACTGCCAAAAAGTAAAAAACCAAAGAAAGAGCATGACATGAGGAACTTTGAAAGTGGGTTAATACAAAACAGCTCTGAAGGACATGAAACCAACCAAGAAATCTATACAAGATATAAAAAAAGGTTCAAAATTTAAAAAGGAAAGTTGAACTACTTTTCATGATAATCAGGTTGGTCAAGGAAAAGCGTTTCTATCATATTCAGTCTAAATTACATTCACTTCTCTCGCTAAATGCAACTGTTATGTTGTGAGCGTTCTTTTTGGTTCCGCTGTGTCCGTACAACCTACGTCTTCCAGAGAGCCACTTCTCTTCATAATCTATATCTCTGACCTAACCTCTTTCCTCGTCTCACATGTCATGCTGGACCAGCTGCATGCAGGCGACGTTAAACCCTTTAATGCCGGAGGGTATAGGATTTCCCATACCATTTACTACCATCTCAGCATTAAAGGGTTAAGCCTCCCAGCACTACCAACTCCTTCTTAAGACATTCCTCTCTCTCATCTTAAGACAGTTTCATTTGGCCACACTGGGTTGGGAGTGCCTCTGATTAGTCCCGTGAGGAAGCTCAAATGGAAAGTTTTGTAATAAAATCAAATGAATGCTGCAGGTAGGCAAAGTGAATCAAGACACTGGTCAAATATCTCGAGAGAAAAAATCGGCAATAACATTTTTCAAATCAAGGAAAAGACATGTTAGGCTAACATTTGAAAGGCAATGAGAGCCATAGAATTAACTAAACATGCATTTACATCAATTATAATACATTTTGAGAAATTTAGGTGATCAAAAGCAAATATTATAATTAATAAATTTTGAATCGCTACCGCCCTGGAGTGGGGAAGTCATGTTGGTTCGTGACAATAAAAAAAGGATACGCTGGTCTAAGCCATTTCCCCTTCACACCAAGGACACAAAAAACACAACAAATTCACATCACAATAAATCATTGCATAGAAATTCACTTTTCGAATGAAAACCTTTCCAGTTAACATCAAATCTTACCTCGTTGAACCTCTTCCGCTCAAAATACACAGGGTCGTGGCGAGAGCCTTCTTAAACTCTTCTTTCAAGTTCTTCGCATCCAAGCGCACTTGAACAAGATATCTGCACAGAGCAAAAATACAAACTTTAGCCTTAATATAAATCATAGTTCAAACTTCAGTTTAAATGAAATCTGTGGCTACATAACTCAAATACCAAACAGAGGAATAAAAATGACAAAACTTTTGAACCAAATGCAAATTATCAAAATTCGAAAGTCAAACTGAAAGAAGAGCAGCCCTGAAAGGCAGGTAGACTTGAGTACGATGTTAGCAAATTAATTTTTCAAACAAATGGCCAACTACAAATTCTGAAGTAAGTCTAACTTTGTGAGGCGCGGTGGTGTAGTGGTGGTGTCGTTGCCGGAAGGTTCGAATCCACCTCGCCGCGTAAGGACCTTGGGCAAGTCCTTCACTCACAATTGCTCAGCGTTTCGGCGTGAAACTCCGATGCAGTGTCCGCTCTGCATTCGGGAGCGCCTCTGAGTAGAGAGAGAGCTTGAAGGGGCGCTATAACAAGTGCACATACAAACTTCTAATCACAGAGCAAACTACCAGTGCTGTTTGGTTTAAAAGCGAACAGTTGCCAAAGTAACCTATAAACTACAGGAGTAAACAGATATAACAACAAAATTACACTGTTGTTAGAGTGAACCATGCTGTAACTGAGAAATAGAACTGGTTACCGTTTGCGTTTGATGAACGTGCTGCCGAGAAACGACGGCAGAAGACGAATAATTCTGGAATCGGCCAAAAATATTTCGTACATGTTACTCAGACGTCGCTTAGCTTCGTAATCCGTGTATTCGATTTTGAGTTCCTTCAGAGGAATTATCTACAATAGCGTAATAATAAACAAATTTTAATTATGAAAAGTTGATAAAATGAGATCAGCTGAAAATCAAAAACTGTACAGCCTTCAATATATTGCTGATGGGCTTAAAAAAGAGGTGTCAAAATCCTGGCAGCCATGCAAGGCATCTATCAGCTCATGTTTACCATGCAAGTAACTGATATGATCCATAAATTAAGTTTAGTTAATTTTATCACTGCACTCAGTGCACTGTCTAAGCACCTAATTAATTATGATTTTTTATGGTTTCAGAAACCCCAAGGCCACTTAGCAAGCTTCGGGATATCCGGACAGCCTTCTACAGATCTTAAACAACTTTTCAGCCAACATGGACAAACGGGTCTCCGTCATTAACTGGTACCCGCATAACATCTTTTCGCCATCTTAAAACTTATTTCTTTTCTCTGTGTCTTTCACACTGGGAGTGCCTCTGATTTGTGTGCCCTGTGAGAGGCACTTTATAAGTTTCCACAGACAATACAGCATAGCTCAAAGCAGATGTAACGATGTCAAGAGCGATGCTACTTAATTCAACGTGCAAAGTTTTCAAAAGCACATTCCCTCACCGCCAAATTCCTAATGCCAAGTTCTTTGATGATATCTTGGTAGGCAGCAGTCGTAATTTCGAAGTTGCGACTCTTTTTGCTGACATCTTTTACGAACAGCACAGCCTCTCTTTCTGGAGGATGAGGAAGAACCCTGCGAAATAGAAAGGATTGGAGCTGTTTAAAACAGCAAGCTAACTTTTACAATGAAGAAATGGTGTATAACCCAAATAAAAACTTACGTTGTTATATTGCCAGCTAACTCAGTTAACTAAAAAACACGAAAAATTCGTTATTTTATTTCTATATCACATATATACCATTCGAGTAAAAAATGTGGTTTGCATTTAAATTAATTCATTCATTTAAATGATTTTGTATAGCGCCTCTTCAAAGGGATTACTCAGAGGCGGTTCTGGTTATGCATCAAACATGTCTCCCCACAAAAGGGAGACAAACTTATCATTTCCAAACTCTTATACCAGATAGACCAGCTAGATATACTTTTTGACATGCTGAAAAGGCACTAGAGATCAATCAAAACTTCAACAAAATCTCAAATAAAATAAGAACCCACATTTTAATCGTTCTTGATTTTTCGGTTGCAAATTTCTTGAAGCTGAACTGCAGATCGACCTTCTCTTCTTCAATCAGCATACGACGTTCCTGCTGCCCACTTGCTTTCTTTATGCATTCTTTCAAGGCAACCACGGCCTTTTCCACATCAGCTATTTGCAACTGAAACAAACAAAAAAACATTGATAACAAATCTACATTACTGACTAGTGGAGTAAAGTTTCCTCAATTCTATGTCACAATAATTTTCTGGTCATTTCGACCAATTTTCTCGGTATTTGATCAATCTCTGTAATAGTTTACTCATTACCTTATCTCTTTAACTCTCATTGGGGTAAAAAAAATCATAACGATAATATGGTAACGATTTTCCATTCACCACTCCTCTAGTATTATGGAATTATGAGAAAATCTGTTGGGTTACTGTGTTACTTACTGATTACATATTTATTGGGCAGTCCTTACAATGACAATGAGAGCAAGCAGAAATACAGAATTAACATAATTTTTTTTATCGGATTACAGTTCATACGAAAGCAAAAAAGACCATATATAACCACTGCCAAATGTAAAAGACCAGCTTTGAATAAACCTTGATTATAAGTTAGCGCCTCGGTTTAAAGCAAATGCCAAGGCTTGTTGCTGTTTAACGACACTGCCATTGCAAAGATGATTAGTGTCACCCTCCTCCTTTATCGAGGCTTGGGAGTCAGTTGGGACTGGATACAATGCCACGGGTGACAGTAGCTAACATTTAATAGCGCTACGCAGTGGTCTAATAGGCAGAAAACTGGCACGTGGTGAGAAGCACAGTACTAGTTACAAAACACAAAGACTGTGATTAGACTTAAACAATCTATATGTATAAATTGAAATTTTTAAAAACCATCTTAGAATTTAACGAATACACGCAAAAATGTACAAAATCATACCACGTTATCCATTTCCATGTGAGCTGAAAATTAAAACACACTAAACCAAGTCACACAAATTATCGTCCAAAGAGGCAAAGACTATCAAATCTTTTTGGTGACTAGTCTATAATTATTGCTGAGAAGCCATTAATAAGTAAGTAGTGTATGTAAGTACTAAGTAAGTAAGTACATTCCCCATATGAAATCAGGCGCAATAAAGCATCGTGAAACGTTATCCGCATCACATTGTCGATTCATTTATTCATGATTCATTCATGATTCATTTCCACTTCTATTACGCAGCGCCATGTCTTTTCTGTCGTTGGCACTGCAACCTGGAATGGGTTCCTTAATTGTGGATCTATAGGCTTAGGCCCTATATAATTATACGTCTAATGCCCTTTGAGTCCACGTTCCACTCTACTCTCGAGACTGCTGTCTTTGGCCGTGGTTGGTTCGGGAGCGTCTCTGTTGAAGAGATTATGTAAATGTCTAAAATGATGCATCACTCATTTTTGCTCAAACACTACAAAACTGCTTAAATGATGCCCTGGCCTCACGATAATTTTGTGTGATGTGATAAATTTAGATTTGCTTGTAGGCTATCCCAATTTAACTTAAGTTGATTTTGGGCAAAACAACCTGCATGCAGTGCATGGTCATAAGCGTAGGGGGATTTCAGTAGTGCACCATGGAAGGGGGAGGTCAAAATTTTACATCAATCGTTGAATTTCTACTATCCCTATCCAATGCAGGCCCTTGCAGTGCCTATCCATGGTGGTTTGTGATAGAAGCTATATATATATATATATATATATATATATATATATATATATATAAATTATATATATATATATAAGCTTAGGCCTATATGCTATACCTCGATTCGAGCAATAGAAATGGAACCGGGAGATTAAATGTGGCGTGCTAAAGAGCGTTAAACATCAAGTAGCCTATAGTTTGTTTGATATTTCCCGCCTTCCCGGACCTAGTTGTCTTAAAAACATAAACGCCCGAAATTGCCCTTCTGAGCATCATATACGCGGCCTATTGTAGGCCTATATAATTATTATGGTCACTGTTCTGCACAAATTCTATTTGGGATAGAGGCACCAAGTAAATAGCTGCTATAGCCTACATAGAAACGATTCGCTTCAACTTTGGCTGACCAAGTCCAACCCCCCCTCCCAGTCGACTTATTGAAGTAACGTCGACTTCCTGCCTTCCAGGTCTAACTTCAAAGCAGATTTAGGCTACTCAGTCATGACCACCCCATCATTCTCTATGCTCTGAACCCTCGGGAGTTCTGGTTCATCCCTGGGGATTTATTCCTTAACCCCCACCCCGCACGGCGTATTTAGGGCGGCGGATTAAGCATCTCCTGAGTTTTCCTTTGATTCAGGCTCAGGTTAAATCTCGCGACCCACTCCGTGTGGAGTTCTTTTCCACCCTGATCGTGTCGCCTCTTGAGGATAGTGTTAACGAAGCAAGCATCAGCGTAGGCCCACTTAGCCATTAGATTGTGATGAAGAACTGCACAGTTTCGATAGCCTAAAGCCATGTGGGGCGTAAGGACCTTTGGGCAAGTCCTTCAATCACAATTGCGCAGCGCTTCGGCGTGAAACTCCGATGCAGTGTCCGCTCTGCATTTGGGAGCGCCTCTGAGTAGACCAGCTTGAAGGGGCGCTATATAACAAGTGCACATACAAACATTATGTAATACACCGGCCCCAATAGGCCATGGACATTGGACAATGCGTAGCGTTTATGCAAGCGATTGTTGAAAACGATCCAAGTGGGACGCGGGGACGCGGGGTGTAGCGGTGGGTTCGGGGCTTGGAGCCTGAGGGTTAAGGTTCGAATCCACCTCAAGCTGCCGCGTATGGACCTTCAGCTAGTCCTTCACTCGTAGGCTAATTGCTCGTGCGCTTCAGCGTAAAACCACAGTATAAATAATTACCAGTAGGTCTACCCCAAGGTCGTTGGTCTACCCAGATGGCTGCCTGTTGCCCTTTCTTTGGTCATGTGGTTAGCCGCCATTTTGGCATCAAATGACCAGCAGATAACCATAGATATAATAAAGATAACCCATAAGCACCGAATCGTATATTGCTATTAATAGTGCACCATAACATTTCTCTTTATAAAATAACCCAGAGTGAGAGTTGAGTTGCTGGGGACCATTTTTAAAAATATATTATTATTATAGCTTTAATTATTTGTTATTTCCAGCCTGTTGCGACTTTTTCCGCGTAGTACATTGCAGTTCTTTTAATGCAACCCGGCTTCGAGATTAAGCCGTATAGTAAAAATGCCATTGATTTAATGCCCTCAAATTTCTCTAATAAAATGAGTTAGCAGGAGATCTGAGAGGCTGGGGCTCACTTTTTGGATATATTATTATCTTATCTTTCATTATTTGTTATTTCCAGCATGTTGCAAATTTTGTCCGGGCAGTACATTGCAGTTCTTTTAATGAATCCCGACTAATATGGCGGCTGCCGGAAACCGAAATTTGTAGTTTGTACCATAGAATTGAAAGCAAATGTAATTTGTCTATAGAGTTCTTTTATTTGCTGCGAAAATTATTTATACTGTGGTAAAACTCCGACCAGCAGTAGGCTACATGCATCAAGCCTATAAACGTGGTCCTTGTTTGATGATGTCGCCTAGAAAGCCCTAGTTGAGCAGGCCTAAGCATTTGTCGTTGGAGGTATATAGGCCTAGCCATAATCGAAACCAGTTAACATATGACATTGGGATGGAATTTAATTTTAATTTCACCTTCCACTCATACAGTGGCGTAGCCACAGGGCCGTCTTATGGTCATCGTAGGCCTTAGGCACTTTTGCATATTAATCTATTCGTAGGCCACTAGGGCCTATCCAACTCAACTCTGCATTAATTCAAATTGCAACACATTTACATTATTTCTTAAAATTATGCTAAACCATGTTTTGTGAACATATTTCAGTTTTGATTTTGAATCTCAATCTACTTATAATTATCAGCTGAAGAAATAGTGATTAGAGCAAAAGCATTAATTGAGATATATCCTATCCATGTGATAGGCTTATAGAAGATACATTTTATTGACGAATTTCTTTTGTTTTCTCGAATGTTTGTAGTCGATAAATCTGTACGGTAGCTGAAATGATTATATAGTTCACAAATAGCTGACAAGCTGGTCTCCAGTTTTCCAAATGTCAATATTGCTTTTCGAATTTATCTTTCTATCTTTGGAACAAGTTGTGAAGGTGAACGTTCTTTTTCGAAACTGACAAATATCAAAAATTACCTTCGGTCAACGATGGGACAGTCACGATTATCCTCCCTTGCATTACTTTCAATTGAAAACGACTTAATGCGAGAAATGACATTTGAAGACGTTGTAAGCGATTTCGCGAATGCAAAGAGCCACAAAGTTAACATAATATAGCCTATAGCTAATGTTATTGTTTCATTGGCTAACTCTAGCCTTGAAAAAAGTTAGCAAGCTTTCGTTTTCTGTTTGTATTTTTCCGGTCATTGACCAATCACTGCATTTATATTTTAATATTTTTTTCTCAGGTTTTCGTAGGCCCCTAAAAAGTTCGTAGGCCCTAGGCACAGTGCCTACTGTGCCTACTGGATAAGATGGCCCCGCGTAGCCAGGAATTTCTGACGAAGCGGTTTATGGCCAGATACTTGTTTTCTTATAATTGGACAAATAACCTTTAAAAACGTTTTCTCCTAAGCCAATGGGGGGGGGGGCTATCCCTCAAATCCCCCTTTGCTACGCCACTGCACTCATAGTCTGCCACACCGTAGGCTATAGCCTAATTGTGCTGGAATAGGTTCAATGTTAGGCTATATGACGTTCGTGCTCCTTAGTAATTTCCCACCCCAACGTGAAAATGTAACACATGTAGCAGAAACACCGTGTTAAGGGTGGATAGAGCGCCATACATAGATGTGTGGACACTGTGGAGGGTATAGGGCCTACACACGGTATAGATGAGCGAAAGTGATATACTCGTCAAGTCGTCTGCTCAAGTTAGTGACGCTATAATACCTTGTGTCAACAGCATGCACACGCGCTTAGCGCAACGCCGCCGTGCAATAGGACGCCGCCACGTCATCAGCACCGCCACCAGCAGTATACATTATACGCCGTACGCAAATGTTTATCCCCTCAAATCTGTTAGGCACTCGACAGTCTGCTCGGCCGTCCGTCCATCTGTCTCACCCGTCGCCCCCCGACGCGCCACCCAAAGACCCCCCTCTGACTTTGTACCCCCTCTGTGCGGTGTTTCGTCGATTCAATGTTGCGCTTTCGTTAGAATATAATATGATCCTCGCAAAAGAAGCTGCAGCCAGATGCGCATGCCGTATGCGTCACTTCTGCAGTGTGTTCAGGGGCGCAACCAGAAGATTTTCCTGGGGGGTGCTCAGAATTATAAATAGCGAGTGCCGAAGGAACTTGTTTGATTGTGTATAATCTGAAAGACCGAATGACCCCTCCCCCCACGCACCAAAAATCCTCATCGGTTTTGGAAAAATTGCGTGGGTCACCTTTTTAGCCCTAGGGGGTGCTCAAGCACCCCCAGCACCCCCTAGTTGCGCCACTGAGTGTGTTGTTGGGTGCGCGCGTCCGTGACTCCGTGTATTTGAGCATGCGTGTGTGTGCTCGTGTGTGTGTCTGTGTGTGTGTGTGTGTTTGTACGTCTGCATGCGTGTATGCATAGGTCTATTTACATGTAGGCATGCCGCATGTGTATGCGATGTGTATTAAATTTTTGCTGCGAGCCCATGGTTTGGAACTTCTATAAACCTAATTGGGGTCCGACTTTTCTTCATAATCTTTTTTGTATACATGCAGGTCTATAGGCCTATGTAGGGGTATGTAGGCCTATAAAAAGCCTATTCTGAATACTTTGAAATTAAACGCAGCTATAGGCTAGGGCTATAGGCCATATAGATACATGTTCAAGGATAATTGAAAAGACGTGCACTTTTTATAGCGCAATTTTACAGCTGTCGGAATGTTGCATACAGGTGATGATTACTGTTCAATGTTCCAATTAAATTAGCCATTGTTTTTGTTGTATACGACGGCGTTTAGTAGCAGTTCGTTTGATTTCTCTGGAAGCCAAAGTTTGGCTCTTAACCTTCCACCACCACATCTACCACCACTACCACCACCACCACCAGCTCCACCACCTTCTCCTCTGATGCCGGAAGTCGTCGAATGTCTGAACCTCACGAGATCTTCGTTCATTTGCCACGACAAGGAGTGGCCTTCGAGGTAGAGATCTTCCTCTGCAGCAGGTCCTTCTGAACTGCACTCTGTATAACACACAACATAACACCACATTATTGTCTTAATAATGTAGGTAATAAAGGCAAGGAGTTCATAAAGCACAGCAAACTTTCAACTGCAAATGTCACAAATTTGATTATTATAGGGTCGTTTAGCTCAGTATGAGAATTGAGAAAAATACTGAGGGTCAAACCTTGATTTATGTGGAGTTGCGGTGTGCAATGAAGACTTTACTGTGGGGCACTAAGAAACCCTAGAAAAGAGGGAGGATTGAATGTGTATTTTGTCGCTGTCAAGGCGCCCTTGTAGAGGCATGGCTGCGTTACGGCGCCATAGAAATTGTCATTGTTATTATTATTATTGAAGACTGCTGTCTATAGGCCTGAGAAAGACTGGTTTTACAAGTAAACGACCTCCACGTCACTCTGCGGTCTGTCATACCAATGCACTGCAGTGCTCCCCCTTTAGTATCTATAGTCGATATATTTTTTAATTAAAGCTTTAAATGGGAATATTAATCGAGTTATAGGCCCGCAAATGATTGAATTGCATGCAATTTCCATCAAGTGCTTTCAATTACAATCAAGTGGGCCTAAGCTTAATTTCAATTAGGCCTACTGTCTATCCAGGCCCATGGTATATAGGCTAAAGCGTGTCTGAAAAACATGCATGGTCTATATCCTTATCTTATCATCGCACTTCTGTGTACTCAAGTATAGGCCTATCACATCTCTTCCCCGTTAAAAACAGACCAAGGACTAATTAACCAATTTCGAGGAAGGCCTACTATAGGCTTGGGCCTACTAAATACATACACCTTATCCGCCCATGCACGACTTGTGCTTGGGCCGACTGATACTTATAATGGCGTACATGTATCTATGTGTGCGTACAATTAAACGCCTGTCCGTCTGGTTTTTCCATATGACTTGAAAGGGGGGGGCTTCCCTCCGTCCGTGCGAACCTAGACAGCTGGTGGTGGCGGGTCTTGGCTACTCTTAACTCGTTTTGTTTGCTTTCCAAACCTCTTTATAACGCATCCATCCATTCGTCCGTTCGTCCATCTTTAACTCGCCCGGAATTTGTGTTTCTTTGCCCGACGATGTTGATATGAATCTATAATGCGACTGTTGCTGTGTCATAAGTTACTCTTTAGAACTCTCTGCAGCGCTTCTAACTTAAGTTCTTAGCTCAATGGTTCGGTGAGTGCATGGGTGATGCTCTCATCGCTCACTTTGGAGGATCATCACCCCATGCATCACCCCTTGCAAGTGATCGGTATCTGGGACTGCAGCACGTGTAAGGCGACCATGTGCACCCGTTCCCTATGCCTGCCCTTCGCTTTTCACCCCTCCCGTCTTCCCTGCTCGTATCATGCCCCCTCAAATCCTTATCTTAAAGGGACGATGATAATTGTGTGCCCTTCTGTAGTTTCACGATTTCTAAATCGACTGAACACTTTAAGAAATCGAGGAAAAGCGGCACAGGGAGCAGTTGAGTTGAATGAGAGCAGATAGGAAGGGAAGAATTTTGAAGAGGAAATGGAATGGAGGAAGAGGAGGAGGAGGAATGGGAGGAAGATGGAAGTGGAAAGTCAAAGATATTAGAGGATGGGACAACAAAGATCCACCCTAAGGTTTTTGCAAATATCTTGGCCAGAATTAAGAATTTGTAAATAAAATTTCACAGGCCTAAGGGCAATTCATATTCACGTACAATGGCAAAATTTCACCGAAATTATGTCAAGCAGAATAAAAGTTATATCGCTTTTATCGTGTCCACCCACTGATTTTTGACGATTCAAAAGCATAACGCAACAAAAAGAGTATAGTCAGTATACGCTATAAAAAACGATTTTATTCTTCCATGTAGTCTTCGATGCAGAAGAATGTGTGGGATAAGCTTAGATAACATGATGCAACTGATGCAGTTGCTGCCGTAACAGATCCTACGGATGCAGTTGAATGCAGACGTGTTGTGCATGTGCTACAGACATATATGGCGTAGGAGACGGGGGTCCGGGGGGTCAAATGCCCCCCAATTTCCCCAAATGTCGGGCAAGTCTGATTTTCGGGCAAGCAGACCCGGAATTTTGTCTAAGTTTTCGGGGAAAAGTAACGGGACTTTTTAAAAAGATTCGACGGGATGACTAAAAAAGGTCGTGATAATTTTCGGGCAAAAAGTAACGGGAATTTTCAGAAGATTTCGGTCGGATGACTAAAAAAGGTCGTAAGAATAGAATTTTGGGCAAAAGTGACGGGAATATTAAGGTCGTCAGATTTTTTCGGGCAAAAGTCAAATTTTTTAACCCCCACTGCTGAAATGTACCCTACGCCTATGACTGCATGCAGACGCGTGTATAGGCCTATATCGCAGCCAGTCGCACTGCATGTGCATGGTGCATTGGTGGCCCTCTGACGGCGATCAAGAGATGATGATGACTGAATGGACCCTCCCTGTAGGCCCTACACTGTGTACAGCGTTCGTTCCACTCGACTTTCGAGAGATGACAGGCGTTGAGATTTCTTTGATGGTTAATTATCAGTTGAAGATGAAAGCTAGTCACTCGTTATAACTGAACGAGATTTGCAATCGCATTAAGAAGCTAGAAGCGAACTTCCCATTGTGAAGACATAGAGCCTACAATGAAAGCTTACGCATAATTCTAGGCTACATGTAGGGCCTACAGTATAGGCCTACAACAACTTACAATTAAAGAGGACGACGGACAAGGAGGACGAAAGGAAATCGGACAGAAAACGGACAAATTGAAGCAAACCGGAGTGCCGGACAAAAAAGACGGAAAAAATTAGGACAATGAAATACTGAAAATAAGTTAGCAATTAAATCACTCAAAACCGTCCATCGTTCGAATAACAAAGCATTGAAATCCGGCAGCATTACAGCATTCTCGATGGCATTTTAAGCAGACTTTGCGCGGCCAGAAAATTTCTGAGCTGCTCCTCAAAGACAGTGTGCTCTTTGGTATCCAGCCTCAGAACTCACGACTTTTTGGCGGCGCTCTGAAATTCACTCCATGCAAGCTCCAAAAATCAATTACTATAATATTATTATAAATGTGTGTGTGCATGTGTATCTTGTGTGTTTGCGTGTGTCTGTGTCTGTATATAATGGGGCGCGGTGGTGTAGTGGTGGCGTCGTTGCAAGCCTTGGAGCCGGAAGGTTCGAGGTTCGAATCCACCTCGCCGCGTAAGGACCTTGGGCAAGTCTTTCACTCACAAGTGCTCAACGCTTCGGCGTGAAACTCCGATGCAGTGTCCGCTCTGCATTCGGGAGCGCCTCTGAGTAGAGTGAGCTTGAAGGGGCGCTCTAACAAGTGCACATGCATACAAACAAACGTTGTATGCAGGGTGAGAATTGCCGGGGGGTCGGGGGGGGGGGGGTTCAACCCCCTAGTCTTTTTTAAAGCCCAATGTTAAAGTATGTTTTTCATACCCCAATTTCAAGTTTATTATAGGCCAACCCCCCAGTTATTTTTCCACCATTCTCATACTGGTTGTATGTATACCTGATCGTAAACGCCATCTGCTGTGATATCTTATGAAGACCCGTCTCTGCTCCTGTCTCCGACATGCATCACTCCCTCCTCCTCCTCCTCCTCCTACTCCGCTGCCGCTGCAACCAGCGAAGTGTGATAGAGATGAACCGGATGACGACGTCCGCTCATCATCTTCACATCTCGTCACCAGATCAGTCAGATGCTGGATGTAGCGGATCGCCAGTCGCAAAGTGTCCACCTTCGACAGCCTCCTCGCAGCAGCAGCAGCGGCAGCACTGCACGACGATGACGACGACGATGACGTAGACGATGACGCAGACGATGACGTAGACGCAGACGATGATGATGAAGATGACGTAGGCGATGACGTCGTCGACCAGTGCATCTTGAAGGGAATGCGTGATCTGAGTCCCTCGAATGCGTCATTGATCGTTTTCATTCGACGTCTCTCCCTCACGTTCGCCGCACTGCGCTGATCCCCCCGACGTACGCCAGTCTCATGCCTGGCTCTCCTACCGTTC